>CM054060.1:95253852-95853852 GCA_028641055.1 Alopecurus myosuroides
TAGCGATGCTTAAGTCAGTTAAGATTATGTTAGCAGTTGCTGCATTTTTCGATTATGAAATATGGCAGATGGATGTCAAAACGGCGTTCCTTAATGGTGACATTGTGGAAGAGTTGTATATGATGCAACCCAAAGGTTTTGTTGATCCTAAGGATGCTGACAAGGTGGGTAAGCTTCAACGTTCCATTTATGGACTGAAGCAAGCATCCCGAAGTTGGAACCTCCGTTTTGATAAGGTGATCAAAGGTTTTGGATTTGTCCAAACATACGGAGAAGCTTGTATTTACAAGAAAGTGAGTGGGAGCTCTGTATCATTTCTAGTACTATATGTGGATGACATATTGTTGATTGGAAATGATATAGAACTTTTAGAAAGTGTAAAAGGTTATTTGAACAGTAGTTTTTCGATGAAAGACCTCGGTGAAGCAGCTTATATATTAGACATCAAAATCTACAGGGATAGATCAAGACGCTTAATTGGACTTTCGCAAAGTACATACCTTGACAAGATTTTGCAGAAGTTCAAAATGAAAGATAGTAGGAAGGGGTTCCTACCTATGTTGCAAGGCAAAACGTTGAGTAAGACTCAATGTCCAGCTACAGCAGAAGATAGAGAAAAGATGAATAAGACTCCCTATGCTTCAGCCATAGGTTCTATAATGTATGCTATGCTATGTACAAGACCGGATGTGGCACATGCTATTAGTTTGACTAGTAGGTACCAATCCAATCCATGTGTGGAACACTGGACTGCGGTCAAGAATATCCTAAAGTACTTGAGAAGAACTAAGGATATGTTTCTCGTATATGGCGGTGAAGAAGAGCTCGTCGCAAGATGTTACGTCGATGCTAGGTTCGACACTGATCCGGATGACTCTAAGTCTCAGTCCGGGTACATATTTATTATGAATGGAGGAGCTGTAAGCTGGAGGAGTTCCAAGCAATCCGTGGTGGCGGGATCATCAACAGAAGCAGAATATGTTGCTGCCTCGGAGGCAACATAGGAAGCAGTTTGGATGAAGGAGTTCATATCCGAACTAGGCGTGGTTCCGAGTGCGTTGGATCCAATGGTTATCTATTGTGACAACAATGGTGCCATAGCCAATGCTAAGGAACCAAGGTCTCACAAGAATTCCAAGCATATCAAGCGCCGTTTTCACTCCATCCGTGAGCATGTCGCAGATGGGGATGTGAAGATTTGCAAAGTACATACGGATCTGAATGTGGCAGATCCGTTGACTAAAACTCTCTCAAGGGAAAAACATGATCAACACCAGAACTCAATGGGTGTTAGATTCATCACTATGTAATATAGATTATTGCACCTAGTGCAAGTGGGAGACTGAAGGGAATATGCCCGAGAGGCAATAATAAAGTGTTTATTATGTTATTCCTTGTTTATGATAGATGTTTATTTCTCATGCTAGAATTGTATTAACCGGAAACGTTGATACATGTGTGATTGATAAACAAACCGACGTTCCTAGTGAAGCCTCTCTTTTAACTAGCCCGTTGATTAAACAGATGATCAAGGTTTCCTGATCATGAACATTGGATGTTGTTAATAACGGGGTCATGTCATTAGGAGAATAACATGATGAACTTAAACCCTAACTAAGTATAAAAATACGATCAAGTCATTTAGTTTTGTTGTTATGTCTTACATTCGGAGTAACATTATTCCTTAGACCATGAGATCATGTTAATCACTAATACCGAAAGAATACTTTGATGACATCAAACGTCACACCATAAAAGGGTGACTATAAAGGTGGCATTGGATATTCGGAAAGTGTTAGTTGAAGCACATGGATCGAGAATGGGATTTGTCCATCCAATATGACGGATAGATACACTCAGGGCCCTCACGGTGATATCACATCGACACCGCTTGCAAGCAAGTGATATGATCACAAGGATGTTATATCACGGGAACGAGAAAAGAGTACTTGTCGGATAACGAGATCGACCAAGGTATAGTGGATACCGATGATCGGATCTCGGACAAGTAATATATCGCGAGACAAAGGGAAATCGTTACGACGATGAAATGTTCACACGATCACGAGAGTCATCGTTGAATATATAGGATTCATCACGGATTTCCAGACCCCGCTGTTGATTATTGATCGGAGAGGAGTCTTGATCATGTCTATAATATTCGCGAACCGTAGGGAGACACACTTAAGGTTCGATGAAGCGTTAGAGAGGATACGGAATACCGAAGAATATTTTGGGCAGCTCCGAAATTGTTTCGGGGAAAATGGAAATAGTTCAAGGGGTTTTTCGTCGAACGGTTGTTAATAGAATTAACAAATGGTTCGAGGTGCTGCATGCAAATGTTTGTTAATGGAATTAGCAAATATAAATAAAGAAATACAAATGTTTTATTTATTTATTAAAGAGAAACCTTTGCATTTTCTAAGTGGGAAATTAAGGAATTTTGAGTGGGTGTGAGTGGAGCTTCCACTCACATGTAGAGAGGAAGGGGTGGGGGCACCCATGGCTGGCCGCACCCCCCCTTGGGCTGCCTCCCCCTCCCCTATAAAAGGAGGGTGAGGGCTCTCTCTTCTTCACACACTTGCCCAGTCATTTTCCATTCCACCCGCTGCTCCATTCCATGGTCTCCGGCTTGGCGAAGCCCTGACCGTGGGATTCTTCACCACCACCACGCCGTCGTGCTGCTGGAATTCCGGAGGGATCCTCTACTTCAGCAACCCGCTGGAACGAGGGAACGGAAGTCTTCATCGAGTTGAACGTGTGACCGATTACGGAGGCACCGCTGGATTGCGGTGCTCTTCTTCTCGCTCGGGATCGGCGTGAGAACGACTACGCCAACAACGAGATCTTTTTTCGTACCACTTTGAGTCTTCGAGGGTATGTTATCTCAAGACTCTCTTTCTCCCCATTGCCTTTCATCTCATAGATTAGATCTTGGCCATTCGGGTTTATCGCGCGTAGGAAATTTTTTGTTTTCTATGCTACGTTCCCCTTCATACAGAGAGGTGGGCACCTGTCTTGTCTTGTCATTAACAAAGGGGACATGACAGGATGGGGGCCTACACTGTGAGGCTGACAGGGTGGACAATTCCTGTCAGCCGTACGGCGCGGCAACTTCTCGCGCGGGCGTCAGCGCGAGAACCCGGAAGCATGCTCTGCGTCACAGTGGTGAAGTCCCATCAGTTGTACCTTTTATTAGTTCTTTACTCGGCTGGGCACCAGTATATAAGGTGCCCTGCACCGTCATGCGCGAGGGACGTTGGCCAGATCGCATTTATTGCAAGAGCCAGCACTAGAGCTAGAGAGAACAGCAGAGTGGATACTCGGCTGAGAGACAAAAACTGTACTGTGGCTACTCGGTAATCATACATACAGAGAGATAGACAAGAGTAGGGGTGTTGTCTCCACATGAGGGCCCTAAACCTGGGTAGATTGTGGTGTTTGCAGTGTTATTGAGCGCGACTACACGCCATGCGATCCCTCCCGGGATACCTACAGCGTCCATCGGCCCCAAACCTTAAGCCATCCTATGGCATATGTCTTTACCTCACCACGACAGTTGGCGCCCACCGTGGGGCCAGCAGCAGCGCTGGCTGGGGTGCATATTCGGACGGGACCGATTTCTTCTTCGGTGGAGCGCGTGGTCTGTGGCCTTGTCCACAGATTCGGCTCCTTCGACTTCGTCTCCGACAACGTTGGAGATTTCGGCAGCAGGCCCATGCATGCAGGCGGTTCGGTGCTCTCCTTTGGCACGCACTTGATCTACATCGCCACCACCGTCATCCGCGAGTTCCCGGAGGAGGTGCTCGTTGTGGATGATCCTCCTGCAGTACTCGCTCCCCGCGGGAAGCCAACCGGCTTCTCTGCGGACAGCATGGAGGTGATGATGACGGGCCCGGCTATCGATGCCGGGAAGGGCGTGGACACTGCAGCCGAGGTTATCGAGCCGGCTTAGACGCCTCCGTTCTCAATCGTGAGTAGGCAACATGATAAATCATGTCACAACCACCACCATTCCTATGGTCTAGTAGATATAACCATCCTAGAGAAACCAGGATTCGTGAAATCCTAACTTGAAAGTTTAGATGAGAAGGGAAAACAACGTTGCACTTCCTTACCAGAAAAAGGAGGGTGGGTGGGGAAAGAAGAAAAAGAACAGAATTCCTACTCTCACGTTTCATTTTTCCTATATAGCTACAAAATAGTTTCTAGACTCAACTGCGACCAGTAAAAAGGGATCCTACAGGCAGACAGGCTCTGATACCATTTGTCGTACCCTGATTTCTAGGGGATACTCATCGGGCCGAACTGGATAGCAGATGCTTGGATTATGGGGCATAACTGCTCCCACATCCCAGCTTCCTGGTAGGCCTGCGCTTATGCGCGACAACACAAGCCCCGCTATTCCATCGTCGATGTAAACTATCCACTAGAGATCAAAGGCACTACTGTCGACGTACTTCATACCAATCACACATGGTACGTCAACAGCGTTAAACGAATGATAATCACAACATATCAGAGGACACATGTCCCAACAATACATCATTACCATACAGCGGAAGCATTCAACATGTCTGAGTACAGACAAGAACCAAATAGGCCTAAGAGGCCGGAAACAAACAGACGGAGCCCATCCACGAAGTCTCGGATCCTGCCCGGGTCCGCTATCTACTCGTCAGCAGTCTCGTCATACTCCACATAGTAGCCACCATGTAGACCCTCGGAAACGTAGGTCTGCGGAAACCACAACCCCAAAGGGGTCAGTACATAAACGTACTGGCAAGCAAGACTCACAGTTCACCAAAGTGTAACCCGTCAACACCAAGCACAGATGCCTTAGGTTCAACGGAAGAGAGGGGATATAAAAGATGCTGCAACTGGCTGCACTAACCAACTACAGAGATTCTACCACTTCCGGCTAACAGAAAGGAGATAAGATCGAGTATTGTAACCAACTGAAAGATAACTTCAAGCAAACCCATCCTGGATCTCGCCCCTTATCCAAAGAAGCAATCCGAGGATAACTCACACAGTTGAGTTAATGATGGTTCATATTATTGTGTCAATAAGCCTATTACTAGTCAAGTTGTTAATCATTGGGTGTAAGGTTGTTAATCATTAGGTTTAAGTTGTCCTGAGTACTTGTTAGCCAGTACTTTCACCAAGTAATCCATAACCGCGGAAAACACGGCTTCTCGAGAAGATTATCCCTACAGGGTTGCACCAATTTGGCCGTACACGCAAGAATATCCCGCCAGATGGAAATGCACTTCCACCAAGCGGGGTACTCTACACAACTCAACTCTTCTTCGCATCAAGCCCAAAGAACCTTGGGCGCACGGCTAATCGAGCCCCGAAGAAAAGGGACCCTCATAGCACTCTAAGACCGTGTCCCCCTATATGCCGACTACGAAAGTTCCACCCGGGATCCAAGGGCTCGCAAGATCATGCATGCAGCAAATGGAAAACCCGAACTAAATGAGGCGATTTGGACGAGATGCGAATCGAGTCAAGTTGAGGGGGGCGCCCATACTCGCTTCCCACATGCGGTTAGTGCGCTCATCATGGATCAGTAGACAAGACCCTTTTCCTATTAGGGTCGACACTAGCAGGCCTCAAAACCACAAGGGGCCTCCTGCCGGTGCCTTATCATCAAATTATTATTAATAATAACATTAGCATGATTGATTGATTAAACATCGAGCCCCCAGAACATAATAACGATATAGTAACTGAAGGTAACGGGTAACAGACTCGAGCAAAACAACCTAAGCATGCTAGTAAGACACGGGCAACAAGCAATGGTTATAGGTATGGAGGTGAGGCAATATCAGGGTTCAGGGTATCATGTGATGGGTTCGTAACAGAAACAACTACTACTAAGGCTAGCAGAAAAGAACAACGGAAAGTATCGGTAACCAATGTTGAAAGGAACACAGTGGTTCATGTGAGTGATAACTTGCCTGCAAAACCCAGTAGCCTGGTACTGAGCTAGGTCCTTAGAAGGGTGTCGTAAGTATCGTCGGTCTCAACGTCGTCGTGTAGCCGAGAAGAAGCAAACAAACAATGCAGAAAGATAAACAATCAATATCATGGCATAATGCGCAAACATGGGATGATGCATGACCATTTAATTGATGCATAGAAATGACTAGTTGACAACATAGAAACAGGATTAAATGGACCCATATGCAATTGGATTGCATATGGAAAGCCCATGATTTATGGTTGAATTAATTGTTTTACGACTAATCATCATATGAAAGTTGATTAGCATGATGCATGGATGAGGAAAACAGCAAAATAACAACAATAGAATCAATTGGAAATAAGGTTTACCAAGTTTGGAAATTTGTTTATTAAGTTAAGAAATTTTGGTTACTTAAAGGTGTCACACAAGCATTTGTTGTTTTCATCAAGTTTAATTGTTCAAAATAGATAACAAAGTTTATATTTGATAAGAACACACAATTTTAGGTGGATTGCATGTTTCACTTGTTGAAAAAGGATTTCAAATAAATTAATTAGGAATTAAACAAGTTAAACAAGAATTAAATTGGAATTAATTCAAGTGTGGATGTTAATTGAATTTTATTTGATCAAAACATTAAACCAAGTTCATATTTGAAAAGGTTATGCTTTGATGGTTTGAAAACATATTTTATATGTCCCAAAAGAATTTGATTTGATCAAGTTATGAATTTAGCAATATTAAATGATTTAAACAAGGTTTAAATCATTTAACCAATTTTTAATTATTCAAAACATGAAACAAATTTTATATTTGGAAAGAGGGTTTAATTTTGCATGGAAAACATATTTCATTTGTGGAAATTGGATTTAAAATGAGCAAGTTATTATTTTGGCAATTTTAAATGCATTAAACAAGAAACAGTTGTTTTCAGCAATTTAAATTATTCAAAACAGCAAACAAAATTTATATTTGGAAAGTACATGAAAAGTTGATTGGAAAACATATTTAGTTTGTGGAATTTGGAATTTTTATGAACAAGTTATGATTTTTGCAAGTTTAAGTGCATTTAACAATAATTTAAATATTGCACCAATTTAAATTATTCAAAACAGTAAACAAATTTTATATTTGGATAGAACATTTAATTTGGTATTGAAAACATATTAAAAATGTTGAATTTGGAGTTGGGATGAATTTCTTATGCATTTTAGAAGATTGGGTGCAAATCTGCCACTTTTAAACCAGTAGGGACTTAGAAATAATTATTTCAGGGGTCTAGATTTAATTAACAGGGCCTAGTTGTGATTCTTTGAAATCGCTGTGACCAAATCAATGGAAAAAAATGATTTGGTTAAAATGAGGGAGGGGGGATTCGAACCCCCCACCTCCTGATGCGCGCTGGGGGTCTCTGCCAGTGTGGTGGGTTTCGGTTGGTGATGGAAAGGGTGGCTCGGTGGGGTTATGGTGTGGCTTGCGGATGTTTTCTGAACTGAACGTTCTTCAGTTGCGCACGCAGCAGGTAAGTAACAGGGGCATCGATCGGGGTGGTGGCGAGCGGACGGGGCGGTGGTCGCTGCGGGAGGGCGCCGTGGGGGGTGCGTGCGGTTGGCGGGAGAAGGTAGAGGGGCGAGAGGATGAGGGAAAGGGAGGAGTACCTCGAGCGGACGCTCGTCGAGGCAGCAGGTCGAGCGGAACAGGTGCAGCAGCAGGGCGTGGTGGCGGCTTGTAGGGGATGGCGTCGGCGGTGGGGGCCCTCCCGGCTCGAGCCGAGGGGGGGAGACGGTAGCCCGCGGTGAGGGCTTTCCATTCCCGCCCTCACCGCGGCCGGAGGGGGGCTGTAGGGCGGCGATCACCGGAGGACTTGGGTGGAGCTTCAGGTACAGAGGTTGCAGTGTGGTACAGAGAAAGAAGTACAGAGATTGGAGAAAGAGGGAAGAGTGGAGGCGGGGGAGAAAAGATGGAGGGAGCTAGGGGAACCCTAGGGCTCGGCCTAGGGTTTTAAGGAGGGGGAGAGGAGGCACAGCCGTTGGTGCTCTCTCTGAACCACGTGGGGGTGCTGGATTTCTTCCGTACGGGAGGTTGATGACGACCTCGAGGAGGTACCAGGCCAAGGGGGACAAATGGGCTGGGCCTGGTTGGCTATCTCTCTCTCATCCCTTCTTTTTAATATTTTGTTCCATTTTTTTGCTGCAATGAATTAGGAAGAGGATGAGGGTTTGGGAGTTAGGGGAAATTTTGAGAAAAATTGTGTGGGCTGATTTGGTCAAAAACAACCACTTGGCAACTTGGTTTTTTCAAAAGTTCAAATCTAAATTGTGATTTGTGATTTAATTCAAATTTTGAAAGAATTTGCTTATGAGGTGATTATTATTGAAAACAACAATTTTTAATAGGGTGAACCCTATTGATTTAAATAGAACAAATGATCAAAGTTGTTTTGGTGTTTTTCGTAATTTGAAATTGGGTGTTGTTTGATGTTTTTTACTTGACTTAGAATGCAATTTGGAATTAATGAATTGATTTAAGCCACTATTTTAGAAGTTGATCATTATGGAATAATTGGAAACAAATGATTGATTTGTTTTGCAATTTTTCATAACTTTCAAAAGGGTTGTTGATTTGGAAATTAGTTGAATTTGACAAGGGTTTGGTTATTAAAGGAATTTTTGATGAAACAAAACAACAGTTTTTGGAATCTCACTTTAATGGAAACAAACAATTGTTTTATTTTGAAATATCTTTTTAGAAATTGTAACATCACAAGGATGAAACAAAAGGTTTGAATTTTGGTTTGAAATTCAAATAGAAAACAAAGGAAAACAAATGAAAACAGAGGAAACCAAATGGAAAACAAGCAAAACAATTGCAATCAACATGATGCCATGATGCAAAACATAAAATAACAGATAGAAAACATTCTAATGGCTATTTTCAGACTTGGGATGTTACAAAACGCCCCCCCTTGAAGGAATCGCGCCCCAAGATTCCTACTGAGAAAAGAAAAGGTCCGGAAACTTCTTGCGAAGACCCTCTTGAGCTGTGACACGTGAAACACATCGTGCACCTTGGATAGACGTCAGGGAATTTGCAAACCACCGGAACATTTTCAAGTAAAGGGAGAGGTTTTGTATCGAGGGTGTATAGCTGGATAGAACTTGATTCATTTGGAGAATAGACTATCTATCAGAAGGGTGGAACAGGGTTATTGATTAGACGCCGGTGGAAGAACTGAAATGGGAAGCAACAACAAGTTTTCAACAGACGAAAAGGATGTTGAGAAGAACAGGATATCAACATCGGGGAAAACGAGAACAAAACTCCTGAGGTACTACGGAAAACCCATCCGGGCTTCTAAAGGATCAATATCTACTGCTTAAGGAATAGAGGATTTGCTTCCGGGGCTTAGACGCCTCCGTTCTCAATCGTGAGTAGGCAACATGATAAATCATGTCACAACCACCACCATTCCTATGGTCTAGTAGATATAACCATCCTAGAGAAACCAGGATTCGTGAAATCCTAACTTGAAAGTTTAGATGAGAAGGGAAAACAACATTGCACTTCCTTACCAGAAAAGGGAGGGTGGGTGGGGAAAGAAGAAAAAGAACAGAATTCCTACTCTCACGTTTCATTTTTCCTATATAGCTACAAAATAGTTTCTAGACTCAACTGCGACCAGTAAAAAGGGATCCTACAGGCAGACAGGCTCTGATACCATTTGTCGTACCCTGATTTCTAGGGGATACTCATCGGGCCGAACTGGTTCGCAGATGCTTGGATTATGGGGCATAACTGCTCCCACATCCCAGCTTCCTGGTAGGCCTGCGCTTATGCGCGACAACACAAGCCCTGCTATTCCATCGTCGATGTAAACTATCCACTAGAGATCAAAGGCACTACTGTCGACGTACTTCATACCAATCACACATGGTACGTCAACAGCGTTAAACGAATGATAATCACAACATATCTCTACGACACGAAAGATTGAAATAAGTTGCAAATGGCTCTCATTAGAGCAGAGATAGCAAATACAATCATTCAGAGGACACATGTCCCAACAATACATCATTACCATACAGCGGAAGCATTCAACATGTCTGAGTACAGACAAGAACCAAATAGGCCTAAGAGGCCGAAAACAAACAGACGGAGCCCATCCACGAAGTCTCGGATCCTGCCCGGGTCCGCTATCTACTCGTCAGCAGTCTCGTCATACTCCACATAGTAGCCACCATGTAGACCCTCGGAAACATAGGTCTGCGGAAACCACAGCCCCAAAGGGGTCAGTACATAAACGTACTGGCAAGCAAGACTCACAGTTCACCAAAGTGTAACCCGTCAACACCAAGCACAGATGCCTTGGGTTCAACGGAAGAGAGGGGATATAAAAGATGCTGCAACTGGCTGCACTAACCAACTACAGAGATTCTACCACTTCCGGCTAACAGAAAGGAGATAAGATCGAGTATTGTAACCAACTGAAAGATAACTTCAAGCAAACCCATCCTGGATCTCGCCCCTTATCCAAAGAAGCAATCCGAGGATAACTCACACAGTTGAGTTAATGATGGTTCATATTATTGTGTCAATAAGCCTATTACTAGTCAAGTTGTTAATCATTGGGTGTAAGGTTGTTAATCATTAGGTTTAAGTTGTCCTGAGTACTTGTTAGCCAGTACTTTCACCAAGTAATCCATAACCGCGGAAAACACGGCTTCTCGAGAAGATTATCCCTGCAGGGTTGCACCAATTTGGCCGTACACGCAAGAATATCCCGCCAGATGGAAATGCACTTCCACCAAGCGGGGTACTCTACACAACTCAACTCTTCTTCGCATCAAGCCCAAAGAACCTTGGGCGCACGGCTAATCGAGCCCCGAAGAAAAGGGACCCTCATAGCACTCTAAGACCGTGTCCCCCTATATGCCGACTACGAAAGTTCCACCCGGGATCCAAGGGCTCGCAAGATCATGCATGCAGCAAATGGAAAACCCGAACTAAATGAGGCGATTTGGACGAGATGCGAATCGAGTCAAGTTGAGGGGGGCGCCCATACTCGCTTCCCACATGCGGTTAGTGCGCTCATCATGGATCAGTAGACAAGACCCTTTTCCTATTAGGGTCGACACTAGCAGGCCTCAAAACCACAAGGGGCCTCCTGCCGGTGCCTTATCATCAAATTATTATTAATAATAACATTAGCATGATTGATTGATTAAACATCGAGCCCCCAGAACATAATAACGATATAGTAACTGAAGGTAACTGGTAACAGACTCGAGCAAAACAACCTAAGCATGCTAGTAAGACACGGGCAACAAGCAATGGTTATAGGTATGGAGGTGAGGCAATATCAAGGTTCAGGGTATCATGTGATGGGTTCGTAACAGAAACAACTACTACTAAGGCTAGCTGAAAAGAACAACGGAAAGTATCGGTAACCAATGTTGAAAGGAACACAGTGGTTCATGTGAGTGATAACTTGCCTGCAAAACCCAGTAGCCTGGTACTGAGCTAGGTCCTTAGAAGGGTGTCGTAAGTATCGTCGGTCTCAACGTCGTCGTGTAGCCGAGAAGAAGCAAACAAACAATGCAGAAAGATAAACAATCAATATCATGGCATAATGCGCAAACATGGGATGATGCATGACCATTTAATTGATGCATAGAAATGACTAGTTGACAAGATAGAAACAGGATTAAATGGACCCATATGCAATTGGATTGCATATGGAAAGCCCATGATTTATGGTTGAATTAATTGTTTTACGACTAATCATCATATGAAAGTTGATTAGCATGATGCATGGATGAGGAAAACAGCAAAATAACAACAATAGAATCAATTGGAAATAAGGTTTACCAAGTTTGGAAATTTGTTTATTAAGTTAAGAAATTTTGGTTACTTAAAGGTGTCACACAAGCATTTGTTGTTTTCATCAAGTTTAATTGTTCAAAATAGATAACAAAGTTTATATTTGATAAGAACACACAATTTTAGGTGGATTGCATGTTTCACTTGTTGAAAAAGGATTTCAAATAAATTAATTAGGAATTAAACAAGTTAAACAAGAATTAAATTGGAATTAATTCAAGTGTGGATGTTAATTGAATTTTATTTTATCAAAACATTAAACCAAGTTCATATTTGAAAAGGTTATGCTTTGATGGTTTGAAAACATATTTTATATGTCCCAAAAGAATTTGATTTGATCAAGTTATGAATTTAGCAATATTAAATGATTTAAACAAGGTTTAAATCATTTAACCAATTTTTAATTATTCAAAACATGAAACAAATTTTATATTTGGAAAGGGGGTTTAATTTTGCATGGAAAACATATTTCATTTGTGGAAATTGGATTTAAAATGAGCAAGTTATTATTTTGGCAATTTCAATGCATTAAACAAGAAACAATTGTTTTCAGCAATTTAAATTATTCAAAACAGCAAACAAAATTTATATTTGGAAATTACATGAAAAGTTGATTGGAAAACATATTTAGTTTGTGGAATTTGGAATTTTTATGAACAAGTTATGATTTTTGCAAGTTTAAGTGCATTTAACAAGAATTTAAATATTGCACCAATTTAAAGTATTCAAAACAGTAAACAAATTTTATATTTGGATAGAACATTTAATTTGGTATTGAAAACATATTAAAAATGTTGAATTTGGAGTTGGGATGAATTTCTTATGCATTTTAGAAGATTGGGTGCAAATCTGCCACTTTTAAACCATTAGGGACTTAGAAATAATTATTTCAGGGGTCTAGATTTAATTAACAGGGCCTAGTTGTGATTCTTTGAAATTGCTGTGACCAAATCAATGGAAAAAAATGATTTGGTTAAAATGAGGGAGGGGGGATTTGAACCCCCCACCTCCTGATGCGCGCTGGGGGTCTCTGCCAGTGTGGTGGGTTTAGGTTGGTGATGGAAAGGGTGGCTCGGTGGGGTTATGGTGTGGCTTGCGGATGTTTTCTGAACTGAACGTTCTTCAGTTGCGCACGCAGCAGGTAAGTAACAGGGGCATCGATCGGGGTGGTGGCGAGCGGACGGGGCGGTGGTCGCTGCGGGAGGGCGCCGTGGGGGGTGCGTGCGGTTGGCGGGAGAAGGTAGAGGGGCGAGAGGATGAGGGAAAGGGAGGAGTACCTCGAGCGGACGCTCGTCGAGGCAGCAGGTCGAGCGGAACAGGTGCAGCAGCAGGGCGCGGTGGCGGCTTGGAGGGGATGGCGCCGGCGGTGGGGGCCCTCCCGGCTCGAGCCGAGGGGGGGAGACGGTAGCCCGCGGTGAGGGCTTTCCATTCCCGCCCTCACCGCGGCCGGAGGGGGGCTGTAGGGCGGCGATCACCGGAGTACTTGGGTGGAGCTTCAGGTACAGAGGTTGCAGTGTGGTACAGAGAAAGAAGTACAGAGATTGGAGAAAGAGGGAAGAGTGGAGGCGGGGGAGAAAAGATGGAGGGAGCTAGGGGAACCCTAGGGCTCGGCCTAGGGTTTTAAGGAGGGGGGAGAGGAGGCACAACCATTGGTGCTCTCTCTGAACCACGTGGGGGTGCTGGATTTCTTCCGTACGGGAGGTTGATGACGACCTCGAGGAGGTACCAGGCCAAGGGGGACAAATGGGCTGGGCCTGGTTGGCTATCTCTCTCTCATCCCTTCTTTTTAATATTTTGTTCCATTTTTTTTGCTGCAATGAATTAGGAAGAGGATGAGGGTTTGGGAGTTAGGGGAAATTTTGAGAAAATTGTGTGGGCTGATTTGGTCAAAAACAACCACTTGGCAACTTGGTTTTTCAAAAGCTCAAATCTAAATTGTGATTTGTGATTTAATTCAAATTTTGAAAGAATTTGCTTATGAGGTGATTATTATTGAAAACAACAATTTTTAATAGGGTGAACCCTATTGATTTAAATAGAACAAATGATCAAAGTTGTTTTGGTGTTTTTCGTAATTTGAAATTGGGTGTTGTTTGATGTTTTTTACTTGACTTAGAATGCAATTTGGAATTAATGAATTGATTTAAGCCACTATTTTAGAAGTTGATCATTATGGAATAATTGGAAACAAATGATTGATTTGTTTTGCAATTTTTCATAACTTTCAAAAGGGTTGTTGATTTGGAAATTAGTTGAATTTGACAAGGGTTTGGTTATTAAAGGAATTTTTGATGAAACAAAACAATAGTTTTTGGAATCTCACTTTAATGGAAACAAACAATTGTTTTATTTTGAAATATCTTTTTAGAAATTGTAACATCACAAGGATGAAACAAAAGGTTTGAATTTTGGTTTGAAATTCAAATTGAAAACAAAGGAAAACAAATGAAAACAGAGGAAACCAAATGGAAAACAAGCAAAACAATTGCAATCAACATGATGCCATGATGCAAAACATAAAATAACAGATAGCAAACATTCTAATGGCTATTTTCATACTTGGGATGTTACACCCCGGAACATTCTGGGTTACGTGGACCCTCCCACGTCTATGGTGTAACATCCCAAGTATGAAAACTACCCTATAGAATGTTTGATTTCCTGTTTAATTAATGTATTGCATCATGTCATCATATTGTTGCATTTGTTTCTGTTGTGTTGCATCTGTTATTCTTTGTTTTCACCATGAAAGTCAAATAATTTCAAATGCTTGTTTTCATACTTGTTCTGTTACAACTTTTGGAACCAAAATAACAAATAAAAACACCCCTTTTATTCTTTGTTTTTCACTTCTCAATTTGTTGCTTAATCCAATCAATCAAATAAATCAATTATTTCCAAATCCTTTCCAAACTCAAACCATTTCTCAAATCTTAATCATTTGAATCCATGAAATTCACCACTAATTTGAATTCATTAAATCCCTTTAAACCCTAAAGAAAATCCTATTGAAAAAATACCTTGTTTTTCTATTATTAACCAATGTTGCAAAATTCAATTAAATTTGGTTTAATTTTAAACAGCAAGCACACATTTGAAATTTGAAAAACAAAAACTCCCAAGTGGTTGCATTTCAACCAAGGATCTTATCCAAAAATTTTCCAAATTTTTCTATCAACAACAACCTATCTTTTTATCCAAAAGCAATTGCTACAAAAAAAAAACAGTGCAGAAAAAAAAAAGGGGAGAGAAGAGAAAAGGCAGCAGCTAGCTAATCTATCCCAGGCCCAAGCCCACTTCTCTTCGGTTGGCCCAGTACCCCCCCTCCTGTCCTTTCTTCCACCTCTCGCTGGCGTCACCCTGTACGAACACATAAACAGCCACACGATCTCCTCTCCCCCTCCTGGATGCATGCCGTACAAGCATCTCCTCCCCTATATCTAACCCTCCCGTGCCCTAGCTCCCCTCTCGCCATCTCCCTTCCACAGCCGCCGCCGGAATTTCCTCTCACCGCTCGCTGTCAGCTCCCTGCTCTGAATCCGCCCTCTGAACCTTCTGAACCGCACCGAGACCCCACCTTTCCTCCCTCGTCGCCGGTAGCCAAGGCCACCTCGAGCAGTTTTGGTGGCGGGAATGGAAACTTGGAGTGTCCCCGATGCTCGCCGTCTCCTCGCCTGGTGCCGGGAGGCACCACGGGGACCGCGCCGTCGCCGGGAAATCCTCCTCGCCGTGACTGCCTCGTCGACGACCTGCCTGCAGGTGAGCGTCGCCTTCGTTGCCCTCGCCCCTGCTTCTCTGCACAAACGATTGCGCACACGAGCCCACGGCCGCAAGCACGCACGCCATCCCCGCGCGCGCGCCGCCGCGGGCAGCGCAGCGAGCCACGGCCGCCGGCGAGCGCTGTGCCTCCGTCCAGTTTCAGTAACGTGCCCTGCAAAAGAAATTCAGTTAGACACCCGCTACAGAAGCATATCCACACACGCTACGATTACCTGTCACGAAACGCAGATCACCCCACTGGCAGAGCACATGTGCGCGCAAGCAGAGCTCGCGGGATCGACCCCTGGGGAAGGCAAAACCCCACCTTTTTGGTCCCTTTTCCGCGCGCCCCAGCTGGCCCCACCGGTCAGCGACCGTGGTGGCCAGCGTGGTCTCCCGCGCCGCGTGGCGCCTACGTGGCCCCTGGCCCACGCGGCAGTGCTGCGGGTAGATGCCACTCGGTAACAAAAGTTTGGCCTCTCTGTTTTCCAAATTAAAATCCTTTTAATTAACAGATTTAAACCTAAACTTTAAAATTTAATATCTTTTAATCTATAAGCCCAATAATTACAAGTTTTATATGTTTATTGCTCCAAATTTCATAATCTTTCCAAATAACCTATTTGTATACTGTTTTGAAAACTTCAAATGCATTTAAAATTCAAATTTAAATAATTCAAATGCAATTTGTAATAATTCATAAATAATTCATCCCAATTCCAAATAATGCAAATAAAATATGTTTTCCATACCATTTCATCTCACCTTTTCAAATATAATTTTTGTTTTCTGTTTTGAATAATTAAAATTGCCTAAACAATTTAAATCTTGTTTAATCCAATTAAAACTTGTTTAATATTGTCTAATTCATAAATAAATAATCCAAATTCCAATTTCAAAATGTGAAACATGTAAACCAACTAAAATTTGATAACCTTTTCAAATATCAACTTTGTTATTTGTTTTGAACACTTTAACTTGTTGAAAACAACAATTACTTGTGTGACATCAATAAGGAACCAAAATTCCTAACATAACAAATAAAAATCCCACACTTGTTTTACTCCTTTTCCAATTGCATCTAACTTGTTTACTCCTTGTTATCATCATGCATGCATCATGTTTAACTACTTACATCTGTTAATCAAATGTAGATCATTGCTTCAACCTAAAGCATTTGCATCCATATGCAATTCTCATTGCATATGGATCCAATTAAATTGTGTTACTTGTCAAGTAGGTTACTTTGATGCATCTATTAACATGACATGCATCATCCCATGTTTGTGCACCTTTGCCATGATATTGATTGTTTATCTTTCTGCAATGTTTGTTTGCTTCTTCCCGGATATACGACGACGTTGAGACCGACGATACTTACGACATCCCTTCTAAGGATTTAGCTCAGTACCAGGCTACTGGGTTTTGCAGGCAAGTTATCACTCACATGAACCACTGTGTTCCTTTCAACATTGATTACCGATACTTTCCGTTGTTCTTTTCTGCTAGCCTTAGTAGTAGTTGTTTCTGTTACGAACCTATCACATGTATCCTTTAACCCTGATATTGCCTCACCTCCATACCTATAACCATTGTTTGAGCCCGTGTCTTACTAGCATGCTTAGGTTGTTTTGCTCGAGTCTGTTACCCGTTACTTTCTGTTACTACTTCTATTACGTTGTGGGGGCTCGATGTTTAATCAATCAATCATGCTAATGTTACTATTAATAATAAATTTGATGATAAGGCACCGGCAGGAGGCCCATGAGAG
Source organism: Alopecurus myosuroides (assembly GCA_028641055.1). Taxonomy (NCBI): domain Eukaryota; kingdom Viridiplantae; phylum Streptophyta; class Magnoliopsida; order Poales; family Poaceae; genus Alopecurus; species Alopecurus myosuroides. The sequence continues at coordinate 95,271,237 of CM054060.1, forward strand.
GTTTTGGAGCCTGCTAGTGTCGACCCTAATAGGAAAAGGGTCTTGTCTACTGATCCATGATGAGCGCACTACCCGCATTTGGGAAGCGAGTATGGGCGCCCCCCTCAACTTGACCTGATTCGCATCTCGTCCAAATCGCCTCATTTTGTTCGTGTGTTCTATTTGCCGCATGCATGTTTTTGCGAGCCCAGGCCAGGGTGGAACTTTTGTAGTCGGCATATAGGGGGACACGTTCTTAGAGTGCTATGAGGGTCCATTTTCTTCTGGGCTCGATTAGCCGTGCGCCCAAGGTGCTTTGGGCTTGATGCGAGGAATGGTTGGTTGTGTAGAGTACCCCGCTTGGTGGGTTTGATTCCCATCTGGCGGGTTATTCTTGAGTGTACGGCCAAATTGGTGCAACCCTGCAGGGATAATCTTCTCGAGAAGCCGTGTTTTCCGCGGTTATGGATTACTTGGTGAAAGTACTGGCTAACAAGTACTCAGGACAACTTAAACATAATGATCAAACATGTTACACCCCATGATTAATAATTTGACTAGTAATAGGCTTATGGACACAATAATTTGAACCATCATTATTACAACTGTGTGAGTTATCCTCGGATCGCTTCTTTGGATAAGGGGCGAGATCCAGGATGGGTTTGTTTGAAGTTATCTTTCAGTTGGTTACAATCCTCGATCTTATCTCCTTTCTGATAGCCGGAAGTGGTAGAATCTCTGTAGTTGGTTAGCGCAGCCAGTTGCAGCATCTTTTATATCCCCTTTCTTCCGTTGAACCCAAGGCATCTGTGCTTGGTGTTGACGGGTTACATTTTGGTGAACTGTGAGTCTTGCTTGCCAGTACGTTTATGTACTGACCCCTTTGGGGCTGTGGTTTACGCAGACGACGTTTCCGAGGATCTACATGGTGGCTACTACGTGGAGTATGACGAGACTGCTGACGAGTAGATAGCGGACCCGGGCAGGATCCGAGACTTCGTGGATGGGCTCCGTCTGTTTGTTTCCGGCCTCTTAGGCCTATTTGGTTCTTGTCTGTACTCAGACATGTTGAATGCTTCCGCTGTATTGTAATGATGTATTGTTGGGGCATGTGCCCTCTGAATGATTGTATTTGCTATCTCTGCTCTAATGAGAGCCATTTGCAACTTATTTCAATCTTTTGTGTCGTAGAGATCTGTTGTGATATCAGTTGTTAAACGCCGTTGACGTACCATGTGTGTATGGTTTGAAGTACGTCGACGGAAGTGCCGTTGATCTCTAGTGGATAGTTTACATCGACGATGGAATAGCAGGGCTTGTGTTGTCGCGCATAAGCGCAGGCCTACCAGGAAGCTGGGACGTGGGAGCAGTTATGCCCCATAATCCAAGCATCTGCTATCCAGTTCGTACGGTGAGTATCCCCTAGAAATCAGGGTGCGACAAATGGTATCAGAGCCTGTCTGCCTGTAGGATCCCTTTTTACTGGTCGCAGTTGAGTCTAGAAACTATTTTGTAGCTATATAGGAAAAATGAAACGTGAGAGTAGGAATTCTGTTCTTTTTCTTCTTTCCCCACCCACCCTCCCTTTTCTGGTAAGGAAGTGCAACGTTGTTTTCCATTCTCATCTAAACTTTCAAGTTAGGATTTCACGAATTCTGGTTCCTCTAGGATGGTTATATCTACTAGACCATAGGAATGGAGGTGGTTGTGACATGATTTATCATGTTGCCTACTCATGATTGAGAACGGAGGCGTGTAAGCCCCGGAAGCAGATCCTCTATTCCTTAAGCAGTAGATATTGATCCTTTAGAAGCCCGGATGGGTTTTTCCATAGTACCTCAGGAGTTTTGTTCTCGTTTTCCCCGATGTTGATATCCTGTTCTTCTCAACATCCTTTTCGTCCGTTCAAATCTTGTTGTTGTTTTCCACTTCAAATATTCTACCGGCGTCTAATCAAAACTTCCTCGTAAACTCTTGTCCAACTAAAGTGTTATTTCATACCGGAGCATCACATTCCTTTGTGTCAACAATCTTTTCCACAACACACAACCTATTTCTGGTTCCACTAAGCAATCAAATCACCGTTCACTCTCCGGAATCTCAAATGTTGACTTCCAAGTTCAGTCACAGAAAATCCAATTCTAATGGGAGGCCACATATTCCTCGTTACTCTCATATTGATGATTCTGACATTGATGATTATTCCTGGTGTTGCATTGATGTCAATAACTCTGTTCCACCCTTATTACAGATAGTCTATTCTCCAAATGAATCAAACTCTAATCAACCTTACACCCTCCATACAAAAACCTCTCCCTTTACTTGAAATTGTTCCGGTGGTTTCCAAATTCCCTGACGTCTACCCAAGAAGTTTCCGGACCTTTTCTTTTCTCAGTAGGAATCTCGGGGCGCGATTCCTTCAAGGGGGGGCGTTTTGTAACATCCCAAGTATGAAAACTACCCTATAGAATGTTTGATTTCCTGTTTAATTAATGTATTGCATCATGTCATCATATTGTTGCATTTGTTTCTGTTGTGTTGCATCTGTTATTCTTTGTTTTCACCATGAAAGTCAAATAATTTCAAATGCTTGTTTTCATACTTGTTCTGTTACAACTTTTGGAACCAAAATAACAAATAAAAACACCCCTTTTATTCTTTGTTTTTCACTTCTCAATTTGTTGCTTAATCCAATCAATCAAATAAATCAATTATTTCCAAATCCTTTCCAAACTCAAACCATTTCTCAAATCTTAATCATTTGAATCCATGAAATTCACCACTAATTTGAATTCATTAAATCCCTTTAAACCCTAAAGAAAATCCTATTGAAAAAATACCTTGTTTTTCTATTATTAACCAATGTTGCAAAATTCAATTAAATTTGGTTTAATTTTAAACAGCAAGCACACATTTGAAATTTGAAAAACAAAAACTCCCAAGTGGTTGCATTTCAACCAAGGATCTTATCCAAAAATTTTCCAAATTTTTCTATCAACAACAACCTATCTTTTTATCCAAAAGCAATTGCTACAAAAAAAAAACAGTGCAGAAAAAAAAAGGGGAGAGAAGAGAAAAGGCAGCAGCTAGCTAATCTATCCCAGGCCCAAGCCCACTTCTCTTCGGTTGGCCCAGTACCCCCCCTCCTGTCCTTTCTTCCACCTCTCGCTGGCGTCACCCTGTACGAACACATAAACAGCCACACGATCTCCTCTCCCCCTCCTGGATGCATGCCGTACAAGCATCTCCTCCCCTATATCTAACCCTCCCGTGCCCTAGCTCCCCTCTCGCCATCTCCCTTCCACAGCCGCCGCCGGAATTTCCTCTCACCGCTCGCTGTCAGCTCCCTGCTCTGAATCCGCCCTCTGAACCTTCTGAACCGCACCGAGACCCCACCTTTCCTCCCTCGTCGCCGGTAGCCAAGGCCACCTCGAGCAGTTTTGGTGGCGGGAATGGAAACTTGGAGTGTCCCCGATGCTCGCCGTCTCCTCGCCTGGTGCCGGGAGGCACCACGGGGACCGCGCCGTCGCCGGGAAATCCTCCTCGCCGTGACTGCCTCGTCGACGACCTGCCTGCAGGTGAGCGTCGCCTTCGTTGCCCTCGCCCCTGCTTCTCTGCACAAACGATTGCGCACACGAGCCCACGGCCGCAAGCACGCACGCCATCCCCGCGCGCGCGCCGCCGCGGGCAGCGCAGCGAGCCACGGCCGCCGGCGAGCGCTGTGCCTCCGTCCAGTTTCAGTAACGTGCCCTGCAAAAGAAATTCAGTTAGACACCCGCTACAGAAGCATATCCACACACGCTACGATTACCTGTCACGAAACGCAGATCACCCCACTGGCAGAGCACATGTGCGCGCAAGCAGAGCTCGCGGGATCGACCCCTGGGGAAGGCAAAACCCCACCTTTTTGGTCCCTTTTCCGCGCGCCCCAGCTGGCCCCACCGGTCAGCGACCGTGGTGGCCAGCGTGGTCTCCCGCGCCGCGTGGCGCCTACGTGGCCCCTGGCCCACGCGGCAGTGCTGCGGGTAGATGCCACTCGGTAACAAAAGTTTGGCCTCTCTGTTTTCCAAATTAAAATCCTTTTAATTAACAGATTTAAACCTAAACTTTAAAATTTAATATCTTTTAATCTATAAGCCCAATAATTACAAGTTTTATATGTTTATTGCTCCAAATTTCATAATCTTTCCAAATAACCTATTTGTATACTGTTTTGAAAACTTCAAATGCATTTAAAATTCAAATTTAAATAATTCAAATGCAATTTGTAATAATTCATAAATAATTCATCCCAATTCCAAATAATGCAAATAAAATATGTTTTCCGTACCATTTCATCTCACCTTTTCAAATATAATTTTTGTTTTCTGTTTTGAATAATTAAAATTGCCTAAACAATTTAAATCTTGTTTAATCCAATTAAAACTTGTTTAATATTGTCTAATTCATAAATAAATAATCCAAATTCCAATTTCAAAATGTGAAACATGTAAACCAACTAAAATTTGATAACCTTTTCAAATATCAACTTTGTTATTTGTTTTGAACACTTTAACTTGTTGAAAACAACAATTACTTGTGTGACATCAATAAGGAACCAAAATTCCTAACATAACAAATAAAAATCCCACACTTGTTTTACTCCTTTTCCAATTGCATCTAACTTGTTTACTCCTTGTTATCATCATGCATGCATCATGTTTAACTACTTACATCTGTTAATCAAATGTAGATCATTGCTTCAACCTAAAGCATTTGCATCCATATGCAATTCTCATTGCATATGGATCCAATTAAATTGTGTTACTTGTCAAGTAGGTTACTTTGATGCATCTATTAACATGACATGCATCATCCCATGTTTGTGCACCTTTGCCATGATATTGATTGTTTATCTTTCTGCAATGTTTGTTTGCTTCTTCCCGGATATACGACGACGTTGAGACCGACGATACTTACGACATCCCTTCTAAGGATTTAGCTCAGTACCAGGCTACTGGGTTTTGCAGGCAAGTTATCACTCACATGAACCACTGTGTTCCTTTCAACATTGATTACCGATACTTTCCGTTGTTCTTTTCTGCTAGCCTTAGTAGTAGTTGTTTCTGTTACGAACCTATCACATGTATCCTTTAACCCTGATATTGCCTCACCTCCATACCTATAACCATTGTTTGAGCCCGTGTCTTACTAGCATGCTTAGGTTGTTTTGCTCGAGTCTGTTACCCGTTACTTTCTGTTACTACTTCTATTACGTTGTGGGGGCTCGATGTTTAATCAATCAATCATGCTAATGTTACTATTAATAATAAATTTGATGATAAGGCACCGGCAGGAGGCCCATGAGAGGTTTTGGAGCCTGCTAGTGTCGACCCTAATAGGAAAAGGGTCTTGTCTACTGATCCATGATGAGAGCACTACCCGCATTTGGGAAGCGAGTATGGGCGCCCCCCTCAACTTGACCTGATTCGCATCTCGTCCAAATCGCCTCATTTAGTTCGTGTGTTCTATTTGCCGCATGCATGTTTTTGCGAGCCCAGGCCAGGGTGGAACTTTTGTAGTCGGCATATAGGGGGACACGTTCTTAGAGTGCTATGAGGGTCCATTTTCTTCTGGGCTCGATTAGCCGTGCGCCCAAGGTGCTTTGGGCTTGATGCGAGGAATGGTTGGTTGTGTAGAGTACCCCGCTTGGTGGGTTTGATTCCCATCTGGCGGGTTATTCTTGAGTGTACGGCCAAATTGGTGCAACCCTGCAGGGATAATCTTCTCGAGAAGCCGTGTTTTCCGCGGTTATGGATTACTTGGTGAAAGTACTGGCTAACAAGTACTCAGGACAACTTAAACATAATGATCAAACATGTTACACCCCATGATTAATAATTTGACTAGTAATAGGCTTATGGACACAATAATTTGAACCATCATTATTACAACTGTGTGAGTTATCCTCGGATCGCTTCTTTGGATAAGGGGCGAGATCCAGGATGGGTTTGTTTGAAGTTATCTTTCAGTTGGTTACAATCCTCGATCTTATCTCCTTTCTGATAGCCGGAAGTGGTAGAATCTCTGTAGTTGGTTAGCGCAGCCAGTTGCAGCATCTTTTATATCCCCTTTCTTCCGTTGAACCCAAGGCATCTGTGCTTGGTGTTGACGGGTTACATTTTGGTGAACTGTGAGTCTTGCTTGCCAGTACGTTTATGTACTGACCCCTTTGGGGCTGTGGTTTACGCAGACGACGTTTCCGAGGATCTACATGGTGGCTACTACGTGGAGTATGACGAGACTGCTGACGAGTAGATAGCGGACCCGGGCAGGATCCGAGACTTCGTGGATGGGCTCCGTCTGTTTGTTTCCGGCCTCTTAGGCCTATTTGGTTCTTGTCTGTACTCAGACATGTTGAATGCTTCCGCTGTATTGTAATGATGTATTGTTGGGGCATGTGCCCTCTGAATGATTGTATTTGCTATCTCTGCTCTAATGAGAGCCATTTGCAACTTATTTCAATCTTTTGTGTCGTAGAGATCTGTTGTGATATCAGTTGTTAAACGCAGTTGACGTACCATGTGTGTATGGTTTGAAGTACGTCGACGGAAGTGCCGTTGATCTCTAGTGGATAGTTTACATCGACGATGGAATAGCAGGGCTTGTGTTGTCGCGCATAAGCGCAGGCCTACCAGGAAGCTGGGACGTGGGAGCAGTTATGCCCCATAATCCAAGCATCTGCTATCCAGTTCGTACGGTGAGTATCCCCTAGAAATCAGGGTGCGACATATGGCTATACCAGCTGCTCGCGGAGACGCCACCGTGCAGCTAGGCATGCCACGACCCAACGATGCAGAACTCGCCGCCTTGAGGGCGCAACTCGAGCAGTAGCGTCAAGTGCTACTCGTCGATTCCCAGGAGCTGGAAAAGGTTAGGCTTGAGCTTAACCTAGACCAAAATGAGTACAACCTAGCGCATGGTTTTACTCTTGTTTCTAGGCTGCCTAGCAAGCTAGGTGTTATTCACCGCAACTTAGGCGATGAGTTAGCCAGAGATGGTAGGGTTGTTAGCCAATCTGCTAGTTTGAACATTGCTACTAGGCCAAAATATAGTTCCCTTGCCAAAACGCTTAGGCCACAGAGGCAGTTGTTGCTGAGTTGCTGCATCTCACTGGTGATGCTCGCGCTAGGTAGCAGCATAGGCTCAATGAGCTAGTGCTAGAAGCCGGCAGGCAGAATGAGGAGTTCCGGAAAGCCAATCCGGGTGCTGGTTTCCCATGTTGTTCACTCGCATGGACTGAGATCTATGGATCAGGCATCATCGCCGCTTCCCGGCGGTGATAGAGCCCAGAGCGTGACCTCTGGGAGACACAAACAGATGCAGGTGTACGACCCGGCTGTCGCTGCAAAACAGCACGCTGTAGAGCGGCATCCCAGCCATAAACACAACTCTGAAGGTGCAGGCTATCAAGCCACTAAAGCTCACAGCAAGGGGCAAGGAGGAAACCGAGAGGGAGCCTCTCGGCGTCATGTTGCCCAGCCAACTCAGCAGAGGGTACAGCCGCATGCGGCTGTGCAGCCGCAAGCAGTGGTGGTGGCTCCAATCCGGTTGTTCAGCCTGCGCGAATGCATCAAGACCGCTACAATGACGGGTACTCGGCGATGGAGCAAGCCGGGTACGCCGACCCAAGAGACGTCACTGATCGCCTAGGTGACCGGATGTTGGAGCCCACGGACGCAAGATACAAGCTGGACCGAATCAATCGGTCTGCGTAGCTCGAGACGAAGGGGCCACCCGGCCCAGATTGCTTTGGCCGCCGCATCATGGAGGAGCCATCTGTGAACAAGTTTCAGCTGGCCAAAGGGACCAAGTGCTATGATGGAAGCACCAAGCCAGAAGACTGGCTAAGTGATTATGTTACCGTTGTGCACATTGCAGGCGGCAACCGGAGATGCGCTCTGCGGTATGTTCCGCCGATCCTGGAGGGCCCTGCTCGGACTTGGCTCAACAACTTGCCCAGAGACAGCATCAACTGCTGGCTAGACTTCTCGGAAGCCTTCATTGGCAACTTCACCAGCACGTACAAGAGGCCGAATAGGCCGCAGCAACTCTCGGCCTGCAAGCAGCGAGAAGAGGAGACAGACCAAGAGTACCTTAATCGGTGGAGCACTTTGATGAACACCTGTGAAGGTGTGAATGAGGCCCAGGCTATTACCTGGTTTTCTCAGGGCTGCAGGCACGGCAGCATGCTATGGCACAAGCTGCAGCGAGAGATGCCGAGTACGCTCGCCGAGACAATCAAGATAGCTGATATGTATGCACTCGGTGACCCTACTCAGCCTCTGCTCGATTCTCCTGAGCCGAGAGGGAGAAACCAAGATGGCGGCATGCGCCATGACTGACAAGATTTCCGCAACAAGCGCACATATGACCGACCAAATACTCGGTACGGTCCTGAAAAAGTAAATGCTGTGAACCATGACACCGTAGCTGCTGGGAGTAGCCAGAGGCAAAAAACTGCTGGAGCCCAATACGGGAAAAACCAGAACCAGGGCCAAGGCTTCAAGAGGCAATACCCTGCTCCTCAGCAGGTTACCAGCAACCCGGATTCTGGAGATGCTGCGAGGTTTATCTTTGAGACCATGAAGGACGGGCCATGTAGCTTCCATACTCGGCATCCGAGTAGGCCAGCCAATCACACTACCCGGCAGTGCAGCTGGTGGGACCGCATCAAGAGTGAAGGCTTTGGTCAGCTGCCCCCTCCTCCTCCTCTGCCACCTGCGGGTGCCAATGTGCAGCCTATTCGGGCAGCAGCTCCCAGGCTAGCCGAGAATCAGAGAAGGGAGAATGTGAACCAAGTGGCCCATGGAGCCAACTGCAACTACAACAACCACAACTACAACAACCGCAACTTCTACACCCGCAACAACAACAGGAACAACAACAACAACAACAACCAAGGCAACAACAACGGCAACAGAAATTATGGTGGAGACCGGAACCAGTACCATGAACACCATGAGAGCTACATGATCCTCACCACCGAGCCAGATGACAAGCAGTCGCAGCGCAGGCGCGCAATGGAGGTAAACGCAGTGATCCCTGCAGTACCCCACTACTTGCATTGGTGTGAACAAGAGATCACATGGTCCAAGGAGGATCACCCAAGGGTGATGCCCAATCCGGGAACCTATGCATTGGTTGGTGGACCCTACCTTCCTGGGCACCAAGAAGAATGTCAAGTTCAGCAAAGTGCTGATAGACAATTGCAGCAGCATCAACATCATGTACAGGGACACATTGGAGAAGCTCGGCCTCGCCGAGAACATGCTGCTACCCAGCAGAACCACTTTCCATGGCATTGTGCCGGGAGTATCTTGTGCTCCAATCGGCCGCATCTGGATAGATGTGCTATTCGGCACCAGGGAGAACTGCCGCACCGAGTGCATGCAGTTTGAAGTTGTTGATCTTCAGAGCCCCTACCACGCTCTACTCGGTAGGCCGGCCCTCACCAAGTTCATGGCCTCAACCCATGCAGCCTACCTGAAGATGAAGCTACCTGGTCCCAATGGTGTCATCACCATCTCGGGTGACTACAAGCGTTCCTTGGAGTGTGCCTCTGCTGGATCTCTGCTGGCAGAGTCATTGGTCATTGCGGCTAAGAAGAAGAAGATACACGAGGTGGTGGCTATGGCCCAAGCAGCGCAAGGTGGTGCACCCGGCATGTCGAGTTCCCAGTACGGAACTGCTTTCCAGGCGTCCCAGGAGACAAAGAAGGTCCAGGTTGATCCTGAGTTCCCAGACCGTGTAGCCATCATTGGTGCCGGGTTGGACACGAAATAGGAAAGCGACCTCATCCACTTCCTCCATGAGAATCGGGATGTCTTTGCATGGTCCAATGAGGATCTACCGGGTGTCCCGAGGGAGTTGATTGAGCACTCGCTACATGTACGCCCAGACGCCAAGCCGATTAAGCGGGCGATGCGCCGCTTTGCGGCAGAGCGAAGGAAGGCTATCGGTGATCAGATCACCAAGTTGTTGATAAGCGGATTTATCATGGAGGTACTGCATCCGGATTGGCTGGCCAATCCGATCATGGTTGAGAAGATGGAGGAGGACCCCAAGGCCGAGATTGCATGGCGCATGTGCGTGGACTACACCGACCTGAACAAGGCCTGCCCCAAGGACCCATTTCCGCTACCCCGCATAGATCAGGTGATCGATACCACTGCTGGGTGCGAACTTTTGTCTTTCATTGATGCCTACTCTGGTTTCCATCAGATAACTCTCAACCCGGATGATCAAATAAAAACTGCCTTTATTACCCCGTATGGGGCTTATTGCTATCGTGTTATGTGCTTTGGGTTGCGAAATGCTGGGGCTACCTATCAGAGATGCATGCAGAAGTGCTTGCATGATCAAATTGGCAAGAATGTGTAGGTGTACGTAGATGACATTGTCATCAAAACGAATAAAACACATATTCTACTTAGTGATATTGACGAAACCTTTGCCAACTTGCACAAATACATGATGAAGTTGAATCCGACGAAATGCACCTTTGGCGTCCCGGCTGGCAAGCTACTCGGTTTCTTGGTATCTAGCCGGGGCATCGAGGCCAATTCTTCAAAGATAAAAGCTATAGAGAGCATGTCTTTGCCGAGATCATTGAAGGATGTGCAGAAGTTTACCGGTAAGCCTGGCTTCTCTGAGCCGCTTCCTGGGCAGAATGGGCGAGAAGGCCTTGCCTCTCTACCAGCTGATGAAAACGAGTGACAAGTTCGTCTGGACTCCGCAAGCTGATGTGGTGTTCAAGGAGTTGAAGACCATGCTGGGTAGCGCTCCCATCTTGGCAAGCCCGCTACCCAAGGAGCCAATGTTGATCTATATTGCGGCTACCAATCGGGTAGTGAGTGTGGTAATAGTGGTGGAACGAGAAGAGGAAGGCAAGAGTGTGTAGCGGCCAGTGTACTATCTCAGTGAGGTGCTATCCAGCTCCAAGCAAAACTACCCGCACTACCAGAAGATGACCTACGGCGTGTACCTGGGTGCCAAGAAGCTGAAGCACTATTTCCAAGAGCATCCCATCATGGTGGTGTTTCTGCTCCCATCTCTGAGATCATAGGCAACAAGGATGCTAGTGGCAGAGTGGCCAAGTGGGTGATTGAGCTAGCCGCGTACACTCCTATGTACGCAATAAGAGAAGTCATCAAGTCACAAATTCTGGCAGATTTTCTAATAGACTGGGCTGAGGTGCAGTATGAGCCTCCATTGCCGGATACCAACTTCTGGAAGATGCATTTTGACGGCTCCAAGGTGAAGGAAGGATTGGGTGCTGGCGTAGTCCATACGTCACCCAAACATGATCAACTCAAGTATGTGCTGGAAATACATTTCAAAGCATCCAATAATGTGGCCGAGTATGAGGCAGTAGTGCACGGCCTGAGAGTAGCCAAGGAGATTGGGTGCGGCGTATCGTCTGCTATGGCGAATCAGACTTGCTGGTACAGCAAGTATCCGGCACTTTTGATACCTTGGATGCAAATATGGCCTCCTACCGGTTTCTGGTGCAAACCATGACTGGGTACGTTGATGGATTCGAATTTCATCACATACACCGAGCTGATAATGAGTCAGCAGATGCTTTGTGCAAGTTGGGGTCTTATCGGCAGTTTATACCACCTGGGATTGCCTTGGAGCATTTGAGAAAGCAATCTATCAAGCCATCTCCCAACTCGGAGTCTATCTTTATTCCATCACTGCCAGATTCTGAAGCGGTTCCTATGGAGATTGACTGGACCAATATCGGCCTTGTTCCAGTCTATCCGGTAATGGTCGAGCTTGCCCAACTCGGCGCCATCCCAGGCATTGTTGCCGTGCGCCTTGCTATCCCAGGCCTTCTCGACGTGGCCTACCCGGTACAAGATGGCTTCGAGGCCTTCTTTGGGAAGCACTTCGTCGCCCTCGCCGCGGGAAGAGAGTTCCTTGATGACCAAGGAGGCTTGCTTTCCCTTGGACTTGGCCTGGCTCGCGGATTTATGCTCTTTGAGAGCGGCTAGCCGCTCTTCATCCTTAGACAGCTGAATTTGGTGGCGCTGCTGCAGCTCTGTGAAGTACTCAGGATACTTGCGGTGCACGCTGGCGCCAGCTCCAACACTCAACTTCTCGACAGGACCAAAGGTGACTGCGGAGGAAACCGGGTTGGCGCTTGGAGTGGGCGGTGTCCTATTCTGAGTGAGCGTCAGCTGGGTGCTCTTGACCAGCTTCCCGGGCTGTCCGCCTTGCGGCTTGGAGGGCGGCATCTGCTGCCCAGTCTGTGTGGCACCGCGCTTTGGCTGATGCCGAGATGGCTCCACGCCAGACTTGGTGGATTTCCTGGTGTTGGGCGGAGGTGCTTGCTGAGATGAAGGAGGCGGTTGGCGAACTGGTGCAGGCGGTTGTCGAGATGGTGGCGGCACTTGCTTGGTGGGTGGAGTTGCCAGCTGAGTAGGCGGCACAGGTGACCTGCTAGTCGGTGCAACGTCTGGTTGCACTTGCGCTTGGCGTGGCGTCTCCACCTCAGTGCTCTCCACCCGCGACTCGGCAACAGGATCAGGCCTGCTGGCTGCGGAGGCGTTGTCTTCCACCCGCTGCTCGGCAGCGGGGTCGTGCTGCGCTGCAGCGTTGTCTTGCTGCTGCGCAGGCTCTGGGCGCTCTAGGGCAGCGTCTTCTTGCTGCTGCGCATCTTGCTGCTGCTCGGCAGCATGTTCAGTGTTCTCCTCGGCTGATGCAGCCGGAGGAGTTGGTGATCTCTCGGGGTTGTTGGTGGTCTGGGCATCTGGCTGCGCAACTAGTTGCGCGTCAGGCTGCACATCAGGCTGCGGCTGCTCGGAGCCGTCATCTGCTTCATTCTCTGCGCCAACATTCTCGGCTTCAGAGTCTGGTACTTCAATAATTGGGGAGGGCGTACGCGCCTCCCCCGTGCCTCTTGGCCTTCGTCTTCATCCGAGAGCTCCACGGGCTGCTCTCGGGTGGGGCTGTCCGCTGCTGAGGAATTGGCGCAGTAGTGGCGTCAGCATCAAGTGCGTTGCTGGAGAAAAACACGAGAAGAGAGCACAAGATCAGAAAGAAAGCAGGGAAGTAAACTAAGGAAGGCGATCGGCAGTGAGTGAAGGTTTATTCGGAAGGCACCTACCCGTCTATGGTGGGGGCCTTCCTCTTGTGGGAAACGGTGGCTTTGGCTGCTGGTTTCTTCTTGGTCCTCTTGCCTCGAGGTGCATGTGCATCCCTGCCGGCCCTCTTCCGGGTAGTGGGAGCAGCCACGGATAGCGGATCCCTATTCAGGGGCTCTTCCTCTTCATCCATCTCGGGCTCCGCTGTGGGCAGAAGAAGGAAGAATTTAGAACAAGCAAGGAAAAAGAATCAAAGCATTTAGGTTAGCGGAAAGAGAGGCGAGCTTGGTCACCTTCTTCATCTTCGTACCAATCCCGAATAGAAGCATCTACGCGGGCCTTACCTTCCTGGCCGGCGCGAGGAATGCAGAGAGTGTCCTGGATGTCGTACGCCTTGACGTCATCCTCTGTCCTGTCGGCTTCCCAGTTGGCGTCGAAGATCTCGCTGTCCTCGGTCCTCTGACGAGGGACACACTGTAGTTGCAAGCATAAGGCACAATGAGTCCAGTTTCAGCAGAGTAAAAATACCACTCGGTTTAGCATGCAAACACAAAGCATATCAAGCTATGTGTTACTACTCGGTTTAGCATGCAAACATAAAGCATATCAAGCTATGTGTTACTACTCGGTTTAGCATGCAAACACAAAGCATATTAAGCTAAGTGGTGCTACCCGGTCCAGCATGCAAATATGTAGCATACCGGGCTAAGTGTTTCTACTCACATAAGTGATTCTATTCGGCACGACATGCAAACACTAAGCATAAAAGGCTAAGATTCAACCTATTCGGTATCAGAATGCAAACACAAAGCATACACAGTAGAGAACCAACCTTGGGGTTACGTTTGGTGCGGCTATATGGCACGAAGCCGTATGCCCAGTTGTCGGTCAGCGTGGTCTTTGATGGACCTTGCCCGAAGGACCACCTCTGCTTTGCTGAGCTCAAAGGTGGTGGTCCTGGTGCAGTTCCGAGCGCCTCCCATGTAGCACGAGCTGCTTGAGGCGCTTCTCGACGTGGACAACATAAGGCACGGTGTTTTTGGGATGATACCCCCAGTTCTGCCCGGTGGGCAGCTCGTTGCGGAACGCTAGGAGTCCTATCCGGTCCACCTTGGGCTTCCCTTCTTCAGGAGCCACATTCTTCACATACAGGAAACCGCGCTGCCACTTGCGCACGGTTTCCAGTCCGAGCACCCGCGGACGGTGCCCGGTCTTGTGTTGCAGCATCATCGCGCTACCCATCTGGGTCATCACCTGAGGAGCATGATGGTTGCCAGGATCAGGAACGCTCTGCTGGCGGAGGTAGAAATACCTGACCCAGGTTTGGACTGTCGGGTATACGCCCACAAAAGCTTCGCACACGGTGGCGTGTGCGGACAGCATGACGATGGCGTTGGGAGGAAGATGGTGTGGTTGGAGGCCGAAGTGTCGGAGGAAGTAGGCGAAGAATTTGGAGATTGGGAGGCTGAAGCCGCGTTTGAAATGCGAGAGGAAGACAACGTACTCGTCTGCCTCCGGTGCGGGGACGAGCTCGTCGCCGGGAGCCCTGCAGATCACGCCGGGAGGGACTCTGCGGGTGTTCACCAGCCACTGACAGTCAGCGGCGATGACATCCGAGCCCTCCCAACCGGCTCGGGCGGCGGCCACCTCGTTCTCGTGCTCGGCCGCGGCGGCGTGCTCGAGATCCATCACGGTGCGGATGCGGAAGGGGCGGCGAGTGCTCGTTGAGGTTGAGGCTAACGAAGAAGGCGGAGATGCGGCTCTCTCTCACTCTCTCTCTCAGTGCGCGGGGCGGCGGCGTGGTGCTCAGGCGGCGGAAGCGAGGGCAGAGAGGGAGCGGAGTTGGGAAGAATGCGAAGGAAAAGGACACTGTGGGCGGCGCGGGGGTATTTATTACTCCGCGAGCTGCAGTTACTGTTGGATCAATTGTGGCCTGAGATCGTGCGGCGTGGATTAACTGTCAGTTAGAAACGCACACAGCGCAATATGCGCGCGTGACGGGCGCAGTTAATCCCACGTCCTGGATCGTGGGCTGTCGAGTACCCGTTCGACATAACCTAACGGGCTGTGGGACCTAAGCGCATTGACTGGCGCGTGGCCTGTAGCAGTACTGGCATCGAGGCGTCGGGGTCACTGGTACACGACACGTGCCCCGCAGTGACACGAGAAGCTAGATTTCATCGAGATCGAGCGGGAGCGTGTTGGAAATTTGGCTAAGTGAAAATACTCGGCAGTACCTTGCAGAGCATACTTTACTCGGCTTCAAAGAAATTCTGCCAATAACCACAGTTGGGGAGGTTTGAGTAAAAGATATTGGTCCGAGTTGAGGTGCAACTCGGTCTAATTCTGTCATGAAGACAAGTTTTGTTTAAGCTGGCAGGGCCCTACGAACAAGTTCGCTGGACTCTACCAGCTTCGGGGACTAATGTCGGGGGGCTACCCCCGAGTAGGGGTAAGGCAAGTGGTAAAGTGAAGGTCAAAGTGTTGTTGACCGGGTAGACGGCTACCTGTAGACCCACTACCCGGTTTCTATCCGGTGATACTCACTGAAGACCAAGAGAAGATATTGAGGAAGATTGTACTCATCCGAATAGAGAAGTTGAGGTCCGAGTAGATGGACAGCAATCCTACTCGGGCCAGAAGTCAATGGAGCCGTTCTGACAGAGATCCCGCGTATCCCGCAGCCGTACATGCGTGTGGTTCAACTTACTAGGTATGTGATCATCAGTGACGCGGCGTGGGTACAGAGAGGTGGGCACCTGCCTTGTCTTGTCATTGACAGAGGGGACAGGACAGGATGGGGGCCTACACTGTGAGGCTGACAGGGTGGACATGTCCTGTCAGCCGTACGGTGCGGCGACTTTTCGCGCGGGCGTCAGCGCGAGAAACCGGAAGCGTGCTCTGCGTCATAGTGGTGAAGTCCCATCAGTTGTACCTTTTATTAGTTGTTTACTTGGCTGGGCACCAGTATATAAGGTGCCCTGACCCCTCCTGCGCGAGGGACGTTGGCCTGATCACATTTATTGCAAGAGCCAGCACTAGAGCGAGAGAACAGCAGAGTCGCTACTCGACTGAGAGACAAAAACTGTATTGTGGCTACTCGATAATCATACATACAGAGAGATAGGCATGAGTAGGGGTGTTGCCTCCACATGAGGGCCCTGAACCTGGGTAGATTGTGGTGTTTGCAGTGTTATTGAGCGCGGCTACTCGCCGTGCGGTCCCTCCCCGGATACCTACAGCGTCCATCGGCCCCAAACCTTAAGCCATCCCATGGCATCTGTCTTTACCTCACCAAGACACCGAGCCTGACACAGACGTCGAAGAAGAGGAATACGATGACCTGGATGACGAAGACCTGGCCGAGTTCGAAGACGGTGCTGAGGAGGATGATGACGATCTGGCCGAGTTCGAGGAGGGGCAGGAGGCGACCGAGCAGCAATGCACTGCAGAGGACTCGGGGTTGGGCGCCAAGTCAAGGATCGAGTAGCCGCACCCCGCCGCGCAGGAGGCCACCATCACCACCGAGATGGTGATTGAATACCTAGCTCCTGAGTTGGGCGCGACTGCGGCTGCGACATCCGGAGTCTATCCTCTGCCCAACACTCAAGCCACTCCAGCCGCCAACACTGCAACGGAGCCAGACTCCACTACTTCAACCTCTACTACTGCTGCTCCCGAGCCAACTACGCCTACCAACACCAACGCGGACACCACCGCTTGATTCCAGCATGTCTTAACTCTAAACATTTTATCAGATCCCCGGGATGCCGGGTGCAGATGTAATCGATACAGTTATGCCCTTTGCTACTCAGTTTTTGTTTGTTCAGCACTTAGCAATTATGGCTTAATGCCGGATTGCGTTTCTATGCAAGTCCCCGAGTTGCATTTTTTATCCACTCATTCTTTATGTCTTAGCTCTTACCTGCCACTTGTGGATTTTTTGGTAGTCGAGTCACAAGATTTCCAAGTCTGAGTTTCAAATACTTAGCCACTTCGAAAGTTGCATGGTAACGCTGCCCACCACTTAGCCAAAAAGAGAAAAAACAGTAAAGAACACTCTACTCGGGTGCCGCACTTATTTTTTCCTTAGCGATTTTTCGTGTGCTTATTGACCTTTGGCTTGTTCTCTTGCTTGCCATGAAGCCGGGTTGCGGACAGCAGCAGAGTCGAAGAGTTGGCCCTTGGGTTTAAACACACTACTAGATATGCGCACAAAATTCTAAGTATAGCATCCGAGTAGACAAAGTAAAACAGAGTAGAAAGACATAGATCAGATTTGGAAAAGGGCAGTCCCGAGTTCGAATTCGAAGTGCCGACTGGAATTTAACTCGGTTGAAGAGATACATACAAAGCTTGCTCATGAATGAAAATGACGGAGTAGAGCTACATTCCAGGGGCGCTTGGATTCCTCTCCGGCTCTATCCGGCATGTTCTTCTGGGGTGCCTGTGCGTCGACTAGATAGTATGCATCATTGTGCAGGGCCTTACTCACAATGAAAGGCCCTTCCCACAGAGGGGATAGCTTGTGCATCCCGGTTGTGCGTTGCACGAGCCTAAGGACCATATCTCCTTCTCAGAAAACCCTGTGGGTTCACTTTCCGGCTGTGATAATGCCTCAGGCTTTGCTGATATATGGCGGAACGTGACAGATTTAGCTCTCTTGCTTCTTCTAGCATGTCAACATCATTTTCTCGAGAATCTCGGGCCTCTTTTTCAGTATAGAGTGTTACCCTTCGCGAGTCATGCTCTAGGTCAGTGGGCAACACGGCCTCAGCTCCATATACCAGGAAGAATAGTGTGTATCCGGTTGATCAGTTAGGGGTAGTCCTTAGACTCCACAACACCGTCTGCAACTCGTCCAGCTAACAACCAGGGGTTCGCTATAATGGCTCAATCAGCCTTGGCTTTATTCCGGATAGAACCATGCCATTTGCTCTTTCAACTTGTCCAATGGAAGCTGGATGCGCAACTGATGCAACATCCAGTCGGATGCGCTTCTCCTTGCAGAATCTCGCAAAGGCCCCCTCAGCAAAGTTTGTGCCATTATCAGTGATGATGCTGTGCGGGTAGCCGTATCTTAGAATGACATCCTTCAAGAAACTCACAGCCGTGACTCCATCACACTTCCGAATAGGCTTCACGTCAATCCACTTGGTGAATTTATCAACCATGACGAAGATGTGAGTCATGTTGCCTCTAGCCGGTTTGAAAGAGCCTACCATGTCCAAGCACCAAACAGCAAATGGCCAAGTGATGGGAACGGTCTTCAACTCGGAAGCTGGCATATGAATCTTGGCTGCAAATCTTTGGGACCCATTGCACTTTATCACTATATCTTCAGCTTGTCTCAATGCAGTGAGCCAAAAGAAACCATGCTGAAAAGACTTGTTAACCAGAGCCCGAGAAGAGGCGTGATGTCCGCATTCGCCTTGATGTATCTCTATAAGAATTTCTTCTCCTTCCTCTGGCTCAACACAGCGTTGCAGCATGCCAGTAGGGCTCCTACTATGCAACTCCTTGTTGATGATTGTGTAGCCCTTGGATCTTCTCTGTATCTGGCGGGCTGTAACCTCGTCACTCGGCAGGGTGCCATCCCTTAGGAAGGACAAAATAGGCACATCCCAACCTGGCGTGGGCCGAACAGGGAACACAGTTTCATCTATCTCCATAGGATCCGCCACCATTACTTGCGCCGAGTTGAGGACAAGGCCCCGAGTCCCTGAGTACTCGGAAATGACCCCCTCGATGAATGCGACAGTCCCCGAGCTAGGAGGGGCAGCCCCCGGGTTGCAGGCGCCAGTCCCCGGGTTGGAGAGGGCAGTCCCCGGGTTCTGTTTGGCAGCCTCCCAATCAATCTCCATAGGAACAACTTCAGAATATGGCAGTGATGGAATAAAGATAGACTCCGAGTTGGGAGATGGCTTGATAGATGGCTTTCTCAAATGCTTCAAGGCAATCCCAGGCGGGATAAACTGCCGAGAAGACCCCAACTTGGACAGAGCATCCGCTGCATCATTATCTGTCGGGGGGCTACCCCCGAGTAGGGGTAAGGCAAGTGGAAAAGATAAGGTCAAAGGGCTGTTGACTGGGTAGATGGCTACCTGGGTACCCACTACCCAGTAGGTTCTATCCGGTGGTACTCTTTGAAGGCCAAGAGAAGATATCGAGGAAGATTATACTCGTCCGAATAGAGAAGTTATGGTCCGAGTAGATGGACTGCAATCCTACTCGGGCCAGAAGTCAATGGAGCCGTTCTGACAGAGACCCCGTGTATACCGCAGCCGTACAGGCGTGCGGTTCAACTTACTAGGTACGTGATCATCAGTGACGCGGCGTGGATACAGAGAGTTGGGCACCTGTCTTGTCTTTTCATTGACAGAGGGGACATGACAGGATAGGGCCTACACTGTGAGGCTGACAGGGTGGACAAGTACTGTCAGCCGTACGGCGCGGCGGCTTCTCGCGCGGACGTCAGCGCGAGAACCCGGAAGCGTGCTCTGCGTCACAGTGGTGAAGTCCCATCAGTTGTACCTTTTATCCTTTGTTTACTCGGCTGGGCACCAGTATATAAGGTGCCCTGCCCCCTCCTGCGCGAGGGACGTTGGCGATATCGCATTTATTGCAAGAGCCAGCACTAGAGCTATAGAAAGCAGCAGAGTGGCTACTCGGCTGAGATACAAAAATTGTACTGTGGCTACTCAGAAATCATACATACAGAGAGATAGGCAGGAGTATGGGTGTTACCTCCACACGGTGGCCCTGAACCTGGGTAGATTGTTGTGTTTGTAGTGTTATTGAGCGCGACTACTCGCCGTGCGATCCCTCCCCGGATACCTACAACTTCCATCTGTCTTTTCCTCACCACGACAGTTGGCACCCACCTTGGGGCCAGCAGCGGCGCTGGCTGGGGTGCATATTCGGACGGGACCGATTTCTGCTTTGGGGGAGCGCGTGGTCTGTGGCCTTGTCCATAGATTCGGCTCCTTCGACTTCGTCTTTGACAACGCCGGAGATTTCGGTGGCAGGCCCATGCCTGCAGGCGGCTCGGTGCTCTCCTTCGTCACGCACTTGTCTACGTCGCCACCACCGTCATCCGCGAGTTCCCGGAGGAGGTGCTCGTCGCGGATGATCCTCCTTGTCGTGGTGGTATCACGGCAGATTCCATAGGATGGCTAAAGGTTGGGGCCGATGGACGCTGGAGGTGATCGGGGAGGGATCACACGGCGAGTAGCCACGTGTAGGATGTCACAAACACTGCAAACAACATGATCTTACCCAGGTTCAGGGCCCTCATGTGGAGGTAACACCCCTACTCCTTCCTTTCTCTCTATATGTCTGTTCACCGAGTAGCCACAGTACAAATCAGGCCTTCAGCCGAGTAGCCACTCTAGCTCTCTAGCTCTCTCTACGTGAAACAAATGTCAAGTGTTACGGTGATGTGAGCGAACTAAGCCGAACCTCTCACAGGAGGAGGCAGGGCACCTTATATACTGGTGCCCAGCCGAATAGAAAAAAGACTATAAGGTACGACTGATGGGACAAGCACACTGCAGAACAGAGCACGCCTCCGGCATCTCGCAGACGCGGGTGCGGGAAGTCGTCACGCCGTTCGGGGATGGGACCTGTCCACCTTCACTGGTGGAAAATAGGGATGTAGTCCCGGTTCGCCAGGGCCTGTAGTCCCGACCCAGCAACCGGGACTAGCAATGCGCGACTAAAGACCCCACTCTATAGTCGCGCCGACTGCGAACCGGGACTAAAGGCCCGTCCACGTGGGCGGGTGGCGGAGCCGGGAGGCGGAGGACATTTAGTCCCGGTTGGCCACATGAACCGGGACTAGATTTATTTCGTAATTTTTTTAATTCATTTGGTTTCTAATTATTTTTGTATTATTTGCTTAGTGTCTAACTACAATTATCTCTAGTCAAATTACTTACTCATGGTCAAACTTCCCGCTCGGTCACCCATCCTCACACTACTCTAGCACTAGCACGCTTAACTTCCGAGTTCCATCCCGTCCCGCATCCAAGTGTTTCGCACGCATGTATGTGATACTAGTATCATATCAATCCTATTAACATGAGATTCGATACCACATTTCTTTATTGTCTGAATTTCAAATAAATCTTTTAATAAACAAAAGTAATGATGTAATTAATTATTTTGAATAAATAAATAAACTTTAACTTTTAATTTGTATTATTTCTAAAAATACAAATAATATATCAAAAAATTAAGAAAAATAGAACTAATTCATTTTAAAATCTTAATAATACAAATAATATATCAAAAAATGAAGAACAATAATACTAATTCATTTTAAAATCTTAATAATACAAATAATATATCAAAAAATGAAGAACAATAATACTAATTCATTTTAAAATCTTAATAATACAAATAATATATCAAAAAATGAAGAACAATAATACTAATTCATTTTAAAATCTTAATAATACAAATAATATATCAAAAAATGAAGAACAATAATACTAATTTTTTGTTAACAGATATATAGAATCTGTAGTTTTTCTGTTTTGTTTTCTTGATGTGTTTTTGTTTTTGCTTGTTTTGAAACGTGTGTTTGACATAATATAGAAATAGTATAGCTAGGAATTAATATAGAAATAATATCCAAGTCATTTAAAACTATAGGAAACAAAAATAGTTTTATGAACAACAAAAGACAAGTGATAACTAAATCACAAATAAAATAAGTCTCACACATAGTTTTATGAACAACAAAAGACAAGTGATAACAAAAGACAAGTGATAACAAAAGATATCCATTACATAAGTCTCACAATACGGAACATTTACATAAAAAAAGATATCCATTACATATATATACTAAGATAACCCATTACATGCATACATCTATGGCTCCGTCGAGTAGATGCGGAACAACTCGTAGGAGACATATGCATCTATGGCTGCATACTTGACGTTCGTCAAGTCCAGTGGGGTATTCTCCCAATAACGGTGATTCTTCGAGGGGAAATCAGACTTCATCCTTTCGTAGCCCTCGTGGATCAAGGCAGTTGCCATGACAGCCATCCCGGTCTTTGGCCCCTTCAACTGGATAAGATTCTGAAGATCAATGTAGTGATCTTCAGGTATCATAATACCCAAGCGCATCAACTTCGGACGGTCTTGCGTGATGTCAACGCTGCAAAAGTCAAACCCCCTGTTGACAAGAAAATCAACAAGGGCCGGACAATACTTTGAACTACTGCAACAACCAAGATATGTTGCAACACATGTATTCTTCACATGCAACAAAAAAATCGAAGATGCAAGATTGTACGTGTGCGTTACCTTGACCATTGGAAGATCAACACGGACTCCTTGAAGGCAATCTAGATGACGGCAGCATCCCTCTGATTCGCCGTATACTCCAGATCAAGCCCGAAGAACCGGTGTTCATCGGGAGAGGCGTCATAGAGATCGGTCAAATAACCAAGAGCACCGGGCAGCCTCTCACAACTGTTGGTGTAGCACACGTCGAGAACCTTGCCGCATGGTGTGGGACCATTGTATTCTTCCCAAACTTCAGCCATGGTGTGTGCTTGGTGAAGATCGATCGAAGAGATGAGGAGGAAGACAGTACAGAGAAGACAGGAAGAGAAACAGAGACTCCGAGACGCGCGCTGTGGAATGCCGCCCTTCTGCCTCACTCGCGAAATAAAAACCGCCGCGCGGGAGGCGAGAAGTTTGATCTTTAGTCCCGGTTGGCCAGGCCAACCGGGACTAAAGGACCAATAGTCCCGGGCGGCCAGGTCAACCGGAATTAATGCCCTCCACGCGCCTCAACGCGCTTCCCAACCCGCGACGTATGACCTTCTGTCCCAGGTCTCCTCCCGACCCGGGACTAAAGACTCATTAGTCACGGTGCGCGACGTTTGGGGACTGATGGGGGCGTAAGGAAGGCCTTTTTTCTACTAGTGCTTGTCAGTGAGATAGGGTAGGCCCCTAGCCCTGTCATGTCCCCTCTGTCAGTGACAGGACTTGACAGGCGCCTACCGCACTGTAGCCACGCCGTAGCACGGATAATCACGCGCTCCGTAAGTTGAACCGCACGCCGTACAGACGCAGGATACGCGGAATCCTTTGTCAGAACGGCTCCATTGACTTCTGGCCCGAGTAGGAAACCACTCCCTCTACTCGGACCAACTCCTCTACTCGGAAGAACATAACTTCCTTGATTCTTCCGTCTGGCCATTGGTGGGTACGGCCGGATAGCAGCCTACCGGGTAGCAAGTACCGGGTAGCCAGCTACTCAGTCAAACAACACCTTTGACCTTTCCTTTAGCACTTGCCTTACCCCTACTCGGGGGTAACCCCCCGACATTAGTCCCCGAAGCTGGTAGAGTCCTGCGAACTTGTTCACTGGGCCCTGCCAGCTTAAAAACCAAAATGTCTTCTTGACTGAGTAACGCCGAGTTGCACTCCAATCTGAACCAGAAACTCCTTCTCAAATCTCTTCCACTTTGCCCATGGGAACACCTTCCGGGTAGCTGAGTAGGGCCTTTTCTCTCCTGAGCTGCCGAGTAAAATGACTTAGTGAAATTTCGAACTCATTCCTGCTGAATCAGAGCGAATCCACATCTCCGTGGCGCTACAGGGCACGTGTCACACCCCCGTACCCCCGACGCCTCGGTGCCTGGGATACAGCAGGCCACACGCCAATAACTGCAACATGGGCCCACTAGCCCGTTAAGTCACTTCAACCGTACTCAAGTGCCCACGATCTCGACGTGGGATTAACTGTGCCCGTTACGCGCGCGATATACGCTGTGTGCGTTTCTAACGGTTGCGCAACCCACGCCGCACGATCTCCGCGCACGATCAATCCACGGTTAACTCACTAGTAACTGCAACTCGAGGGGGCGAGATAAATACCCCCTCGATGCTCCTCTTTCCTCTTTCCTGTTCTCTCCCATCTCCTGCCCCTTCGTCTCTCCGCCGCCGTCGAGCACACCGCCATTGCAACCGCTTTCCGCGCCGCTGATCCACGCGCCGCCGGAGAGACAGAGAGAGATTTCTTCCGTCTCCAAACTCCGATTCGCATCTCCCACTAGCGCCTTCGCTTCCAATCTGCCCCGCGCATCTCCGTCGCCATGGCTGCTCACGGAGACGACGATGCCGCCGCCCGCGCCGGCTGGGAAGGGTCTGAAGTCATGGCAGATGATTGCCAGTGGCTTGTGAATATGCGCCGCGTGCCTCCCGACGTGGTGTGCCGCCATCCAGGTACGGATATCGTACCCAAGCCAGAGAAGGACGAATATGTTGTCTTCCTTACGCACTTCAAGCGTGGCTTTGGCCTCCCAATTTCCGAGTTCTTCTCCCAATTCCTCAACCACTTTGGCCTTCAGCCACACCATCTTCCACCCAACTCTCTCATTATGCTTTCTACCCACGCCGTGGTGTGCGAGGCCTTTCTGAGCGTGTACCCAACTATCCACACATGGGCACGGTATTTCTTCCTCCGCAAACAGAGTATCCCCAATCCGGGAAAGACCGATAGCGCCCACGCCATGACCTAGACGGGATGCGCCATGATGCTGCAGCGCTCCACTGGCAGTCACCCACGAGCTAAAGGACTGGAAACTGTGCGCAAGTGGCAGCGCAGTTTCCTGTACGTGAAGAACGTGGCCACGGAAGACGGGAAGCCGATCCAGGACCGAATAGGGCTTCCAAAGTTCAAGAACGCCCTGCCAACTCAGCAGAACTGGGGCTACCACCCAAAGACCACCATCAAGGATGTCATCCAGGTTGAGCGACGCCTGGCCGAGTTGCGCGAGGTGGGGTTCCGCCGAGATGATCCAATCGCGTGCTGGATCTCACACCGAGTACTCCCACTCCAGCGCCGCTCGCACAAGATGTGCTACATGGGAGGAGCCCGTGACTGCACAAGGACAACCACCTTCGAGCTCACCAAGGCGGACGTGGCTGTCTGGGCCAGGTCCATCATGCAGTCCACGCTCACTGACGAGTGGCTGTATGGCTTCGAGCCGTATAGCCGCACCAAGCGCATTGGACAGGTTAGCCTTCTTTGCTTTGCTTTTGCAATTTGATACCGAGTAGATAGCTTCTCAGCTTTGTATGCTTAGTCTTTGCATGCTGCACCGAGTAGAACACCATAAATATCCTGTTTGGCTTTATATGCTTTGTGTTTGCATGCCGTGTCGAATAGAAATCCTTAGCTGAATATGCTTTGTGTTTGCATGTTATCCCGAGTAGAACTCCTTAGCTCTATATGCTTTATGTTTGCATGCTGTTCCGAGGAGAATCACTTAGCCAAATATGCTTTGTGTTTGCATGTCGTTCCGAGTAGAACTCCATAGCTGAGAACTCAACTCACTGTGCTATCTTTCTTGCCTTCATAGCATATTGACCGTCAGAGGGAAGAAGACAGTGAGATCCTCGACAACAACTGGCACGCTGACCGAGAAGAGGATGATGAGAAGGCCTACGACACGCAGGACACCCTATGGATCCCTCATTCCACTCAGCCTGGTAAGCACCGAGTTGATGCGTCTATCCGGGACTGGTCCGAAGATGACGAAGGTGACCAAGTTCACCTATCTGCTTACCAGCAACACAGTTTGATTTCCTTCTCTGCTCCTGACTCTACTCTTTCTTCTATTCTGCAGAGGATCCCGAGCTGGAGGAGGACGAGGAGGCCCTGGAGGTTAACCCTCTGTCCGTGGCTGCTCCCCCAACTCGGAAGAGGGTGGGCAGCGGTGCCAAAGAACCTGCTTCCAAGAAGCCCAAGAAGGGGAAGAAGACCACCACCAGCATAAGACAACCTCCCACCGTCAAAGGGTAAGTTACTTTATCCGAGTACCACTCTACTGCTGCTTCTCGCTACGCTCTTCCATGTCTCTCTTTCTGAATTAATTCCTTCTTCCAGCGCCCCTCTGGACGCTGACGCTGCCGCTGCCCCCACTCGCTCCATGAAGAAAACCATCATGGACCTCGAGAAGCTCGTTGAGCTCTCGGACGAGGACGATGAGCCAATGCAGCAGGATAGGGCGTGTGCGCCCTGTCCTATGAAGTTAGAAGAAGACGCGGGCACCAAGAACACGGGCGCTGGTGACCAAGATGTAGATGTGACCCTTGAGCAGCGAGCAGACGCGCACCAGACTGCGCAAGACGCTGCTCACAACGAGACGCCTCCCTCTCCCCCAGCTACATCAACTAGGGAGAATGCTGATCAAGACGCTGAGAACCAAGACCGTGCCGCCCTTGAGCGGCAAGATGACAATACCGAGCAGCAGGAAGAACAAGCTGCAGCTCAAGATGACCCCACGGCCAGGCCGCGGGTAGAAGAACATGTTGACACAAGACCTGATCCCGCTGCCGAGCAGCGGGTAGAGAAGACCGTGGTGGAGCCTGTCCTCCAGAGCCAAGTGCAGCCAGACGCTGCGCAGGGTAGCCGGACCCTTGTGCCGCCTACCCAGCAGGCGAATCCACCAACTGCACCAAGCCCTCCACCAAAACAGAACACACCCAAGATTGCATCTCAGCAAATGCCTCCACCCGCTTCACGCCAAGTGCCTCCGTCCGCTTCTCGGGCGGACACTGCTCCCAAGAAGACCGCCAAGCCTGAAGCTACAACTCTCCGGAAGAATCCACCGCGCAAGGTTGCGCAGTATGGAGATCTGATGCCACCACCCAAGGCACCTCTTGCGCCAGCCGGAAAGCCGGCAACAAAGAGCACGCAACTCACCATTGGCGCTGCTGCTAGATCTGCTGGCCCAGGCGAAGGGTCGAGTGCTGGAGGTGCTGTCCGCACACAAGGCAGCTGGCCGTCATATCTGCTGGAGGTGTCCCAGCAACACAGCATATCCCTGGCCAAAGGCGAGAAGCGGCTTTCCGCCTTGAAGGAAGGCCAGGCCAAGGCTGTGAACGCCCTGTCCAAAGGCAAGGGAACAAAGCCAGCTCTTGAGTTCCACTCGCGCGAAGCCGGTGAGGACGAGATTGAATCAGAAGGGCTAACCGCGGTCCTGGACCGGGTAGGCTTTGTGGACAAGGTTTGGGAGAGCGATGCTCACGGCGTCGAGAAGTGGAATGGCAGCACTTTGGGCACAGTTGACCACTACCGCGTCAACTGGAACAAGGCCGACATCGGCTCTATTCCAATGACCATCGCCTCCAACACCTGCACTCTTGCCGGGAAGCTGTTCTGCCTCCGCAAAGCCGCCGAGGACGTTGAGCAAACATATGATGTAAGTTTTTCTTGCTTTTTCCGAGTTGCGGTTTCTCTTCTCTTCTTCTCTTCTCTTCTGTTCTTCTTTTCTTCTTAGCCACTCCCCAGTCCCCGAGATTTGGGCCGAGTAGGCGGGTACTCAACCGAGTTGCCGTCTTCTCGGGCCAAATCTCCCAACAATATCTCTAACTCCTTTTCTTCTCTTTCACAGAATAGCCTCCTGAAGAGGACCAAAGTGTTTCGCCGGCTGCTCTGGAACCACCGCGTAGCCAAGGACCGCATCGAGGCTCTTGAAGTCGAAAGAAAAGATGCTGCTGCGATGGAGCAGGCGGCACTGGACCGCGCTCTCCAAATTTCTGAGATAGAAAGTAAGCTTGTAGCTATTCGATTTGTGCGTTTTGTGTTTACGCCTGCGTTTGCTTTTTGCTCTAACTCTGTCTACTCTACAAGCAAGTTCAACGAGTTGAAGGAGCGGCACGAAAACTGCCACGTCTTCTTCCTCCGCCGAAAGCAAAATCAAGCATCTGGAAGGTGAGTTGCTGGCTACTCTGCACTTGTGCTTCTTCCTTTACTTCGTTACTCTGCTAACAGTGTTGTTCTTCTCGCAGAAGAATATAAGAAATTCCGGGAGCAACACCTCAACTGCCTGGTGCCTGCCGAGGTGCAGCAGCAGCTGGAAACCCGAGAAGCGGAGCTCCAGAAGGAACGCGACGCCGAGCAAGCTGAATTCGAGCAGTTGCAAGTCCAACTCAAGACTGCCCTCCAGGATGCTCTCAACCAGGCTGCCGAGAAGGAGGATGTCAAGAAAACTTCCAAGGCCAGAGAGAAGACCCTCGAGATGGAACTCTCACTGTTGAAGACGCACAACGAACAGCTCATGCTCCAGATCGACAGCGCGCCCAGTATTGAATACCGGCACATTGCTGATGAGGAGGACTGAAAGATTAAACTGGATGCACTGCTGGTGGATCTCACACGTAAGCTTCCTCTTCTCTGCACCTGGATGTTTTTTTTCTCTGCCACTTGGCTTGCCTTTCCTCTCATCCTTTCTACCTGGTTTCATCTCTTCACTGCCTCCATTTCCAACTCCTATCTGCTTCTTCTTTAGATATTTTCCCTGATCTCCGCGCCGCTAGCACGCCTGCTCTGGCGAAAGCACAAGAACTCCGAGCTGCCTCCAGATTGGCCACCGACACCAAGTCCACTATCAGCGACAATCTTACTAGCATCAAGTCTCAACTCCGCCAACTCAAAGGCTTGGGCACCACCATGGTTGGTACGGCATACAAGCTGCATGACCTCTTCTGGCCAGACGAATCTGCGCCAAACACCTTTCGCGAGATCGCCGAGAAGCTGGACGTTGTGAAGGCCGAGTTGAAGAAATGGCGCGCTTCCGCAGCTCGGGCAGGAGCTGATCAGCTTCTCCACTTCATCGTAAATTGGTACGAGAACCTCAATCTTGACAGGGTCCTTATGATGCGCCAAGATTCCAAGTGGACAAAGGATCCCGACTGCATTACTCGGCGGAAGGCAGTAGCCTATGAGATAGCCTCCTACGCGGACACCGCCACCTACATCGAAGGCCTCCCCGAGCCAGACACTGAAGTTGAGAGTGAGGGCGACGATGAAGATGAGGACACTGAGTCGGAGGACTTGAGCGTGTTTGAAGAAGATGCCGCCAAGGGAGCTGCCGAGAAGGGGAAGGCCCAGGTCATGGAGGGGACCGAGTTGGCTACCGGCGCGGGTGCCGAGCAGGCGCAGTCTAGCGCACAAGGGGCCACCATCACCACCGAGATGGTGATCAACCAGGCGGCTCCTGAGTTGGGCTCAACTGCTGCTGCGACACCCGACACCGCTACGCTACTCAAGACCCAGTCCACTGCATCCACCTCGGCCACCTATCCCATCTCCGTTGCCACGACCGCCTCCGATCAAAACACCAAGATGGATATTGATGCTGATGCCGAGAAGGCCGACGCCGAGAAGACATACGCGGACGACACCGCCACGGACAACACTACTGCTGCCTGAAAAATTTATACATTTTGCTCATGAATGAAAGCGGCGGAGTAGAGCTACATTCCAGGGGCGCTTAGATTCCTCTCCTGCTCTATCCGGCCTGTTCTTCTGAGGTGCATGTACGTCAACCAGGTAGTACGCATCATTGTGCAGAGCCTTGCTCACAATGAACGGCCCTTCCCACGGAGGAGATAACTTGTGCATCCCGGCTGTGTGCTGCACGAGCCTAAGGACCATGTCTCCTTCTCGGAAAACCCTTGGGTTCACTTTCCCGCTGTGATAACGCCTCAAGTTTTGCTGGTAAACAGCTGAATGTGACAGAGTTAGCTCTCTTGCTTCTTCTAGCAGGTCAACGTCATTTTCTCGAGATTCTCTCGCCTCCGCCTCAGTGTAGAGGGTTACTCGGGGCGAGTCATGCTCTAGGTCACTGGGCAACACGGCCTCAGCTCCATATACCAGGAAGAATGGTGTGTAGCCGGTTGACCGGTTAGGGGTAGTCCTTAGACTCCACAACACCGCTGGCAACTCATCTAGCCAACACCCAGGTTTTTTCAGCAGTGGCTCAATCAGCCTTGGCTTTATGCCGGATAGCACCATGCCATTTTCTCTTTCAACTTTCCCATTGGAGGCGGGATGTGCAACCGATGCAACATCTAGCCGAATGCGCTTATCTCTGCAGAACCTTGCAAAAGCACCCTCAACAAAGTTTGTGCCGTTATCCGTGATGATGCTGTGCGGGTATCCGTATCTCAGGATCACATCCTTCAGAAAACTCACAGCTGTGGCTCCATCGCACTTCCGAATAGGCTTCACCTCAATCCACTTGGTGAACTTGTCAATCATGACCAGGATGTGAGTCATGTTGCCTCTAGCCGGCTTGAAAGGGCCAACCATATCCAAACACCAAACTGCAAACGGCCAAGTAATAGGAATAGTCTTCAAATCGGAAGCTGGCATATGAATCTTACTTGCAAATCTCTGGCAGCTGTTGCACTTTCTCACAATGTCTTCAGCTTGCTTCAAGGCAGTGAGCCAAAAGAAGCCATGCCGAAAAGCCTTGTTGACCAGAGCCCGAGAAGAGGCATGATGTCCGCATTCTCCTTGATGTATCTCCACCAGAATCTCTTCTCCTTCTTCTGGTTCCACACAGCGTTGCAGCACGCCAGTAGGACTCCTTCTGTGCAGCACTTCTCTGAAGATTGTATAGCCCTTGGATCTTCTCTGAATTTGCCTCGCGGTAACTTAATCACTTGGCAGGGTGCCGTCCGTTAGAAAGGATAATATGGGCATAGCCCAACTCGGTGTCTCCCGCGTGGGAAACACTGGTTCATCCACCTCCATTGGAACAACCACCACTGTATCTTCTGAGTTGGAGACGAGGTCACGAGTCCCCGAGCACTCAGCAAGGACCCCCTCGATGAACGCGACAGTCCCCGAGTTAGGAGGGGCAGTCCCCGAGTAAGGAGGGACAGTCCCCGGGTTGCAGGCGCCAGTCCCCGGAATGGAGACGGCAGTCCCAGGGTTCTCTTTTGCACCCTCCTAGTCAACCTCCATGGGAACAGCTTCCTCGCCTGGCAGAGAAGGAACGAATATAGACTCCGAGTTGGGGGATGGCTTGATAGATGGCTTTCTCAAATGCTCCAAGGCAATCCCAGCTAGGATGGACTGCCGAGAAGACCCCAACTTGGACAGCTCATCAGCTGCATCATTCTCTGCTCTGTGTATGTGTTGGAACTCGCATCCTTCAAAAAATCCAGTCATAGTTCGCACCAAGAACCGATATGCTGCCATGTTGGCATCCAGAGCATCCCAAGTACCAGAAACTTGCTGCACAACCAGATCCGAGTCGCCATAGCATATAATGCATTGCACGCCAACCTCCTTGGCTACTCGCAAGCCGTGTACCACGGCCTCATACTCAGCCACATTGTTGGACGCCTTGAAGTGAATCTGCAACACATACTTGAGTTGATATCGCTTGGGTGGTGTGAGCACCACGCCCACACCAAGGCCTTCCTTCACTTTGGATCCATCAAAATGCATCTTCCAGTAATTGGTTTCCGGCAAGGGAGGCTCATACTGCACCTCGGCCCAATCCACCAGGAAATCTGCTAAGATCTGTGACTTGATGGCTTCTCTTCTCGCGTACAAAGGAGCGTACGCTGCTAGCTCAATCGCCCACTTGGCTACTCTGCCACTTGCCTCCTTGTTTCCCATGATATCCGAGATGGGAGCAGAACTCACCACTGTGATGGGATGCTCTTGGAAATAGTGCTTCAGCTTCTTGGCGCCCAGGTACACGCCGTAAGTCATCTTCTAGTAATGCGGGTAGTTTTGTTTCGAGTTAGACAACGCTTGACTCAGATAGTATACTAGCCGCTGCATAGTCTTTCCTTCCTCTTCTCGCTCCACCACAATCACCACACTGACTACACGGTTAGTAGCCGCAATGTATAGCAGCATTGGCTCTTTGGGTAGCGGACTAGCCAAGATGGGAGCGCTATTCAGCATAGCCTTCAGCTCCTTGAATGCCACATCAGCTTGCGGTGTCTAGACAAACTTGTCACTCTTCTTCATCAACTGATACAGAGGCAAGGCCTTCTCGCCCATTCTGCCCAGGAAGCGGCTCAGAGAAGCCAAGCAACCAGTGAATTTCTGCACATCCTTCAGGGATCTCGGCAAAGACATGCTCTCGATAGCTTTTATCTTTGAAGGATTGGCCTCAATGCCCCGACTGGATACCAAGAAGCCGAGTAGGTTGCCAGCTGGGACGCCAAAGTTGCATTTAGTTGGATTCAGCTTCATCCTGTACTTGCGCAAGTTGGCAAAAGTTTCCTTAATGTCACTAAGCACAGTATGTGTTTTATTCGTTTTGATGACAATGTCATCTACGTACACCTGCACATTCTTGCCAATTTGATCATGCAAGCATTTCTGCATGTATCTCTGATAAGTAGCCCCCGCATTCCGCAACCCAAATCACATGACACGATAGCAATAATCCCCGTACGGGGTAATGAAAGTAGTCTTTATTTGATCAGCAGGGTTGAGAGCTATCTGATGAAAACCAGAGTAGGCATCTATGAAAGACAAAAGCTCACAACCAGCAGTGGAATCGATCACCTGGTCTATGCAGGGTAGCGTAAATGGATCCTTGGGGCATGCCTTGTTCAGGTCGGTGTAGTCGACGCACATGCGCCACGCGGTGTCGGCCTTGGGGTCCTCCTTCTTCTTCTCAACCATAACCGGGTTGGCTAGCCAGTATGGATGCAAAACCTCATAGATAAAGTTGCTTATCAGCAACTTTGTGATCTGATCACCGATAGGCTTCCTGGTGGAGGGATGATAACCCGGTAGGCCAACGCCAAGGTGTAACTCGGCCCAAAGGACGCTGCGCGTGACCCGGCTAAGGGTGAAGGAGCTTCTAGAAGGCCCAAGATCGTAGGCCTGGTAACCCGGACTGTGGGTTCCGGCAAGGAAGTTTAGGGTTTTGTAGGCAGTGTCCGGGTAGGATTCAGAGTATGCCTTGGAGAGCAGGCCAGGGGGTCCGGATGCTTTATAAGCCGGCCCCTAGGTTAGGTTGAGAGAGATCCAAGAGTTAGAGCAATATCGCTAGGTATCGAGTATCCAGTGTAATACGAGAGTTGAATTAATAGATCAAGATTGGAGACTCGGCGACTTGATTGCCGGCTACCAGATCGCATATCATCATGTTTTCCCTTGAGCTAAACCCTCTCCCAAACACCAGAGTCGTCTTGCCCAAAGATAAGTTACCCCCGGTAACGTCTGCCGTGATTATCCCACGACAGTTGGCGCCCACCGTGGGGCCTACGTCCAAGGGTGTTTACATGGCGGGAGAAGCTCGGAAGAACATGGAGAACCTTGTCATCGGCGAGATCTACACCGACAACGAGGGAGAGAAGATGGTGGACGATTCCGGCTGGGGGCCAGAGTCGGATCTGCTCGAATCCGGATCTGTCGTAACAATCGGCCAAATCAACGTCTTCGTCGGCATGGTACGTACGTCCGGTTCAATCCCTGACGATTTTGAATTTGATTCTGTGTCAGGGGAAGCCACCCACGCTCAGTCAGATGGAGAAGAATCGGTCGGGACGGTAGATCCGACAGAAGAGCCCCCCACGAAGAGGGAACAGCCGGAGGAGCCGGCATGGACCCCGCGTGGCCGGGTCATGAGAGAAGACGATACCGAATCCATCCTGCATCTGTTGGAGAACCGGTACGAGGAAAATAGCAGCGAAGAGAAAGTGCACGAGTCCGCACCAAGCATTGTGCGCCAGGTTGCGGTTTACACGGCTCCTGCGACCAATCTCAATCAGGGGAACGTGACCGCGGCCGCAGTCGGAGTGACACAAACATTGGCCCAGCAGCAAGATCCGGTTGACGGAAACCCAGTTCTCACCCGGGTTGACGAAGAAGCAGCATCAGTTACCAGTCACGCGGCAGACAGTGAGTTGCAGGAAAACATGTTTGGATATCTGGCAAACCGAACGCCAGGGGCGGGTCCTTCAAACCCGAAACACCCGGCCCTATTCAACAACAACTTGATTCTGGATCCAACCGTTTTAGCTACAGTTATTGCTCCGGAAAACGCGGCGGAACGTGTCAGAGATCTGGACGTAGCCCGCCGTGCATTGGAGCAACAGAGAAGGCAAGTAGAAGCAGAAAGGCAGGGGATGGCCACCCGCCAACGTGAGTTGGATGCATTGGAAACCCGGCTCCGGGAAGAGACAACCAGGGCGCGTCAAAGGCATCAAACCATGTTACCAGCAACGGGTGGAGTTATAAATCCGACCAACCTATTTATCACACCTCAGGATCAACCAATTCCAGCAGCAGACCAAGGAACCGTACAGCAACCTGTTACTGGAGGAGCACAGCCGGCAAACACACAAGCCGGGTCACCCACGTTACAGACTGGAGTCACCGCCGGCAATACATTACCACCACCACCACCATCACGATTTCGCACGCCAGCAGGTCATTACAACAACCCCATGGATAATGTGTATGCTGCAATGTTAGCATTGAATCAGATCCCCGTAAGAGAGTCACCCCATGCGGAGCAGACCCGACGGGCGATCGAGTTATTGCATACGGCAGTAGCACAGCAAGTTAATTACCCGGATCACAGAAGCGGGATGCATGGGACACCATATGTCAGCCAACAACGAGCTAATACCAGCAATATTCAGACAAGTTCAGCACGGCGGAGGGGGGAGCAGCAGCAAATGCCGCCCCCTCCCCGCGTTCAAGCAGTACCAGCAGCATCAGCAGCACAAGCTATCGTGGATAGCTCCAGAGCCAGGAGGGCCGCGGCCGGGTCTGCAGTGCACGGGCCACCAGCCGTACCGCGCCCAACCGCACCTCCCGCAGGATCACACGTTTCCCGAGTGAGGCCAGTTGCGACTAATCTCGCTGGGCCTAAGTGCCTGTCGGACAACATCAGGGCTGAGCCTTACCCAGATAAATTCAAGGAACCGGGTAAAGTGGTGAATTATGAGCCGACTATGGATCCGGAAACATGGTTGAGCAGCTATGAGATGGCAATGTCGATTCGCAACGCAACTGAAAATCTTCAAGCCAAGTTCATGTACTTAATGATGTCAGAAGGAGCAACAAAATTATGGTTCAATAATCTACCGGAGGGATCTATCAAGTCGTGGGAAGAGTTAAAAACTGCATTTATCAAACATTTTCATGGAACGTGCAGAAAGCTATTCACTATTGATGACCTAGAGCGATGTGTCCAAAAGAAGGGAGAATCGGCGCGCAGCTGGGTGCGCCGGGTTATGGAGATACTTCACTCATCTACGGATATTCAGCCCAAAGATGCGCTACAAGCTATGGCAAAGACGTGCAAGTACATACCTTTAGTGCAGAAGTTAACTCGCATGAAATCTAGTCGAAATGCTTCAGAGGTTACGATGGGAGAGCTAATGGATGCGTGCAACAAACACGCTGCAACGAATACTACAGAAGAGGATGTCGATGACAAGAAAGCAAAAAAAAAATACAAATGGAAGAACCGGCAATGGATCGATGCCGGGTAACAATGGAGGTAACAATGGGAACAACCAGAACAAGCGCCCGTTTGAGGGAGGCTCCGAGTTTGTTGCTAGCACGGAAGCCGGGTCTTCGAGACCCAGGGCAGAAGGAAATTTCAATAATGGAAACCACAATGGAGGAAATTATCAAGGCCGGGTAACAATTGGGATATCTTCAGAATGGTGTGCCCAAAGCACAGCGGGAACGGTAGGCCGGCTAACCACTCATTGGAGCAGTGCGCGGACCTACAGAGATGGAAGAATGAGGAGATAAACAAGGCCATGCGAGGTGCAGGTCAGGGAGGAGGACCGGGTCCGGGTGGAAACCCGGGCAACGGCCCACCCCCAGCCGGTAACCCGGCAGGCGGAAATCCGGGTAACAACCAAGGGGGAGCTGGAGGTTTCCAAGCCAAACCCAAGCAATTGGGACAATATCACGTGCATACCACAGGAATTTCTAACAAGGATAAAAGGATACTGAAACAAGCAGTAAACTCGGTTTCTTCGGCTCTCCCGAGATACCTGAGATGGTCAGAGCAGGACGTAACATGGAGCAGAAGAGATCACCCGGAAAGTATAGAACACCCGGGAGTCCTAGCATTGGTGGTTGCACCACAGGTCAATGGTTATGAGCTGAAGAAGGTCCTAATGGACGGTGGAAGTAGCATCAATATCTTGTATTGGGAAACCTTTCTACGCATGGGCCTCAAGGAGTCTCAGCTACAGAAAAGTTCAACAGTCTTTCACGGGATAGTGCCGGGTCACTCAGCTTGCCCCGAGGGAAAAATAGCATTAGAGGTAGCTTTCGGAGAATCGAAGGACAATTTCCGGGTTGAATGGCTCACTTTCGAGGTGGTTAAGTTGCGCAGTCCTTATCACGCGCTATTCGGAAGGCCGGCTTATGCTAAGTTCATGGCTAGGCCGTGTTATGTGTATCTACAGCTAAAAATCCCGGGCCCTAAGCAGACCATCACCATACATGGAAGCCGGGATATAGCAGCTGAGTGCGATGAAGGAGATGCAGCCATGGCGGAGCAAGCTTGCAGAAAAGAGGACCTCAAGTATTACCGGTCTCAAGTAGACCCGGATGACAGAACAGCGCTAAAAAGGCCAAATACGGAAGATGAGAGAGCAAAATTCAAGGCAGCACAGGACACAAAGATGGTGGCTTTCATCGAGGGTGATCCCTCCAAACAAAATGCCATAGGAGAAGAAATTGCACGGCCACTTATAACCGGATGCACCATGGAAGTACTCACCCCGGGTTGGTTAGCAAACCCGGTACTCATAAGGAAAAAGACCAACGAGTGGAGAATGGGTATTGATTACACTAGCCCGGGTGGCGATCCCCAAGAATAATTAAACGATGTAACAGGCAGCAGGTTTCAGACGCACTCTTTTCCTATCCAGGGTACCTAAGGGACTGGAGGGTTTTTAATGAGGCGGCTTGCTGACCTAACTTTCTCATATCAACAAAGAGATGGTTAAGCGATATATCTCCTTCACACGTTTTATCAAGTTCTATTTTTCTGTTATGTTTTTTACTTTTCTTCCAGGTAAGTACTATTTATTGTTTCCTTAGAGCATTAGTTTCCTTAGTATGTTGCATATATTTAGGTCTTGGGGGCTGATTGCTTGAATAGCACAGTTACAAACTCAAAGACCCGGCCATGATGCCTATGAGTTATAAGGGCCGATTACTCGCAAACGAGTACGGCTGCAATCTTATAACCGGACAAAGGAGCCAAATTTCTTGGCTTTTCTAACTTAAGATTGATGTGACTCGCACTAAAGTGGCATGATTTGCTCGCTTACGATTACAATCAGCCATGATGCCCAATGGGACTTGCCTGACCCTGTTTTCGTACAGATGTAACAACATGGTATCCACGCGAAAGCCGGCTTACAGTACAAGAGAGTCAAAAGGGTCATCTAAACCACAAGTTATGCAGAGTACAGGGTTAATAACCGGAAACTCAAAGTCTATAAAGCATAACTTCAACACCTATGTGAAACGGCTCTAGGTTTTGGGCTTAGCGGAAACAACCTGTCTTCTTTGAGAAACCTCACACCCCAGACTCGGAATTTTTGATCTTGGGGACTGGGGATTTTGCAAAAAAAAGAGGCAAGTTATCTAGCTATTAAGCACCAAAAACCCACAAATCCGGGTCTTGGGGACTTGGGGACTTAGAGAAAAGCCCACCTGTCAAAACCCACCAGACCCGGAAACTGAGTCTCGCAAAAGGAACCATAAAGAAAGTCGGAGTATCAAGAGCAAATAAGCTCAAAGGCAGACAAATATCAAAATCATCCAAAGGCCTGAAGGGCCACGAAGAATCTTAAGGCATTAAAGTGCATTACAACTCTCGATACTAGTATCAAAGGTGCACAGGCGCAAAGTCAAAAATAATTGTTCAAAGGGCCCATCGGCCGACTGGCGCATACGAAATAACAGCGGATAGAAAATATCACTCGGCATCCGGGTCTGAGGCATCCATCTTCCCCTTGCCTTTGCCAGCCGGGTCTTGTTCCTTAGCTTGCCCTTCAGTACCCTTGGTAGAAGCAACACCCGGATCAGCAGTAGTGCCGGCCCAGGCAGGAGGAGGGACAATCGGCGTGGAGGTAGCAGGCGCAGAATCAGCCTCAGCCTTCTTCTTCGCGGCCTCCTCTCTCAACTGGGCAGCCTCCGCCTTCCATCGGGCTAGCATATCGTATGGCTTGGGAAGATCCGACTTGATAGCCTTGTCGTCAGAATCATACGCTGGAATAATGACACTAAGGTCCAAACCATCGGCAATCATGTTGGCCGGGTGACGGATTTCCTTCTGGATGGCCTTGAAATTCTTCGGGGAGAACTTGGATCCATCGTGATTAAATTCTGGAAACCCGCCCATAAGCTTGGCCGGCTCGAGCTTAGGAAAATAAGCTTTAGCCAGCGCAAGCCCCCGGTTACTCCAACCCGGCAGGACGAGCGCTTCCAATGCCAAATCCACTCGGGAATAGTGCAGCATGCGTCCAACAGTTTCTTCAGGTTGCCGTGCCCAACACCCGGCCATTGCAGTTCTTCAAGAATCCACTTGGTTCC
The DNA here is from genome assembly GCA_028641055.1 of Alopecurus myosuroides. Classification (NCBI taxonomy): domain Eukaryota; kingdom Viridiplantae; phylum Streptophyta; class Magnoliopsida; order Poales; family Poaceae; genus Alopecurus; species Alopecurus myosuroides. Next base: position 95,309,736 of record CM054060.1, read on the forward strand.
GGCGCAGAGCTGCCGGAGAGTGCTCTTGATGGTTTTCAACTTGGCAATGTCATCTTCGTCCGGGATTACTTCATCCGGACCTGCAAGAAAACTCAACGAATAAGGAAACTCGGCTATTTATCAGAATGAGAACCCGGATCATGATTATCAAGTTATGAATTATACCGGTCAAAGCACGATATGTATCAGCGATTTGAACAGAAAGCATCGTCAGCTTATCTTCTGCTGCATGAGCCCTCCTTCTATACTTCCTTGTGATCTTCCCTCTCCTCCTAGCTTCAGCTTCAGCCGACTCACGCAGAGCCGCCTCCTTCTCAGCAAGCTTGGTGGCCTTCGCCAATGCTTTCTCAGATTGGGCAACGAAGGCCTGCATGGACACAAGGAAGGATTAGCCGGATAAAAAGCAAGCTATCAGTCGGTTATACCACGGAGTTCCAAGCAAATTATCAATAAATTCACTCGGAACATGGGGACTAGATAATGATACAGGCAATATTGCTCGGATTTACCTCATGTTTAGCTATCAAAGCTTCTAGGATATTTTCTTCATCGGCCCTCAAGGTGTGAAGGGCCTCCAGCATCTAGGAGAATGTCATGTCTTCGGGCCTAACGCCAGAAGAGCCGGCAGCTTGATCGCCTGGCGGGTGAATTTTCCCCGACTTTGGAGTCGAAACCCGGACTGTCTGGGTGTCCGGGTTTGGAGAACTCACCCTTGTGTCCAGGATCTCAATTTCCTCGTCCACCGCCTCTTCGGACGACTTTGGAGACCCGGCTGCCTGGTGAGCTGGGTCAACAAAGGGGCCTTGTTCTTGATTGCCTTCAACATCGCCGCCAGCCGCGACGTCCATATCATCAGTCGGCTCATCCGTCTCCCGGTTATCCGTCCCCATGTTCTCCAAGTCACTAAGTGTGGCTTGGGTACTGAGGAAAAAAAGAGAAGAGATAGTTAGCGACAGTGGATGAAAATTATCAAGTATATAAGGATATCATATAGTGAAGACTTACCCGGCGTTTACGGTGAAATCTGGTGGGAGCTCGCTGCTGGAAGCAGATGAATCTGTTACAGGAACCGATAGCGGAACCCAGAACTGCCCGGCCCATGGATGGTTGGGGGAAGGGTGACGCTGAGGGGACTTGGAAGAATGAGGCGGAGGAGTACCGGCGCGGTGAACTGGTGAGGTGGAGATGCCCGGGTTAAGGGGGTCGTCACCCGGGGAACTCCGGGTCACTCTACGCTTTGTCGGAAGAGGGTCCTTCAAGTATGATGAGTTTGATAATTGATGGTTAAGTTTGCGCATGTTATCAAAGGAGTAGGGTTCAGAGGACATATAGGAGAAAGGATCCTTGGATACCACTCCTCTGGCCTTCCGTTTGGTTCCGACTGTTATTTCTTGATCGGACTCGGTGGCCTCCGGGTCCTCCTCGTCCTTGTCCTCTTCGTCCTCCAACCCTGTAAGCCGAGTATGTATCGAGGGAGAAAGTTAGACGAGTGAGGAAAATGATGCAAGTAAAGCTGATCCACCACTCGGATAAATACCTTCGTCATTGTCAGCCGGCTCTTCATCTTCTTCCGGGTCTCCGGAAGAAGGGGAGGTCTCGACGTTCCAGAAGGCATCATCAGCCTGAGATAAAAACATGAAAGTGAGAACTAACAGCTGTATCAAGTCAAGGAGTGGGAATAAATTTACGAGTATCAGTCTTACCGCTGGAGCCGGATTTTCCTGGGTGAACGCCGGTAACCCGGCGACGTTCTTGATCACCTCCAACTTTTCCGTCAAGAAGCTCTTGATGGTCTTGTTGGTGTCACCAGCCGGATAATTCTTGGAGGAGTATCGGAGCGCGTCAGTGACGTGCCCCGAGTATTCGCACATCAGCTTGGTGCGGATGGAATTAGGCTGGATCCGGAAATCCACCCATGTCTTAACCAAATTGAGCCCAAGGAGACCTTGGGCGGAAAGGACGGATATTTTTGTGAGGAGGTGTTGGATTGCCTCCCTGTTCGAGTCAGGGGCGAAGGCGTTGAAGTTTTCAGAGATATCGAGGAGACCCTCCGAATAACCCGGCAGTTTTCCTCTCGCCGGGTGGGGAAGTGTCTCGGCAGTAAAAGTAGGAGAGTTGCCAATGTTTGACATGGGAATTGAGAGTAAGGGTTGGCATAGGAGAGTTTTTGCGGCGTTGGATAGAGACCCCGCCGCAAGCAAGAAGTGCGCCGTCACCGCTTTCGCGGCACGGCTTGCACTGAAAGAGTTCGATAAAGAGAGTCAAACTTGGCGGAGTGCACAAGTATGACTCGGAAAGAACGATAAAATGGGTTATATTCAACATAGAGTTAGGCCCTATGTCGAATACCCGGAGGCCGTAATGGCTCAAGACCTCACGGAAGAAAGGGTGACCCGGAGGGCGAAACCCCCGGGTCACATGTTCGACGAAGCAAATTACCTCGCCGTCAGCCGGCGTGGGCCGGGTCTCATCACCCGGCACCCTCCGGTGGATGTCCTTCTGAGGGGGGAGGATTCCTAACTCGGCCAACTCTTCTAGCTTGGCCTTGGTGACTGTTGATCGCGCCCAGTTGGCGGATATTGACTGGGTCGTCCTTATCTTGGCTTGCTGCTTCCCCTGCTTCTTGGGATCCATGGGTTCGGTCTGCAAAGCACGAGACAAAAAGTGTACAAAGCATAAGATTCGGAAATCATGGGTTATCCGGGTATTTGTAAGCAGCATCAAAGGAAGGCATGAGGATTATGAATTATCCGGGTATCACTGGACGGGGTAAAAGTTACAAGTTATCCGAGTATCGAGTGGCAATACTGAAATTATGGGGGACTTACGTATTGGTGATCGTTTGCGGAAGAAGGGTGGTTGCCCATGTATCTACTGCAAGCAAAAGAACTGGAAGAAGTGGATTTTCCGGGTGTCAATGACGGTTGCGGAAAATTTGGGCGAAATGGATCTAGATTGAAAAGTTTGCGGATGATTTTATGGAGGAATTGGTGATTAACAGCGATAGGGGAGTAATATACGACCAACTACCAAGCTATTGGACGAACTAGCATGAAATTAAGAGACCTAATCTGGCGCGGAAAGGAAAATGGCCCGCGGTTGACTAGATCCGATCTAGATCGATTTTAAAAATAAAAAGGCCTTATTGATGGAGACAAGGAGCTCACCGGAGGAGATTGGAGTGATGCGCGGCGGCGGCAAATGGCGCACTCCGAATGTCCCTTGGCGGCTATCGGCAAGCTGCTCGAGGGCGCCGCGGCGGAGGTTGGCGGCGGCGCGGGACGAGTCGTGGCGGAACGTAGCCGGCGGCGGATTGGTTCCGGTGACGTACGCGAGGTCTCCGTGGCGGCGCTCTGTGAGCTCGGGCGCTGGGGTGAAGGAAAGGAAGAAGCAATGGACCGTTGGGGTTAGGTTATCCCCCGGGTGCCTATTTATAAGGTGCGGGTGGATATACCTAGGCCAACGGGCGAGAGCCGGAAATTTCGGGATAAAGGATATCTGCCGGATTCTCCGGGATGTGCGTTAAGTGCTAAACGGGATATCCGGGCGAGATATGAAGGAAATCTTCCCGCAGTATTAGGATCAGTTATCAAGTGGAATAAGCCGGATTTTTGACATTCTTACACGGGCGTTGACCCGGAAAGAGTAAAGAGGGATTTAGAAAAAGCCGGGTTATTATGTGGCCACCATGGAGTTAGGCCTAGCTGTTTATCAAAGCAATCTAACCCGGCCTCTATGAACTTGTATGTTATTTTTTGTAGGGAATAGCGTGCGCTTCAAGGAGGATCTCATGAAGCCCAAGCTATTCTGGGGACTACTGATGGAGGGATGATAACCCGGTAGGCCAACGCCAAGGTGTAACTCGGCCCAAAGGACGCTGCGCAAGACCCGGCTAAGGGTAAAGGAGCTTCTAGAAGGCCCAAGATCGTAGGCCTGGTAACCCGGACTGTAGGTTCCGGCAAGGAAGTTTAGGGTTTTGTAGGCAGTGTCCGGGTAGGATTCAGAGTACGCCTTGGAGAGCAGGCCAGGGGGTCCGGATGCTTTATAAGCCGGCCCCTAGGTTAGGTTGAGAGAGATCCAAGAGTTAGAGCAATATCGCTAGGTATCGAGTATCCAGTGTAATACGAGAGTTGAATTAATAGATCGAGATTGGAGACTCGGCGACTTGATTGCCGGCTACCAGATCGCATATCATCATGTTTTCCCTTGAGCTAAACCCTCTCCCAAACACCAGAGTCTTCTTGCCCCAAGATAAGTTACCCCCGGTAACGTCTGCCGTGATTATCACACGACACTTCCTTCTCTCATCTCCAAAGCGGCGCATAGCCTGCTTCACTGGCTTGGCATCATGCCGCACATGTAGCGAGTGCTCAACCAACTCCCTCGGGACGCCCGGCAGATCATCATTGGACCATGCAAAGACATCCCGATTCTCACGGAGGAAGTGGATGAGCTTGCTTTCCTATTTCTCTCCCAACCCGGTGCCAATGATGGCAACACGGTCTAGGAACTCGGGGTCGACCTGGACCTTCTTCGTCTCCTGGGACACCTGGACCGCGGTCCCGTATTGGGAACTCGGCATGCCAGGCGCACCACCTTGCGCTGCTTGCGCCATAGCCACCACCTCATGTATCGTTTTCTTCTCGGCAGCAATAACCATGGACTCCGCCAACTGCGAACCAACAGAGGCACACTCCAAAGACCTCTTGTAATAACCCGAGATGGTGATGACTCCATTGGGACCAGGGATCTTCATCTTCAGGTAGGAAGCATGAGTAGAGGCCATGAACTTGCTGAGGGCAGGCCTACCGAGTAGAGCATGGTAGGGGCTCTGATGATCAACTACCTCAAACTGCAGGCTCTCTGTGCGGCAGTTCTCCCTGGTACCGAATAGAACATCTATCCAGACACAGCCGATAGGAGAGAAAGATACTCCCGACACAATGCCATGGAAAGTGGTCCTGCTGGGTAGCAACATGTTCTCGGCCATTCCGAGCTTCTCTAGCGTGTCTCGGTGCACGATGTTGATGTTGCTGCCGTTGTCTATCAGGACCTTGCTGAACCTGACATTCTTCTAAGTACCCAAGAAGGTGGGATCCACCACCAAAGCATAGCTACCCGGGTTGGGCATCACCCTAGGATGATCAGCTCTGGACCACGTGATCTCTTGGTTGCACCAGTGCAGGTAATGAGGCACAGCAGGGATCACAGCATTGACCTCCATCGCGCGCCTGTGCAGTGACTGCTTGTCGGAGGGCTCGGAGGTGAAGATCATGTAGCTCTCGTGGTGTTCCTGGTACTGGTTGCGGCCTTCCCCACCATTGTTGCCGTTTTGTTGTCGTTGTTGTTCCTGTTGTTGTTGTTGTTGTTGTTGTTGTTGTTGTTGTTGTTGTTGTTGCGGTTGTTGTTGTTGAAGTTGCGGTTGCCATTGTTGTTGAAGTTGCGGTTGTTGTTGTTGAAGTTGCGGCTGCCATTGTTGTTGAAGTTTCGGTTGCCGTTGTTGTAGTTGCGGTTGGCTCCTAAAGCCACCTGGTTCACATTCTCTCTTCTCGGAAATGCTGGAGGCCTGGGAGCAGCTGCCCGAATAGGCTGCACATTGGCATTCGCAGCAGGCAGAGGAGGAGGAGGGGGCAGACCCTCATTCTTGATCTCGTCCCACCAGCTGCACTGCCGAGTAGTATGGTTGGCTGGTCTACCCGGATGCCGAGTATGGAAGCTGCATGGCCCAACCTTCATGTCCTCAAAGACAAAATTCTGAGCAGGACCCGAGTTGCCGCTACCCTGCTGGGGAGCATTGTACGGCTTCTTGATGCCTTGGCCCTGATTCTGGTTCTGCCCGTACTGGGCTCCAGCAGTTTTCTGCCTTTGGCTACCCCAGCAGCTGTAGTCACAACATTCACCTCCTCGGGATCATACCGAGTATCAATCCGGTCACCTCTACGCTTGTTGGGGAAATCCTTGCGCCTGTTGCCATCATAGTTCTTCCTTCTTGGCTCAGCAGAGTCGAGCAGAGGCTGAGTTGGGTCGCCGAGTGCGTACATGTTCGCAATCTTGATTGTCTCAGCGAGAGTACTCGGCATCTCTCTCTGCAGCTTCTGCCACAACATGCTGCCATGCTTGTAGCCTTGAGCAAACCAAGTAATTGCCTGGGCCTCATTCACATCTTCACAGGTGTTCCTCAAAGTACTCCACCGAGTAAGATACTCGCGGTTCGTCTCCACTTCCCGCTGCTTGCAAGCGGACAGTTGCTGCGGCCTATTCGGCCTCTGGTAAGTGCTGGTGAAGTTGCTGACAAAGGCTTCCGAGAAGTATAGCCGGCAGTTAATACTGTGCTTGGGCAGGTTGTTGAGCCAAGTTCTTGCCGGACCTTCTAGCATCTGCGGTACATACTGCACAGCCCATCTCCGGTTGCCGCCTACAATGTGCACGGCCGGGACATAGTCATTCAGCTAGACTTCTGGCTTGGTGCTGCCGTTGTAGCACTTGGTCCCCCTGGCCAGCTGAAATTGCTTCACAGATGGCTCATCCATGATGCGATGACCAAAGCATTCTGGGCCAGGCCCTTGTTCTCGAGCTGCGCGGACAGATTAATCCGGTCCAACTTGTACCTTGCATCACTGGGCTCCAGCACGCGGTCACCCACGCGATCAGTTACATCCCTTGGATCAGCATAGCTGGCCAGCCCCATCGCCGAGTAGCCATCATCATATCTGTTCTCCTGCACAACTGTGGGTTGCACCACCGGGTAGGCTGCTGGTGCAGCCGCACGCGGCTGTTCTGCAGCTGGCTGCTGCGTCCTCTGCCGAATAGGCTGAGCGACCTGATGCCGAGAAGGACCTGCATGATCTCCATCTTGCCTCTTGGTGTGAGCTTTATTGGCCTGATAGCCTGCTCCTGCAGTAGTGTGTTTTTGACTGGACTGTCGCGGCACAGCATGCTGTTTCGTGGCGACAGCCGGGTCGTACACCTGCATCTGTCTATTTTTCCCAGAGTACACACTCTGGTCCCTCTCACGACTGCGATGCGGCGATGAGGCCTGACCCGTAGATCTGACCGCACGCGAGTGCACAACCTGAGAAGCGCCAGCACCCGGATTGGCTTTCCGGAACTCCTCATTCTTCCTAGCAGCTTCTAGCACTAACTCATTGAGTCTTTCCTGCTGCCTAATGTGCGCGCCGCCAGCGAGATGCGGCAACTCAGCAGCTACAGCCTCTACAGCTCTAAGGGTTTTGGCGGGGGTACTGTACTTGGGCCTAGTGGTAGCGGTGTTTAAGCTAGCAGCCTGGCTAGCGGTCTCACCAACTACCGCCATCTCAGCGCCTAAGTTGCGACGAGTAGTGCCTAGCTTGATAGGCTTCCTAACCACAGGAGTAAAGCCGTGGGCCCTGTTGTACTCATTCTGGTCCAGGTTAAGCTCGAGCCTAACCTTTTCCAGCTCCAGCTGCTCCGCGAGCAGCGCTTGACGATGTTGGTCGAGTTGCGCCCTCATGGTCATGAGCTCGAGCTCGGTGGGAGGCGGCATGCCCATCCGCATGGCGGATGCCGGTATCGTCGATGTCGTGGAAGGAGGGATGTAACCCAGAATGTTGTGGGGCGCGTCATAGGGCTTGTGGGTCTTCGGGGCAGCACTTGGGCCAGCAGGTTCCTCGATGACTACCGCGGTTGCGGCTGCGCCCTTTCCGGCATCTATAGACGGGCCGGTCATCAGCACCTCCACGTTGTCCGCAGAGTAGCCGGTTGGCTTTCCGCGGGCAGCAAGGATAGCAGGAGGATCCTCCACGATGAGCACCACCTCTGGGTACTCGCGGACGACGGTGGTGGCGACGTAGACCAGGTGCGAGCTGAAGGAGAGCACCGAGCCGCCTTCCGGCATGGGACTGCCGCCGAAATCTCCGGCGTTGTCGATGACGAATTCGAACGAGCCGAATCTATGGACAAGGCCACAGACCACGCGCTCCCCAGTAGCAGAAATGAGTCCCGTCCGAACAGGGACTCCAGCCAGCACCGCTGGTAGCACCACGGTGGGCGCCAATGTCGTGGTGGTATCACGGCAGATGCCATAGGATGGCTAAAGGTTGGGGCCGATGGACGCTGGAGGTGATCGGCAGGGGCGGAGACAAGGGGGGGCTAGCAGGGGTCAGACCCCCCCTAATGGCTCGTCCCCCCCCCCCAACATTTTATATCACGTAATACCAATACACATTATGAGTACACCTCCTAATTAGTGTTTAAGATTGTAGCACATACTAATCCATGGATATCTGCAAACACTGAAGCCCAAAAGAGCAACAAAACAAAACAGCCCATGACCGGTACTGTCTAGGCAATCGGCAATTGGTCATTTGTTGACATGTTTTATGCCCGTCCGTTTAACCTCCCTCTGCGATCTATCTAGTACGAAGATCGTTGGGATACTTGCCACCTCCCAGCTACTCCTGACCGGGAGCCACCGTCCATCGACGCCTTTTCTATCCAACCGATTTGCCGCAAGTGCGCCAACTGTGGCGGTAGATCGCCGCTTGTCACAGATCTCCATCCCCTGGTTTGCCCAATAGGTCTTTTGTCTAGTAAGGCACATGGTGTATTTATACTTACAACTAGTCAAATTTAAGTCCCTTTTGTTTGAGTTTGACCATTATCCAGTAATTAGATAGAGTGACAACAATACTATACTCATTACTTCTTCATGCCGATTGCTTAGATTTTGAATCTGCCTAACGCCATATTTGAATCAAATAATTGGTAATAGTGGATCTTTATCTGCCTATAGCTTCGATTTGAATCTAACCTAATGCCTAATTTTGATCGAATTGTTGGTAATAGTAGAACCGGCATTTACAATTTTGGAAAATTAGCTCTCTTTTGTAAAAAAAAATGTCAATTTATTTATCAATGAAAAGGTTGATGATTTTTTAAATATTACTATAAACCAAATCTGTGATATTATGGTGTTCATTTTTCACATGATATTTTCATACATTGTATTTCATAGACGATCATCGTCGTTTCGCCCCCCCTATGTCTAAATCCTGGCTCCGCCCCTGGTGATCGGGGAGGGATCACACGGTGAGTAGCCGCGGGTAGGATGTCACAAACACTGCAAACAACTGGATCTTACCCAGGTTCAGGGCCCTCGTGTGGAGGCAACACCCCTACTCCTGCCTTTCTCTCTATATGTGTGTTCACCTAGTAGCCACAGTACAAATCAGGCCTTCAGCCGAGTAGCCACTCTAGCTCTCTATCTCTCTCTACGTGAAACAAATGTCAAGTGTTACGGTGATGTGAGCGAACTAAGCCGAACCTCTCACAGGAGGAGGCAGGGCACCTTATATACTGGTGCTCAGCCGAATAGAAAAAAGACTATAAGGTACGACTGATGGGACAGGCACACTGCAGAACAGAGCACGCCTCCGGCTTCTCGCTGACGCGGGTGCGGGAAGTCGTCGCGCCGTTCGGGGATGGGACCTGTCCACCTTGTCAGCGAGATAGGGTAGGACCCTAGCCCTGTCCTGTCCCCTCTGTCAGTGACAGGACTTGACAGGCGCCTACCGCACTGTAGCCACGCCGTAGCGCGGATAATCACGCGCTCCGTAAGTTGAACCGCACGCCGTACAGACCCAGGATACGCGGGATCCTTTGTCAGAACGGCTCCATTGACTTCTGGCCCGAGTAGGAAACCACTCCCTCTACTCGGACCAACTCCTCTACTCGGAAGAACATAACTTCCTTGATTCTTCCGTCTGGCCATTGGTGGGTACGGCCGGATAGCAGCCTACCGGGTAGCCAGCTTGTCGCACCCGGACTTCTAGGGGATACTCACAGTCCGTTAAACAGTAGATAAATGGCTTACGGGGCATACCGGCACCCGCATCTCAATATGAGCAGGCCAACACGTAACCGTGTGACAACCATTCTCGTACTATTCATCGTCTGCGCAAACCATCCCATAGAAATCCAGATACTTCCATTGACGTACTTCAAACCATACACACATGGTACGTCAACGGCATTGGAACAAGTGATATCACAACAGATCTCTATGACACAAAAGATGGAAATAAGTTGCAAATAGCTCTCATTAGAGCAGAGATAGCAAATGCAATCATCCAGAGGACACATGTCCCAACATATCATCATTACATCACAGCGGAAACATTCAACATGTCTGAGTACAGACAAGATCCAAATAGGCCTAAGAGGCCGGAAACGAAAAGACGGTGCCCATCCACGAAGTCTCGGATCCTGCCCGGGTCCGCTATCTACTCGTCAGCAGTCTCGTCATACTCCACGTAGTAGCCACCATGTAGATCCTCGGAAACGTAGGTCTGCGGAAACCACAGCCCCAAAGGGGTCAGTAGATAAACGTACTGGCAAGCAAGACTCACAGTTCACCAAAGTGTAACCCGTCAACACCAAGCACAGATGCTTTGGGTTCAACGGAAGAAAGGGGATATGAAAGATGCTGCAACTGGCTGCTCTAACCCACTACAGAACATACAACAACTTCCGGCTAACAGAAAGGAGATAAGATCGCGTATCGTAACCAACCTATCAACTAACCTCAAACAAACCCATCCTGGATTTCGCCCCTTATCCAAAGAAGCAATCCGAGGATAACTCACACAGTTGGATTAATGATGGTTCTCAAGTTGTTAATCATTGGGTGTAAAGTTGTTAATCATTAGGTTTAAGTTGTCCTGAGTACTTGTTAGCCAGTACTTTCACCAAGTAGTCCATAACCGCGGAAAACACGGCTTCTCGAGAAGATTATCCCTGCAGGGTTGCACCAATTTGGCCGTACACGTATGAATAACCCGCCAGATGGGATGCCTCCCACCAAGCGGGGCACTCAACACAACTCAACTCTTCTTCGCATCAAGCCCAAAGCACCTTGGGCGCACGGCTAATCGAGCCCAGAAGAAAATGGACCCTCATAGCACTCTAAGACCGTGTCCCCCTATATGTCGACTACAAAAGTTCCACCCGGGTACCAAGGGCTCGCAAGATCATGCATGCAGCAAATGGAAAAACCCGAACTAAATGAGGCGATTTGGACGAGATGCGAATCGAGTCAAATTGAGGGGGGCGCCCATACTCGCTTCCCACATATGGTTAGTGCGCTCATCATGGATGAGTAGACAAGACCCTTTTCCTATTAGGGTCGACACTAGCAGGGCTCAAAACCACAAAGGGCCTCCTGCCGGTGCCTTATCATCAAATTTATTATTGATAATAACATTAGCATGATTGATTGATTAAACATCGAGCCCCCAGAACATAATGAAATAGTAACAGAAAGTAACGGGTAATAGACTCGATCAAAACAACCTAAGCATGCTAGTAAGACACTGGCTCAAGCAATAGGGTTGTAGGAGTGGTGGTGAGGCAATATCAGGGTTAAGGGATTCATGTGATAGGTTCGTAACAGAAACAACTACTACTATGGCTTAGCAGGAATAGACAACGGAAAGTATCAGTAACCAATGTTGAAAGGAACACAATGGTTCATGTGAGTGATAACTTGCCTGCAAACCCAGTAGCCTGGTACTGAGCTAACTCCTTAGAAGGGGTGTCGTAAGTATCGTCGGTCTCAACGTCGTCGTGTATCCGAGAAGAAGCAAACAAACAATGCAGAAAGATAAACAATCAATATCATGGCATAGTGCACAATCATGGGATGATGCATGACCATTTAATTGATGCAACAAAATAAACTAGTTGACAAGACAACATAAAATAATTAAATGGACCCACATGCAATTTGGATTGCACATGAAAAGCCCATGAATTATGGTTGAATTAATTGTTTTACAACTAAGCAACATGTGAAAGTGGATTAGCATGATGCATGGATGAGGAAAACAGCAAAATAACAACAATAGAACCAAATGTAAATAAGGTTTAACAAGTTTGGAAATTCATTTATTAAGTTAGGAAATTTTGGTTACTTAAAGGTGTCACACAAGAATTTGTTGTTTTCACCACTTTTAATTGTTCAAAATAGATAACAAAGTTTATATTTGAAAAGAACACCAAATTTTAGGTGGATTACATGTTTCACTTGTTGAAAAAGGATTTCAAATAAATTATTTATGAATTAAACAAGTTTAAGCAAGAATTAAATGAATTTAATTCAAACATGACCTTATTTGAATTTTTAATTGTCCAAAGCATTAAACCAAATTCATATTTCTAAAGTTTATACTTTTATGGTTTGAAAACATATTTTATGTGTCCCAAAAGAATTTGATTTGATCAAGTTATGAATTTAACAATATTAAATGAATTAAATAAGATTTAAATCATTTAACCAATTTTAGTTATTCAAAACATGAAACAAAATTTATATTTGGAAAGGTGGTTTAATTTGGCATGGAAAACATATTTCATTTGTGGAAATTGGATTTAAAATGAGCAAGTTATTATTTTGGCAATTTTAAATGCAATAATTAAGAAACAGTTGTTTTCAGCAATTTAAATTATTCAAAACAGCAAACAAAATTTATATTTGGAAAGTACATGAAAAGTTGATTGGAAAACATATTTAGTTTGTGGAATTTGTAATTTTTATGCCCAAGTTATGATTTTTGCAAGTTTAAGTGATTTAAACAAGAATTCAAATGTTTTACCAATTTAAAATATTCAAAACAGTAAACAAATTTTATATTTGGATAGAACATTCAATTTGGGACAGAAAACATATTTAAAAAGTTAAAATTGGAGCTTAGATGAATTAGTTATGCATTTTACAAATTAAGATACAAATCTGCCATTTTTACAATATTTAGGGACCTAGAAAGATTAACAGGGACTTGGAAAATATTTTTACAGGGGTCTAAATTAATTTACAAGGGCCTATTGGTGATTTGCAGAAGTTCCTGTAACCAAAACAAATGAAAAAATAAAAGGTGGGTTTTATTGAGGGAGGGGGGATTCGATCCCCTCACCTCCTGATGCGCTCAAGGGACAAGAACCAGGGGGCTAGGCGCTGTTTTGGGATAGGAAAGCAGATCGGGGGGGGGGTATGTGCTGTGGTGCGTGGCTTAACTGAACTTAACTGAATCGTGAACTTCCTGCACCTCGACAGAACACGGCCAGCGACGGCAGGGTGATCGCCGGTGGGGGCGCCGTGGTGGAGGCGCTGTGGGGTGCGGTGCTCGTGTGCGAGTGAGAGGAGGGGAAGGGAGCGAGGGAAGCAGGGGAAGCGATCGGGGGGGAGGCCTCACCTCGCTGTCGAGCGGACAGAGAAGGGCGGAGCAGGGAGCGGTCGCCGGCGACGGGAGGATGGCGGCGGCGCGGTGGTGCGTGCCCGCCCGTGCCAAGGTGATGGGGAGGGAGAGGGAAACGCGAGGGTTCCATTCCCGGCGTCGCGGCGGCCGGAGGGGGACTCCCTCGCCGTCGATCACCGGAGCAAGGTGGGGCTTCGGGTGAGGTTCAGATGTTGCAGAAAATACAGAGGGAAGCAGGGAAGTTGCAGTGGATTTTGGAGGAGGAAAACGAAGGGGAGAGGGAGGATGGCGGCGCAGGAGGATGAGGGCTCTAGGGTAGAGGGGAGGGCTACGTTTTATGGCGGCCTTCGAGCTCGTACGGCAAGAAATCGGGTGGAGGAGGAGGGATCGGGTGGTGGAGGTGCTGTTCGTACAGGGATGACGTTCGCAGGAGGTAGACGACAAGTGAATGAAGGGGTATGGGCCAGAAGGAGTTGGGCCAAAGGGAAAAGGGCTGGGGGAAATAGATGGGCTGGCTGCTGTGCTCTCTCTCTCCCTTTTCTATTTTGTTTTGTTATTATTATTATTATTTTTTTTGCAGGATTAGAAATAGGAAGAATTTGATGGGTTTTTTTTTGAGTTAAGAAAGATTTGGAAAATTTTGGTTAGAATAGTTAGGTCAACAACAACCAAATGTCAACTTCTGTTTTCCAAATATTTCAAAAACAACTTGCTGTTTGAAATTAGCTCAAATTTGGAATGAATTTGATTATTGATTGAAATATTAAAAACAGGAATTTAAATGGCATGAACCTTGGAGTTTGAAATAGAAACAACAAATTAGAATGTTTGGTAATTTGCACATATTCAATTGGGGTGTTGTTTGATGATTTGAATTTGAGTTTTGAATGCAATTTATATTAGGTGGATTATTAAATAACAAATAAGAGTTGAGCTTTTTATTATTTCATGGAAACAAATGAAAGTGATAATTGAACCATTTTATTTGGAGAGTTTTGTTTTGCAATTTTCATAATTTCAACATGGTTGTTGCTTGGAGGAAAATCATAATTGAATTTTGAAAAGGGTTTGGTTATTTGATGCATTTTTATAGAAACAAAACAACAGTTTTGAGATCACACTTTAATTGAAACAATTGATTGTTTTGATTTGAAATATGATTTTGGAAATTGTAACATCACAAGGATGAAACAAAAGGTTTGAATTTTGGTTTGAAATTCAAATAGAAAACAAAGGAAAACAAAAGGAAAACAAGCAAAACAATTGCAATCAACATGATGCCATGATGCCAAACATAAAATAACAGAGAGCAAACATTCTAAAGGCTTATTTTTTCATACTTGGGATGTTACACAACTACTCAGTCAAACAGGACCTTTGACCTTGCCTTTAGCACTTGCCTTACCCCTACTCGGGGGTAACCCCCCGAAACTCCTACTATACTCGCTGCCCGCGGGAAGCCAACTGGCTACTCTGCGGACAGTGTGGAGGTGATGATGACGGGCCCGGCTATCAATGCCGGGAAGGGCGCGGACACTGCGGCTAAAGTTATCGAGCCAGCTGCAAGGAGGCACAAGCCCTACGAGATGCCCCAGAACATTCTGGGTTACGTGGGTCATTCCACGTCTACGGCTATACCAGCTGCTCGCGGGGACGCCACCGTGCAGCTGGGCATGCCACGACCCAACGAGGCGGAACTCGCCGCCTTGAGGGCGCAACTCGAGCAGCAGCGTCAAGCGCTACTCGTCGAGTCCCAGGAGCTGGAAAAGGTTAGGCTTGAGCTCAACCTAGACCAAAATGAGTACAACCAAGCGCATGGTTTTACTCCAGTTTCTAGGCTGCCTAGCAAGCTAGGTGTTATTCGTCGCAACTTAGGCGATGAATTAGCTAGAGATGGTAGGGTTGTTAGCCAATCTGCTAGTTTGAACACTGCTACTAGGCCAAAATACAGTTCCCCTGCCCAAACGCTTAGGGCCGTAGAGGCAGTTGCTGATGAGTTGCCGCATCTCACTGGTGATGCTCATATTAGGCAGCAGGATAGGCTCAATGAGCTAGTGCTAGAAGCCGGCAGGCAGAACGAGGAGTTCCGGAAAGCCAATCCGGGTGCTGGCGCTTCCCATGTTGTTCATTCGCATGGACTGAGATCTATCGATCATGCATCATCGCCGCTTCCCGGCGGTGATAGAGCCCATAGCGTAACTTCTGGGAGACACAAACAGATGCAAGTGTACGACCCGGCTGTCGCTGCAAAATAGCACGTTGTAGAGCGGCAGCCCGGCCATAAAGGGGCAAGGAGGAAACCGAGAGGGAACTTCTCGGCGTCATGCTGCCCAGCCAACTCAGTAGAGGGTGCAGCCGCAGGCGGCTATGCAGCCGCAAGCGGTTGTGGTGGCAGCCAATCCGGTTGTTCAGCCGGCAGCTGTGGAGCAGGACCGCTACAATGACGGGTACTCTGTGATGGAGCAAGCCGGGTACGCCGATCCAAGATATGTCACTGACCACCTCGGTGACCGGATGCTAGACCCCACAGATGCAAGGTACAAGCTGGACCAGATCAACCGGTCTGCGCAGCTCGAGAAGAAGGGGCCACTTGGCCCAGATTGCTTTGGTCGCCGCATTATGGAGGAGCCTTCCGTGAACAAGTTTCAGCTGGCCAAAGGGACCAATTGCTATGATGGCAGCACCAAGCCGGAAGACTGGCTAAGTGACTACGTTACCGCTGTGCATATTGCTGGCGGCAACCGGAGATGGGCTGTGCGGTATGTTCTGCAAATGCTGGAGGGGCCTGCTTGGACTTGGCTGTCGCACCCGGACTTCTAGGGGATACTCACAGCCCGCTAAACAGTAGATAAATGGCTTACGGGGCATACCGGCACCCGCATCTCAATATGAGCAGGCCAACACGTAAACGTGTGACAACCATTCTCTACTATCCATCGTCTGCGTAAACCATCCCATAGAAATCCAGCTACTTCCATTGACGTACTTCATAACATACACACATGGTACGTCAACGACATTTGAACAAGTGATATCACAACATATCTCTAAGACACAAAAGATTGAAATAAGTTGCAAATGGCTCTCACTAGAGCAGAGATAGCAAATACAATCATCCAGAGGACACATGTCCCAACAATTCATCATTACAACACAGCGGAAGCATCCAAAGTGTCTGAGTACAGACAAGATCCAATTAGGCCTAAGAGGCCGGAAACGAAAAGACGGAGCCCATCCACGATGTCTCGGATCCTGCCCGGGTCCGCTATCTACTCGTCAGCAGCCTCGTCATACTCCACGTAGTAGCCACCATGGGGATCCTCGGAAACGTAGTCTGCGGAAACCACAGCACCAAAGGGGTCAGTACATAAACGTACTGGCAAGCAAGACTCACAAGATACCATAATGTACCCGGCAACACCAAGTACAGATGCTTTGGGTTCAACGGAAGAATAGGTGATACAAAAGTGAGGTAGCAGGTTGCTCTAACCAACTACAGAAATACGCTACAACTTCCGGCTAAAGGAAAGGGATAAGATAGCGTATCGTAACCAACTACTACTAACTCCAAACAAACCCATCCTGGATCTCGCCCCTTATCCAAAGAAGCAATCCGAGGATAACTCACACAGTTGGATTAATGATGGTTCAAGTTATTGTGTCAATAAGCCTATTACTAGTCAAGTTATCATTAGTTAGGTGTAAATTGTTCTGAGTACTTGTTAGCCAGTACTTTCACCAAGTCATCCATAACCGCGGAAAACACGGCTTCTCGAGAAGATTTATCCCTGCAGGGGTGCACCAATTTGGCCATACACGTAAGAATATCCCGCCAGACGGGAATCAAACCCACCAAGCGAGGCACTCAACACAACTCAACTCTTCTTCGCATCAAGCCCAAAGCACCACGTGATGTGCGTGCGCGGCTAATCGAGCCCCCACGAAGAAAAGGGGGACCCTCATAGCACTGGAAGACCACGCCGCCCTAACTGCTGACTACAAAAATTCCACCCTGGCCTCGGGTTCGCACCTGCATATGCATGCATCAAATGGAAAGCCTGAACTAAGTGTGGCAATTTGGACGAGATGCGAATCGAATCAAATTGAGGGGGGGCGCCCATACACGCTTCCCACATGCGGATAGTGCGCTCATCATGGATCAGTAGACAAGACCCTTTTCCTAATTAGGGTCGACACTAGCAGGCCTCAAAACCACGCCGGGCCTCCTGCCGGTGCCTTATCATCAAATTAGCATTATCTCAAACATTAACAGGTTGATTGTTTAAACATGGAGCCCCAGAACATAATAAATATGGCAACAGAAATAACGGACAGCAGACTCGAGCACAACAACCCTAAGCATGCTAGTAAGACACGGGCAACAAGCAACAGGGGTATAGGTGTGGGGAATAGGCAATATCAGGGTTAACGGATAACATGTGATAGGATCGGAACACAAGCAACGATTCATAAGGCTAGCAGAATAGACAACGGAAAGTATCGGTATCCAGTGTGGAAAGGAACACAATAGTTCATGTGAGTGAATACTTGCCTGCAAACTCAGTAGCCTGGTATTGGGCTAACTCCTCAGAAGTAGTGTCGTAAACCTCGTCTGTCTCAACGTCGTCGTCTATTCGGGAAGAAGCAAACAAACAACGCAGAGAGACAAACAATCAATAACATGGCATAATGCACAATCATGGGATGATGCATGGCAATTTAACTGATGCATCAAAATAAGCTAGTTGACATGATAACCAAATTAAATGGGCCCATATGCAATTTGGATTGCATATGGAAAGCCCATGAATTAAGGTTGGTCTAGATGATCTACAACTAAACAACATGTGAAAGTGGATTAGCATGATTCATGGATGAGGAAAACAGAAACAAAACAACAATAGATTCAATTTGAAAAGGTGTTTACCAAGTTTGAAATTTTATTTATTGAGTTATGAAATTTGGCTTCTTAAAGGTGTTACACAAGCATTTGTTCTATTCACCCATTTAATTGTGTAAAATAGATAACAAAATTCATATTTAGAAAGAACACAAAATTTTAGGTGGAATACACGTTTCATTTGTTGAAAAAGGATTTAAAATAAATTAGTTATGAATTAAACAAGTTTAAACAAGATTTAAATGAATTTAATTCAAGTTTGAATTTATTTGAATTTTCAATTGTTCCAAAACATTTAATAAAATTCATATTTGAAAAGATTATATTTTTCTGGTTTGAAAATATATTTTATAAGTTCAAAAGAATTTTATTTGACCAAGTTATGAATTTAGCAATTTATAATGATTTAAACAAGGTTTAAATTATTTAACCAATTTTAATTATTCAAAACATGAAACAAAGTTTATATTTGAAATGGTGGTTCAATTTGGCATGGAAAACATATTTTATATGTGCTATTTGAATTAATTTTGAATTAGTTATGAATTTAACCAAATTTGAAATGAGTTGTTTGAATTTGAAATTTGAAAACATTTGAAATGTTCAAAACAGAAAACAAATGATTCAAACAGGTAGAGAATTAAATTTGGGTTGGAAAACATATTTTATTTATTTTATTTGGAGTTGTTATGCCAAAGTTATTCATATTTGAAATGTGTGGGCTAATTTGTAATTTAAAACTATTCAGATTTGGTCCAGGGGCCTAGCTATGAAAAATAAACTACAGAGAGGCCCCTGGGGCTTTTCTCACACGCGCAGAGCTGCCTCTGGGTCACTGGCAGTGGGCCAGGGCCCAGCTGTGCGCTGCGTGGCCGCGGGTGCGTGCCTGCGTGGCAACTAGGGCCAATGGCATGTGGGCCAGCGCATCCCGCGTGGCAAAGGCAAAAATTTGGGGTTTAATCCGCGCGGGCGAGGCTCGAACCCGCGCCGCGGGCGAGCGCGTGCAGTTCTACTGCCACTGCGCTGTTGCGCGTTTGTTGTCAGTAAGGGAGCGAGAGGGAGGATGAGGTTCAGTTCGCAGCTATTACTGAATTTTCAGTTAACTGAACCTGAACCTGACAGAGGGGTGTGCGGTGGTCACCGGCGGCGATCTGGCTCGCTGGGCTGCTGTTGCTCGCCGTGGTTGCGTGCGTTGTGCGTGTGGATGCATGAGGGAGCAGAGAGAGAAGGAAGGAGGGGAGGTGGAGCTCACCGGGAGGCAACAGAGGGGGGAGGTGCTCGGGAGGAGGTTGTCGACGACGGCGGCGACAGCGAGGTGGATGGCGGCGACGTTGCAGGCCCTCCCCGTGCTCACTGCGGTGTCGAGGAGATAGAGGGTACAACGGGGAGTCGATTCCCGCTGCTAACCTGCACGGTGGTGGCCCATGTCGTCGTCGATCACCGGAGATTCAGAGGGTGGCGCTCGGTGGTGGTGCATAACAGAGAGGAATGGAGGTGGGAGGAGAGGAGAAAACGGCGGCGGCGGCGAGGGAGAGAGAGGTGGAGGAGCTAGGGCAGAGGGGGAGCCCTCGGGGCAGGTTAAAAGGAGGAGGACGACGCGCGGTGGCCGTCCCATCACGCCACTGTCGACGTGGGCGTGCTGGATGGCCTGCCGTACGAAGGTAGGTGATGAGGGGGGGTAGCAGGCCGGCTGGTGGGCTGCGCCTGCTGCCCACTGGCCTGTCTGCCCCTCCACTGCGATTTTTTTTTGTTTTAAAATTTTTCTGTTCTGTTTTTTTTTGCAGAATAAGAATAGGAAGAAAAAGCATAGTTTTAGGGTTAGAAAAATTAGGAAAAAAATTTGTGTAGGTTAGTTAATGTAACAGCAACAATTTGCAACATTTTGTTTTCAAATATTTCAAATTAGTTGATGTTTGTATTTTTATTTGAATTTGAGTGGATTTTTGGTGTTAATTGATTAAATGAAAAGAACAATTTAACAGTTTTAATTTCAAGTGTAATGGTAACAACTGATTGGTTTGTTTTGTAATTTTCATAAATTTCAAAATGGTTGCTGTTTGGAAATTTAATTGAATTTTGAATGAAATTGAATTAAGTGAATTATTAAAAAGAACAAGTTAATAGTTTGAGCTTTCTATTTTAATGGAAACAAATAGCTGTTTTTATTTGAATATTTTTATTTGAAAATTGTAACTGAACAAGTATGAAACACAGATTTGAAATTTGATTTGAAAAATTCAAATAGAAAACAAGGGAAACCAAAAGTAAAACAAAGGAAAACAAATGCAAAAACAAATGCAATGATGATGTCATGATGCAAAACATAAATTAAACAAGAAATAAACATTCTAGGGTTTTTTTCATACTTGGGATGTTACAAAACGCCCCCCCTTGAAGGAATCGCGCCCCGAGATTCCTACTGAGAAGAGAAAAGGTCCGGATACTTCTTGCGAAGATCCTCTTCGGTCTCCCACGTTGCCTCTTTATCGGAATGATGAGACCACTGCACTTTCAAGAACTTGGTGCTCTTGTTGCGAGTCTTACCCTCTGTCTCATCGAGAATTCGAACAGGGTGCTCCTCATAAGATAGATCTTCTTGAAGTTCAATGGAATCATGATCCACTGCACGATCTGGATCTTTGAAACACCTCTTGAGCTGTGACACGTGAAACACATCGTGCACCTTGGATAGTTTTTCTGGAAGTTCAAAACGATAGGCATTTTCTGCACGCCTTGAGAGAATGTTGAAAGGACCAATGTATCTTGGTGCAAGCTTTCCTTTCACACCAAAACGATGAGTGCCTCTGAGGGGAGTTACACGAAGATATGCTTTGTCACCAGGTGCATAGATCATATCCCTGTGCTTGCTGTCATAGTAGCTTTTCTGACGAGACTGAGCAATCTTGAGATTGTCACGAATGATGCGAACTTCCTCTTCGGCTTCCTTAACAATGTCAGGGCCTAAGAGTGAACGTTCCCCAGCTCCAGACCAATTGATTGGACTCCTGCATCTGCGGCCATAGAGAGCCTCAAATGGTGCCATGCCTAGCCTTGCCTGGAAGCTGTTGTTGTAGGAGAATTCAGCATATGGAAGACATTCCTCCCATTTCATGCCAAAGGAGAGACCACATGCTCTGAGCATATCCTCGAGAATCTGATTGACTCTCTCGACTTGCCCTTGAGACTGAGGGTGATAAGCTGTGCTGAACAGAAGTTTGGTGCCCAAAGCTTCTTGAAAGCTTTTCCAGAAATGAGAAGTGAATATGCTTCCACGGTCTGAGCTTATTTCCAATGGAACACCATGAAGAGGAACAATCTTTGCTGTGTAGAGCTCTGCTAACTGGCTAGCTGAGATTGTTTCTTTGACAGCAAAGAAGTGAGCTACTTTAGTGAGACGATCAATGACAACGAAGATTGCATCGTTGCCCTTCTTGGACTTTGGAAAACCAGTGACGAAGTCCATTTCGATCATGTCCCACTTCCACTCAGGGATTTTCAGAGGTTGGAGAAGACCGGCTGTTTTCTGATGGACTGCCTTAACACGTTGACAAACGTCGCATTCAGAAACGTATTTTGCAATTTCACATTTCATGCCAGGCCACCGATACAGTGTCTTGATATCCTGGTACATCTTTGTACTTCCAGGGTGTATGGAGAGAGGAGTTTCATGAGCCTCCTTGAGAATGACATCTTTGAGACTTTGAACTTGAGGAACTGCAATGCGTCCTTCGAAGAACACAGTTCCCTTGTCATCAATTGAGAAGGACTTAAATTTCTCCTTGCCTTCTTTGATGTGTTCTACCATCTTCTTGATTTCAGCATCACAAAGTTGTTCAGAACGAATCTTGTCCTCGAGAGTTGGACTGGCTGTCAAGTTTGCAAGATAGCCTTGAGGAACAAGACCAAGGTTGAGCTTCTGGAATTCTTCATGAAGAGGAGGTTGGCTTTCCATGATCATGAGATTATTGCAATACGACTTGCGACTGAGAGCATCGGCCATGACATTAGCCTTGCCTGGAGTGTACGAAATGGTAAGATCAAAGTCTTTAATCTTTTCAATCCATCTCCTTTGCCTGAGGTTTAGATCTGGTTGAGTGAAGATGTATTTCAGACTCTTATGATCGGAGAAGATTTCAGTGCGATTACCCAACAAGTATTGTCTCCATTTCTTGAGGGCAAACACAACTGCTGCAAGTTCAAGGTCATGAGGGGGATAGTTGAGCTCATGTGCGTTCAACTGACGTGAAGCATAAGCCACAACTTGACGTTCTTACATAAGAACTACACCTAGACCTTGGAGAGAAGCATCACAGAATATCTGGAAAGGTTTGGTATGATCTGGGCCAACCAGAACTGGTGTAGAAGTGAGTTTAGGCTTCAGGAGATTGAATCTCTCATCACATTGTGGAGACCAAACAAACTTCTTCTCCTTCTTTGTGAGATCAGTGAGAGGTTTAGCAATCTTGGAGAAGTTTTGGACGAAACGACGGCAATAGCTAGCCAAGCCAAGAAAACTTCTTACTTGCTTCACCGTCTTTGGATGTTTCAAATCAACAATTGCTTTAACCTTTTCTGGATCAATGGCTATGCCCTTGGCGGAGATGACATGACCAAGGTAAGCAATTTCTGGAATCCAGAACTCACATTTGGAGAATTTGGCATATAGACGATGCTCGCGAAGTTTCATGAGAGTGAGACGAAGGTGTTCTTCATGCTCTTCCTCGGATTTTGAGTAGACAAGAATGTCATCAAGATATACCACAACGAACTTGTCGAGGTATTCATGGAAGACAGAATTCATGAGTCGAGAGAAAGTCGCCGGTGCATTGGTGAGACCAAAGGACATGACGGTGAATTCATATAGACCGTAGCGAGTGGTGAAGGCTGTCTTTGGAATATCCTCTTTTCTGATCTTTATTTGATGGTAACCCATTCTCAAGTCCAACTTGGAGAATATTGAGGCTCCAGCAAGTTGATCAAAAAGATCATCGATACGAGGAATTGGATACTTGTTTTTGATGGTTTTCTCGTTAAGAGGACGATAGTCAACAACGAGTCTCTTTGTGTGATCCTTCTCCGCAACGAACAGAGTTGGGCAACCCCAAGATGAGGAACTAGGTTGAATGTAACCTTTTTCCATGTACATATCAATTTGTTCCTTCAACAACTTCAGCTCGGGAGTTCCTATCTTGTAGGGATGCTTAGAGATTGGAGCAGTACCTGGCTCAAGCTCGATCACGAACTCAACTGCTCTGTCCGGAGGCATCCCTGGCAACTCTTCTGGAAAGACGTCAGGGAATTCGCAAACCACCGGAACATTTTCAAGTGAAGGAAGAGGTTTTGCATCGAGGTTGCATAGCTGAAAGGAACTTGATTCATTTGGAGAATAGACTATCTGGCCAGAAGGATGGAACAGAGTTATTGACTTTTGAGCACAGTCAATCCTAGCTTTATTGGCCTTCAGCCAATCCATACCAAGAATGACATCAATGTCAGAATTTCCAAGCAGTATGAGAGAAGCAAGGAATATGTGGCCTCCAATTAGGATTTCATTTCTGTGACTGATCTTGGAAGTTTGCATAGTTGCTCCAGGGGAGTTTACTACTAGCGGGGAACCCAAACCAACAAAAGGGAGTTTAATTGCTGTCGCAAAGATCTTTGACACGAAGGAATGTGATGCTCCGGTATCAAACAACACTTTAGCTGGATTAGAGTTTACGGGAAATGTACCGAGAACGACGTCAGGAGCTTCCTCAGCTTTGTCGATCTTGACATGATTCACCCTTGCGGTCCTCCCGACAGGCCTGTTGTTGGAGTTGAAGGCTTTAGGCAGGGGAGCGCGCACCATTGCCTGGTTTGTATTGGGACGAGGTGGTGGTGGAGGTAGCTGCCTCTGCGTGCACTTGTCAGCGTAGTGCCCCGTCTGCTTGCACTTGTAGCAAGTGACGACACGAGGAGGTCCTGGCCTTGGCTGCCCCATCGAAGCCCTCTGATCATGCATCTGAGCAGGGTTGGGTGGGCGGGGAGCGAAGCCTGGAGAACCTTGGGCGTATGGAGCCCGAGTAACAGCACCATTTGGCACCCAGATGCGGCGCTTCTGCGGAGGGGTGGTCATGTTGGAGGAGGAACCACCCTCACGCGAGTGCTTGCAAGACTCCTCGAACGCCTTGCGCCCATTTTCTTCATTGAGCGCGGTGTTAACGAGCTCCTCGAAGTTGTTGGCCTTGATATTGGTGAGGGCATACTTGAGTTCCGGGTTAAAACCTCTGCTGAACCTTGCCATCTTCTTAGCCTCAGTGGACACCTCATCACCAGCATAACGAGCGAGGCGATTGAACTCACTCTGATAGCCGATGACGTTCAACTTGCCCTGCTTGAGTGAGCAAAACTCTTCACGCATCCTTTCCATGAGACCATCTGGAATGTGGTGCTTCAGGAAGGCTTCCTTGAAACAATTCCAGGTGATTGGAAAGCCAGCTCTCATGGCCTGCTGCCTGGCCCTTCAGCAGATAGGAGGCATACTTGACCTTGTCTTCCTCAGCAACGTGAGCAATCTCCAGAGCCTTAGCTATCTCACGGATCCAGTCATCAGTGTCCAGAGGCTCGCGTGTGGCCACGAAAGCTCTCGGACCCAGACTGAGGAACTCCTTGATGCTGACCCGTGGAGCCGTCTGGTTGTTGTGCTGATTAGTCTGAAACTGGGCCATCTGTGCCATGACTTGGGTCATCTGAGTCAACAGCTCCGTGATTGGCGGTGGCTCAGGCGGGTTGTTCCTTGTTGGCGGCATCCTGAATGGAAATGCAGTTTAGCACAACAATAGAAAAGGATAGACTTGGAAACCGAAAGAGAGATTATTCCGACGCATGAATAGATAACCAACAGGTACATCATCACATGTTCAAATACATCAGAATATCCAACACACCATAAATGGTTCAAATGCCAAAGGATAACTAAACATAGCTAAGAATGGATACATCGGTACTCCCATGCTCATCACGCAGGACGGCGGCTAGGAGTACGGCGAGAGGTACGGTGAGGAGCACGCCCACGAAAGTAGGTAGAACGACGATCCACGTAGATCTGACGTGGTCTGAGAGCGACTCTAGGTGTGGTGAAGTACATAGCGTCGACTCCCTGTGCTCCAAAGCGTGGAATCCCAGTGTAACCAGCACCAAGGTTGAGGAGTGGACCTCTGATCGGCTCGTAACCTCCAGCATCTGGCAGACGACGACCAACTGGCTGATCGAAACATGCAAAGCGCTCATCTCCAACAAAGTCTGTGGTGTACGTCGCCAGACGAGTCAAAGCAAGGTAGAGCTGCTCTCTGACTGAAGCCAACTCCTGAGATAGTGTGCTGGCAACTGCGTCACTGTGCCTCACAAACTGAGCGGTGGTGTGCAGCCTGGAGTTATCATGCTCATAAACATCCAAGTTGTCGTAGAGAGTGAAGTGAGCTCCCTCCGAAGTGATGTAACCACGGGGGATGTGGCGATAGATAGAATCGTCAAATCCTCAGTAGTCAGCACGAAGGACAGTGAGACTCACATAAGCTGCCTGCTGCACAGCCAGATCCACTGTGGAACCTACTGCCTCGTAGCGGTGGACTACGCTCATGCCATCATCTGACAGGATGTAGACGATAGCCTAGTAGTAGGTCTGGTCAAACTCTCGTTGCTGCTCGTAGACCTGGTACTCTGGTGCCCAACGGAACCCCAGAAAAGTGACCATGTCTCTCAGCATCTCCGGATAACCGGCAGTTCTCTCGCAACGAGTCATACGAACCACCTGCGGGTAGAACCTGAGATCCATCTGCAGAAGATCGGGGAAGTTTTGATTAGACGCCGGTAGAAGAACTGAAGTGGCAAGCAACAACAAGGTTTGAACGGACGAAAAGGATGTTGAGAAGAACAGGATATCGAAGCAACATTGGGGAAACACGCGACCAAACACTCCTGAGGTACTACGGAAAACCCATCCAGGCTTCTAAAGGATCAATATCTACTGCTTAAGGAATAGAGGATCTGCTTCCGGGGCTTACACGCCTCCGTTCTCAATCATGAGTAGGCAACATGATAAATCATGTCACAACCACCTCCATTCCTATGGTCTAGTAGATATAACTATCCTAGAGAAACCAGGATACGTGAAATCCTAACTTCAAAGTTTAGATGAGAAGAGAAAACAACGTTGCACTTCCTTACCAGAAAAGGGAGGGTGGGTGGGGAAAGAAATAAAAGAACAGAATTCCTACTCTCGCGTTTCATTTTTCCTATATAGCTACAAAATAGTTTCTAGACTCAACTGCGACCAGTAAAAGGGATCCTACAGGCAGACAGGCTCTGATACCATTTGTCGCACCCGGACTTCTAGGGGATACTCACAGACCGCTAAACAGTAGATAAATGGCTTACGGGGCATACCGGAACCCGCATCTCAATATGAGCAGGCCAACACGTAAACGTGTGACAACCATTCTCTACTATCCATCGTCTGCGTAAACCATCCCATAGAAATCCAGCTACTTCCATTGACGTACTTCATAACATACACACATGGTACGTCAACGGCATTTGAACAAGTGATATCACAACATATCTCTAAGACACAAAAGATTGAAATAAGTTGCAAATGGCTCTCACTAGAGCAGAGATAGCAAATACAATCATCCAAAGGACACATGTCCCAACAATTCATCATTACAACACAGCGGAAGCATCCAAAGTGTCTGAGTACAGACAAGATCCAATTAGGCCTAAGAGGCCGGAAACGAAAAGACGGAGCCCATCCACGATGTCTCGGATCCTGCCCGGGTCCGCTATCTACTCGTCAGCAGCCTCGTCATACTCCACGTAGTAGCCACCATGGGGATCCTCGGAAACGTAGTCTGCGGAAACCACAGCCCCAAAGGGGTCAGTACATAAACGTACTGGCAAG
This sequence comes from Alopecurus myosuroides, assembly GCA_028641055.1. Lineage (NCBI taxonomy): Eukaryota > Viridiplantae > Streptophyta > Magnoliopsida > Poales > Poaceae > Alopecurus > Alopecurus myosuroides. Next base: position 95,336,803 of record CM054060.1, read on the forward strand.
CAAGACTCACAAGATACCATAATGTACCCGGCAACACCAAGTACAGATGCTTTGGGTTCAACGGAAGAATAGGTGATACAAAAGTGCGGCAGCAGGCTGCTCTAACCAACTACAGAAATACGCTACAACTTCCGGCTAAAGGAAAGGGATAAGATAGCGTATCATAACCAACTACTACTAACTCCAAACAAACCCATCCTGGATCTCGCCCCTTATCCAAAGAAGCAATCCGAGGATAACTCACACAGTTGGATTAATGATGGTTCAAGTTATTGTGTCAATAAGCCTATTACTAGTCAAGTTATCATTAGTTAGGTGTAAGTTGTTCTGAGTACTTGTTAGCCAGTACTTTCACCAAGTCATCCATAACCGCGGAAAACACGGCTTCTCGAGAAGATTTATCCCTGCAGGGGTGCACCAATTTGGCCGTACACGTAAGAATATCCCGCTAGACGGGAATCAAACCCACCAAGCGAGGCACTCAACACAACTCAACTCTTCTTTGCATCAAGCCCAAAGCACCACGTGCTGTGCGTGCGCGGCTAATCGAGCCCCCCACGAAGAAAAGGGTGACCCTCATAGCACTGGAAGACCACGCCGCCCTAACTGCCGACTACAAAAGTTCCACCCTGGCCTTGGGTTCGCACCTGCATATGCATGCATCAAATGGAAAGCCCGAACTAAGTGTGGCGATTTGGACAAGATGCGAATCGAATCAAATTGAGGGGGGGGCGCCCATACACGCTTCCCACATGCGGATAGTGCGCTCATCATGGATCAGTAGACAAGACCCTTTTCCTAATTAGGGTCGACACTAGCAGGCCTCAAAACCACGCCGGGCCTCCTGCCGGTGCCTTATCATCAAATTAGCATTACCTCAAACATTAACAGGTTGATTGTTTAAACATCGAGCCCCAGAACATAATAAATATGGCAACAGAAATAACGGACATCAGACTCGAGCACAACAACCCTAAGCATGCTAGTAAGACACGGGCAACAAGCAACAGGGGTATAGGTGTGGGGAATAGGCAATATCAGGGTTAAAGGATAACATGTGATAGGATCGGTACACAAGCAATGATTCATAAGGCTAGCAGAATAGACAACGGAAAGTATTGGTATCCAGTGTGGAAAGGAACACAATGGTTCATGTGAGTGAATACTTGCCTGCAAACTCAGTAGCCTGGTACTGGGCTAACTCCTCAGAAGTAGTGTCGTAAACCTCGTCTATATCAACGTCGTCGTCTATTCGGGAAGAAGCAAACAAACAACGTAGAGAGACAAACAATCAATAACATGGCATAATGCACAATCATGGGATGATGCATGGCAATTTAACTGATGCATCAAAATAAGCTAGTTGACATGATAACCAAATTAAATGGGCCCATATGCAATTTGGATTGCATATGGAAAGCCCATGAATTAAGGTTGGTCTAGATGATCTACAACTAAACAACATGTGAAAGTGGATTAGCATGATGCATGGATGAGGAAAACAGAAAGAAAACAACAATAGATTCAATTTGAAAAGGTGTTTACCAAGTTTGAAATTTTATTTATTAAGTTATGAAATTTCGCTTCTTAAAGGTGTTACACAAGCATTTGTTGTTTTCACCCATTTAATTGTGTAAAATAGATAACAAAATTCATATTTAGAAAGAACACAAAATTTTAGGTGGAATACATGTTTCATTTGTTGAAAAAGGATTTAAAATAAATTAATTATGAATTAAACAAGTTTAAACAAGATTTAAATGAATTTAATTTAAGTTTGAATTTATTTGAATTTTTATTTGTTCCAAAACATTTAATAAAATTCATATTTGAAAATATTATATTTTTCTGGGTTAAAAACATATTTTATAAGTTCAAAAGAATTTTATTTGACCAAGTTATGAATTTAGCAATTTATAATGATTTAGACAAGGTTTAAATTATTTAACCAATTTTAGTTATTCAAAACATGAAACAAAGTTTATATTTGAAATGGTGGTTCAATTTGGCATGGAAAACATATTTTATATGTGCTATTTGAATTAATTTTGAATTAATTATGAATTTAACCAAATTTGAAATGAGTTGTTTGAATTTGAAATTTGAAAACATTTGAAATGTTCAAAACAGAAAACAAATGATTCAAACAGGTAGAGAATTAAATTTGGGTTGGAAAACATATTTTATTTATTTTATTTGGAGTTGTTATGCCAAAGTTATTCATATTTTAAATGTGTGGGCTAATTTGTAATTTAAAACTATTCAGATTTGGTCCAGGGGCCTAGCTGTAAAAAATAAACTACAGAGAGGCCCCTGGGGCTTTTCTCACACGCGCAGAGCTGCCTCTGGGTCACTGGCAGTGGGCCAGGGCCCAGCTGTGCGCTGCGTGGCCGCGGGTGCGTGCCTGCGTGGCAACCAGGGCCAATGGCAGGTGGGCCAGCGCATCCCACGTGGCAAAGGCAAAAATTTGGGGTTTAATCCGCGCGGGCGGGGCTCGAACCAGCGCCGCGGGCGAGCGCGTGCAGTGCTACTGCCACTGCGCTGTTGCGCGTTTGTTGTCAGTAAGGGAGCGAGAGGGAGGATGAGGTTCAGTTCGCAGCTATTACTGAATTTTCAGTTAACTGAACCTGAACCTGACAGAGGGGTGTGCGGTGGTTACCGGCGGCGATCTGGCTCGCTGGGCTGCTGTTGTTCACCGTGGTTGCGTGCGTTGTGCGTGTGGATGCACGAGGGAGCAGAGAGAGAAGGAAGGAGGGGAGGTGGAGCTCACCGGGAGGCAACAGAGGGGGGAGGTGCTCGGGAGGAGGTTGTCGACGACGGCGGCGACAGCGAGGTGGATGGCGGCGACGTTGCAGGCCCTCCCCGTGCTCACTGCGGTGTCGAGGAGGTAGAGGCTACAGCGGGGAGTCGATTCCCGCTGCTAACCTGCACGGTTGTGGCCCATGTTGTCGTCGATCACCGGAGATTCAGAGGGTGGCGCTCGGTGGTGGTGCAGAACAGAGAGGAATGGAGGTGGGAGGAGAGGAGAAAACGGCGGCGGCGGCGAGGGAGAGAGAGGTGGAGGAGCTAGGGCAGAGGGGGAGCCCTCGGGGCAGGTTAAAAGGAGGAGGAGGACGCGCGGTGGCCGTCCCATCACGCCACTGTCGACGTGGGCGTGCTGGATGGCCTGTCGTACGAAGGTAGGTGACGAGGGGGGGTAGCAGGCCGGCTGGTGGGCTGGGCCTGCTGCCCACTGGCCTGTCTGCCCCTCACTGCGATTTTTTTTTGTTTTAAAATTTTTCTGTTCTGTTTTTTTTTTTTTTGCAGAATAAGAGTAGGAAGAAAAAGCATAGTTTTAGGGTTAGAAAAATTAGGAAAAAAATGTGTAGGTTAGTTAATGTAACAGCAACAATTTGCAACATTTTGTTTTGAAATATTTCAAATTAGTTGTTGTTTGTATTTTTATTTGAATTTGAGTGAATTTTTTGTGTTAATTGATCAAATGAAAAGAACAATTTAACAGTTTTAATTTCAAGTGTAATGGTAACAACTGATTGATTTGTTTTGTAATTTTCATAAATTTCAAAATGGTTGCTGTTTGGAAATTTAATTGAATTTTGAATGAAATTTAATTAAGTGAATTATTAAAAAGAACAAGTTAATAGTTTGAGCTTTCTATTTTAATGGAAACAAATAGCTGTTTTTATTTGAATATTTTTATTTGAAAATTGTAACAGAACAAGTATGAAACACAGATTTGAAATTTGATTTGAAAACTTCAAATAGAAAACAAGGGAAAACAAAAGGAAAACAAAGGAAAACAAATGCAAAAACAAATGCAATGATGATGTCATGATGCAAAACATAAATTAAACAAGAAACAAACATTCTAGGGTTGTTTTCATACTTGGGATGTTACATTGGCTCAACAACTTGCCCAGAGACAACATCAACTGCTGGCTGGACTTCTCGGAGGCCTTCATCAGCAACTTCACCAGCACGTACAAGAGACCGAATAGGCCGCAGCAGCTCTCGGCTTGCAAGCAGCGAGAGGACGAGACAGACCGAGAGTACCTTGCTCGGTGGAGCACTTTGAGGAACACCTGTGAAGGTTTGAATTAGGCCCAGGCCATTACCTGGTTCGCTCAGGGCTGCAGGCACGGCAGCATGCTATGGCAGAAGTTGCAGCGAGAGATAGCCGAGTACGCTCGCCCAGATGATCATGATTGCAAATATGTATGCACTTGGCGACCCTACTCAGCGTCTGCTCGACTCTCCTGAGCCGAGAAGGAGAAACCAAGATGGCGGCAGGCGCCATGACCGAGAAGGTTTCCGCAACAAGCGCAGAGATGACAGACCGGATACTCGGTACGGTCCTGAACAAGTGAATGCTGTGAACCACAACACTGCGGCTGCTGGGAGTAGCCAAAGGCAAAAAACTGCTGGACCCAATTATGGGCAGAACGAGAACCAGGGCCAAGGCTTCAAGAGGCAATACCCTGCTCCTCAGCAGGTTACCAGCAACCCGGATTCTGGAGATGCTGCGAGGTTTATCTTTGAGACCATGAAGGATGGACCGTGTAGCTTCCATACTCGGCATCCGAATAGGCCAGCCAACCACACTACCCGGCAGTGCAGCTGGTGGGACCGCATCAAGAGTGAAGGCTTTGGTCAACTGCCCCCTCCTCCTCCTCTTCCGCTATCTGGGTCCAATGTGCAGCCTATTCGGGCAGCAGCTCCCAGGCCAGCCGAGAATCCGAGAAGGGAGAATGTGAACCAAGTGGCCCATGGAGCCAACCGCAACTACAACAACCGCGACAACAACCACAACTTCTATACCCGCAACAACAACAGGAACAACAACAATAACAACCAAGGCAACAACAACAACGACAATGATGGTGGAGACCGGAACCAGTACCAGGAACACCATCAGAGCTACATGATCTTCACCACCGAGCCGGATGACAAGCAGTCACAGCGCAGATGCACAATGGAGGTAAACGCAGTGATCCCAGCGGTGCCCCACTACCTGCATTGGTGTGACCAGGATATCACGTGGTCCAAGGAGGATCACCCAAGGGTGATTCCCAATCCGGGTACCTATGCATTGGTGGTGGACCCTACCTTCCTGGGCACCAAGAAGAATTTCAAGTTCAGCAAGGTGCTGATCGACAACGGCAGCAGCATCAACATCATGTACAGGGACACACTAGAGAAGCTCGGCCTCGCCGAGAACATGCTGCTACCCAGCAGGACCACTTTCCATGGCATTGTGCTGGGAGTATCTTGTGCTCCAATCGGCCGCATCTGGATTGATGAGCTATTCGGCACCAGGCAGAACTGTCGCACCGAGTGCCTGTAGTTCGAAGTTGTTGATCTTCATAGCCCCTACCACGCTCTACTCGGTAGGCCCGCCCTCACCAAGTTCATGGCCTCAACCCATGCAGCCTACCTGAAGATGAAGATACCTGGTCCCAATGGTGTCATCACCATCTCGGGTGATTACAAGCATTCCTTGGAGTGTGCCTCTGCTGGATCTCTGCTGGCACAGTCCTTGGTCATTGCTGCTGAGAAGAAGAAGATACACGAGGTGGTGTCTATGGCCCAAGAAGTGCAAGGTGGTGCGCCTGGCATGCCGATTTCCCAGTATGGAACTGCTTTCCAGGCGTCCCAGGAGACAAAGAAGGTCCAGGTTGATCCTGAGTTCCCAGACCGTGTTGCCATCATTGGTGTCGGGTTGGATGCGAAATAGGAAAGCGGGCTCATCCACTTCCTCCGTGAGAATTGGAATGTCTTTGCATGGTCCAATGAGGATCTGCCGGGTGTCCCGAGGGAGTTGGTTGAGCACTCGTTGCATGTACGCCCAGACGCCAAGCCGATTAAGCAGGTGATGCGGCACTTTGCGGCAGAGCGAAAGAAGGCTATCGGTGATCAGATCACCAAGTTGCTGAGAACAGGATTTATCATGGAGGTATTGCATCTAGATTGGCTGGCCAATCCGGTCATGGTTGAGAAGAACAAGGAGGAACCCAAGGCCGTGATTGCATGGCGCATGTGCGTGGACTACACTGACCTGAACAAGGCCTGCCCCAAGGACCCGTTTACACTACCCCGCATAGATTAGGTGATCGATTCCACTGCCGGGTGCGAACTTTTGTCTTTCATTGATGCCTACTCTGGTTTCCATCAGATAGCTCTCAACCCGGATGATCAAGTAAAAACTGCCTTTATTACCCCGTACGGGGCTTATTGCTATTGTGTTATGTGTTTTGGGTTGTGGAATGCTGGGGCTACTTATCAGAGATGCATGCAGAAATGCTTGCATGATCAAATTGGCAAGAATGTGCAGGTGTACGTAGATGACATGGTCATCAAAACGTAGATGCTTTCATGATCAGAGAGCAATGCAAGGATGGCCTCCTACTAAGGAGAGTATGTCTTTTATTCATTTTGATGACCATGTCATCTACGTACACCTGCACATTCTTGCCAATTTGATCATGCATTCATTTCTGCATGCATCTCTGGTAAGTAGCCCCAGCATTCCGCAACCCAAAACACATAACACGATAGCAATAAGCCCCGTACGGGGTAATAAAGGCAGTTTTTATATGATCATCCGGGTGGAGAGCTATATGATGGAAACCAGAGTAGGCATCAATGAAAGACAAAAGTTCGCACCCGGCAGTGGAATCGATCACCTGATCTATGCGGGGTAGCGGAAATGGGTCCTTGGGGCAGGCCTTGTTCAGGTCGGTGTAGTCCACGCACATGCGCCATGCAATCTCGGCCGTGGGGTCCTCCGTCTTCTTCTCAACCATCACCGGATTGGCCAGCCAGTCCGGATGCAGCACCTCCATGATAAATCCGCTTATCAGAAACTTGGTGATCTGATCACCGATAGCCTTCGTTCGCTCTGCCGCAAAGCGGCGCATCGCCTGCTTAATCGGCTTGGCGTCTGGGCGTACATGCAACGAGTGCTCAACCAACTCCCTTGGGACACCCGGCAGATCCTCATTGGACCATGCAAAGACATCCCGATTCTCACGGAGGAAGTGGATGAGCTCGCTTTCCTAGTTCGCGTCCAACCGGCACCAATGATGGCAACACGGTCCGGGAACTCAGGGTCAACCTGGACCTTCTTTGTCTCCTGCGATGCCTGAAAAGCAGTTCCATGCTGGGAACTTGGCATTCCAGGCGCACCAACTTGCGCTGCATGGGCCATAGCCACCATCTCATGTATGTTCTTCTTCTCAGCAGCAATGACCAAGGACTCGGCTAGCAGAGATCCAGCAGAGGCACACTCCAAGGAACACTTGTAATCACCCGAGATGGTGATGACACCATTGGGACTAGGTAGCTTCATCTTCAGGTAGGCAGCATGGGTTGAGGCCATAAACTTGGTGAGGGCAGGCCTACCGAGTAGAGCGTGGTAGGAGATCTGAAGATCAACAACTTCGAACTGTAGGCACTCGGTGCGGCAGTTCTCCCTGGTACCGAATAGCACATCTATCCAGATGCGGCCGATTGGAGCACAAGATACTCCCGGCACAATGCCATGGAAAGTGGTCCTGCTGGGTAGCAGCATGTTCTCGGCGAGGCCGAGCTTCTCCAGTGTGTCTCTGTACATGATGTTGATGCTGCTGCCATTGTCGATCAGCACTTTGCTGAACTTGACGTTCTTCTTGGTGCCCAGTAAGGTAGGGTCCACCACCAATGCATAGGTACCCGGATTGGGCATCACCCTTGGATGATCCTCCTTGGGCCAGGTGACTTCCTGGTCACACCAATGCAAGTAGTGGGGCACTGCCGGGATCACTGCGTTTACCTCCATTACGCGTCTGCACTGCGACTGCTTGTCAGCCGGCTCGGTGGTGAATACCATGTAGCTCTCATGGTGTTCCTGGTACTGGTTCCGGTCTCCACCATCATTGTCGTTGTTGTTGTTGTTTCCTTGGTTGTTGTTGTTGTTCCTGTAGTTGTTGCGGGTGTAGAAGTTGCGGTTGTTGTTGCGGTTGGCTCAATGGGCCACTTGATTCACATTCTCCCTTCTTGGGTTCTCGGCTGGCCTGGGAGCTGCTGCCCGAATAGGCTGCACATTGGCACCCGAGAGCGGTAGTGGAGGAGGAGGAGACAGCTGACCAAAGCCTTAATTCTTGATGCGGTCCCACCAGCTGCACTGCCGGGTAGTGTGGTTGCCTGGCCGACTCCGATGCCGAGTATGGAAGCTACACGGTCCATCCTTCATGGTCTCAAAGATAAATCTCGCCGCATCTCCAGCATCCGGGTTGCTAGTAACCTGCTGAGGGGCAGGGTATTGTCTCTTGAAGCCTTGGCCCTGATTCTGGTTCTGCCCGTATTGGGCTCCAGCAGTTTTCTGCCTTTGGCTACTCCCAGCAGCCGCAGTGTCATGGTTCACAACATTCACTTGTTCAGGACCATACCGAGTATCCGGTTGGTCGTCTCTGCGCTTGTTGCGGAAATCTTGTCGGTCTTGGCACCTGCTGCCATCTTGATTTCTCCTTCTCGGCTCGAAGGAATCGAGCAGAGGCTGAGAAGGGTTGCCGAGTGCATACATATCTGCAATCTTGATCGTCTCGGCGAGAGTACTCGGCATCTCTCTCTGATGTTTCTGCCATAGCATGCTCTCGTGTCTACAACCCTGAGCAAACCAGGTAATGGCCTGGGCCTCATTCACACCTTCACAGGTGTTCCTCAAAGTGTTCCACCGAGTAAGGTATTCTTGATCCGTCTCCTCTTCTCGCTGCTTGCAAGCCGAGAGCTGTTGCGGCCTATTCGGCCTCTTGTACGTGCTGGTGAAGTTGCTGATGAAGGCCTCCGAGAAGTCCAGCCAGCAGTTGATGCTGTCTCTGGGCAAGTTGTTGAGCCAGGTCCGAATAGGGCCCTCCAGCATCTGCGGAATATACCGCACAACCCATCTCCGATTGCCACCTACAATGTGCACATCGGTGACATAATCACTTAGCCAGTCCTCCGGCTTGGTGCTGCCAACATAGCACTTGGTCCCTCTGGCCAGCAGAAACTTGTTCACGAAGGGCTCCTCCATGATGCGGCGACCGAAACAATCTAGGCCGGGTGGCCCCTTCGTCTCGAGCTGCGCAGACCGGTTGATCCGGTCCAGCTTGTACCTTTCATCTGCGGGCTCCAGCATCCGGTCACTGAGGCGATCAGTGACGTCTCTTGGATCAGCGTACCCGGCTTGCTCCATCACCGAGTACCCGTCATTGTAGCGGTCCTGCTGCACAGGTGCGGGTTGCACAACCGGATTGGCTGCTACCACAACTGTTTGCGGCTGCACAGCCGCCTGCGGCTGCTCCCTCTGCTGAACTGGCTGGGCAGCATGACGCCGATATGCTCCCTCTCGGTTCCCTCCTTGCCCCTTGCTGTGAGCTCTATTGGCCTGATAGCCTGCTCCTGCAGAGTTGTGTTTTTGGCCGGGCTGCCGCTCTAAACATGCTATTTTGCAGCGACATCCGGGTCGTACACCTGTATATGTTTGTGTCTCCTAGAGGTCACGCTCTGGGCTCTATCACCGCCAGGAAGTAGCGATGATGCTTGATCCATAGATCTCAGTCCATGCGAATGAACAACATGGGAAGCGCCAGCACCCGGATTTGCTTTCCGGAACTCCTCGTTCTGCCTGCCGGCTTCTAGCACTAGCTCATTGAGCCTATCCTGCTGCCTAGCGCGAGCATCACCAGTGAGATGCGGCAACTAAGCAGCAACTGCCTCTGCAGCCCTAAGCGTTTTGGCAGGGGAACTGTATTTCGGTCTACTAGCAGTGTTCAAACTAGCAGATAGAATAACAGCCCTACCATCTGTGTCTAACTCATCGCCTAAGTTGCGGCGAATAACACCTAGCTTTTTAGGCAGCCTAGAAACTGGAGTAAAACCATGCGCTCGGTTGTACTCATTTTGGTCTAGGTTAAGCTCAAGCCTAACTTTCTCCAGCTCCTGGGACTCGACGAGTAGCGCTTGACGCTGCTGCTCGAGTTGCGCCCTCAAAGCCGTAGTTCCGCCTTGGTGGGCTGCGGCATGCCCAGCTGCACGGTGGCGCCTCTGCGAGCAGCCTGTATAGCCGTAGACGTGGAAGGATCCATGTAACCCGGAATGTTCCGGGGCATGTCGTAGGGCTTGTGGACTCTCGCACCCGGCTCGATAACCTGAGCCGCAGTGTTTGCACCCTTCCCGGTATCGATAGCCGGGCCCGTCATCATCACCTCCACGCTGTCCGCGGAGCAGCCGGTTGGCTTCCCGCGGGCAGCGAGTACAGCAGGAGGATCATCCGCAACGAGCACCTCCTCCAGGAACTCGCAGATGACGGTGGTGGCGACGTAGACCAAGTGCGCGCCGAAGGAGAGCACCAAGCCGCCTGTAGGCATAGGCCTGCCGCTGAAATCGCCGGCGTTGTCGGTGACGAAGTTGAAAGAGCCGAATCTGTGGACAAGGCCACAGACCACGCGCTCCCCCGCTGCGGAAACGGGTCCCGTCCGAATATGCACCCCAGCCAGCGCTGCTGCTGGCCCCACGGTGGGCGCCAACTGTCGTAGGGTGGGAAAGACAGATGCCATGGGATGGCTTAAGGTTTGGGGCCGATGGACGCTGTAGGTATCCGGGGAGGGATCGCACGGCGAATAGCCACGCTCAAGAACACAGCAAACACAACAATCTACCCAGGTTCAGGGCCCTCGTGTGGATGTAACACGCCTACTCCTGCCTATCTCTCTATATGTATGATTTCCGAGTAGCCACAGTACAGTTTTTTCTCTCAGCGGAGTAGCCACTCTGCTGCTCTCTCTAGCTCTAGTGCTGGCTCTTGCAATAAATGCGATCTGGCCAACGTTCCTCACGCAGGAGGGGGCAGGGCACCTTATATACAGGCGCCCAGCCGAGTAAACAAAGAATAAAAGGTACAACTGATGGGACTTCACCACTATGACGCAGAGCACGCTTCCGGTTTCTCGCGCTGACGCCCGCGCGAGAAGTCGCCGCGCCGTACGGCTGACAGGACCTGTCCACCCTATCAGCCTCACAGTGTACGCCCCCATCCTGTCTTGTCCCCTCTTTCAATGACAAGACAAGACAGGTGCCCAACTCTCTGTATCCACGCCGCGTCACTGATGATCACATACCTAGTAAGTTGAACCGCACGCTTGTACGGCTGCGGGATACTCGGGATCTCTGTCAGAACGGCTCCATTGACTTCTGTCCCGAGTAGGATTGCCGTCCCTCTACTCGGACCATAACTTCTCTATTCGGATGAGTACAATCTTCCTCAATATCTTCTCTTGGCCTTCAGTGAGTATCACCGAATAGAATCTACCGGGTAGTGGACACCCAGGTAGCCGTCTACCCGGTCAACTGCACCTTGACCTTCGCTGTAACACTTGCCTTACCCCTACTCGAGGGTAGCCCTCCGATAGACTCAAAGGGTGAGGTCTTGCTTCAATTGTCAAGATAAGCACCACTTCATTGCGGAGTGTCCCTATGAGAATAGAGAACATCACGGTGGCAGGTTCATTCACACGGACACGTCCAAGGTTGCTTACAAGAAATCTCACTTCAAGAATAAACCTTTCAACAAGAAGTCCTCCACCAAGTTTGTGCTTGTGACTCAAGAGGAGTATGATGCCGGAAGGGATGAAGAATAAGAAACCACAAGTGAAGTGGTGAAGTGGCCGCTCTTGCTATTGCTACAACTCCATCATCTTCATCACTCTTTAAATCCCCCAACGGGAATCTTCCTCAACCCAATGCCAAGTGCTTCATGGATAAGGCCTCGGAGGTATCACCTTCTCCAAACTCTAAGACTCCAAATGAATACATGAACCATGATAGTCTTAGAGTAGAAGATTAAATTTTCTCTTTGGAACATTTTATGTCTAACATGCAAGGAGAGACCAAGAAGTACTTTGATCACCTCATAGGACAATTGGGAGAAGCCCATGAAGCTCTTGAGAAGAAAGGTGAGATTGAAAGAAGGGATGCAGATGAGATAGCATCTCTCTCCATGACTCTTGAGAAAGAGCATAATGGTAGAATTTCTCTTGAGGAGGAACTTGAATCTATTGAAGAGTCACATAATGAAATTCCTGATAATATCACTAAAGAACGTGACCTTGCTATTGCTAAATATAAAAAAGGCTAAAAAGGATAAGGTTGAGTTTGGGGTTGGTCATGAGAAACCAACCGAGGAGTTTGAGACTCTTACCAGGGCTCACAAGGCCTTGGAGAGTGAACACTCTATCCTTAAAGAGTTACATGAAAAACTTCAAACTCAACTTAATCAATTTAATACCCCTGGAACCTCTACTTCTTCTTGTGATCATGCAAATATTATTGAGGAAAAGGCTAGGTTGAAGGATGACTAGCAAGGCTCAATGGCGAGATCCCTCAAGTTGAGAAGGTTGTTCCCTCTAGCCCACAAGTGGTTGCTACTAGACAACAAATGTGTGCTCCTAGGCCACAAGTGGGCAACCAAGGTCTTGGCTATGTTGCCAAGAAGAAGAATAAGAAGAAGGCAAACAATGGTGCTTCGGGTGGTATTGTTATTAGGGACAACACTACTCGTAGCATTCAAGCACAAGCCAATTTTTTTTTGCTTTGAGTGGTTGTGTCATGAGGGACAACACTGCTCGTAGCATTTCCACGGGAACTAAAAATCCACGCCATTTCTTATATGTTAATTATTATGGTGTTGTGCAAGCTAAATATGTTGGTAACATTGAAGGTTTCATTGACGATACCATTTGGGTTCCAAATACTCTTGTTATGAACATGAGGGGACCTCCTCGGGTACTAACTCTAGTCAATGATATCTTGCAGGACTATGCTTCTGGTGGATCTATATGGATAATTGATAGTGGATGCACTACTCATATGACCAGAAGCAAAGAACTTGTGACAGAGTTGCGCCCAAATGATATTGATGCAACCGTCACCTATGGAGACAAGTCCATGTCTAAGGTATCGGGGTTTGTCAAGGTTGTGATTGCTCCTGATGTCAGTATCATGGACGTCATGATTGTTGAATCCCTTGGTTTGAATTTAGTTCCAGTTCATTCTCTTGGGAAGATGGGTTTCTCCGTCTTCTTTGACGAAAATACTATGGTCCTTTTGAGGAGCAAGACTCTTGACGTCGCATATGTGGGACAAGTCGAAAATGAGTTGTTTGTGGTAGACTTTTCTAAGTCCACTAACTCTCGATGTGTCTTTTCAGAAAAGCGGACATGGGGTAGTTGTGGCATCATCGCTCATCCCATGTCAACATGAGAACTTTGCAAAGTCTTCACAAAGGTGGCCTTGTCCTCAGACTATAGGAAATTGTTTCCTTTTCCAAAGATCGCGTTTGTTGATAGTTTGTTGAAGGAAAGGTGCATGATATTCCCCAGAAGGCCAAGAGTATTATCTGAACAAAGAGGATCTTGGAGCTTCTCCATGTTGATCTCTTTGGTGCCGTGCCCGAGGAAAGTCTTGGTGGCAAGAAGTATTTCTTGGTGATTGTTGATGATTATTCAAGATACACTTGGGTTTATTTCTTCAAGTGCAAGAGTGAGACCCAAAAAACTATCATCGACTTCTCCAACCAAGTGCAACGTCAACACATTGTCCAAATCATGGCTATTAGGAGTGACAATGGCTCGAATTTCAAGAACTACACTTTGAATGAATTCCTAAGCGATGAGGGTATTCGGCATCAATATTCCACCACGAACTCTCTTGAATATGTCAAGGACCATGTTGACGGAATATTCTTATCCCCAATATCTATGGGCCAAGGCCATATCCACCGCATGACACTCCTCCAACCGCCTCTACATACGCAAGGGTTTGGACAAGACTCCATATGAGATCCTCACCGGCAACAAACCCAACGTCTCCTACTTTCGCATGTTTGGTTGTAAGTGCTTTTATTTGATCAAGGGTGTTCGGTTGTCTAACTTTCATTCCAAAACTATTGCGGGTATATTTTTTGGTTAAGGTGCCAAATTCCACACTTATAGAGTCTTTGATAAAGCCTCACGGATTTTCATAGAATCTTGTAGTGTGGCTTTCGAGGAAAATGATGGCTCCCAAGTGGCGTAATTTCATGTTTCTAATATAGATGTTGAAATGCCTCAAGAAGCCATAGGAAGTATGGGTGTGGGATTTTTTCTCCCCATTGAGGGACACCTTATGACGACTCGAGAAGAACTATGCTCTTCTCATGTGGAGCCCTCCTCTACAATAGAAGAACAACCCAAGGAGCCAAGTGATGCACCTACCCAAGAACATGATCAAGACCCTCCTCTTGTTGACCAAGTTACTATGCAAGATGCAACCACTCCTATCATTCAAGCTAGTCAAGGTCAAGGCCAAAATCAACCTTCGTCCTCCTCCTCTCCTCAAGCTGAATCTAGTGTGGATGTTGATGATGACGATGATGATGATCAAGGCCAACAAATCAGTCAAGACGGGGACCCAAATGATCAAGATGATCAAGTGATTCCTCCTCGAAAAAATGAGGAGATCGGAGCCCGTCGTGCTAGAAGGATTAGAAGATCTTTGAGGCGTATTGATGCATCCGACAACAAAGTGTTGGAATATGTTAAAGCTAGAAGATCCACGAGAAAGCAATTGCTCACTTTAGTGACCATCAAGCTCACATATCCATGGTGGAACCAAATAAAGTGTTTGAAGCTCTTGAGGACTCCAATTGGGTTGAAGCTATGCATAATGAGCTCAATAACTTTGAGCGCAACAAGGTTTGGAGACTACTTGAGAAGCCCAAAGATTGCCACGATGTTATTGGCACTAAGTGGATATTCAAGAACAAGAAAGATGAGAATGGTATTGTCATAAGGAACATGGCAAGATTGGTGGCTCAAGGCTACACTCAAGTGGAAGGCATTGACTTTGATGAAACCTATGCTCTCGTGGCTCACCTTGAGTCCATCTGTATCCTTCTTGCATATGCATCTTCGCATAACGTCAAATTGCAACAAATTGATGTCAAAAGTGCTTTCTTGAATGGTCCACTCAAAGAGGAGGTATATGTTAAGCAACCTCCAGGATTCGAGAACCTCAACTTACCTAACCATGTCTACAAGCTCGATAAGTCACTCTATGGACTTAAACAAGCACCACGTGTGGTATGAGCACCTTAGAGAGTTGTTGGATGACTGTTGTTTGGAAGTTTGGAATATCGACCCCACCCTCTTCACAAAGATGGTAAACGAAGAACTTTTCATATGCCAACTCTATGCGGACGACATTATCTTTCGCTCAACTAACTAAGCTTTCAATAATGAGTTATCAAAGCTTATGACTGACAGGTTTGAGATGTCCATGATGGGAGAGCTTAAATTCTTATTTGTCTTTGAGATCACGCAATTGGCTCATGGGACTTTCATTTCTCAAGCCAAGTATACCCAATACATTCTCAAGAGTTTTAACTTCCAAGGTGCAAAAGAGAAGCCATCTCCTATGCAAGTCAAATGCCACCTCAAGCGCAATCCGGATGGTAAAGATGTGGACCAAAAGTTGTATCGTTCTATGATTGGTTCTTTGCTTTATCTTTGTGCATCTCGGCCCGATATCGTTTCAAGTGTAGGTGTGTGTGCAAGGTGTCAAGTGGCTCCTAAGGAAAGCCACTTAGTGGCGTTCCATAGGATATTTCGGTATTTGGTTCATACCTCAAGGTTGGTTTGTGGTACCCAAAGGGGGCACAATTATCTCTCAAGGGTTACACGGATTCCGATTGGGCCGGTGATCAATATGATAGGAAGTCTACTTCCGGGGCTTGCCAATTTCTTGGTAGGTACTTGGTGAGTTGGTCTTCCAAGAAGCAAAATTCCATATCCCTCTCCATCGCTGAAGCCGAGTATGTGGCGGCCGCTAGTGCTTGCACCCAATTGCTATGGATGAGGCAAACCCTCAAAGAGTATGATGTTCACTTGGATAAGGTGTCTCTCATGTGTGATAATGAAAGTGCCATCCAGATCGCCTACAACCCCGTGTAACACACAAGGACGAAGCATATTGAGATTCGTCATCATTTCATCCGGGTTCATGTGGCAAGAGGTGATATTGAGCTAGCATATGTCCCCACAAAGGATAATCTTGTGGATATCTTCACGAAGCCACTCGATGATGCAAGATTCAGGTTCTTGAGGAATGAGCTAAATATCATTTGATTCTAGGAGTTGACTCGAAGATCTTGCACACACCCCTATAGTTGAGACGTGTTTGGGTTTAGCTAGGCATGGACATAGGGAGAGTGTTATCCTAACACATTGGGTTCTCCCTCCCCCCCACCCCATTATGCCCAAAGCAAAAAATTCATTGTTATCTCTCTTTTTCTAATGTTGAATTTTGAGCTTCAATGTGGAGAATTGGCAATGCACCCAAGATAGTTGCATACCGTGATCTCTTACATGGTGTGTTAGACCACCAACCTCTTCTTAGTGAAGAGTTGGATCTTAGTAAGGGTTATTTGATTTTAATTGCATTTCTCGTGTTTTTCCTTGCTAAGTGTTCTCGTAGGAAAATCTCGCTCACTTGTATGTTTTGTTTGTTTCTTGAAATTAACTAGGATAAGTACTAATTTTGGTTTGGTGTTTCTATCCTAAGCCTCTCTACCTTAAAACCAAACTCTATCTAGCACACAAGTCACTCCTTTGAAACTAGGAAGTTTCAAACAGAAGGCGGCGGAATTTCCGGTACAGAACCAGAATATCCGGTCCGGCAAATATCCTCAAATATGAGGGTGAACGGGTTGGAGAATCAATTCCTGCCTTTCTTCCCCAACCCCCCTCCTCCACCAAATCGCTGCCCTCTGATTATTGGCCTCTCGGTCCACTTCCTCCACGGGATTTGCGTGGTCTTGTCCGGATTTTGTTCTCCATCTCGTTGGGATCAATTCCATCCAGGCATCTTCATCCATGGAAGAGGGTAAACTTCAAGTTCTTTGAATCTTGGTGCCCTTACCCTACCTCTCCTTGGATGCATGTTTTTCTTGTCAATGCTTGGTAGTGGATGTTCCATAGGGTATATAATGCATGTTAGAGACAATAGTTTAGCACCCCGTATCACCAATCTAGTTTTGAACCTAGGTGAAGATCAAATCAGTGCTGCATTTGTGGACCTGGAATATCTGGTTTAGTACTGGACCAGAATATACGGTTGGGTTCTGTGCCAAACCTTTCAGTATTGTTTTGCTCCTCTCTAGGATTTTTTACTTGATTATTATGTGGATGCTCTCCTATTCTTTTGAGTGTATGATTCCTTCTTTGATGACTTATGTGAACTTACCCCCATTGCTCCTGTCTATGTGCTTCTTTCACAGGTGGTTCTCAGGTAGACAAGTTGAGCACTCGCAAGCGTCCTTCCTACAAGGACACTAGTGATGAGGACCCCGGTGATTCTCGACCTGTGAAGAAAACTGTTGCCAAGGGGAAGGCCAAGTTTGTTGCCTCGAAGCCATCTTCTAGGAAGAAGAAAGGAAAGGATGCAATGAGGAACTATAAGCATGATGTGACCACTCAGGAATTTTCTCAGCTTCGTCAGAAGGATTGGTACACCACCCCGAGGGACATGGAGTTTGATGATGCTTGCTTTTGGTGTGCGGAGCAGTCCTACATCTTTGCTGACATCTACTCTGACTACAAGTTTCCAGTCCGCCTGATGAATCCCACAAAGTTACAGTTCATCAAGGATAAGGAGACATTTTTTGATGTTGCTAGTATTATTGAGAAGTTTGGTCTTGTAAAGCTCATGGAGACTCGCTGCCCTTACAACACCGATCTCGTGGTTCAGCTCATGTCCACTCTCGCGTTTGATTCTAGTGTTGTGTGCAGTTTGAAGTGGATGACTCAGACCACTCCTTGTGAGGCTTAGTTCTTCAAGCTGGGTAAGGTTCTTGGCTACAATTACCGCTCTTGTCCTCCACTTGGTCACCGTATGCATGATGTGGACATAACTCAGCGAGAGAGGAGTATGGATGATATGTATGCTCCTAGATACAATGTTGGTAAGTTGGAAGGGCTCCTCCCGGTCTATGATCAGCCGATTCGCCTATTTAGGGCTTTTCTGGTTCCTAGTGGTGGAAACAATTATGCATTCACTAGTCCGCTTTGCTACCTCAACCTCCTGATTCTGGCGAAGCAATGCATGGATAATGAGGACCCTACTGCTTCATACACCATGGATGTCATGGATATTATCTTCCACGAGCTCCGCAATGCGATGATTGGTGGGAACACTATCCCATGTGGACCTTTCATCATGATGTTGATCAAGGATACGATGAATAGACACTTCCGTGAGCTTCCTATGCAAGACCATGCTTTCAAGAAGTTGTATATAAAGAGGAAGAAAGTTGTTGCTCCTGCTCCTGCCTCTCCTACTGAGGGTGGTTCCTCTATGGGGATGTTCCTTCTAGTGCTCGCAGGGTTGACAACTCCACTAGTGTGCGCAATGTCAGGAAGCTATCCTGGTTCTAGTGCAATGTGCTCTACATGAAGGTGGACATCCACAAGGAGCAGTATCAGGCTTACCGCAGGGAAACTGCTATGTCTAGATCTCTGTGTCAGATTTTTCACCATGTGAGTGGTGCTAGTGATGTTCCTGCTCCTTTAGTTCCTAATTCTTATTCACCGTGGGCTTCCAGAGAACGTACCTCTTGTGAACAAATTGAGGAGGCTCTTTGTGCCACTGCTGCCTCATCTAGTGCTCCTGCTGATGACTTTGAAGAAGAAGATGAGGATGTGGATGAAGACTAGGAGAGAGACGCCAAGGGTACTTCCGAGACGTCAGTTGGAGAGTCTTCAGAGAACTCGGATGCTTAGCTTGTCTATGGGACGGTAGCACCACTACCTATCTCCTTTTTGGTGTCTCGATGCCAAAGGGTGTCGTGGTGTGGAGAAGACACATGACATCCGATGGATTAAGTTTGGGGTCGATGGACGCTGTAGGTATCCGGGGAGGGATTGCATGCCAAATAGGCGCGCTCAGAACAACTGCAAACACCACAATCTACCCAGGTTCGGGGCCCTCGTATGGAGGTAACACTCCTACTCCTGCCTATCTCTATGTATTATGCTCTGCCGAGTACAGAAGTTACAACCTCTCAACTACTTGCCCTCTGCCGAGTAGCCAGTTCTTAGCTCTCTCTGTGTGTCTAAGTCAAAGAACTAGTGATCGGGCGACCAATTGTGCGACCCTCGCGCGGGAGGGGGATGACCACCTTATATACTGGTGGCCAGCTAGTATTTTATAGATGAAAGTACCGATGGGACTACTCCACTGTGACAATGGCGCACGCCTCCGTGTTCCCGCTGACGCCAGCGCCGAAAGTCTCCGCATCGTGCGGCTGACAGGTCTTGTCCACCCTGTCAGCCCCTTAGGGTAGGTCACTGACATGTCCTGTCCCCCCTGTCAGTGACAAGACATGACAGCTACCAACCCGTACTGTTCCCACGTCTTAGTGCGGATAACCAGGCGCCTAGTAAGTTGAACCGCACTCCGGTACGGCCCCTGGATACGCGGGATCTTCCACAACGGCTCCATTGACTTTGTGCCCGAGTAGAATAACCTTTTGTCTACCAGGATCACCACAACGCTACCCGGCTGATCCAGAACGACACTTGTATGTCCTCTTGGCCTTCAGTACTTCCTGCTGAATAGCGTCTACCGGATACCCGACTATCCGGGTAACCGCCTACTCGGTGGAACCGTATCTGAGTGTTGTTTCTCACCTGTCTTACCCCTACTCGGGGGTAGCCCCCCGACATTAGTCCCTGAAGCTGGTAGAGTCTGGCGAACTTGGTCGTTGGGCCCTGCCAGCTGTCAGACCCCGGACCCAGAGATATACATACTGTTATGTGCTCCTAGCCATGGACTCATAAGGGCTTCAGGGTGTCGCACCCGGACTTCTAGAGGATACTCGCCGTACGAACTGAACAGTATTTTGGTTGGATTACGGGGCTTAACGGCTCCCGCGTCCCCTTACGGGTAGGCCAGCACTTATGTGCGACAACCAACCGTTACTGTTCACCGTCGATGTAAACTATCCCGTAGAAATCAGGATACTTCCATTGACGTACTTCAAACCATACACACATGGTACGTCAACGGCGTTTAACAAGTGATATCACAACAGATCTCTACGACACAAAAGATTGAAATAAGTTGCAAATAGCTCTCATTAGAGCAGAGATAGCCAATACAATCATTCAGTGGGCACATGCCCCAACAATACATCATTACATCACAGCGGAAGCATTCAACATGTCTGAGTACAGACAAGAACCAAATAGGCTTAAGAGGCCGGAAACGAAAAGACGGAGCCCATCCACGAAGTCTCGGATCCTGCCCGGGTCCGCTATCTACTCGTCAGCAGGCTCGTCATACTCCACGTAGTAGCCACCATGTAGATCCTCGGAAACGTCGTCTGCGGAAACCACAGCCCCAAAGGGGTCAGTACATAAACGTACTGGCAAGCAAGACTCACAATTCACCAAAGTGACCCGTCAACACCAAGCACAGATGCCTTGGGTTCAACGGAAGAGAGGGGATATAAAAGATGCTGCAACTGGCTGCGCTAACCAACTACAGAGATTCTACCACCTCCGGCTAACAGAAAGGAGATAAGATCGAGGATTGTAACCAACTGAAAGATAACTTCAAACAAACCCATCCTGGATCTCGCCCCTTATCCAAAGAAGCAATCCGAGGATAACTCACACAGTTGTATTAAAGGCGAAACAAGTTATGGTGTCATCAACCTATTACTAGTCAAATTATTAATCATTGGGTGTAACATGTTTGATCATTATGTTTAAGTTGTCCTGAGTACTTGTTAGCCAGTACTTTCACCAAGTAATCCATAACCGCGGAAAACACGGCTTCTCGAGAAGATTATCCCTCCAGGGTTGCACCAATTTGGCCGTACACGTATGAATAACCCGCCAGATGGGATGCCTCCCACCAAGCGGGGCACTCAACACAACTCAACTCTTCTTCGCATCAAGCCCAAAGCACCACGTGATGTGCGTGCGCGGCTAATCGAGCCCCACGAAGAAAAGGGGACCCTCATAGCACTGGAAGACAACGCCGCCCTAAATGCCGACTACAAAAGTTCCACCCGGGATCCAAGAGCTCGCAAGATCATGCATGCAGCAAATGGAAAGACCGAACTACGTGTGGCGATTTGGACGAGATGCGAATCGAATCAAATTGAGGGGGGCGCCCATACTCGCTCCCACATGCGGTTAGTGCGCTCATCATGGATCAGTAGACAAGACCCTTTTCCTATTAGGGTCGACACTAGCAGGCCTCAAAACCATCCTGGGCCTCCTGCCGGTGCCTTATCATCAAATTTATTATGAATAGTAACATTAGCATGATTGATTGATTAAACATCGAGCCCCCCAGAACATAATGAAATAGTAACAGAAAGTAACGGGTAACAGACTCGAGCAAAACAACCTAAGCATGCTAGTAAGACACGGGCAACAATCAATGGTTATAGGTATGGAGGTGAGGCAATATCAGGGTTAAGGGATTCATGTGATAGGTTCGTAACAGAAGCATCTAATCATATGGCTAGCAGAAATAGACAACGGAAAGTATCGATAACCAATGTTGAAAGGAACACAGTGGTTCATGTGAGTGATAACTTGCCTGCAAAACCCAGTAGCCTGGTACTGAGCTAGATCCTTGGAAGGGTGTCGTAAGTATCGTCGGTCTCAACGTCGTCGTATATCCGAGAAGAAGCGAACAAACAATGCAGAAAGATAAACAATCAATATCATGGCATAGTGCACAAACATGGGATGATGCATGACCATTTAATTGATGCATCAAAATAACTAGTTGACAAGATAACAACATGATTAAATGGACCCACATGCAATTGGATTGCATATGAAAAGCCCATGAATTATGGTTGAATTAATTGTTTTACAACTAATCATCATATGAAAGTTAATTAGCATGATGCATGGATGAGGAAAACAACAAAATAACAACAATAGAACCAAATGGAAATAAGGTTTACCAAGTTTGGAAATTCATTTATTAAGTTATGGAATTTTGGTTACTTAAAGGTGTTACACAAGAATTTGTTGTTTTCACCAATTTTAATTGTTCAAAATAGATGAAAAAGTTTATATTTGATAAGAACACACAATTTTAGGTGGATTGCATGTTTCACTTGTTGAAAAAGGATTTAGAATGAATTACTTATGAATTAAGCAAGTTAAACAAGATTTAAATGAAATTCAATTCAAACATGAACTTATTTGAATTTTTATTTGTTCAAAACATTGAGTGAAGTTCATATTTGAAAAGGTTATGCTTTTATGGTTTGAAAACATATTTTATATGTCCCAAAAGAATTTGTTTTGATCAAGTTATAAATTTAACAATATTAAATGAATTAAATAAGGTTTAAATTATTTAACCACTTTTAATTATTCAAAACATGAAACAAATTTTATATTTGGAAAGGTGGTTTAATTTTGCATGGAAAACATATTTCATTTGTGGAAATTGGATTTAAAATGAGCAAGTTATTATTTTGGCAATTTTAAATGAAATAATTAAGAAACAGTTGTTTTCAGCAATTTAAAATATTCAAAACAGCAAACAAAATTTTTATTTGGAAAGTACATGAAAATTTGATTGGAAAACATATTTAGTTTGTGGAATTTGGAATTTTTATGAACAAGTTATGAATTTTGCAAGTTTAAGTGAATTTGACAAGTTTTCAAATTTTGCACCAATTTAAAATATTCAAAACAGTAAACAAATTTTATATTTGGATAGAACATTTAATTTGGGACAGAAAACATATTTAAAAAGTTAAAATTGGAGTTGGGATGAATTTCTTATGCAATTTACAAAATTGGGTGCAAATCTGCCATTTTTTAGCTGCTAGGGACTTAGAAAAATATTTGCAGGGGCTATAAATAATGTTACAGGGGCTTAGTTGTGATTCCCGGTAAAGTTCTGTGACAAAACAAACAGATAAAAAAGTTGTTTTAATTCTGTGGGAGGGGGGATTCGATCCCCCACCTCCTGCTGTGAGCAAAGGGACAGAACCAGTGGGCTAAGCTGCTGTTTGTGGCTAGAAGGGAAACTGTGGGGGGTTATGGATTCAGAACCTGCACTGAAAAATTGGAAAGAAATAACAGAAAAAGGTGGGGAGATGGGGATTCGACCCCGCGACCGCGGCTTGCGCGCACGGTAGAGTAACCAACTGGGCTGTGGCTCGGGTTGGTGTTAGACTAGGAAGCTAGCGCGTTTTGAAGTGAAGTTGCGGGATGTTAACTGACGAACACGAGCCCATATCTCTGTCCGCGTCGGAGAGGAACAGGGGCACCGATCGGTGCGGCGCTGCCTGACGGCAAGCGAGCAGAGCAAGGGAAAAACGTGGGGATCATACAGGGGCACAGAGAGGCTCACCACGGGGTTGGGGATGGTTGGGCTCGGCTCGGGAAGACGTGGAACGACGACGGTGGCGCAGCGATCATGACGATGGGACGAGAGCAGGGGGCAGCGGCGACAAGGATCTCGATGGCTCGGCCGGTGTAGACGCTCCCGGCGGCAGCTGCGGTGTCGAGGACGAAGGGAACGCTATGGGGAACCGATTCCCGCGGCTGGCCAGCGAGGAGGAAGGCCAGCACGCCGGTGGTCGTCGAAGTTCAGGGCGGTGGCGGTGGTGTTTCGGTGGTGGGGCAGAAACAGAGGGAGAGAAGAGACAACGGCGGGGGAGAGGGAGAAAGAGGAGAAGGAGGGTTATATAGGGCTAGGGAGCTAGGGCACCGAGCTCGAGCTAGGGGTTATAAGGGAGGGGGAGGATCCGCTCAGCCGTTCCTCCTCTGAACCAGGCGACGTGGATGAAGGGGATGGGCGCCGTACGAGGAAGAAGAAGACAGGGGAAGGGGTATGGGCCTGAGGGAATAGGTTGGGCTGGGCTTGAAGGGTAAATAGGTGGGCTAGGAGAAAAATTGGGCCTGCTGCTCTCTCTTGTGCTGTTTTTTATTATTTCTTTTGTTCTACTGTTTTTTTTTGTAGCAAAGAGCAAATGGAAGAATTAGATAGTTTTCGGAGTTGATAAAATCTTGGAAAAATTCATGGGAGTGGGTTAGGTCAACTACAACCAACTACCAAGTTTGGACTTCAAAATTATTTAAGTTTTTGTGCTGTTTGGAAAATAAACCAAATTTAGAGGTATTTTGAATAGTTAAAATGATTATTAAAACCAACACTTTAATAGATTGATCCCAATGTTTTAATTGGAAACAAAGAGTAGATTGTTTTGGTGAGTTTTATAATTTCAAAAGAGGTGCTGCTTAGTGATTTGGTTTGAATTTGAAAGCAATTTGGGAAGTAATTGATTGATATTGAAAACAAAGATCTTAATAGGGTGAACCCTATTTTAAATTTGATTAATGTAGTTGATTTGATTAGATGATGTTCACAAGTTCAAAGTTGTTCTGTTTGATGCATTTGATTTGAAATTGAAGGTGATTTGGGATTTAATTGATTGAATAAAACCAACAATTTAATAGATGAACATTATGGAAGAAAAAGAAAACAATTTGGTTGTTTTTATTTGAAATAACATTTTGGAAATTGTAACATCACAAGGATGAAACAAAGGGTTTGAAATTTGAGTTGAAATTCAAATAGAAAACAAAGGAAAACAAAGGAAAACAGTTGGAAAACAAATGAAAACAGAGGAAAACAAATGGAAACCAAACAAAACAAATGCAATCAACATGATGCCATGATGCAAAACATAAAATAACAAAGAGCAAACATTCTAAAGGCTATTTTTCAGACTTGGGATGTTACAAAACGCCCCCCCTTGAAGGAATCGCGCCCCGAGATTCCTACTGAGAAAAGAAAAGGTCCGGATACTTCTTGGGAAGATCTTCTTGAGCTGTGACACGTGAAACACATCGTGCACCTTGGATAGTTTTTTCTGGAATTTCAAGATGACAGGCATTCCTGGCAACTCTTCTGGAAAGACGTCAGGGAATTTGGAAACCACCGGAACATTTTCAAGTAAAGGGAGAGGTTTTGCACCAAGGGTGTATAGCTGAATGGAACTTGATCCATTTGGAGAATAGACTATCTGGAATGTGGTGATTCAGTAAGTGGGAGGCATACTAAAATCCACAACAACAACAACAACAACCTTTCTGGCCAGATAGACTTGATATTTGGGTAGTTTTGATTAGACGCCGGTAAAAGGATTGAAGTGGATATCAACATCGGGGAAAACGAGAACAAAACTTCTGAGGTACTACGGAAAACCCATCCGGGCTTCTAAAGGAGCAATATCTACTGCTTAAGGAATAGAGGATCTGCTTCCGGGGCTTACACGCCTCCGTTCTCAATCATGAGTAGGCAACACGATAAATCATGTCACAACCACCTCCATTCCTATGGTCTAGTAGATATAACCATCCTAGAGAAACCAGGATACGTGAAATCCTAACTTGAAAGTTTAGGTGAGAAGGGAAAACAACGTTACACTTCCTTACCAGAAAAGGGAGGGTGGGTGGGGAAAGAAGAAAAAGAACAGAATTCCTACTCTCACGTTTCATTTTCCTACATAGCTACAAAATAGTTTCTAGACTCAACTGCGACCAGTAAAAAGGGATCCTACAGGCAGACAGGCTCTGATACCATTTGTCGCACCCGGACTTCTAGAGGATACTCGCCGTACGAACTGAACAGTATTTTGGTTGGATTACGGGGCTTAACGGCTCCCGCGTCCCCTTACGGGTAGGCCAGCACTTATGTGCGACAACCAACCGTTACTGTTAACCGTCGATGTAAACTATCCCGTAGAAATCAGGATACTTCCATTGACGTACTTCAAACCATACACACATGGTACGTCAACGGCGTTTAACAAGTGATATCACAACAGATCTCTACGACACAAAAGATTGAAATAAGTTGCAAATAGCTCTCATTAGAGCAGAGATAGCCAATACAATCATTCAGAGGGCACATGCCCCAACAATACATCATTACATCACAGCGGAAGGATTCAACATGTCTGAGTACAGACAAGAACCAAATAGGCCTAAGAGGCCGGAAACGAAAAGACGGAGCCCATCCACGAAGTCTCGGATCTTGCCCGGGTCCGCTATCTACTCGTCAGCAGTCTCGTCATACTCCACGTAGTAGCCACCATGTAGATCCTCGGAAACGTCGTCTGCGGAAACCACAGCCCCAAAGGGGTCAGTACATAAACGTACTGGCAAGCAAGACTCACATTTCACCAAAGTGTAACCCGTCAACACCAAGCACAGATGCCTTGGGTTCAACGGAAGAGAGGGGATATAAAAGATGCTGCAACTGGCTACGCTAACCAACTACAGAGATTCTACCACCTCCGGCTAACAGAAAGGAGATAAGATCGAGGATTGTAACCAACTGAAAGATAACTTCAAACAAACCCATCCTGGATCTCGCCCCTTATCCAAAGAAGCAATCCGAGGATAACTCACACAGTTGTATTAAAGGTGAAACAAGTTATGGTGTCATCAACCTATTACTAGTCAAATTATTAATCATTGGGTGTAACATGTTTGATCATTATGTTTAAGTTGTCCTGAGTACTTGTTAGCCAGTACTTTCACCAAGTAATCCATAACCGCGGAAAACACGGCTTCTCGAGAAGATTATCCCTGCAGGGTTGCACCAATTTGGCCGTACACGTATGAATAACCCGCCAGATGGGATGCCTCCCACCAAGCGGGGCACTCAACACAACTCAACTCTTCTTCGCATCAAGCCCAAAGCACCACGTGCTGTGCTTGCGCGGCTAATCGAGCCCCACGAAGAAAAGGGGACCCTCATAGCACTGGAAGACCACGCCGCCCTAAATGCCGACTACAAAAGTTCCACCCGGGATCCAAGGGCTCGCAAGATCATGCATGCAGCAAATGGAAAGCCCGAACTACGTGTGGCGATTTGGACGAGATGTGAATCGAATCAAATTGAGGGGGGCGCCCATACTCGCTCCCACATGCGGTTAGTGCGCTCATCATGGATTAGTAGACAAGACCCTTTTCCTATTAGGGTCGACACTAGTAGGCCTCAAAACCACCCTGGGCCTCCTGCCGGTGCCTTATCATCAAATTTATTATGAATAGTAACATTAGCATGATTGATTGATTAAACATCGAGCCCCCCAGAACATAATGAAATAGTAACAGAAAGTAACGGGTAACAGACTCGAGCAAAACAACCTAAGCATGCTAGTAAGACACGGGCAACAATCAATGGTTATAGGTATGGAGGTGAGGCAATATCAGGGTTAAGGGATTCATGTGATAGGTTCGTAACAGAAGCATCTAATCATATGGCTAGCAGAAATAGACAACGGAAAGTATCGGTAACCAATGTTGAAAGGAACACAGTGGTTCATGTGAGTGATAACTTGCCTGCAAAACCCAGTAGCCTGGTAGTGAGCTAGATCCTTGGAAGGGTGTCGTAAGTATCGTCGGTCTCAACGTCGTCGTATATCCGAGAAGAAGCAAACAAACAATGCAGAAAGATAAACAATCAATATCATGGCATAGTGCACAAACATGGGATGATGCATGACCATTTAATTGATGCATCAAAATAACTAGTTGACAAGATAACAACATGATTAAATGGACCCACATGCAATTGGATTGCATATGAAAAGCCCATGAATTATGGTTGAATTAATTGTTTTACAACTAATCATCATATGAAAGTTGATTAGCATGATGCATGGATGAGGAAAACAACAAAATAACAACAATAGAACCAAATGGAAATAAGGTTTACCAAGTTTGGAAATTCATTTATTAAGTTATGGAATTTTGGTTACTTAAAGGTGTTACACAAGAATTTGTTGTTTTCACCAATTTTTAATTGTTCATAATAGATGACAAAGTTTATATTTGATAAGAACACACAATTTTAGGTGGATTGCATGTTTCACTTGTTGAAAAAGGATTTAGAATGAATTACTTATGAATTAAGCAAGTTAAACAAGATTTAAATGAAATTCAATTCAAACATGAACTTATTTGAATTTTTATTTGTTCAAAACATTGAGTGAAGTTCATATTTGAAAAGGTTATGCTTTTATGGTTTGAAAACATATTTTATATGTCCCAAAAGAATTTGTTTTGATCAAGTTATAAATTTAACAATATTAAATGAATTAAATAAGGTTTAAATTATTTAACCACTTTTAATTATTCAAAACATGAAACAAATTTTATATTTGGAAAGGTGGTTTAATTTTGCATGGAAAAAATATTTCATTTGTGGAAATTGGATTTAAAATGAGCAAGTTATTATTTTGGCAATTTTAAATGCAATAATTAAGAAACAGTTCTTTTCAGCAATTTAAAATATTCAAAACAGCAAACAAAATTTATATTTGGAAATTACATGAAAAGTTGATTGGAAAACATATTTAGTTTGTGGAATTTGGAATTTTATGAACAAGTTATGAATTTTGCATGTTTAAGTGAATTTGACAAGTTTTCAAATTTTGCACCAATTTAAAATATTCAAAACAGTAAACAAATTTTATATTTGGATAGAACATTTAATTTGGGACAGAAAACATATTTAAAAAGTTAAAATTGGAGTTGGGATGAATTTCTTATGCAATTTACAAAATTGGGTGCAAATCTGCCATTTTTTAGCTGCTAGGGACTTAGAAAAATATTTGCAGAGGCTATAAATAATGTTACAGGGGCTTAGTTGTGATTCCTGGTAAAGTTCTGTGACAAAACAAACAGATAAAAAAGTTGTTTTAATTCTGTGGGAGGGGGGATTCGATCCCCCCACCTCCTGCTGTGAGCAAAGGGACAGAACCAGTGGGCTAAGCTGCTGTTTGTGGCTAGAAGGGAAACTGTGGGGGGTTATGGATAAAGAACCTGCACTGAACAATTGGAAAGAAATAACAGAAAAAGGTGGGGAGATGGGGATTCGACCCCGCGACCGCGGCTTGCGCGTACGGTAGAGTAACCAACTGGGGTGTGGCTCGGGTTGGTGTTAGACTAGGAAGCTAGCGCGTTTTGACGTGAAGTTGCGGGATGTTAACTTACGAACACGAGCCCATATCTCTGTCCGCGTCGGAGAGGAACAGGGGCACCGATCGGTGCGGCGCTGCCTGACGGCAAGCGAGCAGAGCAAGGGAAAAACGTGGGGATCATACAGGGGCACAGAGAGGCTCACCACGGGGTTGGGGATGGTTGGGCTCGGCTCGGGAAGACGTGGAACGACGACGGTGGCGCAGCGATCATGACGATGGGACGAGAGCAGGGGGCAGCGGCGACAAGGATCTCGATGGCTCGGCCGGTGTAGCCGCTCCCGGCGGCAGCTGCGGTGTCGAGGACGAAGGGAATGCTATGGGGAACCGATTCCCGCCGCTGGCCAGCGAGGAGGAAGGCCAGCACGCCGGTGGTCGTCGAAGTTCAGGGCGGTGGCGGTGGTGTTTCGGTGGTGGGGCAGAAACAGAGGGAGAGAAGAGAGAACGGCGGGGGAGAGGGAGAAAGAGGAGAAGGAGGGTTAGGGCTAGGGAGCTAGGGCACCGAGCTCGAGCTAGGGGTTATAAGGGAGGGGGAGGATCCGCTCAGCCGTTCCTCCTCTGAACCAGGCGACGTGGATGAAGGGGATGGGCGCCGTACGAGGAAGAAGAAGACAGGGGAAGGGGTATGGGCCTGAGGGAATAGGTTGGGCTGGGCTAGAAGGGGAAATAGGTGGGCTAGGAGAAAAATTGGGCCTGCTGCTCTCTCTTGTGCTGTTTTTTATTATTTCTTTTGTTCTACTGTTTTTTTTGTAGCAAAGAGCAAATGGAAGAATTAGATAGTTTTCGGAGTTGATAAAATCTTGGAAAAATTCATGGGAGTGGGTTAGGTCAACTACAACCAACTACCAAGTTTGGACTTCAAAATTATTTAAGTTTTTGTGCTGTTTGGAAAATAAACCAAATTTAGAGGTATTTTGAATAGTTAAAATGATTATTAAAACCAACACTTTAATAGATTGATCCCAATGTTTTAATTGGAAATAAAGAGTAGATTGTTTTGGTGAGTTTTATAATTTCAAAAGAGGTGCTGCTTAGTGATTTGGTTTGAATTTGAAAGCAATTTGGGAAGTAATTGATTGATATTGAAAACAAAGATCTTAATAGGGTGAACCCTATTTTAAATTTGATTAAAGTAGTTCATTTGATTAGATGATGTTCACAAGTTCAAAGTTGTTCTGTTTGATGCATTTGATTTGAAATTGAAGGTGATTTTGGATTTAATTGATTGAATAAAACCAACAATTTAATAGATGAACATTATGGAAGAAAAAGAAAACAATTTGGTTGTTTTTATTTGAAATAACATTTTGGAAATTGTAACATCACAAGGATGAAACAAAGGGTTTGAAATTTGAGTTGAAATTCAAATAGAAAACAAAGGAAAACAAAGGAAAACAGTTGGAAAACAAATGAAAACAGAGGAAAACAAATGGAAACCAAACAAAACAAATGCAATCAACATGATGCCATGATGCAAAACATAAAATAACAGAGAGCAAACATTCTAAAGGCTATTTTTCAGACTTGGGATGTTACACAGGGTTACCAGCCCCGGCCGCAACAAACAACGGCAGGCAGACCGGATTCATCGGCACGTAGTCCGGATCCCCGGTCTACTACTCCTTGTATCCATGCTAGTCATAACCAATTATGCATACCCAAGCGTCCACGAGTCGGATGAAACTGAAGGAACGGGACCAAAGTTATACAGAGCTGCTATGTGTCCAGAAAGTGCAACAACAATCGAGGGTTACTGGGGTTACCTCGCCCCAGGCCGATCAAATCGACAGGCGGGCTTGGACATGGATCATCGGCTCCACAACCCCTCGACTGCGACAACTATGCAGGCATAGCCAAAACTGTATAACAATGAGCTCGAAACAACAACCGATCAAAGCAGCACTCTAGACATTGGAATTGTATTAAACAAGTGTTACTAGAGTATAGCTTACAAGCAGAGGTCACACGACCCAACATTACATCAGACAACGGAAGGCAAATTATGTTGCTAATCAACAAGAACCAAAAAGGCCTAAGAGGCCGCAACATAAGGCGACGTCCCAGCCCATAGATTCCAGGCTGCTACCTGGGAACCCCAAACTACTCGTCGATGTCCATGTTGAAACAGCACCGAACTGAGGAACTCCACCTGAACCAAGTTGAAGCAAACATGAGTACGGGAGGTACTCAACAAGACTTAGTTAACCTATTATATATCTGCTTCTTTTAGAAAGAGTTATGAAGGTTATTTTGCGTAAAGCCATCTTTGTTTTCCAAGTTGAGGGAGGAATAGCACGTCTCATGGAGTATTTTGAAAACATATGAGAAAGCTACTCAACTACTGATATTATCATCTTTTTAATCCACCAACTCATATCAGCACCTCGTGCTTCAAAGATCACCTCCTCCAGTTGTTCCGGTAACTCATGCTACAAGGTAACCCCTCTTGGCATCTCCGAGAAGGCATCCTTCATTCGTTATCAGCAAGTTTTAATCATTCCGTTTAAGTTATCAATGATCACAGAATCCGTCACCAAGTCGTCCTTAACCGCGGACACGACTTTTCGAAAAGATTTAACCCTGCAGGGGTGTACAACTTTAACCACACGTACCAACCAACTCTTAATGCCAGTACATTAGCACTATTCCGGGAAGTGCCGGCAGATGGGGGTTGACCACGACCTTTCCCTTGCTTCGCCTATTCCATGAGTCGCTCCGAGTAGAGATGGACCGCCAATAGGGAGTGGCCATCTCCTGCCGGGTCTCTATCGTTCTGCGCAATGCTCGACGGTTACCTACCCGCAGAGCGCCGATACATCGCCACGTCCTAGTTTTGAAAAGGTTTTAATATCCCCATAAATCCAAATGGAAAGCCCGAACTAGGCAACTCATGGAACAAACTAGGCAAGTTGAGACCGAGGGGAATCCAATTCCCCGTGTGGATGCACGCTCAGTCTTGGCTCGAAGACGAGAACTCGCTCCTAGGGGCATGAACGAGACAACCACCACAGACCCTCTGTGGTCTCGTCATCCACACCTTTAAATCATGTTAATCAAATACTCTTACATTCCACAACATCCTACCATACTAGATTCATTCGCAACTCTGATACATCAACCGGATGGAGCAGAGATCAACAGACATGTATGACTAAGCATGGCATATTTGAGGCTCTGGCGATACACACAAACAAATCCTATGTCTGCTAGGAGCATTGAATCATGATATCTGGGTTATGCAAATAAATAGGATATTCTATCTATTGACTCAAGATACATTGGAACCGAATGCATTTGTACGAGAATGAAAAGTCTTTCGAAATCATATATGGCAGATAAGAGGTTATGCTTGCCTTGCTTCAAGAAAACCAGAGAAATTCTTCAGGAAAAGTGCTTGACTTGTCGGTTAGGATCAAGTATTCGTCATGGCGTTGTCGATCTTCTCTT
Source organism: Alopecurus myosuroides (assembly GCA_028641055.1). Taxonomy (NCBI): domain Eukaryota; kingdom Viridiplantae; phylum Streptophyta; class Magnoliopsida; order Poales; family Poaceae; genus Alopecurus; species Alopecurus myosuroides. Next base: position 95,369,348 of record CM054060.1, read on the forward strand.
CGGGGTCGCGTTCTACCGATCAGAAGCAAAACACGGAAGAGAAACAACAATCAAACATGGCATCGATGCAATGCGCAATATGTATGCATGAGCAAGTTAATGCACTGAAAGAAGCCCTAAACATGTTCTTTGGGTTGCTAGGGTTAATATGGCAATTAAGCATTTTTACTGAAACTAGCCCGAAATAGGCCCCGGAGGGGGTTTCGGGCGATTCTGAAAGTGAGTACAATTTTTATTGCTCAAATGGGTTTTAAAACATCATAAATAGGTTGCATTTGTCATTTTGAGCAAAATGGTATATAACTTTTAATTTTCTAATTTTGGTGAATAAAAACTTATTTTTCTATTTTTAAATGAATTAACAACATTAAAATAATGTCCAAACTTCAACTTTGTCAAACATGTATGAAAATTACATATTTGGATAGAGTTTATTTTTCTAAACATTTCCATATTTTTAGTTTATTTTTCTGACTAATATATCAGGAGATATTACACTTTCCATTTTAACTCATTTTCTGTAAATAAATCCTTTCTCTGGAAAGAAAGAAAAAACAGGATTATGACGTCATGCTTACGTCATTCTGACGTCAGCCGAGCTCGAAATGCCCCTGGCCTCACTCAATCCCGTGATTTCGCGAGTGGATCCCAAAATTGATTGTACCACTCGGTAGAGGAATCCACGGCGATACTTGGGGTGGCGGAGGATGACCAAATGGTCGCCGGACTTGGCGCCGGTGACCATCCGCGCGGCGGCGGATGGCGGTGCACGCTGCTGGGAAGAACCAGAGGGGAAGGGGAATGGAGGAGAGCACCTGCGTGCTCGGGAGCTCACCGTGAAGGTGGTGGGGCAGACGAGGAGGCCGGAGGTTGGCGTATTCGACGGCGACGAGCACGGCGGCCCTCGGCCGGAGACGAGAAAGACGATGCCGATTCCGGCGATTGAAGCGCTCCCGGCAAGCGTGGTTCCATGAGGATGTAGAGGACGGCCGTGCGGAGCTCGCGGGGCAAACGGTAGGCCACGGGGTTGCTCGATGCCACGACGCTCGCCGGCGGCCGCCTCGGCTAGGGTTGGCTTCCGCAGAAGAAACAGAGAACGGAGGGAGCTGCGGGTGGGGGAAATTGTGCGAGGAGGAGTCGATCCAGGCGGCCTCCATACGTCTTCAACCTTCTTATCCGCGCAGAGAAGCAGGAGGTGGCACACAGTGCCGTCGGCGAGCAGCTCGCTTGCCTCCTGGCAAAGGAGGAAGACGACACAGGGGTGTTTTTCGAGAAAACCCCCTTGGAGAAAAATAGAATTACAGAGAGGCCCTTGTCCACTTAAAACAGAACAAAAAACTAGCTTTTGAGGTCCTTTTTGCAAGGATAAAAATTGGCAAAAATAGTTTTTGGAAACCTCACAAAATTTCCAACAAAACCATGTTTTGTTTTTCCCAAATTGAATTTGTTTTTAAAACAAATTTTGGGTGATTACTTTAAGTGGTTTTTGATCAAGTTTCATTCAAATTAAAAAAATTTAAATTGTTTCAAAATTCTTTCATGCATGAATGACATGAGCACAACACAACAAACCCTATTGTAGCAAAACAGGGATGTTACAAATCTACCCCCCTTACAAGAATCTCGTCCCGAGATTCTCGAAGGAGAAGAAAGAAGGAACACCGGTCTGAATGATCTTCTCGAACCTTACGGTTTTCTTCTTGAAGAGGTTGATCCGTAGCATCTTGAAGTGTTGCACGGACACACCTTAGGTAAGAGGGAAACTCTTAGGAAATGATCTTCACGAAGATCGAGTATCTCATGGACAACTCATGACAAGAATGTTCGTAAAGAACTGCTGAGTTATCATGCATGGAACACATCAAGGTAACGGAGTGAGTAGAAGATGGTTTCAAGTTTGTGGACGATGGTTCTTGAAAGGATTTAGAATATGAGCTTTGCACAAGACTTTAAATCCTTTTGTAAAAGAAAGGATGGATAACTTGTGACGTCGAGGTTTCTTCAAACAGAAAACCAGAATGAAAAGGATGGTCTTGGATACCACGACATAATATCCACAGACGAGGGAGAACACGGGAAAACACTGTAATCGTGTGTCGGAGAGAAATTTGATACAAGATCATGTTTATTCTTCGGAGTGGACACGAAGGATAACAGAACTTTCACTCCGACAAAACTTTGTCGAAATCTTTGTGAAAGATCGGGATGTTACTTCACGACAGAATATGAGTAACCACAGGATGTTGGAACACCGTATTTGACGAGGAATTTTTGGTCACACCGTTAGGATGGGTAACCAACAGGGATTGAAAGACCGGAAAGAATTAGGGAGTCTCTTTCCTATTGTGGATTGTACGTAGCAATACGTTTACCACATGGTTAAGACCTCATGGCTGAAGTGACTGACAAATTCACACAATGTGTGAGAAAAACAGAACTTCAGGTACCAACAAGTTGAAATAGGGAACTGATCAAGGGCGGTTACAAAACACCACGAGATGATTCTCCTTGGGAACTTGTTTCCATTGAAAGGAAGGTTTGGAGGATTGACAAGGAGACATTGGAAGAATCAACTTCCAGGTTCTCCTGGAGGTTCTTGATACCAATATCAAGCTTATGCAAGCCTTCTACAGGTAATCAAGTGAATGTAGATCTCCGGTTTGGAAGGACGGGGAGAGAAAACTTGTTAGAATGAACCACACAAGAATTCTCACGGGGAGTGGTTGTTCTTACGGATTTAAAGGATTACAAAGTTAGGCCTTCCGGCTAGTTGTGCCAACCACAACATCAAACATGCCGGATTTTCAAATGAACCTAATTCAATATCCTTGAGAAAACACCAACCATCGTTGCTGCTTGAGATTCAGCTCTGGTTAGTGAGTTGATAACTCAGACTCGGTATGTTTGATCAGCGGGATTGCACCGGTTACCAACGAGATACATATGCTGGATTCTCAAGATATGGACTATGATGCCAAGCTCAAGAAGATGAGCAGGATTATGGAACCCATGTATTAGCAACTTGTGGAAGACGGTTGCACCTACATGACTTACTTACAAAGAACACATCGGAGTCCTGGTTGGGAAGATGATAACAAAGATAACAAAGTTCTTAAACTTCTTCTCTTTTACGAAAGATCAGTCAGTGGCTTAATGTGGATGGAACTTCTTATAATAGACGGAGGTAACAACCAACCATCTTAAGAATAGTCCACACATGCATGACCGACTTGGGATTATTCCCGAGGGAACAAGAAAACTTTACTTAGATCCATGGCGACAACTTTCACCGTAAGCACATGAACCAAAGTAAGTCACTTCGAACATCAAGAACACAAACTTCGTGATGACACAAAGATGGTTCTCCAAAAGTTTCCAATGTTAATGCCAACTGTTCAACATGAACCTCTTGCAACTTGGAGAGATAGGAATGTCATCGATGGGCTCGACAACATACTTATCAAAACACTCCAAGAAGAGGGCCTCATATGATACATGAACAAGGCAAAATATTGGTCAGATCAAAGGACATGAAGGTGTACTCGGGCAAAACACCATAAAGATAGTCCTTGGATCTTTTCTCAATTTGACGATAGCCCAAATCAAATCAAGGTAGACTGACAGCGTTTCCGCAAAGGAGATACTATCCTGCTTCAACACGAGGAAAACTAGATATCCCTTATCAAAGGAACAAGTTGGCGGAGCTTTTGCCTTTCAACTCTCCAAGTTGTTGTTTAAGCTCAACCAACTAGTCCACGATATCTAGCAAGGTTCCTTGGAGAAAGGAGTGGTTCAAACTACCCCTTGCTTAGAAGTTACGGTCAGGTGAAAAACCTGGTGATACTTCTGGAAAGACAACCAGAATACCACAACCTACCAGTATGTCTTCGGGTTAGAAAGGAATCTTGCTTTTCAAAGCAACTGATAAGATCTTGAGAGCTTTGGTATGAACCTAACTCTCTGATCAGCAATGTGCACCAGAATGAACGGATTTGGTAACACGGTCAACTTTAGATAGGAACCGGGTGACCAATACTGCTAAGAAGGATACAGATGTTTTCTTAGATTTTCAAAGCAATAAGAATTGCTAGGAATAGCTGATACACATGTCGATGAACAGACCAATCCATCTCAAGCATTCAAGCTTGGAGGAAGGCGGGGTGAAGATGTGTGAGAGCATCACTTCATCATTAAGGCCATGAAACTTAACACAGCCTCGTGATATGAAAGAGTGTGATTCTCGAAGGTAGAACAGATTAGAAGCTAATGAAACTTCTTTAATCTGAGAATTACAAAACTTTGACCTGGTTCGTAAGATGAATGAGGTACTGGAGTTTGTTTCTCCTGACATTCCAAGGTGGAACGTTTTGACGGAAAACAAGAGAAAATGCATTGAATCAATCCAACACACATATGCAACTTGGTTTCAAAAGAACGGATGGAGATTTGAGAGCAACTGGAAGATAGGAACATGCTCCGGAAAATCCAGAGGCCATGGGGAGTGCACAGGTGATACTCTTTTGTAAAACCCATGCGAGAAGATCGGTATAGCTGAATTAAAAACGAAGATGTGGATTTCAGGATGATCATTCTTGTTGTGATCCCTTTTGGTTCCAGTAAGGAGCCTAAGGCTATTGGATCTGAGATTACCTAGCCATCCCGAGGTAGATCAGATTTTTCAAGATCCAAGGAAACAGAACTTGGGTTAAAGGTCAGCATCCTGTACTGATAGCGTGAGCATCACATGGTTATGAAACCACATGGTTCAACCCCCCACAATTCAGCACATTCCGGGACCTTCGGTTCAAGTCCAAGGTTGAAAACATAGAGAAAGTAGTAACTACTATATGAGTGCCACGAAGGACCCTACAATTAGCAATCACGGAGTATCTTTCGAAGGACAACGATAGATCCGGAAGAACTTGAGCAGAGGATAACAGATACAATCGAGATGAAAAGCAGATCTCGTGGTTCAGGATTTAAGACTTTGGAACATGTAAGAATGTGGAATCCACACAACCCTGAGAGATTAGAATGGAAAGGAAATCTCCTAGTGTAAGAGATAACGGAACACGGAACACACACGACTCTAGAAACTGTAACACTAGGTCAACTGGGGTAAAAACGTCATTGCCAGAGAAGGCACCTAGGTTTTGAATGACTAGGGGAGATAGCAAAACCTTTTCAAATCAAAACAGGTAAGGTGACCCAGAGTTAGAGCGATACCAGACACGGAGTAAAAAGAATCCTAAGAAGGGTTTTCACAATCCATTTGAAGTTTTCAAATAGTTTTCACAAACTCTAGACTCGACATCGACCAAGCAGTATGGTTTTCCTACAGGCAGTCCTGCTCTGATACCATGACTTGTCATACCCCGGACCCAGAGATATACATACTGTTATGTGCTCCTAGCCATGGACTCACAAGGGCTTCAGGGTTACCAGCCCCGGCCGCAACAAACAACGGCAGATAGACCGGATTCATCGGCACGTAGTCCGGATCCCCGGTCTACTACTCCTTGTATCCATGCTAGTCATAACCAATTATGCATACCCAAGCGTCCACGAGTCGGATGAAACTGAAGGAACGGGACCAAAGTTATACAGAGCTAATATGTGTCCAGAAAGTGCAACAACAATCGAGGGTTACTGGGGTTACCTCGCCCCAGGCCGATCAAATCGACAGGCGGGCTCGGACATGGATCATCGGCTCCACAACCCCTCGACTGCGACAACTATGCAGGCATAGCCAAAACTGTATAACAATGAGCTCGAAACAACAACCGATCAAAGCAGCACTCTAGACATTGGAATTGTATTAAACAAGTGTTACTAGAGTATAGCTTACAAGCAGAGGTCACACGACCCAACATTACATCAGACAACGGAAGGCAAATTAAGTTGCTAATCAACAAGAACCAAAAAGGCCTAAGAGGCCGCAACATAAGGCGACGTCCCAGCCCATAGATTCCAGGCTGCTACCTGGGAACCCCAAACTACTCGTCGATGTCCACGTTGAAACAGCACCGAACTGAGGAACTCCACCTGAACCAAGTTGAAGCAAACATGAGTACGGGAGCTACTCAACAAGACTTAGTTAACCTATTATATATCTGCTTCTTTTAGAAAGAGTTATGAAGGTTATTTTGCGTAAAGCCATCTTTGTTTTCCAAGTTGAGGGATGAATAGCACGTCTCATGGAGTATTTTGAAAACAGATGAGAAAGCTACTCAACTACTGATATCATCATCTTTTTAATCCACCAACTCATATCAGCACCTCGTGCTTCAAAGATCACCTCCTCCAGTTGTTTCGGTAACTCATGCTACAAGGTAACCCCTCTCGGCATCTCCGAGGAGGCATCCTTCATTCGTTATCAGCAAGTTTTAATCATTCCGTTTAAGTTATCTATGATCACAGAATCCGTCACCAAGTCGTCCTTAACCGCGGACACGGCTTTTCGAAAAGATTTAACCCTGCAGGGGTGTACAACTTTAACCACACGTACCAACCAACTCTTAATGCCAGTACATTAGCACTATTCCGGGAAGTGCCGGCAGATGGGGGTTGACCACGACCTTTCCCTTGCTTCGCCTATTCCATGAGTCGCTCCGAGTAGAGATGGACCGCCAATAGGGAGTGGCCATCTCCTGCCGGGTCTCTATCGTTGTGCGCAATGCTCGACGGTTACCTACCCGCAGAGCGCCGATACATCGCCAAGTCCTAGTTTTGAAAAGGTTTTAATATCCCCGCAAATCCAAATGGAAAGCCCGAACTAGGCAACTCATGGAACAAACTAGGCAAGTTGAGACCGAGGGGAATCCAATTCCCCGTGTGGATGCACGCTCAGTCTTGGCTCGAAGACGAGAACTCGCTCCTAGGGGCATGAACGAGACAACCACCACAGACCCTCTGTGGTCTCGTCATCCACACCTTTAAATCATGTTAATCAAATACTCTTAAATTCCACAACATCCTACCATACTAGATTCATTCGCAACTCTGATACATCAACCGGATGGAGCAGAGATCAACAGACATGTATGACTAAGCATGGCATATTTGAGGCTCTGGCGATACACACAAACAAATCCTATGTCTGCTAGGAGCATTGAATCATGATATCTGGGTTATGCAAATAAATAGGATAACTCTATCTATTGACTCAAGATACATTGGAACCGAATGCATTTGTACGAGAATGAAAAGTATTTCGAAATCATATATGGCATATAAGAGGTTATGCTTGCCTTGCTTCAAGAAAACCAGAGAAAGTCTTCAGGAAAAGTGCTTGACTTGTCGGTTAGGATCAAGTATTCGTCATGGCGTTGTCGATCTTCTCTTCGGGGTCGCGTTCTACCGATCAGAAGCAAAACACCGGAAGAGAAACAACAATCAAACATGGCATCGATGCAATGCGCAATATGTATGCATGAGCAAGTTAATGCACTGAAAGAAGACCTAAACATGTTCTTTGGGTTGCTAGGGTTAATATGGCAATTAAGCATTTTTACTGAAACTAGCCCGAAATAGGCCCCGGAGGGGGTTTCGGGCGATTCTGAAAGTGAGTACAATTTTTATTGCTCAAATGGGTTTTAAAACATCATAAATAGGTTGCATTTGTCATTTTGAGCAAAATGGTATATAACTTTTAATTTTCTAATTTTGGTGAATAAAAACTTATTTTTCTATTTTTAAATGAATTAACAACATTAAAATAATGTCCAAACTTCAACTTTGTCAAACATGTATGAAAATTACATATTTGGATAGAGTTTATTTTTCTAAACATTTCCATATTTTTAGTTTATTTTTCTGACTAATATATCAGGAGATATTACACTTTCCATTTTAACTCATTTTCTTTAAATAAATCCTTTCTCTGGAAAGAAAGAAAAAACAGGATTATGACGTCATGCTTACGTCATTCTGACGTCAGCCGAGCTCGAAATGCCCCTGGCCTCACTCAATCCCGTGATTTCGCGAGTGGATCCCAAAATTGATTGTACCACTCGGTAGAGGAATCCACGGCGATACTTGGGGTGGCGGAGGATGACCAAATGGTCGCCGGACTTGGCGCCGGTGACCATCCGCGCGGCGGCGAATGGCGGTGCACGCTGCTGGGAAGAACCAGAGGGGAAGGGGAATGGAGGAGAGCACCTGCGTGCTCGGGAGCTCACCGTGAAGGTGGTGGGGCAGACGAGGAGGCTGGAGGTTGGCGTATTCGACGGCGACGAGCACGGCGGCCCTCGGCCGGAGACGAGAAAGACGATGCCGATTCCGGCGATTGAAGCGCTCCCGGCAAGCGTGGTTCCATGAGGATGTAGAGGACGGCCATGCGGAGCTCGCGGGGCAAACGGTAGGCCACGGGGTTGCTCGATGCCACGACGCTCGCCGGCGGCCGCCTCGGCTAGGGTTTGCTTCCGCAGAAGAAACAGAGAACGGAGGGAGCTGCGGGTGGGGGAAATTGTGCGAGGAGGAGTCGATCCAGGCGGCCTCCAGACGTCCTCAACCTTATTATCCGCGCAGAGAAGCAGGAGGTGGCACACAGTGCCGTCGGCGAGCAGCTCGCTTGCCTCCTGGCAAAGGAGGAAGACGACACAGGGGTGTTTTTCGAGAAAACCCCCTGGGAGAAAAATAGAATTACAGAGAGGCCCTTGTCCACTTAAAACATAACAAAAAACTAGCTTTTGAGGACCTTTTTGCAAGGATAAAAATTGGCAAAAATAGTTTTTGGAAACCTCACAAAATTTCCAACAAAACCATCTTTTGTTTTTCCCAAATTGAATTTGTTTTTAAAACAAATTTTGGGTGATTACTTTAAGTGGTTTTTGATCAAGTTTCATTCAAATTAAAAAAATTTAAATTGTTTCAAAATTCTTTCATGCATGAATGACATGAGCACAACACAACAAACCCTATTGTAGCAAAACAGGGATGTTACACCAGCTTTAACCAAATAACTTCCACGATGAAGTATGGCTGAGTTGCACCACAACTAGGACGTCCATAATCTGAACTCGGAACCTTTATTGTGGTCCTTGAAGTTTTCATCCTCGTGCCGAGTAAACCATTCAGTGCTGAGTTCTACCGATAACCCAACACTTAGCCAAATTTCCAATATTTTGCCGCCGGAACCAGAGGAGTTCTATCTTCTCGTGTAAGGCTGGGGCACGTGCCACGCAACCAGAGCCCGCGACGCCTCGGTTCTGGTGCGGCTGCACGGCACGCGCCCGCCACATAGGGCCCATAGGTCGTCGCATCGCTTCACACGGGTACTCGATAGCCCACGATCTGCGACGTGGGATTAACTGCGCCCGTTACGCGCGAGTTACTCGCCATGTGCGTTTCTAACGGGCCTGGTAACTCCCACGCCTCACGATCTCCTCCACGATCAATCACGAGTGGGAACTGCACTCGAGGAGGCTTAAATACCCCATAATCGCCCTTCGTCCAATCTTCCTCGTCACTTTCCGCTTGCGCCGTTCTCGTTTCGCCTCCCTAGTCACAGCGAGCACGCAACACCACCGCAAAACCATCGGCCGCAGTCGTTCTGCGCGCAGAGAGAGAGAATTCCTCCCCGCTCGCCGCCGCTCACCGCAGAGAGCTCAATCACGACCGAGCCTTCACTGCGCGGCGCCGTCCTCTTTGACCTTGCGCCGTCGTTTCCATCTCCGACCTCAACATCTCCTCGCCGGAGAAAGCCAGATGGCGCTCGAGCCCTCCGCTGCAGATCTGCACCCGGAGGATCCTCCCTCGATGAACTCCGCCTAGGAGGTCTCCGACGTCAAGGCGTCGGACTGCCAATGGCTGGTGAACAACCGCAGGGTGCCTCCTGGCGTTATCTGCTGTCCTCCCAGCAAGGAGTTGGTGCCAACTCCGGGCTCTAGTGAGTACGTAGTGTTTCTTAGCCACTTCAAGCATGGATTTGGCCTCCCCATCTCCAAGTTCATTCAAGATTTCCTGCGCCATTTCGGCCGCCAGCCACATCATCTCCCCGCCAACGCTATCGCTATGCTCTCCACCTACGCCACACGCTGCGAAGCATTTCTCTGTGTCTACCCAACGGTAGCCACCTGGGCTAAATATTTCTTCCTTCGCCAACAGGTTCATACCAACACCTCCAATCCAATCGCCCCCAAAGAGATGACTCAGACGGAGGCCGCCATGGTGCTTCAACATCCCACGGGTAACCACCCGCGGGTACTCGGACTGGACACCTGCCGGAAATGGCAGAGGGGGTTCCTGTACGTCAAGAACCCTACTCCAGAAGAGGGCGAGCATGCGGTGGACCTCATCAAGCTGCCTGAGTTCTGGAATGTGCCTCCCACCGAGATGAGGAACTGGGGCTACCATCCCAAGAAGACGGTGAACGACGTCAACCGAGTTGACGAGCGCTTGCAAGAGTTGGTGGAACTGGGACTCCATAAGGACGACCTGATCGCCTTCTGGGTGGAGCGTCGGGTTCTCCCTCTCCAAGAACGAGTGCACAAGATGTGCTACATGGGCGGAGCCCGAGGCTGCACTCGGACAACTACTTTCGAGCTCACCAAAGCACAAGTAGGTATCTGGGCCAAGTCCATCCTCAGGGCCACGCTCTCGGATACCTGGTTTTACGACTTCGTGCCGTATATCCGCAGCAAACCAATTCCCCATGTAAGTACTTCTCTATGTATACTTGGTTGATTTCAATTCTTGCTTCTTCAATTCATACCGAATAGAAAATGCCTTAGACTCTTTTTCTTCGCACAATTTGATTTGTGTTTGCACTCTGTAGCGAGTAGAATTTCTCTGTTAGGACTTAGCTCTTTATGCTTTATGTTTGCATGCTAGACCGAGTAGAGCTCCTCTGTTAGGATTTAGCTTATTGTTCTTTGTGTTTTCACGCTAGGCCGGGTAGAGCTCCTCTGTTAGGATTTAGCTTATTGTGCTTTGTGTTTGCACGCTAGGCCGAGTAGGACTCCTCTGTTTAGCTTATTATGCTTTGTGTTTGCACGCTACTCAGAACAGAGCCTCAACTCGTTTCCCTTTCTAGCACTCAGCTGTGTATGATTTATGTTTGCATGCTATGCTTAGTCGAATCCCTATTCGGTTACCTTGAATCTATCATTTCCCTTGCGCCTTGCATTTTCGTCCTCAGGTTATCCCTCGCCAAAAAAGGGAGGATGATGTTGTCTTCGAGAGGAACTGGAAGCCGGATAGGAACGAGGACGACGCAGAGGCGTTTGACGTCCAGGATACACTCTGTATCCCTCTTGCTGGCCAGGATGGTAGGTCCCTGTAACATCCCAAGTATGAAAAAACACCCCTAGCATGTTTGTTTCATGTTTATTAAAGTATTGCATCATGTCATCATATTGATTCCATTTGTTTTCATTTTGTTTGCATTTGTTTCTTATTTGTTGCATCTGTTTTTCTCTGGTTTCACAATTCAAATTCAAACTATATTCAAACAATTGTTTCATACTTGCTCTGTTACAACATTTTAAATAAAAATCACAAATAAAAACAACCAATTTGTTTTCATTTTATTCCATAATGATCACTTATTAAATTGATGGTTTTAATCAATCATTTAAATTCCAAATCACATTTAAAATTCAAATCAAAGCATCAAACAGCAACCAATTTGAATTCATGCAAATTATACCACAATTTTAATCAATGGTTTATAATTAACCTAGGGTTCACCCTATTAAAAGTTTGGTTTCAATTATAATCACTTAATAAGCCATTTATTTCAAATGTGGTTTAAATACAAACAACAAGCAAATTTCAAAATTTCTGAAAACAGAACTTAGCATTTGTTTGCCATTGATCTAATTAACTTCCCCTAATTTTTCCAAAATTTTTGCTAATTCAAAACCCTTCCTTTTCTTCCAAATCCTAACTCTACAAAAAAAAACAGAAAAAGAAATTTTAAAAACGAATTTTTTGGCGCCAGGGCAATGGGCTGCGCCCAGCCCATTTCCCCTTCCCTCCCGCGCGGCCCTTTCCTTCTTTCTCCCCCGCAACTTACCGCTTCGTTTTTTTCCCTTCTAATCCATCGTCGCCTTCCTGTACGGCGTCGCATCCGTGAAGCCACGGCGACAGCAGCGCCCACCGACGGCCACCAGCGCTCCCGTGGCCCTATGAGATCCCCCTAGGGCTCCGCGCCGCCAACCTAACCCTAGCTCCTGTTCCCCCTCGAGCCCGCCGCCGATCTCATCTTCCCCGCCACTCTCCCCTCTCTCTGTCACCTCGCCGGGGACGATCATCTCTGAAACCCCGATGGTAGCCTCCACCTCGTTGCTCCACCTAGACACCTAGCCTTTGGAATCGACACGCCACCACTTCCTCTCTCGTTTGGACACCGGAGCGAGCTCGGTGAACCCCTGGATACGCGCCGCCGTCCACGAACCCGCCGCGGCGATCACCTCCCCGTCGACTACCTCTGCCATCTCCCGGTGAGCCTCCACCGTGCCTCCTCCCTCTCTGTTGTTCGCAATCACCACCGCACCCGTGCACATCTTCACTGCATCGTCCAGCACACGTTTCACCGCGGGCAGCACGAGCACGGCCGCGTTGTTTCCCCGCCGGCGAGCAGCGTCGTTGTCTGACAGAGTTCAGCGCGCGCGCGTCAAAAATTCAGTTAACGCGCCTACTGAAACTCAACCTCTCTGCATCTGTGTTACTGACAAGAAACGCGAAACAGCACACTGGTTCAGAGGCTTAGCGAGCGCACGCGAGGGGCTGAGTTCGATCCCTCGGCTCCGCGAATAAAACCACACTTTTTCTCACAGGCGCTGACAGGGAGGGCCCCCTGTCAGCCACACACTTGCCACGCCAGCACACCGTGACCCTGGGCCCCCCTGGCAGTGCCTAGGGTAGGGTTCTGTGCGTATAAAAAGGTTTTTAGAGCTTTCTGTTTTAAATCTGGGTCCAATTATTTTACAGATTGGTCCGTGGACATAAAACTCAAATAACTTTAGTTTTATAATTCCAAATAACAAAAATAAAATATGTGCACTGCTCTAAATTTAAGTCTCTATCTAATGGTAGCATTTGTTTTCTGTTTTGAATTTTCAAAATGCAATTCAAATTTGAATTCAAATAATTCAATTGCAATTTGCTAAAATTCATAACTAATTCATTCTTAATCCAAATAATGCAAATAAAATATGTTTTCCATACCATTTTGAACCACCTATTCAAATATAAATTTTGTTTCATGGTTTTAATGATTTAAATTGCTTAAATAATTTAAACCTTATTTAAATCATTTAAAATTGATAAAATCATTACTTGCTCAATTTGAATTATTTTGAACATGCAAAATATGTTTTCAAACCACCAAAGTATAAAATTTTCAAATGTGAACTTGAATTTATGTTTGGAACAAATAAAATTCAAACAAAAATTCAAACTTGTTTTAAGTTCATTTAAAACTTGTTTAATATTGTCTAAGTCATAATAAATTCATCCTAATGCCTTTTTCAATATTTGAAACATGTAATCCACCCAAAATTTCATGATCTTTTCAAATATGAATTTTGTTATTTGTTTTGAACAATTTAAATGGTTGAAAACAACAAATACTTGTGTGTCACCTTTAAGGCACCAAAAATTCCCTAAATTAATAAATAAATTTCTAAATTGGTAAACCCTATTTTAAATTGGTTCTATTGTTGTTATTTTGTTGTTTTCCTCATGCATGCATCATACTAAACCACTGGCACTTGTTGATTAGTTGGAAAAAAAATAATCTAATCAAAATCCATGGGCTTTTCATATGCAACTCAAAATTGCATATGTGTCCATTTAAATTGCGTTACCATGTCAACAAGTTTATTTTGATGCGTCTATTAACTTGACATGCATCATCCCATGATTGTGCACTATGCCATGATATTGATTGTTTATTTTCCTGTATTGTTTGTTTGCTTCTTCTCGGATAGACGACGACGTTGAGACCGACGATCTTTACGACACCCCTTCTGAGGATCTAGCCCAGTACCCGGCTACTGAGTTTGCAGGCAAGTTATCACTCACATGAACCATTGTGTTCCTTTCAACATTGGTTACCGATACTTTCCGTTGTCTATTCTGCTAGCCATATGTATTGTTGTTTCTGTTACGAACCTATCACATGATACCCTGAACCCTGATATTGCCTCACCTCCAGTCCTATAACCCCGTTGCTTGGACCCGTGTCTTACTAGCATGCTTAGGATTGTTTTTGCTCGAGTCTGTTACCAGTTACTTTCTGTTATCATATATGCTTATATTCTGGGGCTCGATATTAAACAACAACCTGTTAATTTGAGGTAATAATAATTTGCTGATAAGGCACCGGCAGGAGGCCCGGCGTGGTTTTGAGGCCTGCTAGTGTCGACCCTAATAGGAAAGGGGTCTTGTCTACTGATCCATGATGAGCGCACTATCCGCATGTGGGAAGCGTGTATGGGCGCCCCCCTCAATTTGATTCGATTCGCATCTCGTCCAAATCACCACACTTAGTTCGGGCTTTCCATTTGATGCACGCATATGCAGGTACGAACCCGAGGCCAGGGTGGAACTTTTGTAGTCGGCATTTAGGGCGGCGTGGTCTTCCAGTGCTATGAGGGTCCCCTTTTCATCGTGGGGCTCGATTAGCCGCGCACGCACAGCACGTGGTGCTTTGGGCTTGATGCGAAGAAGAGTTGAGTTGTGTTGAGTGCCCCGCTTGGTGGGAAAGGCCTTCCCATCTGGCGGGTTATTCTTACGTGTACGGCCAAATTGGTGCACCCCTGCAGGGATAAATCTTCTCGAGAAGCCGTGTTTTCCGCGGTTATGGTTAACTTGGTGAAAGTACTGGCTAACAAGTACTCAGAACAACTTACACCTAACTAATGATAACTTGACTAGTAATAGGCTTATTGACACAACAATTTGATCCATCATTAATCCAACTGTGTGAGTTATCCTCGGATTGCTTCTTTGGATAAGGGGCGAGATCCAGGATGGGTTTGTTTGGTGGTTAGCTATAGTTGGTTACGATACGCTATCTTATCCCCCTTGTGATAGCCGGAAGTTGTAGTATGTTCTGTAGTTGGTTAGTGCAGCCAGTTGCAGCATCTTTTATATCCCTTTCTTCCGTTGAACCCAAGGCATCTGTGCTTGGTGTTGACGGGCTACACTTTGGTGAACTGTGAGTCTTGCTTGCCAGTACGTTTATGTACTGACCCCTTTGGGGCTGTGGTTTCCGCAGACTACGCTTACGAGGATAGCCGTGACGGCTACTACGTGGAGTTTGACGAGGCTACTGACGAGTAGGTAGCGGACCCGGGCAGGATCCGAGACATCGTGGATGGGCTCCGTTTTCTTTTCATTCCCGGCTTCTTAAGCCTATTTGGATTTGTCTGTACTCAGACCCCCTTTGAATGCTTCCGCTGAGTTGGAATGATGTTATGTTGGGACATGTGTCCTCTGGATGATTGTATTTGCTATTCTCTGCCCTAGTGAGGGCCAGTTGCAACTTATTTCTATCTTTTGTGTCTTAGAGATATGTTGTGTTATCATCTTGTTCAAAGCCGTTGACGTACCATGTGTGTATGGTATGAAGTACGTCAATGGTAGTGTCCTGATTTCTACGGGATAGTTTACATCGATGGTGAATAGTAAAGATTGGTTGTCACACATAAGTGTTGGCCTACTCGTAAGAGATGCGGGTGCCGGTAAGCCCCGTAATCCAATCAAAATACTATTCAGTTCGTACGGTGAGTATCCTCTAGAAGTCCGGGTGCGACAAATGGTATCAGAGCCTGTCTGCCTGTAGGATCCCTTTTACTGGTCGCAGTTGAGTCTAGAAACTATTTTGTAGCTATATAGGAAAAATGAAACGTGAGAGTAGCAATTCTGCCATTTTTCTTCTTTCCCCACCCACCCACCCTTTTCTGGTAAGGAAGTGCAACGTTGTTTTCTGTTCTCACCTAAACTTTCAAGTTAGGATTTCTCGAATCCTGGTTTCTCGGGGATAGTTATATCTACTAGTCCATAGGAATGGAGGTGGTTGTGACATGATTTATCATGTTGCCTACTCATGATTGAGAACGGAGGCGTGTAAGCCCCGGAAACAAATCCCCTATTCCTTAAGCAGTAGATATTGATCCTTCAGAAGCCCGGATGGGTTTTTCCGTAGTACCTCAGGAGTTTTGGTCTCGTGTTTCCCGTTGTTGCTTCGATATTCTGTTCTTCTCAACATCCTTTTCGGCCGTTGAAACCTTGTTGTTGCTTTCCACTTCAGTTCCCTACCGGCGTCTAATCAAAACTTCCCCGATCATCTGCAGATGGATCTCAGGTTCTACCCGCAGGTGGTTCGGATGACTCGTTGCGAGAGCACCGCCGGTTATCCGGAGATGCTGAGAGACATGGTCACTTATCTGGGGTTCCGTTGGGCACCAGAGTACCAGGTCTACGAGCAGCAGCGAGAGTTTGACCAGACCTACTACCAGGCTATCGTCTACATTCTGTCAGATGATGGCATGAGCGTTGTCCACCGCTACGAGGCAGTAGGTTCCACAGTGGATATGGCCGTGCAGCAGGCAGCTTACGTGAGTCTCACCGTCCTTCGTGCTGACTACTGGGGATTTGACGATTCTATCTATCGCCACATCCCCCGTGGTTACATCACTTCGGAGGGAGCTCACTTCACCCTCTACGACAACCTGGATGTCTACGAGCATGATAACACCAGGCTGCACACCACCGCTCAGTTTGTGAGGCACAGTGACGCCGTTGCCACCACACTTTCTCAGGAGTTGGCCTCAGTCAGAGAGCAGCTCTACCTTGCTTTGACTCGTCTGGCGACGTACACCACAGACTTTGTTGGAGATGAGTGTTTTGCACGTTTCGATCAGCCAGTGGGTCGTCGTCTGCCAGATGCTGGAGGTTACGAGCCGATCAGAGGTCCACTCCTCAACCTCGGAGCTGGATACACTAGGATTCCACGCTTTGGAGCACAGGGAGCTGACGCTATGTACTTCACCACACCTAGAGTCGCTCTCAGGCCACGTCAGATCTATG
Source organism: Alopecurus myosuroides (assembly GCA_028641055.1). Taxonomy (NCBI): domain Eukaryota; kingdom Viridiplantae; phylum Streptophyta; class Magnoliopsida; order Poales; family Poaceae; genus Alopecurus; species Alopecurus myosuroides. The sequence goes on from CM054060.1 coordinate 95,386,391, forward strand.
TGGATCGTCGTTCTACCTACTTTCATGGGCCTCCTCCTCACCGTATCTCTCGTCGTACTACTCACCGCCGTCCTGCGTGATGAGCATGGGAGTACCGATGTATCCATTCATAGCTATGTTTAGTTATCCTTTGGCTTTCGAACCATGTAATGGTGTGTTGGATATTCTGATGTATTTGAACATGTGATGATGTACCTGTTGGTTATCTATTCATGCGTCGGAATAATCTCTCTTTCGGTTACCAAGTCTATCCTTTTCTATTGTTGTGCTAAAATGCATGTCTATTCAGGATGCCGCCAACAAGGAGCAACCCGCCTGAGCCACCTCCGATCACGGAGCTGTTGACTCAGATGACTCAGGTCGTGACGCAGATGGCCCAGATCCAGGCTAACCAGCACAACAACCAGAATGCTCCACGAGTCAGCATCAAGGAGTTTCTGAGTCTGGGTCCCAGAGCTTTCGTGGCAACACGTGAGCCTCTGGATGCTGATGACTGGATCAGGGAGATGGCCAGGGCTCTTGACATTGCTCACGTTGCTGAGGAAGACAAAGTCAAGTATGCCACCTACCTACTGAAGGGTCAGTCAGCTACCTGGTGGGAGAACTACCAGACCATGAGAGCTGGATACCCAATCACCTGGGGCTGTTTCAAGGATGCCTTCCTGAAGCACCATATCCCAGATGGTCTCATGGAAAGGATGCGTGAAGAGTTCTGCTCTCTTAAGCAGGGCAAGCTGGACGTCATTGGCTACCAGAATGAGTTCAATCGCCTCGCTCGTTATGCTGGTGATGAGGTGTCCACTGAGGTCAAGAAGATGGCAAGGTTCCGCCGAGGTTTTAACCCGGAACTCAAGTACGCCCTCACCAACATCAAGTGCCAAGACTTTGAGGAGCTCGTGAACACCGCGCTCAATGAGGAAAATGGGCGCAAGGCGTTCGAAGAGTCCCGCAAGCACTCGCGTGAGGGTGGTTCCTCCTCCAACATGACCACCCCTCCGCAGAAGCGCCGCATCTGGGTGCCAAATGGTGCTGTCACTAGGGCTCCATATGCCCAAGCTTCTCAAGGCTTCGCTTCCCGCCCACCCAACCCAGCTCAGATGCAGGCTCAGAGGTTCCCAATGGGGCAGCCAAGGCCAGATGCACCTCGTGTCGTCACTTGCTACAAATGCAAGCAGACAGGGCACTATGCTGATAACTGCACTCAGAGGCAGCTACCTCCACCACCTCCTCGCCCCAACACCAACCAGGCAATGGTGCGTGCTCCTCCAGCTAAAGCCTTCAACTCCAACAACAGGCTTGTCGGGAGGACCGCGAGGGTGAATCATATCAAGGCCGACAAAGCTGAGGAAGCTGCTGACGTCGTTCTCGGTACATTCCCCGTAAACTCTAACCCAGCTAAAGTGTTGTTTGATACCAGAGCATCGCATTCTTTCGTGTCAAAGATCTTTGCGACAGCAGTTAAACTACCTTTTGTCGGTTTGGGTTCCCCGCTAGTAGTAAACTCCCCTGGAGCAACTATGCAAACTTCCAAGATCAGTCATGAGAATCAGATTCTAATTGAAGGTCATATATTCCTTGCTTCCCTCATCCTGCTTGGCAATTCTGACATTGATGTCATTCTTGGCATGGATTGGTTGAAGGCCAATAAAGCTACGATTGATTGTGCTCAGAAGTCAATAACTCTGTTCCACCCTTCTGGCCAGATAGTCTATTGTCCAAATGAATCAAGTTCTGTTCAGCTGTACACCCTCGATGCTAAACCTCTACCTCTACTTGAAAATGTTCCGGTGGTTTGTGAATTCCCTGACGTCTTTCCAGAAGAGTTGCCAGGGATGCCTCCGGACAGAGCAGTTGAGTTCGTGATCGAGCTTGAACCAGGTACTTCTCCAATCTCTAAGCATCCATATAAGATAGCTCCTCCTGAACTGAAATTGTTGAAGGAGCAAATCGATATGTACATGGAGAAAGGTTACATTCAACCTAGTTCTTCCGCTTGGGGTTGCCCAACTCTGTTCGTTGCGAAGAAGGATCAAACAAAGAGACTCGTTGTTGACTATCGTCCTCTCAACGAGAAAACCATCAAAAACAAGTATCCAATTCCTCGTATCGATGATCTTTTTGATCAACTTGCTGGAGCCTCAATATTCTCAAAGTTGGACTTGAGGATGGGTTACCATCAAATAAAGATCAGAAAGGAAGATATTCCAAAAACAGCTTTCACCACTCGTTACGGTCTATATGAATACACCGTCATGTCCTTTGGTCTCACCAATGCACCGGCGACATTCTCTAGACTCATGAATTCTGTCTTCCATGAATACCTCGACAAGTTCGTTGTGGTATATCTCGATGATATTCTGGTCTACTCAAAATCTGAGGAAGAGCATGGAGAACACCTTCGTCTCACTCTCATGAAACTTCGCGAGCATCGTCTATATGCCAAGTTCTCCAAATGTGAGTTCTGGATTCCAGAAGTTGCTTACCTTGGTCATGTCATCTCTGCCAAGGGCATAGCCATTGATCCAGAAAAGGTTAAAGCAATTGTTGATTGGAAACCTCCTAAGACGGTGAAGCAAGTCAGAAGTTTCCTTGGTTTGGCTAGCTATTGCCGTCGTTTCGTTCAAAACTTTTCCAAGATTGCCAAACCTCTCACTGATCTCACAAAGAAGGACAAGAAGTTCGTTTGGTCTCCACAGTGTGATGAAAGTTTCAATCTCCTGAAGACTAAACTCACTTCTACTCCAGTTCTGGTTGGCCCAGATACTACCAAACCTTTCCAGATATTCTGCGATGCATCTCTCCAAGGTCTAGGTGCAGTTCTTATGCAAGAACGTCAAGTTGTGGCTTATGCTTCACGTCAGTTGAATCCTCATGAGAAAAACTATCCCACACATGATCTTGAACTTGCAGCAGTTGTGTTTGCCCTCAAGAAATGGAGGCAATACTTGTTGGGTAACCGCACTGAAATCTTTTCCGATCATAAGAGTCTGAAATACATCTTCACTCAACCAGATCTAAACCTCAGGCAAAGGAGATGGATTGAAAAGATTAAAGACTTTGATCTCACCATTTCTTACACTCCAGGCAAGGCTAATGTTATGGCCGATGCTCTCAGTCGCAAGTCGTATTGCAATAATCTCATGATCATGGAAAGCCAACCTCCACTTCATGAAGAATTCCAGAAGCTGTACCTTGGTCTTGTTCCACAAGGTTATCTTGCTAGCTTGACAGCCAGTCCAACTCTCGAGGACAAGATTCGTTCTGAACAACTTCGTGATGCTGAAATCAAGAAGATGGTTGAGCACATCAAAGAAGGCAAGGAGAAATTCAAGTCCTTCTCAATTGATGACAAAGGAACTGTGTTCTTTGAAGGACGCATTGCGGTTCCTCAAGTTCAAAGTCTCAAAGATATCATTCTCAAGGAGGCTCATGAAACTCCTCTTTCCATTCACCCTGGAAGTACAAAGATGTACCAGGATCTCAAGACGCTGTATTGGTGGCCTGGCATGAAACGTGAAATTGCTCAATACGTTTCTGAATGCGACGTTTGTCAACGTGTTAAGGCAGTCCATCAGAAAACAGCCGGTCTACTCCAACCTCTGAAAATCCCTGAGTGGAAGTGGGACATGATTGAAATGGACTTCGTCACTGGTTTTCCAAAGTCCAAAAAGGGCAACGATGCAATCTTCGTTGTTATTGATCGTCTCACTAAAGTAGCTCACTTCTTTGCTGTCAAAGAAACAATCTCAGCTAGCGAGTTAGCAGAGCTCTACACAGCAAAGATCGTTCCTCTTCATGGTGTTCCATTGGAAATAAGCTCAGACGGTGGAAGCATATTCACTTCTCATTTCTGGAAAAGATTTCAAGAAGCATTGGGCACCAAACTTCTGTTCAGCACAGCTTATCACCCTCAGTCGCAGGGGCAAGTCGAAAGAGTCAATCAGATTCTCGAGGATATGCTCAGAGCATGTGGTCTCTCTTTTCGCATGAAATGGGAGGATTGCCTTCCATATGCTGAATTCTCCTACAACAACAGCTACCAGGCAAGCCTAGGCATGGCACCATTTGAAGCACTCTATGGCCGCAGATGCAGGAGTCCAATCAATTGGTCTGGAGCTGGTGAACGTTCACTCTTAGTCCCTGACATTGTTAAGGAAGCTGAGGAGAAAGTTCGTATCATTCGTGACAATCTCAAGATTGCTCAATCTCGTCAGAAAAGCTACTATGACAGCAAGCACAGGGATATGATCTATGCACCTGGTGACAAGGCATATCTCCGTGTAACTCCCCTCAGAGGCACTCATCGTTTCGGTGTGAAAGGAAAGCGTGCACCAAGATACATTGGTCCTTTCAACATTCTCTCAAGGCGTGCGGAAAATGCCTATCGTCTTGAACTTCCAGAAAAGCTATCCAAGGTGCACGATGTGTTCCACGTGTCACAGCTCAAGAAGTGTTTCAAAGATCCAGATCGTGTAGTTGATCATGATTCCATTGAACTGCAAGATGATCTATCTTATGAGGAGCACCCTGTTCGTATTCTCGATGAGACCGAGCGTAAGACTCGCAACAAGAGCACCAAGTTCTTAAAAGTGCAGTGGTCGCATCATTCCGATAAAGAGGCAACGTGGGAGACCGAAGAGGATCTTCGCAAGAAGTATCCGGACCTTTTCCTTTCTCAGTAGGAATCTCGGGGCGCGATTCCTTCAAGGGGGGGCGTTTTGTAACATCCCAAATATGAAAAACCACCCCTAGCATGTTTGTTTCATGTTTATTAAAGTATTGCATCATGTCATCATATTGATTCCATTTGTTTTCATTTTGTTTGCATTTGTTTCTTATTTGTTGCATCTGTTTTTCTCTAGTTTCACAATTCAAATTCAAACTATATTCAAATAATTGTTTCATACTTGCTCTGTTACAACATTTTAAATAAAAATCACAAATAAAAACAACCAATTTGTTTTCATTTTATTCCATAATGATCACTTATTAAATTGATGGTTTTAATCAATCATTTAAATTCCAAATCACATTTAAAATTCAAATCAAAGCATCAAACAGCAACCAATTTGAATTCATGCAAATTATACCACAATTTTAATCAATGGTTTATAATTAACCTAGGGTTCACCCTATTAAAAGTTCGGTTTCAATTATAATCACTTTATAAGCCATTTATTTCAAATGTGGTTTAAATACAAACAGCAAGCAAATTTCAAAATTTCTGAAAACAGAACTTAGCATTTGTTTGCCATTGATCTAATTAACTTCCCCTAATTTTTCCAAAAATTTTGCTAATTCAAAACCCTTCCTTTTCTTCCAAATCCTAACTCTACAAAAAAAAAACAGAAAAAGAAATTTTGAAAACGAATTTTTTGGCGCCAGGGCAATGGGCTGCGCCCAGCCCATTTCCCCTTCCCTCCCGCGCGGCCCTTTCCTTCTTTCTCCCCCGCAACTTACCGCTTCGTTTTTTTTTCCTACTAATCCATCGTCGCCTTCCTGTATGGCGTCGCATCCGTGAAGCCACGGCGACAGCAGCGCCCACCGACGGCCACCAGCGCTCCCGTGGCCCTATAAGATCCCCCTAGGGCTCCGCGCCGCCAACCTAACCCTAGCTCCTGTTCCCCCTCGAGCCCGCCGCCGATCTCATCTTCCCCGCCACTCTCCCCTCTCTCTGTCACCTCGCTGGGGACGATCATCTCTGAAACCCTGATGGCAGCCTCCACCTCGTTGCTCCACCTAGACACCTAGCCTCTGGAATCGACACGCCACCACTTACTCTCTCGTTTGGACACCGGAGCGAGCTCGGTGAACCCCTGGATACGCGCCGCCGTCCACGAACCCGCCGCGGCGATCACCTCCCCGTCGACTACCTCTGCCATCTCCCGGTGAGCCTCCACCGTGCCTCCTCCCTCTCTGTTGTTCGCAATCACCACCGCACCCGTGCACATGTTCACTTCATCGTCCAGCACACGTTTCACCGCGGGCAGCACGAGCACGGCCGCTGTCGTGGGATAATCACGGCAGACGTTACCGGAGGTAACTGATCTTGGGGCAAGACGACACAGGTGTTTGGGAGAGGGTTTAGCTCAGAGGAAAACATGGTGCGATTCAATCTGGTAGCCGGCAATCAAAGTCGCCGAGTCTCCGATCTCGATATATCAACTCACCTCTAGGATTACACTAGATGCTCGATACCAAGCGCTATATCTAGGGTTCTTAGATCTCTGTCTAAAACTAGACCTGGGGGTCGGTTTATAAAGCACCCGTACCCCCTGGCTTATTCCCCAAGGCGCATCCTGGATCCTACCCGGACACGGCGCACAAACCCTAGCTTTCCTTTACAGTAACCCACAATCCGGATTGCTGGGCCTACAAACTTGGGCCTTCCACAAGCTTCCTTATCCTTAGCCGGATCCTGCGCACCGTCCTTTGGGCCGGGTTACTCCTTGGAGTTTGGCCCACCGGGTTATCGTCCCCCCGTCAGTAGTCCCCAGAATAGCCTGGGCTTCAAGGAACTTCCTTGAAGCGCTCGCTATTCCCTGCAAAGATATCAAACACATAGGCACGTGGTGGCCGGGTTAAGATGCTTTAACAAGTGGCTAGGCCAAACTCCATGGTGGCCATATTGTAACCCGGGCTTTCCCCAAACCCTTTGGTTTAATTTTCCAGGTTCAAACCCTAACAAAAATGCCAAAATTCCATACTCGACAATCAATCCTGACATCACGGAATGGATCTCCTTCTTTCCCTTGTCCAGATGCTTTGCCCAATACTTGGCGCATATCTTGCAGAATCCACGTGGATAACCGTCACCCCACGATTTCCGGCTTCTGGCCGTTAAGATAGGCTCACCCCTACTTTATAAATAGCACTTAGGGGATAACCCTAAACTCATCACTGCGCCTCAGTTTCCATTTTCCTTCCTTGCTCCTTTCACCCTCGCGGCACCACCGCAAGAAACTCGCACTTGTCATCGTAGCAAGACCGCCGCCGGCCGCGCCCGCTCTCAAGCCATCCCGCGCCGCCGTCAAGTATCTCCGTCACGCCTTTGCTCCTCTCGCCAAGAATCGCGGAGGGGCATCCGAGCCACACCGCTTGCCGCTTGCCGCGCTAGACTCCAACCTCTCCAGTAAGCCTCTCGCAGCCGTTTAATTTAGCCCCATAATTTTTCAATTCATTCAAGATCGGATCTAGATCAACCCGTGAATCATTTTTCCGATTTCATCAAATTAGATCGATCAGATGCTCGCCAACTCCTTTAACCGTCTGCTAGATAGTTACAACTCATCCTCCTACCCTCACTAATCACCAAATCTCCTGAAAAACCGCTCGCAAACTTTCCCATCTAGATCCACTTCTCCTTGATTTTCCGCTCATTGCGTTAACACCCGGACAACCTTCCTTTTCCAGCTATCTTGCTTGCAGTAGACACATGGGCAACCACCCATCTTCCCCAAATGCTTTTCCATACGTAAGTGACCAATAATTTTCATGATTGTATTTAACACCCGGATACCTTGTAATCTCCACCTCATAGCGTGACACCCGGATAATTCTTAGCTCTATACTTTCTTGATACCTTATACTCGGATAATCCAACACTTCCGAGTCTTATTTCCTGAGCCTCTTTTTCTTACGTTTTCGCAGGTTGATCCCATGGCTCCCAAACGACAAGGAAAACAGCCGACTCAAGCGAGGACTACCCAAACCATTTCCGCCAACTGGGGGCGTTCCACAGCTACAAAAGCCAAACTGGACGAGCTAGCCGAATTAGGGATCCTTCCTTCTCAGAAGGACATTCACTGGAGGGTGCCGGGCAACGAGACCCGGCCCACACCTGCTGATAACGAGGTAATCTGCTTCGTAGAGCACGTGACCCGGGGATTCCGTCCTCCGGGTCACCCTTTCTTCCGGGAGGTCTTAAGCCATTATGGCCTCCGGGTATTCGACATAGGGCCTAACTCTATGCTGAATATTACCCACTTCATCGTTCTATCCGAGTCGTACTTGTGCATGCCGCCTAGTTTGACTCTCTTCATCGAACTATTCCAATGTAAGTCGTGCCGTGAAAGTGGTGACGGTGCACTTCTTACTTGTGGCGGGGTATCCATCCAACGCAGCAAGAATTCACCAATTCCAACTCTCAATTTGAACTCCCACGTCAAACATTGGCAGCTGTCTTTCTTTTACTGCCACGATACCTCCCCAGACGGCGAAAAGAAACTGCCGAGTTACTCGGAAAACCTCCTCGAACCTTCCGAGTCTTTCAATGCCTTTGCACCAGACTCAGACAGGGAGGCAATCCTTCCCTCCTTAGCCAAGATAGCCATCCTCTCAGCCCAAGGCCTCCTCGGGCTAAATTTAGTAAAAACATGGGTGGACTTTCGAATCCAACCCAACTCCATCCGCACCAAACTGATGTGCGAGTATTCGGGGCATACCACGGATGCACTCCGATACTCCACCAAAAGCTTCGCGACCGGCGATACTAAAAAGACCATCAAAGGCTTCCTGACAGAGAAGCTGGAGGTGATAAAGGGTATCACCGGGTTACCCCCGTTTACTCGGGAAAACCCGGCTCCAGCGGTAATACCCGGTATTCATAGCTTATTTCCACATTATAGCTTGATATAGCTTCTAACCCTTAATCTCATTCTTTTTTCTTAGGCTGATGACCCTTTCTGGAGGGTTCAACCTTCTCCCCCTTCCAGAGACCCAGAAGAAGAGGACGAGCCGGCTGATGATAGTGAAGGTATTTGCACAGCATTTGTATATCTTTACTTGCATCACTTCCTCCCGTTCACCTTTTTTCCAACGAACACACACCCGATTCACAGGACTGGAGGACGAAGGTGAGGCCAATGAGGATGACCCGGAGGCAACCGAGTCTGACCAAGAGGCAACGGTGGGTGCCAAGAGGAAGACCAGGGGGGCAGTGTCCAAGGTTCCTTTTTCCTCATTATCCTCTGAACCTTACTCCTTTGACGCCATGCGACAACTTAACCATCAGTTATCAAATTTGTCGTGCTTGAAGGATTCCTTCCCAGCCAAACGCAGAGTAACTCGGAGCTCCCCGGGTGAAGATCCCCTTAACCCGGGCATCTCTACTCCCTCGGTCCCTCGTGGCGGCGCTCCTCCGCCTCGTCCTTCCGACTCTCCTCGACGCCACCCTTCTCCTAACCATCCACGTGCCGGGCAATTCCGGGTCCCGTTGGTGGTCCCCGTGGCGACCTCATCTGCTTCCAGCGGCGAGCTCCCGCCTGATTACACCGTGAATGCCGGGTAAATTTGTGCTACATGATTTCCTTTTACGCCTAATAAATTTCCACTCAAGCCACCGTCATCACTAATAACCGCCTTTTCTCATCTTTCCTTTAGCGCTCAAGCCGTCGTCAGTGACCCGGAAAACATAGAAGCAGATAACCATCAGGCGGAGAAACCGACTGACAATGCAGACGCCGCGACTGGCGGTGACACGGCGAATAACCAGGGACAATGCCCTCTGAACAATCCACTTCCCCGAGCTGCCGGATCTCCTTCCTCATCGGAACCAGTAGACGAGGAGATCGAAGTTCTAGACACAAGGATGAGTTCTCCCAACCCGGCCACCCAAACTGTCCGGGTCTCAACTCCAAGGGCGGGGAGAGCCCCCCCACCAAGCGACCAAGCTGCCGGCTCTTCCGGTACTCGATCCGAGGAACTGACATTTGCCCAGATGCTGGAAACCCTTCGGACTTTAAGGGGTAATGAAGAAAACATCTTGGGATCTTTGATAGCCAAACACGAGGTAAATCCGACTAATGTTGCTTATGCCTTTGTCCAGTCCCCAAGTTCCGAGTGAATTGATTCATAATTTACTTGGGACTTTATTATACAAGCGACTGATAATTTGCTTCTCCGCCCAACTGATCCTTGTTTGCATGCATGCAGGCTTTCGTAACTCAATCTGAGGAGAAACTGGCGGACGCCACCAAGCTCATCGAAAAGGAGGTAGCTTTACGTGAAGCAGCCGAAGCCGAAGCCAGGAGAAATAGGTTGATAATGAGGAAATATAGGAAACGGGCTCACCGAGCAGAAGATGACCTAACAAGCCTTTCCGTCCAAATATCGGACACATATCGTGCTTTACTTGGTACGTTTCCTCCTCCGGGTTTATCTTTTTGATAGATAGCGGCGGTTTCCCGACTTACGTCTCCATTTCTTCAGGCCCGGACGAAACCATGCCGGAAGAGGATGACATGGCCAAGCTGAAAACCATGAAGAGCGTTATCCGACAGCTATGTGCCGGAACCAAATGGATCCTTGAGGAATTGCGGTGGCCGGGTAGAGGACATGTTGATCTGAAGAGGATGCTGGATGCCTTCTCCACTATTCCCGAGTGGATTTGGCACTGGAAGCGCTCGTCTTGCCGTGTTGGAGTGACCCGGGGGCTTGCACTTGCCAAGGCTTATCTCCCCAAGCTCGAGCTAGTGAAGCTTATGGGCGGCTTCCCCGAGTTCAAGCTTGACGGATCCAAGTTCTCGGTGAAGGATTTTCAGGCCGTCCAGAAAGAGGTCCGTTACCCGGCCAGCGTAATTGCTGATGAACTGGATGTTAATATACTTGTTCCAGCATACGATGCTGCCGGTGAAGCAATTAAGTCAGATCTTCCTGAGCCGTATGATATGCTGGCTCGGTGGAAGGAGGAAGCTGCTGCGATAAGGGCGGAGGCTGCCAAGAAGCAAGCTGAAGCCGGCTCTGCCCCTGCTACCTCAACACCAGTCGTTCCACCTCCTGCAGGGGCTGGTACCGCTGATCCGGGTGCTGCTGCTACCACCAATGATGGCAAGGGCAAGGCCAAGATGAACGCCGAGTGATATATGATTTCTGATGCATCTTCTTATGCACCGGTCGGTCAACATACTTTTTAAAACAGTTATATTTTGGGCGGTGCGCCTGTGCACCTTTGATATCTTTTCACCAGGATTTTGTAATGCACGCTAAGGTCTTGATATACTCGATGCCTGTTCCGGCCTTTTTAAGTTTATCCATTATTGAGCTCATCTATTCTCGATATCTGGCTTTCTTTATTGTTCCTTTTGTGAAAACTCAATTTCCGGGTCTCATGGGTATTGACAAGCGGATTTTGCTTCTAAGTCCCCAAGTCCCCAAGACTCGGATAATTGTGTTTTTGGAATTATACAAGTAAGCCATTTTTTCTCTTTCCAAGATTTCAAGCCATCCGGACCCGGATCGCCGAGTCTAGGACACTTGATCTTGAAAGGGGAACGAACTGCCTACTGCTAATTTCACAAAGATCCCTGAGTTGTTTCACGTAGGTTTTGAAGTTACGCTTAATAGTCGTTGAGTTTCCAGCTGTTCAGCCTTGTACTCTGCATAACTTGTGGTTTAGATGACCCTTTTGACTATCTTGTACTGTAAGCCGGCTTTCGCGTGGATACCATGTTGTTACATCCATACGAAGACGTAGCCAGCCAAGCCCCGTCGGGTTTCATGACTGACTGCAATCGTAAGCGAACAAATCATGCCACTTTAATGCGAGTCACATCGAGCTTAAGTAAGAATAGCCAAGGAATTTGGACTTCTTTGTCCGGTTATAAGATTGTAGCCGTACTCGTTTGCAAGTAATCGGCCCTTATAACTCATAGGCATCATGGCCGGGTCTTTGAGTTTGTAACTGTGCTATTCAAGCGACCAGCCCCCAAGACCTAGATATACGCATCATACTGAGAGTACATAACCTGATAATAACCATCTCTTTTCTTGATAACCACCTCTTTACTTGATATGAAAAATCTAGGTCAGCAAGCCGCCTCGTAAAAAACCCGTCCAGTCCCCAAAGGTACCCTGGATAGGAAAAGAGTACGTCTGAAAACCTGCTGCCTATTACATCGTGCAATTCCACTTGCCAATATAATCTTTTTTAAGTATAATATGGACGTAGCTGAGCCAGGTTCCATGGTCTATCTCTTTCTTGCATAGATGAAGTGGTACGTGCGGTGTCGTTAACTGTAGCCGACTCTTCCCTTGCATCTATCAAGTAATATGATCCATTATGCAGATTCCGGCTTATGATAAACGGTCCTTCCCATGGTGGTGATAATTTGTGCTTTCCTTCATTTGACCGTACCAGGCGCAGAACCAAGTCTCCTTCCTGGAATACCCGGGTTTTCACGCGCCGGTTATGATACCTCCGTAGATCTTGCTGATATATGGCTGATCTTTCCAGGGCTTGTTCTCTTTGCTCTTCTAACATATCTACGGCGTCCTGCCGGGTTTTTTCGTTCTCCACTTCGACGTAAGCTGATACTCGCGGTGAGTCGTGAATAATGTCACTCGGTAACACTGCCTCCGCACCATAGACCATGAAGAAGGGCGTCATCTGAGTGGATCTGTTAGGTGTAGTGTTGATACCCCAAACCACAGAAGGAAGTTCTTCGACCCATGCACCAGCAGCCCTGACACAGGGAACTCGCAATCGTGGTTTTAACCCGCGAAGCAATTCTTGGTTTGCTCTCTCCACTTGTCCATTGGCCTGCGGATGAGCCACCGATGCAACATCAAGCCGGATTCCATTGTTGCCACAGAACTTCTCCATCTCACCAAGGGACATGTTGGTTCCATTGTCGGTAATTATGCTGTGGGGATACCCGAACCGGTAGATAATCCTTTTCAGGAACTTGACTGCTGTAGCTGCTTCGCAATTAGTAACTGGCATAACCTCAACTCACTTGGTAAACTTATCAATAGCCACCAAAAGATGTGTCTTCTTGCATGGTGACATATGGAAGGGGCCAACCATGTCCATACCCCAGACAGCGAACGGCCAAGTTAACGGGATGGTCCGTAACTCCATAGCCGGCACATGGGTTTGGCGAGCGTACCTTTGACATCCGTCACACCTTGCTACCAATCGTTCCGCATCCGCTAGAGCCGTGAGCCAGAAAAATCCGTGTCGATAAGCTTTAGCCACAAGAGACCTTGTGGATGCATGATGTCCACAGTCGCCTTCATGGATTTCCTTGAGAATCTGTCGGCCTTCTTCTGGCGCTACGCAGCGCAAAAAGACTCCTGCTGCGCTTCTCTTGTATAATTCTCCATTGATGATAGAATATCCCTTTGCTCGCCTCAAAATTTGCCTTGCTAACACCTCCTGCTGTGGTAACTCGCCCCGCGACAGGTAGGCCAAAAACGGTTCTGTCCATTCGGGAACAGTACGTACTGCAGCCACAAGTCCTGAATCCGGGTCTTGGTTTGCCAATTCCTCCTCTGACTCGGTTTTAACCGATGGTCGCCATAATTCATCCAGGAAAACGTTAGGTGGAACCGGCTCTCTGCGCGAGCCGAGTCTAGCGAGCGCGTCGGCTGCCTCGTTCTTTCTTCTGTCTATAGGCTCCACCTCATACCCGGAAAAACATCCTGCAACCCTATCAACTTCCCTGCGGTATGCTGCCATAGTTGCGTCCTTTCTATCCCAAGTTCCTGACACCTGCTGTACCACAAGATCCGAATCTCCGAAACACCGTATCCTTTTGATGTTCATCTCCTTGGCTGCCCTTAGGCCGTGCAATAGGGCCTCATACTCGGCCACGTTGTTGGAACAGTCAAAGTGGATTTGTAGTACGTAACTTAGTTTATCTCCTTTGGGTGACGTTAGCACCACCCCAGCTCCTGATCCCTCGTATTGCTTAGATCCATCGAAGTGCATGATCCATGACTCGGAATTTGGAACCGTTGTAGTCATGCCTGTATGTGTCCAGTCGTTAACGAAATCAATTAAAGCTTGAGATTTGATTGCTGACCTGGGTTCGTAGTTGATGTGATAATCCCCCATCTCTATCGCCCATTTGGCTATTCTTCCCGTCGCGTCCGAGTTTCTGATGATATCCGACATTGGTATTGAACTAACCACTGTTATGGGGTGTTCTTGGAAGTACGGCTTCAATTTCCGGCTAGCCATAAAGACCCCAAACACCAGCTTTTGCCAATGTGGATAGCGCTGCTTTGCTTCTGATAATACCTCGCTGACATAATAAACCGGCCTCTGAACCGGGTAACCTTTCCCGTCCTCTTTACGCTCCACAACAACTACTGCGCTGACGGCTCGGGGGCCAGCTGCCACGTACAGCAACATAGGATCTTTAGGACCCGGCGCCGCTAGTACTGGTGGTTCGGATAACTGCCTCTTTAGTGCCTCGAATGCCTCATCCGCATCTTGATCCCACACGAATTTGTCTGATTTCCGCAAGAGCCGGTACATGGGTATTGCCTTTTCTCCGAGTCTGGATATGAATCGGCTCAAGGCTGCTACGCAGCCCGTGAGCTTTTGAACATGCTTCAAATTTTCTGGTTTTTTCAGACCTTGGATGGCCTTGATTTTATCCGGGTTTGCTTCGATCCCTCTTTCGGAAACTATAAAGCCGAGTAATTTCCCGGCTGGAATTCCGAACACGCACTTTGTCGGGTTGAGCTTCATCTGGTACCTCCTCAAGTTTTTGAACGTCTCCTTTAGATCATCGATAAACGTCTCCGCCTTCCTGGTCTTGATGACCACATCATCCACATAGGCGTGGACGTTGCGTCCGATTTGTTCTTCGAAGCACTTTTGAATACATCGTTGGTAAGTTGCACCGGCGTTCTTCAATCCAAACGTCATGGTTTTATAACAGAAGGCCCCAAAAGGGGTTATGAATGATGTTTTCTCCCAATCCTCCCTCTTGAGCTTGATCTGATGATAACCGGCATATGCGTCCAGGAAGCATAATAAATCGCTTCCAGCTACTGCATCTATAATCTGATCTATCCTGGGTAGTGCGAACGGATCCTTTGGGCAATGTTTGTTGAGACTCGTAAAATCAATGCACATCCTCCACTCATTGGTCTTTTTCATCACTAGAACCGGGTTTGCCAGCCAATCCGGGTGAAATATTTCCATGATAAAGCCGGCTGCCAATAGCCGAGCGATCTCTTCGCCTATAGCCTTCCTTCTTTCCTCATTCATTTTCCTCAAGCCCTGCTTCACGGGCCTGTACTTGGGATCCACATGCAAACTGTGCTCGGCTAGCTCTGTAGGGATACCCGGCATATCGCTAGGTGTCCAGGCGAACACATCTGCATTTGAACGAATAAACTCCACAAGTGCTTCCTCCTGCTCTTTTCCCAAGTTAGACCCTATGGTAAACTGCTTAGTGGAATCGCCTTCAACAAAATCTATCTTCTTGGTGTCTTGTGCTGCCTTGAATTTTGCTCTCTCGTCCTCGGTATTCGGCTTGTTCAAGGCTGTTCTATCATCCGGGTTCACTTGAGACCGGTAATATTCGAGTTCTTCCTTTCTGCATGCTTGCTCAGCCATAACCGAATCTCCTTCGTCACACTCGGCCGCTATATCCCGGTTACCATGTATGGTGATGGTCCGTTTAGGACCCGGAATCTTTAGCTGCAAATACACGTAGCACGGCCTAGCCATGAATTTGGCGTAAGCCGGTCTTCCAAACAGCGCGTGATAAGGACTGCGCAGTTTGACCACCTCGAACGTGAGCCACTCAACTCGATAATTATCCGTCGATTCTCCAAAAGCAACCTCCAAGGTGATCTTTCCCTCGGGGCTCGCCGAGTGACCCGGTACGATCCCATGAAAGATTGTCGAACTTTTCTGCAATTGGGACTCTTTGAGACTCATCCGTAAGAAGGTCTCCCAATAAAGGATGTTGATGCTACTTCCACCGTCCATCAGGACCCTCTTCAGTTCGTCCAGCTTCTCTGTCAGGAAGCCTTTGATGGTCTTGTTAGTATCGCCGGTCGCGAAGCTTTTGGTGGAGTATCGGAGTGCATCCGTGGTATGCCCCGAATACTCGCACATCAGTTTGGTGCGGATGGAGTTGGGTTGGATTCGAAAGTCCACCCATGTTTTTACTAAATTTAGCCCGAGAAGGCCTTAGGCTGAGAGGATGGCTATCTTGGCTAAGGAGGGAAGGATTGCCTCCCTGTCTGAGTCTAGTGCAAAGGCATTGAAAGACTCGGAAGGTTCGAGGAGGTTTTCCGAGTAACTCGGCAGTTTCTTTTCGCCGTCTGGGGAGGTATCGTGGCAGTAAAAGAAAGACAACTGCCAATGTTTGACGTGGGAGTTCAAATTGAGAGTTGGCATTGGTGAATTCTTGCGGCGTTGGATGGATACCCCGCCACAAGTAAGAAGTGCACCGTCACCACTTTCACGGCACGGCTTACATTGGAATAGTTCGATGAAGAGAGTCAAACTAGGCGGCATGCACAAGTACGACTCGGATAGAACGATGAAGTGGGTAATATTCAGCATAGAGTTAGGCCCTATGTCGAATACCCGGAGGCCATAATGGCTTAAGACCTCCCGGAAGAAAGGGTGACCCGGAGGACGGAATCCCCGGGTCACGTGCTCTACGAAGCAGATTACCTCGTTATCAGCAGGTGTGGGCCGGGTCTCGTTGCCCGGCACCCTCCAGTGAATGTCCTTCTGAGAAGGAAGGATCCCTAATTCGGCTAGCTCGTCCAGTTTGGCTTTTGTAGCTGTGGAACGCCCCCAGTTGGCGGAAATGGTTTGGGTAGTCCTCGCTTGAGTCGGCTGTTTTCCTTGTTGTTTCCCCGCCGGCGAGCAGCGTCGTTGTCTGACAGAGTTCAGCGCGCACGCGTCAAAAATTCAGTTAACGCGCCTGCTGAAGCTCAACCTCTCTGCATCTGTGTTACTGACAAGAAACGCGAAACAGCACACTGGTTCAGAGGCTTAGCGAGCGCACGCGAGGGACTGAGTTCGATCCCTCGGCTCCGCGAATAAAACCACACTTTTTCTCACAGGTGCTGACAGGGAGGGCCCCCTGTCAGCCACACACTTGCCACGCCAGCACACCGTGACCCTGGGCCCCCCTCGCAGTGCCTAGGGTAGGGTTATGTGCGTATAAAAAGGTTTTTAGAGCTTTCTGTTTTAAATCTGGGTCCAATTATTTTACAGATTGGTCCCTGGACATAAAACTCAAATAACTTTAGTTTTATAATTCCAAATAACAAAAATAAAATATGTGCACTGCTCTAAATTTTAGTCTCTATCTAATGGTAGCATTTGTTTTCTTTTTTGAATTTTCAAAATGCAATTCAAATTTGAATTCAAATAATTCAATTGCAATTTGCTAAAATTCATAACTAATTCATTCTTAATCCAAATATTGCAAATAAAATATGTTTTCCATACCATTTTGAACCACCTATTCAAATATAATTTTTTTTCATGGTTTGAATGATTTAAATTGCTTAAATAATTTAAACCTTATTTAAATCATTTAAAATTGATAAAATCATTACTTGCTCAATTTGAATTATTTTGAACATGCAAAATATGTTTTCAAACCACAAAAGTATAAACTTTTCAAATGTGAACTTGAATTTATGTTTGGAACAAATAAAATTCAAATAAAAATTCAAACTTGTTTTAAATTCATTTAAAACTTGTTTAATATTGTCTAAGTCATAATAAATTCATCCTAATGCCTTTTTCAATATTTGAAACATGTAATCCACCCAAAATTTCATGATCTTTTCAAATATGAATTTTGTTATTTGTTTTGAACAATTTATATGGTTGAAAACAACAAATACTTGTGTGTCACCTTTAAGGCACCAAAAATTCCCTAAATTAATAAATAAATTTCTAAATTGGTAAACCCTATTTTAAATTGGTTCTATTGTTGTTATTTTGTTGTTTTCCACATGCATGCATCATACTAAACCACTGGCACCTGTTGATTAGTTGGAAAACAAATAATCTAACCAAAATCCATGGGCTTTTCATATGCAACTCAAAATTGCATATGTGTCCATTTAAATTGCGTTACCATGTCAACTAGTTTATTTTGATGCATCTATTAACTTGACATGCATCATCCCATGATTGTGCACTATGCCATCATATTGATTGTTTATTTTCCTGTATTGTTTGTTTGCTTCTTCTCGGATAGACGACGACGTTGAGACCGACGATCTTTACGACACCCCTTCTGAGGATCTAGCCCAGTACCCGGCTACTGAGTTTGCAGGCAAGTTATCACTCACATGAACCATTGTGTTCCTTTCAACATTGGTTACCGATACTTTCCGTTGTCTATTCTGCTAGCCATATGTATCGTTGTTTCTGTTACGAACCTATCACATGATACCGTGAACCCTGATATTGCCTCACCTCCAGTCCTATAACCCCGTTGCTTGGGCCCGTGTATTACTAGCATGCTTAGGGTTGTTTTTGATCGAGTCTGTTACCAGTTACTTTCTGTTATCATATATGCTTATATTCTGGGGCTCGATATTAAACAACAACCTGTTAATTTGAGGTAATAATAATTTGCTGATAAGGCACCGGCAGGAGGCCCGGCGTGGTTTTGAGGCCTGCTAGTGTCGGCCCTAATAGGAAAAGGGTCTTGTCTACTGATCCATGATGAGCGCACTATCCGCATGTGGGAAGCATGTATGGGCGCCCCCCTCAATTTGATTCGATTCGCATCTCGTCCAAATCACCACACTTAGTTCGGGCTTTCCATTTGATGCACGCATATGCAGGTACGAACCCGAGGCCAGGGTGGAACTTTTGTAGTCGGCATTTAGGGCGGTGTGGTCTTCCAGTGCTATGAGGGTCCCCTTTTCTTCGTGGGGCTCGATTAGCCGCGCACGCACAGCACGTGGTGCTTTGGGCTTGATGCGAAGAAGAGTTGAGTTGTGTTGAGTGCCCCGCTTGGTGGGAAAGGCCTTCCCATCTGGCGGGTTATTCTTACGTGTACGGCCAAATTGGTGCACCCCTGCAGGGATAAATCTTCTCGAGAAGCCGTGTTTTCCGCGGTTATGGTTAACTTGGTGAAAGTACTGGCTAACAAGTACTCAGAACAACTTACACCTAACTAATGATAACTTGACTAGTAATAGGCTTATTGACACAACAATTTGATCCATCATTAATCCAACTGTGTGAGTTATCCTCGGATTGCTTCTTTGGATAAGGTGTAAGGACCCCAGTCCGGCAGTCTGAAACCCTACGTATGCATACATTCACGATCCCAGAAAGATCAGTCGTGAACAACATACACAGTTGGCATACAGAAATACATCATCCATTACACGAATACATAAAGGTATTACACAAATGATCACATGATCAAGTTTAAAGCAACTGCCAAAAGGGCATGCAACATAACAAACACAGCGGAAGACAAATAAAACACAACGTAGTTGAGCCCAAGTCACGCCTTAACCTACAGGCTGCTGACCCGGAGACGATCCTAGTTCGCAAAGCCCGTCAACTCCGTACTTCTCTTCATAGATCTCCTTTGGAGGCTCCTTCTCCAAATCTGATAAGTAGATACCAGGGGCGAAACCATAATGAGTACATTTGAATGTACTCAGCAAGACATCCATCATGTCACTTACCAACATGCAACTATGCTTATATGGTGGAATAGGTAGGCTATAAATAGGGTTCACTACCAATGGTGTTCATATATGATGACACCATAGTTGCAGTCAGGTTAATCTGTATCTTCGTTGAAGAAGATACTTCAGAAGAAAATAATATAGTTTTATTTCTCTTGTAGATCTCACATGTACAAGAGTTTTTGTAAAACTTTGTTAAAGAATATTTTCTCTTTGCAAAACTTCTTGGAATCAGTTTCCAGAATTCTTGCTTAGAGTAGAAAAGGTTTTCTTTGCAAAATATTTTTGTTTTTGTATAACAGCATCTGGCTTTTCATCATCGACGATACCTCCACGGTATAAGTTTCCATTTCCTTTCCGAACTTCACAAGTTCAACACTTCCTTTCCAAAAATTCCTTTTCAAAAACACCCTCTTTTGAAAACATTGACACAATGCTAGCTACATGGCCATTCAACTGTCCATATCCGAGGACGCGGCTTCTTCGAAAAAGTTGTACTCTGCAGAGGTGTACACATCCACTAGATCCAAAACTCTGCCATGGACCACCCATGGATCATCACAGCGATATGCAAGCACCAGAGAAGTTGATCCTAACTGTCCACTCTGACACAAGCTAGTATATGCTCATTCCTTCAGATGGGTTGTTCTCCCCGGCACCAGGTCCCACCCTGCCTAGCCGGGAGGCCCAGCTGTCGCATCCGGAGGGAAAATTAATCCCACACTGTGTATGTCCCGTTTCCCCTCTCCTGGCGACACTTCGGTTCAGAGAATCCGCTTCTCTATAGCACTTTGGAATAAAGCATACACTAACAAGTTCAAGCATCTAGATAGGCCCCATACCCATATAGGGGTAGAGTGGCAGTACGGTAAAGGTTGTCCGGCGAAGACTAGGTTATGTGTCATTTTTGAAAACACCAATTTCTCAAAAATGACCACTTCCACATTCTTCCGGAGAATAAGGATCCGCCTTTTCTCCGGGTTTTTCCGTAAAGCCTTTGTTTTGTAGAATCACAATTTTAGGGTGTCCACTTAGGGACTAGTATATTTGATGGTAATAAATACCATATGGTGGCTTATGGGCTTGGTATTACCAAGTTTTAACTACTGGCATAATAGTAACCTATATACTAGTATAGTAGTAATAGCCACATCAAAAATAGTTTTGATAATAAAGTTTTGGTAAAACTTCAGAGGTAAAACATGCATGATAGATAATGATAAGTATTGTATCAGCAAGCATCAGGATGGCTTGCCTCAAGTCTCTTAATGTCCCTGGCCTTGAAGCAACTTGAACTTGACGCACAGCTCCACAACTGCTTCTTCTTCTTCTTCGCGTTCTAGCGTCGTAAAGGAAATAAAAGACACACACTCAGGTCTAAAGTACAAACAACTAAGCTAAGAAACACATACAGCAACAAATGTTCACTCTCGAGTTCTCTCGAAACGATAACGCGAAAACTATCTCACATAACTCTCACGGTCCAAAACTATCGTCATGCACTATGTATGGTTTAGAAAACCATATCCCACATCATACATACCATATATGGAGTGGTGTACCACTCTCATAATAATATATACAAGAAGCTAAAAATATAGCGTGTGGGTGAAAAAGTTTAGGTTGCTAAGGTAAAACAAACAGACAGAATAATACCCATGGCAGTGGGTATTACTCACCACAAGCAACTATCACTTTATGTGTTCATGATTTTAGTTGGATGTTTTAGTTTCACAAGATACTCTTAAACACAAGCACAACACAAGTATAAACTCATGCTAAGGTAAAACACTCCAACAAAATCCAAACAACAAGCAAACACACCACAATTGAATAGACTATTTATTCACTATGTTTTTGTTTACTAGAGGTTTTGGAATCCATCAATTATGAAAAATTAGCAAACAACCAGTACCTAAAAACAAGGATAACAAGTCATAAAAATAATCTAAAACACAATCATCACTCAAGGTAATATCCCTATCAAAAGCATAGAAACAGGACTGCACTGATAACACACTAGTATGGAAAATCTACACAAGCATGTTATAAGAAAAACTTATATTCTACAACTATAGCACAAGAAACTAAATGATTCATGGCATCATAACAGAAGTAATAACTTCATAAATATGCTATAATAAACTCATACACTTATGAAATAAAAGATGAAAATACTATAGCAAAAATCACCATTTTCTAGTGGTGACACTAGTTCATCACTAGAGAAGCAAACAAGGTTACTATGATGCTTAATTCTAAACAAGAAAGTCATGATCATAAAATGTACCTAATAACATTACACAAAACTTACACATGCTAGTAAGCACAAACATCAAAACAATCCCATGAAACAACTATTAAACATGCATAAATTAATTCTAGCAATTTATGTTTTTCTTAAACAATTACTAGCAAGCAAGCAAGGTATACTTACACAACCAGTAGCTATGCAATCAAATAAAAGTTATCTAAACCTTTTTAAAAATCCAAACACTCAATTTAAAATCATTCACAAACAATCTATCAATCAAAAGGAATTTAGTTTATTTGCAAACAATTTAATTTAGCACTCAATAGTGAATCATTTCTTAACAAGATACTCCTAAGGAATATTATGCTAACAAATGGATCACACCTAACATACTAGTAGATCCTTATAAGAAATAAACTTCTCACTTGCATAAGTGAAAACAAACCATTATATTTTCCATGGTGGAAAATATCCTATCAACCACATAATTAAAAACATGTTATTTTCTCACATGTGCATGGTTGGGAATTTTCATCCACAACCAAGATGCAATGGGACCAGTGGGTTATGGACCCATTAATACCAAGGTAAATGAGGTACTAAGCCTCTGGTTACTCATGACAAAAATTAATATAACAAAATAAATAAAACAAGGCTATTTATTCTAGTGCATACAAGACTAGTGCATAAGAATAACAAAACCTACACATGCTTCACCATAAAAATACATGCAAGCTATCAGAGACAAAAACATCAAAATAACAGTACCAAAATGGTACTGGATCTATAGCAAATATAGCACAAAAATCATCAAGGCATTCACACAAAGATCTAGCTCTCACAATAATTCCAAAGAATAAACACTAGAAAAATAAAAAATGCTACTCATGCTTTGCTATAAGATCACATGCAAGTTAATGAATATAATAGCATATAAATCACAGTACCAAAATGGTACTGGACTCACCACAATCATAGCAAAAACTTAGGTAACAAGCACACAAAGATTTGCTCACACAACTAGTGAAATAAGTACTAGAAAACAAACAACAAATGTTACACATGCTTTGCTATAAAATAAGGTGTAAGCTAATAGAGATAATAACAGAGAAATAACAGTACCAAAGTGGTACTTGATCTATCATAACCACAACAAAAATCTAGGTACAACAAAGCTACAAGGATTTGCCCACACAACAATCCAAATAATAAAACTAGGAAAATAACAAATGGTATTCCTATTTCTATTTGACTTTCCAAACATGCACACACTTTCTAAGGTAGATGTACTGCAAGAAAACAACTTAATAACAAGATCCAACACATCTCTACATTCTAGGAACAAAAATTAAGCCAACCAACCATTTCATTTCAACAAAAACAAACAAAGAAGTCAAAACAGAAAACCTGCTGTTTCTAGATCTGTCCACCAAAAATAATCTTTAGCCTAAAAAATTTATCTAAGCTAGGATAAGATAGATCTAGTCAATACCAAACTCATCCAATTGGATTTGCTTCAAAAATCATTTTTAAACTCCTTATAAAAGGTCTAGAAAAGCCTACTGGTCTTTTACCAAAATGGATGTCATTTCCATTTGGTAACTGGCGTTGATGTAAGGCCAAGTCCTATGGATAGATCTACTCATAGGCTACTCAAAACAGTTTGATTTGACCAAAATGGATAGAGATCCAAAAAGTTATGCCAAAAATGGCTAAACAGACAGTCTGTGGCAAAACAGGTATTGTGACAAAAATAAAAGTGCAAACTTGGATCTACCAACGGGAAATGGTTAGGAAAACATAAGCCTAGTGCTGTGAATTTTTGTAGAAAATAATCTGCACGAAAACTATTTTTCACAAGCTCAAAACGACAGACAAACATCTGCAGGGATTTGAGGTTCCTCACATCGGTTTAAGAAAAATGGCCGGCGGCGATTTTGGAGCTCATGGAGCTCACATGGCTGGCTCAAGGCTCCTCTAAGCTTGGGGATGAAGTGTGGTAGTGGGGGGTTGTGGAGAAGGGGCAAGGTGCAAGGAGATGGCCTTGGGATCTTTATAGAAGAGGGAATGAGGGGAGGGGCAAGATGGTCACCTCATAATAAGGCAATGAGGCCAAGGGGCAAGACCACCAAGGGGCAAGTCAAGGTTGGCCTTTGGAGTGAGGAAAGATCAATGGCATGGGTCAAGGGTCAAGGGCAAAAATGGAAGTGTGGCATTGGATCCCTACCATTTGATGGCATAAGAGGTGTTCAAGGGACTTTTTGGTATTTTCCATTTGAGTGCACATGGTGTCCTATTCAAGTACACATGTGACATGGGCAAGGTTGGCCTTTGGGGGCAAGGGGAGGCAATGGACAAGTGGAAAAGTCAAAAATATCTAAGATGCATGTGTGCCCATACCTATCCTAGTCACCATATCTATCCTCTCTTATCTTCATGCCTAAGGCTTCTAGAAGCAAGGTCAAGCATCCAAGATGGAGTACTAGTTGTGGTCAACACAAGGGACAAGGTCTCACTTCGAATCTTGCAAGGGAAGACAATGAAATCTTCTGCCCAAAATCGTATCTGTGACTGTTTCGAATAATTCAGAAAATTCTCTTAGTGTTGGAAAACAGATCAAAGGTTCACAAAGTTGAGTTTGTTTTCAGGGTTCAATTGCTTTCCAAAATTGGTTTTCAAAGTATGGATGTGTTAACCATGTTATACACTTTCAGAAACAACTTTTGAAAACAATTTTGAACTAGTTTAAGGCCATGAAAATAATGTGGAAAAAGACCTACTTTCTGTTTTTATCTGTTTCTCAAAACTGCCTTATTCTGCCTTAATTTTATACCACAAAAACAACAAGCAAAAGATAGTTTTTATTTGTTCAAAAATAAAATTAAGCTTATAGTTTGGTAGTATATATATCAAGGATTAATTAAAAGTCAATAAACCATAATATAAGAATTTATAGCTTGGTTAAAACAATGGTAGAAAAGAGGTACCTGGCTTTATTTTCAGGAATTGTTTTCTATAGGAAAGTTAAAAGAAAACTTTCATAGATCATTTTGGAAACTTGTTTTCTTGGATTCCAACAAGGTTAAAAGTTTGTTTTAAGATGCAAACAAGAATGATCCAAGTCTTGGAATAAAAATCCACTCAAGTAATAATAAGAAAACATTAGGAAAAATATCAGGAATATTTTTCAGAAACATAAGGTGTTGGTTTTATAATGAAACAAAACTTATGTTGCAAATATGATTAAGATCATAACACAAGTTAGTTCACACCATCATGTGGTTATAAAAATAATTTGTTGGCCCTAATAGTTGTCTTTTTTAGCACAGTCCAAGAGTCCAAAAACTGGGATGTGACAGACCTTCCCCCCTTACAAGAATCTCGTCCCGAGATTCGCAGGCAAGCGAAAAGAGGGTATGGTCAAAACAACAATGTTAGATGATATGTTTACAAAACATGTGTTGGTGTTTTGTAACATTATTTACAGGGGCTTCCCCCCTTTGATTTATCTTACCAGAATTCACCGGTAAATTTGTTTTCTTTACAAAGGTTTGGGTGCCATGGTCTAAACCTCGAACATATTGCTCCTTAAATGGATATCCATCAACGTTTATTTAGTATGAGCTTTCTATTGCTCACTGTCCAAAATCCAGGAAAATCCACTATCTTCCTCTTACTAATATATTTAAATCTCAAAACATTTTGTTTTCCTCAATGGTAGTTTATCAAGATCATAAAGTTATAGCAACTCTGAGTACTATCAACTCTATAAGGTTCCTATCAAAAACTCCAAGCTCAATATTGATATTTACTAAAATCTACCATCATCAATTTATATCCACCAATCTTTCTAAACCTCAATGAGTTTTCCTCCATCTCATAAATCTAAAATCTGGTTCCTCCAACACATATGTACGGGAGATATTGTCGCCTAGTAATGATCATAGTTTTATCTATCTACTATTTTTTCCAACCTTTCCCTACTTCAAAACCGCTATAGAATCATCCTAAGGCACCTTTCTCTTTGTTTTTGGAAAAAGTTGATTACGCGTTTTCTTTTTAAACGGGTCATAACAAACTCTGTAACACATCAACTCGATAAGTTACTTTGTAAGGTATTTGGTCTTAGACAGCAGCATAAAAAGAAAATTGGTGAGCCAACTCTGTAGGGTTTTATGCTCAAGAGATGAGGTTATATTACCTAGTTTGTAAGGTCTCCAACTAGAATTAGATGAAACCATTTTACTAACTCTGTAGGGTGGCACCAATTTTATGTGGCAAAAAAATTTAATTTACTCTGTAGGGTGTTATACTAACATTAGCTGAGATTTTGTTAGTATCGTTAACTATTTAAGATTTTAATTAGCCCGACGTGACACTTCTAGTGTTCCATTTACGTAGGGTTTTTCAGGGTGCGATCACAAACAAAACAAGGGGGTTCACAGGTGTGGTTTGAAACATACCATTGGCTATGGCATGAGTCGCAGATGCTCCTGCAACATCATCTCGGTCTCGAGGTCCACTCATCAGATTCTTGCGTTTCTTCTGGGCTGGACCTTGGGTTTCTTGGGGTTCTTCAGGATGAGCTAGAATACGGTTCTTCTTGGGACATTCGCGAACAAAGTGTCCTTCCTGTCTACAGGCAAAGCAAACCATGGTTTTAGGCTTGACTTTCACCCGTCTCCTCGAAGATTGTGGCCTCGCAGGCAAAATGCAGCGAGTCACCCATAGACTAGTTTCTCCTGGCGTCACCATCTTCCGTTTGCGGCTCTCTCTAGCAAGCAGTTGCTGGTACCCTCTCATAAGGAACACAATATCCTCAGCATTGGTGATGACAAGCTGAGTCAAATGCTCCAGGATAGCGTGGGTGGCGATGTGCTCAGCACGAGCGGCTTCACTCTCTTCCCTCAACAGAGAAAACAGTTGAGCAACTGTCGGCTCAGGTGACGGAGGTAGATCGCTGGTCATGCTGAAGAAAAATAACGGTGTAAGACGATAGCAACTAAAGGTGGTTTTGGTTTTAAAGGCTCGTGACATGTATCGGCTCATAGCGGATATGAGAACGGTAGATAACACGACAACAAGCAAACATCGATGAAACTAAAGCCAACTCAAACCAAGATTAACACGCATGTGAAAAACGAGTCTTAACAAGCATAACTTAACTTAAAGGTTCACATGGCTACAACATAAGGCTTACAACACAACTGGCACACACAACGCTCTAACAGAGGAGCTCACACGACACGAACACAAACACAAACAAGCGTCTGGGGTGGAAAAACAACATAAGTCCTAACATCCTGCGGCAATCTAAGTGCTCGAGGAAGCGCGTAGCTGTTCCTCCAACTCTGCAACTCGGGCCTTGCTAGCTTCAAGCTGGAACTTAAGGTCTCTCACTTGTGCACGGAGATGGAAACCAACAAACCTCATGGTCTTTCCTTGTGCCACGAGACGGCGCTCGGTAGCAGTGGAAACTCTCAGGTCTTTGGTTAGCTGGAAGATCTCTCTTCCTTGATTATCGAACTCTCCTCTGAGCCTATCAAGGGAAAACTGAGTGTTGTACAGCTGTCCCTCCAAGTGCTGGAAATGACGGGCAAACACAAAGTCTTCGATGACATCAACTGGCATGTTGTCCTCATCGCGCCTCCCATAGTATCTATAGGGGGTGCCTTCAAACGTGCCGCGAAAGAAGTTCGCGAGTTTGGCAATGGTCAGCTGCATCACTCTAAGGATACCATCTTCCCAACTATTCTCCATGACTTCGCAAGTGATCTCTGGGGTTGATGGTGCTCTCACTGGTGCACGGATGGTGCAGACGACCAACCAGGACATTTCTCGTCCATCCATGTGGAACTGGGCTCCCTTTAACTCAGGTAGGGGACGACCGATCAGGCGAGTCATCTTGATCAAATCCACCTCAAAGCGGCGGTAGCAAGGTTCATGCGATCCCAGCCGGAAGGACTTGGTGAAGACAACTGCCATCTACACAAGATTTTAGAGGGGATTAAGTTAGGTAGCAGTGTGCAAAATTTTAAGATCCTTATTTCTCTTGTTTGGTCTTTTAAAAGAGGACATAGAAAGTGCAACGTTTAGCCAACAGGGCAAAACGAGTCTTTTGCAAACAGACAAACATAGAGGTTTTGGTCAGTAGTGGTTGGTGCATTCAGGCCTTTTCTTCTTTGAGGGTTGTCGTTGTTGGAGCTTTATCTGTTGGAGTGCATCACTGGAACGCTATCAGCTCGTGTGGCTCGATGGTCCTCTATTTAGGCCCAACGGTGCTTTCATTAATTGTGGGGGAGATGGTGGTGGTTCACGACGGGTCGCATTATGAAGCGAAAACAAGTATAAGTCTAAGCAACAAATTCTTGTTTTTGAATACTATACAAACATTTTTTCTTGCAAAAATCTAACACGAGGCGATTCAAAAACAAGAGCGGGGCAATCACAAATTTGCAAAATTTGAGCACCCCACAAACATATAGAATCCTAGATGAACCAAATTCTACACCACACAACAGCACAAAGTCCTACGGACACACCTAAGCAAGCCAAAACACACAAACAAGGCTCCATTGGAGCTACGTAGGGGGAGGCGACTCATGGGTAATCGCTAAATTACTCCAAACCAGACTGATTCAAAAGTCCTAGAAGTGGCTGAAGAACTATATCTACTTCTGACCCTCACCACTGTAGACCTAGGCAATTATTTTGGTCTTCTCGGGACATCGGCAAGTATATAAGTTTTTGGATAAAAACAAAATACTAGAAGTAAAGTTTTGATAAAACTTTTAACTGAGAGAGGTAATAATATGCAACAATCTGTTTTTGAAACTCCAACTATTTTCTGGACAGAAAACTTCAAAGAAGAGAGAAGTTTCAAAAACAGAGCGGAGCAGTTGCAAACAAGTAAGAAATAAACTCTTAACCGAGAGAGATACCAATTCTGTAAGGCCCGCCCTTCAAACCACTGTTCAAGGACGCCCTTGATATGCATTTAGAATCTTTTGAAAAGATCAGAAGGAGGGAAAAATATACTAAAATTCTCTTAGATAAAAATAATTTAGATAGTAAATAGGTTTTTACCCAAAATACTTTACTTTCCTATCTGACGTCCATGCTAACTAAGGTCTCCTAAGGTCAGGATGGCTCTGATACCAACTCTGTAAGGACCCCAGACCGGCAGTCTGAAACCCTACGTATGCATACATTCACGATCCCAGAAAGATCAGTCGTGAACAACATACACAGTTGGCATACAGAAATACATCATCCATTACACGAATACATAAAGGTATTACACAAATGATCACATGATCAAGTTTAAAGCAACTGCCAAAAGGGCATGCAACATAACAAACACAGCGGAAGACAAATAAAACACAACGTAGTTGAGCCCAAGTCACGCCTTAACCTACAGGCTGCTGACCCGGAGACGATCCTAGTTCGCAAAGCCCGTCAACTCCGTACTTCTCTTCATAGATCTCCTTTGGAGGCTCCTTCTCCAAATCTGATAAGTAGATACCAGGGGCGAAACCATAATGAGTACATTTGAATGTACTCAGCAAGACATCCATCATGTCACTTACCAACATGCAACTATGCTTATATGGTGGAATAGGTAGGCTATAAATAGGGTTCACTACCAATGGTGTTCATATATGATGACACCATAGTTGCAGTCAGGTTAATCTGTATCTTCGTTGAAGAAGATACTTCAGAAGAAAATAATATAGTTTTATTTCTCTTGTAGATCTCACATGTACAAGAGTTTTTGTAAAACTTTGTTAAAGAATATTTTCTCTTTGCAAAACTTCTTGGAATCAGTTTCCAGAATTCTTGCTTAGAGTAGAAAAGGTTTTCTTTGCAAAACATTTTTGTTTTTGTATAACAGCATCTGGCTTTTCATCATCGACGATACCTCCACGGTATAAGTTTCCATTTCCTTTCCGAACTTCACAAGTTCAACACTTCCTTTCCAAAAATTCCTTTTCAAAAACACCCTCTTTTGAAAACATTGACACAATGCTAGCTACATGGCCATTCAACTGTCCATATCCGAGGACGCGGCTTCTTCGAAAAAGTTGTACTCTGCAGAGGTGTACACATCCACTAGATCCAAAACTCTGCCATGGACCACCCATGGATCATCACAGCGATATGCAAGCACCAGAGAAGTTGATCCTAACTGTCCACTCTGACACAAGCTAGTATATGCTCATTCCTTCAGATGGGTTGTTCTCCCCGGCACCAGGTCCCACCCTGCCTAGCCGGGAGGCCCAGCTGTCGCATCCGGAGGGAAAATTAATCCCACACTGTGTATGTCCCGTTTCCCCTCTCCTGGCGACACTTCGGTTCATAGAATCCGCTTCTCTATAGCACTTTGGAATAAAGCATACACTAACAAGTTCAAGCATCTAGATAGGCCCCATACCCATATAGGGGTAGAGTGGCAGTACGGTAAAGGTTGTCCGGCGAAGACTAGGTTATGTGTCATTTTTGAAAACACCAATTTCTCAAAAATGACCACTTCCACATTCTTCCGGAGAATAAGGATCCGCCTTTTCTCCGGGTTTTTCCGTAAAGCCTTTGTTTTGTAGAATCACAATTTTAGGGTGTCCACTTACGGACTAGTATATTTGATGGTAATAAATACCATATGGTGGCTTATGGCTTGGTATTACCAAGTTTTAACTACTGGCATAATAGTAACCTATATACTAGTATAGTAGTAATAGCCACATCAAAAATAGTTTTGATAATAAAGTTTTGGTAAAACTTCAGAGGTAAAACATGCATGATAGATAATGATAAGTATTGTATCAGCAAGCATCAGGATGGCTTGCCTCAAGTCTCTTAATGTCCCTGGCCTTGAAGCAACTTGAACTTGACGCACAGCTCCACAACTGCTTCTTCTTCTTCTTCGCGTTCTAGCGTCGTATAGGAAATAAAAGACACACACTCAGGTCTAAAGTACAAACAACTAAGCTAAGAAACACATACAGCAACAAATGTTCACTCTCGAGTTCTCTCGAAACGATAACGCGAAAACTATCTCACATAACTCTCACGGTCCAAAACTATCGTCATGCACTATGTATGGTTTAGAAAACCATATCCCACATCATACATACCATATATGGAGTGGTGTACCACTCTCATAATAATATATACAAGAAGCTAAAAATATAGCGTGTGGGTGAAAAAGTTTAGGTTGCTAAGGTAAAACAAACAGACAGAATAATACCCATGGCAGTGGGTATTACTCACCACAAGCAACTATCACTTTATGTGTTCATGATTTTAGTTGGATGTTTTAGTTTCACAAGATACTCTTAAACACAAGCACAACACAAGTATAAACTCATGCTAAGGTAAAACACTCCAACAAAATCCAAACAACAAGCAAACACACCACAATTGAATAGACTATTTATTCACTATGTTTTTGTTTACTAGAGGTTTTGGAATCCATCAATTATGAAAAATTAGCAAACAACCAGTACCTAAAAACAAGGATAACAAGTCATAAAAATAATCTAAAACACAATCATCACTCAAGGTAATATCCCTATCAAAAGCATAGAAACAGGACTGCACTGATAACACACTAGTATGGAAAATCTACACAAGCATGTTATAAGAAAAACTTATATTCTACAACTATAGCACAAGAAACTAAATGATTCATGGCATCATAACAGAAGTAATAACTTCATAAATATGCTATAATAAACTCATACACTTATGAAATAAAAGATGAAAATACTATAGCAAAAATCACCATTTTCTAGTGGTTACACTAGTTCATCACTAGAGAAGCAAACAAGGTTACTATGATGCTTAATTCTAAACAAGAAAGTCATGATCATAAAATGTACCTAATAACATTACACAAAACTTACACATGCTAGTAAGCACAAACATCAAAACAATCCCATGAAACAACTATTAAACATGCATAAATTAATTCTAGCAATTTATGTTTTTCTTAAACAATTACTAGCAAGCAAGCAAGGTATACTTACACAACCAGTAGCTATGCAATCAAAGAAAAGTTATCTAAACCTTTTTAAAAATCCAAACACTCAATTTAAAATCATTCACAAACAATCTATCAATCAAAAGGAATTTAGTTTATTTGCAAACAATTTAATTTAGCACTCAATAGTGAATCATTTCTTAACAAGATACTCCTAAGGAATATTATGCTAACAAATGGATCACACCTAACATACTAGTAGATCCTTATAAGAAATAAACTTCTCACTTGCATAAGTGAAAACAAACCATTATATTTTCCATGGTGGAAAATATCCTATCAACCACATAATTAAAAACATGTTATTTTCTCACATGTGCATGGTTGGGAATTTTCATCCACAACCAAGATGCAATGGGACCAGTGGGTTATGGACCCATTAATACCAAGGTAAATGAGGTACTAAGCCTCTGGTTACTCATGACAAAAATTAATATAACAAAATAAATAAAACAAGGCTATTTATTCTAGTGCATACAAGACTAGTGCATAAGAATAACAAAACCTACACATGCTTCACCATAAAAATACATGCAAGCTATCAGAGACAAAAACATCAAAATAACAGTACCAAAATGGTACTGGATCTATAGCAAACATAGCACAAAAATCATCAAGGCATTCACACAAAGATCTAGCTCTCACAATAATTCCAAAGAATAAACACTAGAAAAATAAAAAATGCTACTCATGCTTTGCTATAAGATCACATGCAAGTTAATGAATATAATAGCATATAAATCACAGTACCAAAATGGTACTGGACTCACCACAATCATAGCAAAAACTTAGGTAACAAGCACACAAAGATTTGCTCACACAACTAGTGAAATAAGTACTAGAAAACAAACAACAAATGTTACACATGCTTTGCTATAAAATAAGGTGTAAGCTAATAGAGATAATAACAGAGAAATAACAGTACCAAAGTGGTACTTGATCTATCATAACCACAACAAAAATCTAGGTACAACAAAGCTACAAGGATTTGCCCACACAACAATCCAAATAATAAAACTAGGAAAATAACAAATGGTATTCCTATTTCTATTTGACTTTCCAAACATGCACACACTTTCTAAGGTAGATGTACTGCAAGAAAACAACTTAATAACAAGATCCAACACATCTCTACATTCTAGGAACAAAAATTAAGCCAACCAACCATTTCATTTCAACAAAAACAAACAAAGAAGTCAAAACAGAAAACCTGCTGTTTCTAGATCTGTCCACCAAAAATAATCTTTAGCCTAAAAAATTTATCTAAGCTAGGATAAGATAGATCTAGTCAATACCAAACTCATCCAATTGGATTTGCTTCAAAAAATCATTTTTAAACTCCTTATAAAAGGTCTAGAAAAGCCTACTGGTCTTTTACCAAAATGGATGTCATTTCCATTTGGTAACTGGCGTTGATGTAAGGCCAAGTCCTATGGATAGATCTACTCATAGGCTACTCAAAACAGTTTGATTTGACCAAAATGGATAGAGATCCAAAAAGTTATGCCAAAAATGGCTAAACAGACAGTCTGTGGCAAAACAGGTATTGTGACAAAAATAAAAGTGCAAACTTGGATCTACCAACGGGAAATGGTTAGGAAAACATAAGCCTAGTGCTGTGAATTTTTGTAGAAAATAATCTGCACGAAAAATATTTTTCACAAGCTCAAAACGACAGACAAACATCTGCAGGGATTTGAGGTTCCTCACATCGGTTTAAGAAAAATGGCCGGCGGCGATTTTGGAGCTCATGGAGCTCACATGGCTGGCTCAAGGCTCCTATAAGCTTGGGGATGAAGTGTGGTAGTGGGGGGTTGTGGAGAAGGGGCAAGGTGCAAGGAGATGGCCTTGGGATCTTTATAGAAGAGGGAATGAGGGGAGGGGCAAGATGGTCACCTCATAATAAGGCAATGAGGCCAAGGGGCAAGACCACCAAGGGGCAAGTCAAGGTTGGCCTTTGGAGTGAGGAAAGATCAATGGCATGGGTCAAGGGTCAAGGGCAAAAATGGAAGTGTGGCATTGGATCCCTACCATTTGATGGCATAAGAGGTGTTCAAGGGACTTTTTGGTATTTTCCATTTGAGTGCACATGGTGTCCTATTCAAGTACACATGTGACATGGGCAAGGTTGGCCTTTGGGGGCAAGGGGAGGCAAGGGACAAGTGGAAAAGTCAAAAATATCTAAGATGCATGTGTGCCCATACCTATCCTAGTCACCATATCTATCCTCTCTTATCTTCATGCCTAAGGCTTCTAGAAGCAAGGTCAAGCATCCAAGATGGAGTACTAGTTGTGGTCAACACAAGGGACAAGGTCTCACTTCGAATCTTGCAAGGGAAGACAATGAAATCTTCTGCCCAAAATCGTATCTGTGACTGTTTCGAATAATTCAGAAAATTCTCTTAGTGTTGGAAAACAGATCAAAGGTTCACAAAGTTGAGTTTGTTTTCAGGGTTCAATTGCTTTCCAAAATTGGTTTTCAAAGTATGGATGTGTTAACCATGTTATACACTTTCAGAAGCAACTTTTGAAAACAATTTTGAACTAGTTTAAGGCCATGAAAATAATGTGGAAAAAGACCTACTTTCTGTTTTTATCTGTTTCTCAAAACTGCCTTATTCTGCCTTAATTTTATACCACAAAAACAACAAGCAAAAGATAGTTTTTATTTGTTCAAAAATAAAATTAAGCTTATAGTTTGGTAGTATATATATCAAGGATTAATTAAAAGTCAATAAACCATAATATAACAATTTATAGCTTGGTGAAAACAATGGTAGAAAACAGGTACCTGGCTTTATTTTCAGGAATTGTTTTCTATAGGAAAGTTAAAAGAAAACTTTCGTAGATCATTTTGGAAACTTGTTTTCTTGGATTCCAACAAGGTTAAAAGTTTGTTTTAAGATGCAAACAAGAATGATCCAAGTCTTGGAATAAAAATCCACTCAAGTAATAATAAGAAAACATTAGGAAAAATATCAGGAATATTTTTCAGAAACATAAGGTGTTGGTTTTATAATGAAACAAAACTTATGTTGCAAATATGATTAAGATCATAACACAAGTTAGTTCACACCATCATGTGGTTATAAAAATAATTTGTTGGCCCTAATAGTTGTCTTTTTTAGCACAGTCCAAGAGTCCAAAAACTGGGATGTGACATAAGGGGCGAGATCCAGGATGGGTTTGTTTGGTGGTTAGCTATAGTTGGTTACGATACGCTATCTTATCCCCCTTCTGATAGCCGGAAGTTGTAGTATGTTCTGTAGTTGGTTAGTGCAGCCAGTTGCAGCATCTTTTATATCCCTTTCTTCCGTTGAACCCAAGGCATCTGTGCTTGGTGTTGACGGGCTACACTTTGGTGAACTGTGAGTCTTTCTTGCCAGTACGTTTATGTACTGACCCCTTTGGGGCTGTGGTTTCCGCAGACTACGCTGACGAGGATCCCCGTGACGGCTACTACGTGGAGTTTGACGAGGCTGCTGACGAGTAGGTAGCGGACCCGGGCAGGATCCGAGACATCGTGGATGGGCTCCGTTTTCTTTTCATTCCCGGCTTCTTAAGCCTATTTGGATTTGTCTGTACTCAGACCCCCTTTGAATGCTTCCGCTGAGTTGTAATGATGTTATGTTGGGACATGTGTCCTCTGGATGATTGTATTTGCTATTCTTTGCCCTAGTGAGGGCCAGTTGCAACTTATTTCTATCTTTTGTGTCTTAGAGATATGTTGTGTTATCATCTTGTTCAAAGCCGTTGACGTACCATGTGTGTATGGTATGAAGTACGTCAATGGTAGTGTCCTGATTTCTACGGGATAGTTTACATCGACGGTGAATAGTAAAGATTGGTTGTCACACATAAGTGTTGGCCTACTCGTAAGAGATGCGGGTGCCGGTAAGCCCCGTAATCCAATCAAAATACTGTTCAGTTCGTACGGTGAGTATCCTCTAGAAGTCCGGGTGCGACAGTCCCGAGTTAACACCTCTATTCGGGACTGGTCTGAGGATGACGAAGGTGTTCACCTATGTGCACATTGCAGCATACCTTGACATCTTTCATCTCTTACTCGCGTACCTGTTCTTTTCAAGCACATACGAAGTGGAGGAGGAGGAGGAGCCACTTGACGTGCAACCTGTGTCAATAGCCGCCCCCGCCGGAACCAAGAAGAGGTCGGGCAGTGGAGCATTGGAGCCCCCTGCCAAGAGAATAAAAAAGAAATCGGCCAAGAAGACTACCAGGGGCAAAAAGCACCCTATTGTGGACAGGTAAGTGATTCCAAGTTTCTCTTTGATCTTGCATTTCATAGTCTTCTTTGTTTCCTCCCTGCTCTTTTTCTCTGCACCCATCTGATTTTCCTTCTTCTCTTCTTATTTTTGTCAGCGATGCACTCGACACCGAGGCCACCAACGAGCCCCCCAAGACAAGTACACCCCGGGAAGTCGTGGAACTCACCAACGACGAAGGGGATAACCACCTGGAGGATAGGACCCAGATGTCCTCTCCTCTTGAGGAAGAGCAAGTCTCGGTGCCGAGAACACTGGCACCGGGATGGAGACTAACCAAGCTCCAGAGCCGCTGCAGCCCAACTCTCAACAGGCTGCACAGGAGAGAACATCGTCTTCCGTCGAGGAGCGCCGAGAGACCCCTGCCGAGCAGCGTCAAGATGATTCCGCCGTGCGGCCACAAGACTCCGCTGCCAAGCAGCGGGAAGAGACCAACGCCGAGAATCGGCAACGTACCCCTCCTGCGCAGGATCCGGTTGCGGAGCAGCCACCGTCCCAGGACCAAGTTCAGCCTGATGGTGGGCAGGCTGGACAACCCTCACGCGCCGCCCAAGAAAACATTTCAGCCGGATGCCATGCAATCCGGCGAGCAGCCTCCCAGAAGGCCTCCCACAGCATCACAAGCACCACCCCCGACACCAAAGACCCCTTCTGTTGCTCCGGGTACAGCCAAGTCGCCAACTGCTCCAAGATCTTCCAAACCTTTAGATGCAGCGACCACATCCGAGAAGACCGCTGATGGCTCCCAAGTGCAGGAGATCAATCGTAGTCTTCGATGGGAAGTATTACCCAAATTTGTAGTTCGACTCAGTGGGAACACAAGAATACCGGTGAGACTTTAGCAATTGGGACGTCACTCCCAACAAAACCTGTGTATCAACAAACTTGCAGCGAGAGTGGTGAATGTAATAATGCAGTGAAAGTAAACAAACAGAAAGTAAATGGAGAGCAAGTGTTTTCCCAGTTTTCACCGGAAAAGAGTGAAAGTAAACCAGAGACTAAAACGCAGGCATGAGGTGACAGCGGGGTGTTGCACGGATAAGATTGATCATGTAATAATGTTTTGCTAGCAGCGAGGCCTTTCTCTATCTCAGTTTAATGTAGGTGTGTGTTCCGTAAATTATTGTGCGTACTAACCAAGAGAATTTGCACAAAGCCTATTGTCCTACCTGCCCATTTCACCGGGCCAATTTGGAACTACAGGTAATTAAGGTCTACCCTTTCGAATAGCCCGCACCAACACATTAAACTCCATGAACACACATAATCCTCAAACTAGAACATATCCCCCTTGTTTTCCCTAGCTGTCACTTTAGGGTTCGCAGGTTCAACATAATAGCAGGTAATACACATTGCAGATAGATACCAAACTCAAATATATGATGTCACTTGGGCCCTAGTAACAAGCATTAAGCCTAGCAATAGTGCATCAACATAAGACATAAGAATTCTTAAGACAAATCCCTAGATCTCGCATACCGGGTAGCAATTACATGATCAATGTCATCCGAAACCCCTCACACCTCACATGCCTACAGAAACTACTCACACATGGAGGGGGTGATGGAGCTCATGGTTGATGGAGATGATGGTGGTGATGATGATGGTGACGAAGCCCCTCGAATTCCACCTCCGGGGGTGAAATCCCGGATCAATCTGACTCCGAAATCGAAGATCGTGGTGGCGGCGGCGCTCCATTTCGCGAACAGCCCTCCCCTTCGAAACCCGTCAGTTTCTCGTATATATGGAGGGGTACGTCGAAGATCTAGCCGGAGTGGGCCATCTGGGCCCAAAAGGGGTGACCCCACGCGGCCAAGAAATCTGGCCGCGTGTGGGGCCCCCTTTTGGCCCTCGGGTGGCCCCCCGACCCCATCTGGTGCTCATTCCCCTTCTTTTCCATAATAAGTTACGTGGTTTTCGTCCCTTGTGAAAAGTCCTCCGAAAATAGACGGAAAGAAGACTTTTGCTAAAAACAGCGTCGGATTCTGCAGATTTATTCAATTATGGGGGGACTCCGGAGAGAAATACGATGCAAAGTGCTTGGAAAAGTAGATGCATTTTGGGTGCATCAACTCCCCCAAGCTTAGCTCATTGTTTGTCCTCGAACAACTCAAACGCAGTGCAGAAGCGATAAAAACTTTGGCAAGAACTTTGCATTGCATATGCATCATCAACTAATACTAGCAAATACTCAAGACATGATTCCTGTAACAAGTAGCAAAATACTAGCAAGTGTGCATCTACTCAGTGTTGAAGCATAGATACTTGTTGCAATAGAAACAACATGAAGTGTTAATACTTGAATGAGTTTGCTCAATTGTAGACATAAACAAAGGCTTGTGCATCGCTGATGATAGAATCATATCAAGATTTTTGAGATCTCTGATTCTTTCATATGTTGACAAGTAAAATCATTGTGCTTACTACCTTGCTCTCAGTTTTGCTAAAGCATTAATTTTTCATTTTGATTCTTATGCTTGATAAACTACAAGTTGAAAGCCTCATGCCCCTTAAAAGCGAAGTCCCGCACCATGATTACTCAACTCTAGATTCCTAATAAGCCTTGTACAATCATTGTAAGTATTAATGACATCATAGAGAGCAGCAATTGGGGTACCTCTTGCCCCATGACATGGAAACCAGCCCATGTCAAAATGGCAAGACAAACAAATGGAATGGACTCGTTATCCTTTTTTATTTCATTCACTATATGTGTAGCTTCTTATTTTATTATAGGATATTTTGCGGAGTCCATTCTAGCTATAAGTAAATTTCAACCATGATACCGCATGGCTTGGGTTAGTGGGCCAATGCGTCTCTCTAATCATATATACTTACTCATCAAGACTTACTATTCCTCTACCTCATTTCGGCATGACAGGCATCCACAGTTAAAAGAACATGATATCAACTTGAATATAGAATTCTTAGTGCAGCGTTGAAAGTTTTCCATGTCATACACATTTATACTAACCCCCAACCATAAGTTCGTCAAGCATAAGACTCCACTTTTATCATTCATGAAATTTTCTCTTTTAATTCTTTCCTTGGTTGGAAAGTTCAGTAAGCACAATGGGATGCGTAAACCTTTGCTTAAGGCTACAATTATTCAATCCATCAGCCAAGTAATGACACTAAACAATATTTCAGTTGCATCAGAATATATTCTACTAAACCACGGAGAAGATAAACAATGGTTATTATGTCACTAAGTGTTAAGGGAATCATAAGGTGTGCACTTGCTGTCATTAAAAAGCATACATAAGCACGGCAAAGGTGTCATACCTTTCATCCCTTCAAGCACATTATCATATCATTGTTGTTCTCCTCTCCCCACTTGAACTGCTCAATAAAAACTCAAATCTTGCTATAAAAAGTTACTGCATTCAGCAATTTGTTTACCTACCTAAACACGTCAAAAGTTTCTCATGTTTTACAGAGGTGAAGGCCATAAAAAGTTGCAGTAGTGATTAAATTTTCAGCTCAAACGGAGTCACAAGTAAAGATTAAAGCATATAACAGTGAACATATTTCAGCAATTCCTGCAGCTCCGTATTTATACTAAACTCAATTAAACAAAAATCTTTTTGTGCTTTTTGATTTTTAGAAACATAATGTAAATAACCAGAAGTAAACTAGCTAACAAATAACAAAAATATTTTAGTGTTTTTCAGATTTAAAGAACATAAAACAACAAATAACATGCAAGTGATATAACACAACGAATGAGGAGGGAGAGAAATAATCCCCCAAGCTTGTGATCAAGCTAGTATCCTGGGTGGTAATCATGTCCACCACTCAACGAACCTCCCTGGAAGAAGGATGGATCCTGCCATGCCTGTGCTCCAAGGTGTGGTTCAGGGAAGCCCCAGGGATATGCCATAGGCGCCTGGTATTGGGGCTCCTCCTGTTGTTGCTCTTCTTGTTGTGGCTCTTCTTGCACAGTCAACTTTGTCTCCCTGTCAAACAAGTCAGCACAAGGGAGCCTAACAGACACAATGTGCCCATTAGAATCCTTATAGCAATATGAAAAATATTCTTTCTCAGCCCTGCTCATATCCATGTGAAAAAGTAAACCAAAATCCAGCAGTCGAGACTCATTTACCATGGTACCCAAGTTATCATTAAAACCTCGTTCTGCCATAATGTATTCATGGATTAAAGTGGCAATGGCACCAACATATAAAGGAGTTTTATCCGTGCCATTCCTACCCACAGCTAAATGCAAAGTTCTAGCAAGTATGGTTCCCAAGTTATATATAGGTGTTGTATTTTCCATTGCACATTTTAATAAATAGATCATAGGACCAGTGCAAGAA
This sequence comes from Alopecurus myosuroides, assembly GCA_028641055.1. NCBI lineage: Eukaryota > Viridiplantae > Streptophyta > Magnoliopsida > Poales > Poaceae > Alopecurus > Alopecurus myosuroides. The sequence goes on from CM054060.1 coordinate 95,426,729, forward strand.
GAAGTGTTATCCCTAGCAAGGAATCCTCTAGCAAGAAACAATGCAAAATATCTAAGGCCCGGTTGTTGGATGCATGTGAGCTTGCCTCTATTCATTCTTTCAGGAATATTTTTAGCAATGCTACGCCAGAATGTGACAAGTTCTTCTCTAGAATCAGCATATGTTTCATCCCATAACCCTGTAGTTTGTACACGTATAGCCTTACAGAATTCCTCTAATGACATGACTAAACGCTGGGCCCACAATGTAAATTTAATGACTAAAGTAGCTGGAGGAGGGTTCTTAGACTTACTCTTCCGGTGCACCACCGGTCCCTCAAACCTGAATGTAGAGAGGAACACTACTAGGAAAATGGCTATAGATGGACTAGCATCAGTGGCGCACCATGTAGACGTGCGCCACTGATACGGTTGGGAGAAAACAGGTCCAGGTATCAGTGGCGCACCATGTATTCATGCGCCACTGATGCTATGAGCATCAGTGGCGCACCGTGCACAGGTGCGCCACTGATACCATGCACCCATGTATGTCCATTAGTATCAGTGGCGCACCAGTGCACGGTGCGCCACTGATTCTCAATAGTATCAGTGGCGCACCATGCACGGTGCGCCACTGATACCTGACACCCATGTATGTCCATTAGTATCAGTGGCGCATGGTGTATGGTGCGCCACTGATGCTATGAAGAATCAGTGGCGCACCGTGCATGATGCGCCACTGATACTAATGGACATACATGAGTGCCTAGTATCAGTGGCGCACCGTGCATGGTGCGCCACTGATGCTCTGGTCAAACTATGGTCAAACTAGTCAAATGGTGGTCAATGTATGGTCAAACTATTGAAATTTTGGTCAAACTATGGTCAACGGGTGGTCAAACTAGTCAAACTATGGTCAACATGTGGTCAAACTCTCGTCAAAATTTGGTCAAACTATTCAAATGATGGTCAAACTATTCAAACTATGGTCAAACGTTGGTCAATGTGTGGTCAATGTATATTCCAACTATGGTCAAACGTTGGTCAAACTCTGGTCAACATGTGGTCAAACTAGTCAAACTCTAGTCAATGTGTGGTCAAACTATTCAAACTTGGGTCAAACTTTTCAAATTATTGTTATCAAACTTTAACGGTAAATGTGTGACATCATGCTCAAGGGCTTAATAGGATTGATACGATACATATATCAATAAGTTATAACTTCTTTCTCGGGACTGCAGTCGAATGGAACTAAGATGTTAAGTGTGCTAGGGCTGGAGTAGTTTGAGGATGGGTGACCTAGTGGGAAGTTGACCAAAATTGGTGAGTGAATAAAAAAACATTTTAAAAAATAAAATTTTGGGGAATCAGTGGCGCACCAAACGGGTGCGCCACTGATAAGGAATCAGTGGCGCATCACACTAGTGCGCCACTGATGAGGAATCAGTGGCGCACCACACTGGTGCGCCACTGATGCTCTGGAGTATCAGTGGCGCAATAGTAGTGGCGCACCATGGTGCGCCACTGATTGTCCAAAGTGGTGCGCCACTGATGCCCTTTTTCCTAGTAGTGGAATTCCCTCGAGAGTTCCACATATGTGTTGCGTGGATGGCGTGAGAACTCAAGCAGACCCGTAGTTGCAGCAAAGGCTTGGAAATCTTCAGCAATCCCCCAATGTTCAAGAACTTCGGGGTCTTGCCATCTTGTGGTATGGACACGCATATTTTCACCTGCAAAAACCAATTCATCCTCCCATAACTGATTATCATCATGATTGTTGGACACCCTTGATTCTCTTCTCCTTGTCCTTGAGGACATCCCAAGCAATGCATTTCCCTTGTTCAGCATGTTACCTTGCTGTACAAAAATAAAATTCAACAAAAACTAAATTGTATCACTCTAAAACATTGCTAAGGCATCCATAACTAGTCCTCTAATCAATATCATGCATCCATATCAACTAGAAAACTTAAATTCATGGAGTTCTTAGACATACTAGGTGACACCTAGTGCAGCAAAATACTTCATACACAAAGCATGGGAGCAAAAAGTAATTGGATGAGTGAAGGACTTACATACCAAGGAGTGATTCCATCAAACAGATTTGAAAAATCTGCCTCAAATGTGGAGATCGAGGATTGACGGAGAAACAGAGCACGGAAAAAATGGAGGAGATGAAATGGGGTTGGTTTTCGGTCGAAAGGGAGCAGATGAGCATTGGATGGGCCACAGCATCCACTTGTGGCAAAAAATGGGGTATCCCACGCGGCCAAGGAATCTGGCCGCGTGGAGGTACCTATTTTGTGTCGCACCCGGACTTCTAAAGGATACTCGCCGTTCCGTTGAACAGTAGTAGATTGGATTACGGGGCTTACCGGCACCCGCGTCCTCTTACGAGTAGGCCAACACACGTATGTGTGACAACCAACCCCTATCTGTTCAGCGTCGACGTAAACTATCCCATAGAAATCAGGATACTTCCATTGACGTACTTCAAACCATACACACATGGTACGTCAACGGCGTTTAACAATTGATATCACAACAGATCTCTACGACACAAAAGATTGAAATAAGTTGCAAATAGCTCTCATTAGAGCAGAGATAGCAAATACAATCATCCAGAGGGCACATGCCCGAACATCACATCATTACATCACAGCGGAAGCATTCAACATGTCTGAGTACTGACAAGAACCAAGTAGGCCTAAGAGGCCGGAAACGAACAGACGGAGCCCATCCACGAAGTCTCGGATCCTGCCCGGGTCCGCTATCTACTCGTCAGCAGTCTCGTCATACTCCACGTTGTAGCCACCACGTAGATCCTCGGAAACGTAGGTCTGCGGAAACCACAGCCCCAAGGGGTCAGTACATAAACGTACTGGCAAGCAAGACTCACAGTTCACCAAAGTGTAACCCGTCAACACCAAGCACATATGCCTTGGGTTCAACGGAAGAAAAGGGGTATGAAGATGCTGCAACTGGCTGCGCTAACCAACTACAGAAACATACTACAACTGCCGGCTAACAGAAAGGAGATAAGATCGAGGATTGTAACCAACTGAAAGATAACTTCAAACAAACCCATCCTGGATCTCGCCCCTTATCCAAAGAAGCAATCCGAGGATAACTCACACAGTTGGATTAATGATGGTTCAAATTATTGTGTCAATAAGCCTATTACTACTCAAGTTGTTAATCATTGGGGGTAAGGTTGTTAATCATTAGGTTTAAGTTGTCCTGAGTACTTGTTAGCCAGTACTTTCACCAAGTAATCCATAACCGCGGAAAACACGGCTTCTTGAGAAGATTATCCCTGCAGGGTTGCACCAATTTGGCCGTACACGCATGAATAACCCGCCAGATGGAAAGGCCCTTCCACCAAGCGGGGCACTCAACACAACTCGACTCTTCTTCGCATCAAGCCCAAAGAACCTTGGGCGCACGGCTAATCGAGCCCAGAAGAAAATGGACCCTCATAGCACTCTAAGAACGTGTCCCCCTATATGCCGACTACGAAAGTTCCACCCTGGCCTGGGCTCGCAAAAACATGCATCCGGCAAATGGAAAACACGAACTAAATGAGGCGATTTGGACGAGATGCGAATCGAATCAAATTGAGGGGGGCGCCCATACTCGCTTCCCACATGCGGTTAGTGCGCTCATCATGGATCGGTAGACAAGACCCTTTTCCTATTAGGGTCGACACTAGCAGGCCTCAAAACCACACAGGGCCTCCTGCCGGTGCCTTATCATCAAATTATTATTTAACAACAACGGTAGCATGATTGATTGATTGATTGATTAAACATAGAGCCCCCAGAACATAATGAAATAGTAACTGAAAGTAACGGGTAACAGACTCGAGCAAAACAACCTAAGCATGCTAGTAAGACACGGGCAACAAGCAAGGGTTATAGGTATGGAGGTGAGGCAATATCAGGGTTAAGGGATTCATGTGATAGGTTCGTAACAGAAGCAACTAATACTAGGGCCAGCAGAATAGACAACGGAAAGTATCGGTAACCAATGTTGAAAGGAACACAGTGGTTCATGTGAGTGATAACTTGCCTGCAAACCCAGTAGCCTGGTACTGAGCTAAATCCTTAGAAGGGATGTCGTAAGTATCGTCGGTCTCAACGTCGTCGTTTATCCGAGAAGAAGCAAACAAACAAGGCAGAAATATAAGCATTCATTATCATGGCATTGTGCACAATCAAGATGATGCATGGCAAGTTAATGGTTGCATCAAATAAACTAAGTGACATGTAACACAATTAAGATGGACCCCCTATGCAATTTTGAGTTGCATATGGGAAAGGGTCCATGAATTAAGTGGAACAAATGATTTACAATTTATTATTATGTGAAAGTTGTTAGCATGATGCATGCATGATGATAACAACAAGATAACAACAAAAGATGCAAGTGGAAAAGGAATTTAACAAGGTTTGGAAATCATTTATTAAGTTTGGAAAGTTTTGGTTACTTAAACATGTTACACAACCAATTATTGTTTTTATCAATTTAAAGTGTGCAAAACAATTAACAAAATTATATTTGAAAAGAACATCAAATTTTAGTTGGATTACATGTTTCAAATATTCAAATTTGAATTAGGATGAATTTATTATGAATTAAACAATATTAAACAAGTTTTAATTGAATTTAAAACAAGTTTGAATAGCATTTGAATTTTATTTGTTCAAATCATAAATTCAAACTCACATTTGAAAAGTTCACACTTTGATGGTTTGAAAACATATTTTGCATGTTCAAAAATATTTTATTTTGAGCAAGTTATGATTTTATCAATTTTAATTGAATTAAACAAGTATTAAATTATTTAGGCAATTTAAATTAGTCAAACAATGAAACAAATTTTATATTTGAACAGGATATTCAAAATGGTATGAAAAACATATTTTATTTGCCTTATTTGGAATTAGTATGAATTATTTATGAATTGTTGCAAATTACATTTGAATTATTCAAATTTGAATTTTAAATGTATTTGGAAAATTCAAAACAGTACACAAATGGATTATTTGGAAAGATCATTTGATTTAGAGCAATAAACATATATAACTTTTATTTTTTAGAGTTATGGATTAAAAGATATTAAGGTTTTGCTTCTAGGGATTAATTCTGCCATTTAAATGATTTTGGGAAATAAAAACAGAACGTGCAAACAGTTTTACACCGCACTGGACCACACCCTAGGCACTGCCAGGGGGGCCCAGGACAGCGGTGCGCTTGCGTGGCACGGGTGGGGGCTGCGCTGGCTGCCGTGGTCGATGACATGTGGGCCCGCGGGGGGTGGCGCTGAGGGAAAAAATTGGGGAGGCCAATGCCTCCCGCGGGATTCGATCTCGCGATCCCGGGCGAGCGCGCGAGGGGCACTGCCAACTGGGCTGCTGCAATTGTTGTGACAGGTAAGGGGTGCGTGGGGTTTTAGGTTCAGGTTTCGCACAAGCATCTGAAACTGAACTACGGTTTCAGTTAACAGGGGCAGGGTGCCGTGGCAGTCGCCGGAGTGGCGTTGCGTCGCAGCGGCTGCTGCTCGTGGGCGGTACAGGGGTGCGGTGTGCTGCTGGGGTGTGGGCTTAGAGCGTGTGCGGGAGGGCGGACGGAGCGAGAGGGGAACAGGACAGGGCGATCACCTGCTGCGGTCGTCGTCGTTCAGAAGACGAGCAGGAAAACAGCGGGAGTTTCCGGCGACGACGCGGTCGCCGTGGTTGCTCCCAGCAACCGGCGAGTAGACGGGGCGGCTGAGGCAGTCGCCGTGGTTCCATTCCTGGCCACGGGGCTGCCTCGAGGGGGCCGTGCTGGCGGCGCGAAGAGGAGGCAGAGGGGGCTTATGCTCGGTTGGTTTTCAGCGATGGTGTTCTTCAGAGGGGTGGGGAGGTGGTAGAGGTAGCCAACGGCGGCGATGGAGGGTTAGGGACTAGGGTTAGCAGGGGCTCGGGAGTGGGTAGGTTAGTTATAGGGCCTCGAGCGTGTACGGCGTGCCATCGGGTGGAGGGGGGAGGCGATCGACGGTGCAGGTGGAGACGTACAGGGTGACATCACCTCGAGGAGGACGAAAGCGACAGGGTTGAGGGGTACTGGGCCAAATGGAAATTGGGCTGGGCTGGCTTTCTCCCCCCCCTCTAAACCATTTCCTCTTTTTTTTTTACAATTTCTGTTTGTTTTATTATTTTTTTTGTAGAAAACCAAATGGAAGAAAAGATAAGATTTTGAGCTTTAAAAATTTAGGGAAAAATCAGGGGGTTTTGTTAGCTCAACATCTACCCCATGACAACTTGGTTTTTGGAAATTTAAAAACTATTTGCTGTTTTGTCATTTGGTTTGAATTTAAATAACTTGCAACTTAATTAAGTAATAAAGAAAACAACAAAAATAATAGGGTGAACCCTATTATTAAAGTGATTAGAATTGTTAGAATAGTTTGTTAGTTTTCAGGACTTGGAAGTTGGTGATGTTTGAACTTGGATTATGTGATTGAATTTTATTATTAAAGGGTTATTGACAATATTGTTTTAAGAATAGGGTGATCAAAGCATTTAATTGGAAACAAAGAGCACAAAAAGGTTTGGATTATTTTTATAATTTCAAAAGAGGTGATGTTTAGTGAGTTGGTTTGAATTTGAAAGCAATTTGGGAAGTAATTGATTAATATTGAAAACAAAGATCTTAATAGGGTGAACCCTATGTTAAATTTGATTAAAGTAGTTGATTTCATTAGATAATGTACATAAGTTCAAAGTTGTTCTGTTTGATGCATTTGATTTGAAATTGAAGGTGATTTGGGATTTAATTGATTGAATAAAACCAACAATTTAATAAGTGAACATTATGGAAGAAAACAATTTGGGAAGATATTTAATTGAAATGAAAGCACCATTTTATTTGTTGATCAATGTGGAAATAACATGAGAACAATTGGGTTGTTGTTATTTGTTATTTTTATTCCAAAAGTTGTAACAGAGCAAGTATGAAAACAAGGCATTTGAAATTGTTTGAGTTTCATTGTGAAAACAAAGAATAACAGATGCAAAACAAAAGGAACAAATGCAACAATATGATGACATGATGCAATACCTTAATAACAAGAAATCAAACATTCTAAATGGTAGGTTTTCATACTTGGGCTGTTACAAAACGCCCCCCTTGAAGGAATCGCGCCCCGAGATTCCTACTGAGAAAAAAAAAGGTCCGGATACTTCTTGCGAAGATCCACTTGAGCTGTGACACGTGAAACACATCGTGCACATTGGATAGTTTCTGGAATTTCAAAACGATAGGCAACCCTGGCAACTCTTCTGGAAAGATGTCAGGGAATTTGGAAAACACCGGAACATTTTCAAGTAAAGGGAGAGATTTTGTATTGAGGGTGTATAGTTGAACATGATTTGATTGATTTAGAGGATAGACTATCTGGAATGTGGTGATTTAGGAATGTTTCATCGAAACAACCCCAGGTGATAGGAATGCCAGCTCTCATAGCCTGGTAGTTTTCGAAACAACAACAACCTTTCTGGCCAGATAGACTTGATATTTGGAAAGTTTTGATTAGACGCCGGTAGAAGAATTGAAGTGGAAAACAACAACAAGATTTCACGGACGAAAAGGATGTTGAGAAGAACACGATATCAACATCGGGGAAAACGAGAACAAAACTCCTGAGGTACTACGGAAAAACCCATCCGGGCTTCTAAAGGATCAATATCTACTGCTTAAGGAATAGAGGATCTGCTTCCGGGGCTTACACGCCTCCGTTCTCAATCGTGAGTAGGCAACATGATAAATCATGTCACAACCACCTCCATTCCTATGGTCTAGTAGATATAACCATCCTAGAGAAACCAGGATTCGTGAAATCCTAACTTGAAAGTTTAGATGAGAATGGAAAACAACGTTGCACTTCCTTACCAGAAAAAGGGAGGGTGGGTGGGGAAAGAAGAAAAATGGAAGAATTCCTACTCTCACGTTTCATTTTTCCTATATAGCTACAAAATAGTTTCTAGACTCAACTGCGACCAGTAAAAAGGGATCCTACAGGCAGACAGGCTCTGATACCATTTGTCGCACCCGGACTTCTAAAGGATACTCGCCGTTCCGTTGAACAGTAGTAGATTGGATTACGGGGCTTACCGGCACCCGCGTCCTCTTACGAGTAGGCCAACACACGTATGTGTGACAACCAACCCCTATCTGTTCAGCGTCGACGTAAACTATCCCATAGAAATCAGGATACTTCCATTGACGTACTTCAAACCATACACACATCGTACGTCAACGGCGTTTAACAATTGATATCACAACAGATCTCTACGACACAAAAGATTGAAATAAGTTGCAAATAGCTCTCATTAGAGCAGAGATAGCAAACACAATCATCCAGAGGGCACATGCCCCAACATCACATCATTACATCACAGCGGAAGCATTCAACATGTCTGAGTACAGACAAGAACCAAGTAGGCCTAAGAGGCCGGAAACGAAAAGACGGAGCCCATCCACGAAGTCTCGGATCCTGCCCGGGTCCGCTATCTACTCGTCAGCAGTCTCGTCATACTCCACGTCGTAGCCACCACGTAGATCCTCGGAAACGTAGGTCTGCGGAAACCACAGCCCCAAGGGGTCAGTACATAAACGTACTGGCAAGCAAGACTCACAGTTCACCAAAGTGTAACCCGTCAACACCAAGCACAGATGCTTTGGGTTCAACGGAAGAAAAGGGGTATGAAGATGCTGCAACTGGCTGCGCTAACCAACTACAGAAACATACTACAACTGCCGGCTAACAGAAAGGAGATAAGATCGAGGATTATAACCAACTGAAAGATAACTTCAAACAAACCCATCCTGGATCTCGCCCCTTATCCCAAGAAGCAATCCGAGGATAACTCACACAGTTGGATTAATGATGGTTCAAATTATTGTGTCAATAAGCCTATTACTAGTCAAGTTGTTAATCATTGGGGGTAAGGTTGTTAATCATTAGGTTTAAGTTGTCCTGAGTACTTGTTAGCCAGTACTTTCACCAAGTAATCCATAACCGCGGAAAACACGGCTTCTCGAGAAGATTATCCCTGCAGGGTTGCACCAATTTGGCCGTACACGCATGAATAACCCGCCAGACTGAAAGGCCCTTCCACCAAGCGGGGCACTCAACACAACTTGAATCTTCTTCGCATCAAGCCCAAAGAACCTTGGGCGCACGGCTAATCGAGCCCAGAAGAAAATGGACCCTCATAGCACTCTAAGAACATGTCCCCCTATATGCCGACTACGAAAGTTCCACCCTGGCCTGGGCTCGCAAAAACATGCATGCGGCAAATGGAAAACACGAACTAAATGAGGCGATTTGGACGAGATGCGAATCGAATCAAATTGAGGGGGGCGCCCATACTCGCTTCCCACATGCGGTTAGTGCGCTCATCATGGATCAGTAGACAAGACCCTTTTCGTATTAGGGTCGACACTAGCAGGCCTCAAAACCACACAGGGCCTCCTGCCGGTGCCTTATCATCAAATTATTATTTAACAACAACGGTAGCATGATTGATTGATTGATTGATTAAACATAGAGCCCCCAGAACATAATGAAATAGTAACTGAAAGTAACGGGTAACAGACTCGAGCAAAACAACCTAAGCATGCTAGTAAGACACGGGCAACAAGCAAGGGTTATAGGTATGGAGGTGAGGCAATATCAGGGTTAAGGGATTCATGTGATAGGTTCGTAACAGAAGCAACTAATACTAGGGCCAGCAGAATAGACAACGGAAAGTATCGGTAACCAATGTTGAAAGGAACACAGTGGTTCATGTGAGTGATAACTTGCCTGCAAACCCAGTAGCCTGGTACTGAGCTAAATCCTTAGAAGGGATGTCGTAAGTATCGTCGGTCTCAACGTCGTCGTTTATCCGAGAAGAAGCAAACAAACAAGGCAGAAATATAAGCATTCATTATCATGGCATTGTGCACAATCAAGATGATGCATGGCAAGTTAATGGTTGCATCAAATAAACTAAGTGACATGTAACACAATTAAGATGGACCCCCTATGCAATTTTGAGTTGCATATGGGAAAGGGTCCATGAATTAAGTGGAACAAATGATTTACAATTTATTATTATGTGAAAGTTGTTAGCATGATGCATGCATGATGATAACAACAAGATAACAACAAAAGATGCAAGTGGAAAAGGAATTTAACAAGGTTTGGAAATCATTTATTAAGTTTGGAAAGTTTTGGTTACTTAAACATGTTACACAACCAATTATTGTTTTTATCAATTTAAAGTGTGCAAAACAATTAACAAAAATTATATTTGAAAAGAACATCAAATTTTAGTTGGATTACATGTTTCAAATATTGAAATTTGAATTAGGATGAATTTATTATGAATTAAACAATATTAAACAAGTTTTAATTGAATTTAAAACAAGTTTGAATAGCATTTGAATTTTATTTGTTCAAATCATAAATTCAAACTCACATTTGAAAAGTTCACACTTTGATGGTTTGAAAACATATTTTGCATGTTCAAAAATATTTTATTTTGAGCAAGTTATGATTTTATCAATTTTAATTGAATTAAACAAGTATTAAATTATTTAGGCAATTTAAATTAGTCAAACAATGAAACAAATTTTATATTTGAACAGGATATTCAAAATGGTATGAAAAACATATTTTATTTGCCTTATTTGGAATTAGTATGAATTATTTATGAATTGTTGCAAATTACATTTGAATTATTCAAATTTGAATTTTAAATGTATTTGGAAAATTCAAAACAGTACACAAATGGATTATTTGGAAAGATCATTTGATTTAGAGCAATAAACATATATAACTTTTATTTTTTAGAGTTATGGATTAAAAGATATTAAGGTTTTGCTTCTAGGGATTAATTCTGCCATTTAAATGATTTTGGGAAATAAAAACAGAACGTGCAAACAGTTTTACACCGCACTGGACCACACCCTAGGCACTGCCAGGGGGGCCCAGGACAGCGGTGCGCTTGCGTGGCGCGGGTGGGGGCTGCGCTGGCTGCTGTGGTCGATGACATGTGGGCCCGCGGGGGGTGGCGCTGAGGGAAAAAATTGGGGAGGCCTATGCCTCCCGCGGGATTCGACCTCGCGATCCCGGGCGAGCGCGCGAGGGGCACTGCCAACTGGGCTGCTGCAATTGTTGTGACAGGTAAGGGGTGCGTGGGGTTTTAGGTTCAGGTTTCGCACAAGCATCTGAAACTGAACTACGGTTTTAGTTAACAGGGGCAGGGTGCCGTGGCAGTCGCCGGAGTGGCGCTGCGTCGCAGCGGCTGCTGCTCGTGGGCGGTACAGGGGTGCGGTGTGCTGCTGGGGTGTGGGCTTAGAGCGTGTGCGGGAGGGCGGACGGAGCGAGAGGGGAACAGGACAGGGCGATCACCTGCTGCGGTCGTCGTCGTTCAGAAGACGAGCAGGAAAACAGCGGGAGTTTCCGGCGACGGCGCGGTCGCCGTGGTTGCTCCCAGCAACCGGCGAGTAGACGGGGCGGCTGAGGCAGTCGCCGTGGTTCCATTCCCGGCCACAGGGCTGCCTCGAGGGGGCCGTGCTGGCGGCGCGAAGAGGAGGCAGAGGGGGGTTGTGCTCGGTTGGTTTTCAGCGATGGTGTTCTTCAGAGGGGTGGGGAGGTGGTAGAGGTAGCCAACGGCGGCGATGGAGGGTTAGGGACTAGGGTTAGCAGGGGCTCGGGAGTGGGTAGGTTAGTTATAGGGCCTCGAGCGTGTACGGCGTGCCATCGGGTGGAGGGGGGAGGCGATCGACGGTGCAGGTGGAGAAGTACAGGGTGACATCACCTCGAGGAGGACGAAAGCGACAGGGTTGAGGGGTACTGGGCCAAATGGAAATTGGGCTGGGCTGGCTTTCTCCCCCCCCCCTCTAAACCATTTCCTTTTTTTTTTTACAATTTCTGTTTGTTTTATTATTTTTTTTGTAGAAAACCAAATGGAAGAAAAGATAAGATTTTGAGCTTTAAAAATTTAGGGAAAAATCAGGGGGTTTTGTTAGCTCAACATCTACCCCATGACAACTTGGTTTTTGGAAATTTAAAAACTATTTGCTTTTTTGTCATTTGGTTTGAATTTAAATAACTTGCAACTTAATTGAGTAATAAAGAAAACAACAAAAATAATAGGGTGAACCCTATTATTAAAGTGATTAAAATTGTTAGAATAGTTTGTTAGTTTTCAGGACTTGGAAGTTGGTGCTGTTTGAACTTGGATTATGTGATTGAATTTTATTATTAAAGGGTTATTGACAATATTGTTTTAAGAATAGGGTGATCAAAGCATTTAATTGGAAACAAAGAGCACAAAAAGGTTTGGATTATTTTTATAATTTCAAAAGAGGTGATGTTTAGTGAGTTGGTTTGAATTTGAAAGCAATTTGGGAAGTAATTGATTAATATTGAAAACAAAGATCTTAATAGGGTGAACCCTATGTTAAATTTGATTAAAGTAGTTGATTTGATTAGATAATGTTCATAAGTTCAAAGTTGTTCTGTTTGATGCATTTGATTTGAAATTGAAGGTGATTTGGGATTTAATTGATTGAATAAAACCAACAATTTAATAAGTGAATATTATGGAAGAAAACAATTTGGGAAGATATTTAATTGAAATGAAAGCACCATTTTATTTGTTGATCAATGTGGAAATAACATGAGAACAATTGGGTTGTTGTTATTTGTTATTTTTATTCCAAAAGTTGTAACAGAGCAAGTATGAAAACAAGGCATTTGAAATTGTTTGAGTTTCATTGTGAAAACAAAGAATAACAGATGCAAAACAAAAGGAACAAATGCAACAATATGATGACATGATGCAATACCTTAATAACAAGAAATCAAACATTCTAAATGGTAGGTTTTCATACTTGGGCTGTTACATTTTGGCCCCTGGTGGCCTACTGGTGCTCCCCCACTGGCTGCTGGTCCCTTCGGGCAAAAAACTGACCCCCTAATTTTTCTGGAATTTTACGTGAAACTTTTCTACAGAGAATTTCTAAAACTTCATATTCTGTGATTTCTGATTCTAAAATTTTTAATACTATGTCTATGTCTCACAATTTTAAAGCAAATAACATAGAAAAATGCAATTTAAATGTTTGTGAATCATGCCTTTATCATTTCCACATTAGTAATGAGGTTGATCAGGTCTCATTAGCAACATGTAAAGAATATAGCTCATGATTCTTATTATTACTTATTATAAAACAATAAATCAAGTTACCTCATATTTGATTGGAATGGTCCCAATCATCAATATTTCATACCTTGGTGCTGGAGGTGGTATAGGTATTTCAATGCTACCAATCTTGATGGAATTTATTTGTATAGCATTCACACTTGTGCTCATACTTGTAACATGTTTCTTCTTGGAAAAATAAATAGTGTGCTCTTTGCCTTTAACAATAAATTCCACTTTGCTCTCAGTGCAATTTATCACAACTTCTACAGTATTCAAAAAAGGTCTACCAAGAATAATAGATAGATTATCATCTTCAGGCATTTCTAATATAACAAAATCAGTAGGTATCAACTCATTAGCAATAGAGATGGGAACATCCTCACATATTCCTATAGGTACAGCAGTTGTTTTATCAGCCATTTGTAAAGATATTTCTGTTGGAACTAGTTTGTTCAAATTAAGCTTCTTATATAGTGAGAAAGGCATAACACTAACACCAGCTCCTAAATCACATAATGCATATTTCACATAGGCTTCTTTAATTTTGCAAGGAATAGTAGGAATACCAGGATCTCCACGTTTTTCAGGCAATTTTCCTTTAAATGAATAATCAGCAAGCATAGCAGTAATAGCATCAGTAGGTATCTTTCTTTTATTAGTGACAATATCTTTCATGTATTTTGAATATGGAGGATTCTTAATAGCATCAATAAGTGGAATGTCTAATTTCATATTCTTAATCATATCATAAAATTGCCCATACCTCTCTTCATCTTTTATTTTTGATACCTCTTGGGGATATGGAATGGGTCTTTGTACCCATGGATCCCTTTCTTTACCTTTATCTTTATCTTTATTTGGTTTCTTCTTCTTCTTGGTCTTCTCAATAGGAGGCTGAGGATCCTCCTTACCAGCAGCTTCTTCATTATTATCATCATGTTGTTCAATATCAGGTGGAGATGATTCTTTTTCTTCATTATTATCATCCTCAGTTTCAGCATCAGAAGAAGAAATATCCTTGTCTTGCTCATTGGAGTCATCATCATGCTCATTTTCATTGGGAGATTTTCCTGCAAAAGATTTATCTTTAAGAGCAACTTGCTCTTTTATTTTAGGATGATCATCAGGATAATCAGGATCCTGGGTGCTTGCACCTCCCCTTGTATTAACTCCACATAATTGTTTTTGTTTATTCAGATTTTCATACAATTGATTTTGTAAAGAAATGATTTTCTCAACTTGATTGTTCATCATTTCACAATGTTTAACAATTCTTTTAACTTCCCCTACACTAGCATTTAAATTTTCACGGAGGAAATTAATTTTATGATGGTTTTCCATGATAGTCATTCTAATTTTACGCTCCTCAGGATTATCATGATAAGAAAAATTGTTAACATAAGAGACATCAACAGGAGGTGTTACCTCCTCATTACCTTCCATAGGGAGTATAGAGTTCACTTGAATTGGAAAGCATGGTTCATCAGTAGGAAGTTTAATACCCATTTCCGATAATTCCTTGAGATGAGAGGTTTTAATTCCCTTCTCTTTAATATCCTTGGAAGCTTCAGCCATTGTTTCTTGGTTCAATTCGAGTATACCTCCTTTCTTCTCTGGGAGTGTCTCATTTTTATCTATCTCCTCAATGTTCCAATCAGCTTCATTCTCGAGAATAGTCTCCAGTAATTCAATTGCTTCATCAACACTTCTGTCCCTAAAGATATTCCCTGCAATACTATCAAGGTAGTCTCTTGTTTCCCCCATTAGTCCATTATAGAATATATCAAGCAATTCATGAGGTTTAAAACCATGACCATGACATTTCTTACATATTTTACCAAATCTCCCCAAGCTTGGGGTAGACTCTCTTTCTTATCTTGTTTAAAATTGCCAATTTCAACAATTAATGCATGTATCCTTTTAGCAGGAAAATATTTATTGAAAAACAATTGCAAGCATTCTTCCTTACTAGTAATACATGCAGGTCCTAAACGATTATACCAAACTCTAGCATCTTCACCCAAAGAAAAAGGAAACAATTTTAAGAATAAATAATGTTGACGGATTTCATCATTTCCAAATGTAGTAGATAAAGCATGCAATTCAGCAATATGATCAAGAGGAGACTCCTCATCCTTTCCACAGAATCTAGACTTCTCAACTATCTCAATTATCTCAGGATTAACATTTAATTCATAATCTTTATCTCTAATTCTAATAGTTGGGCCACACAAATTCCTAGTAGCAGCAAAACAGTTTCCAAGAGATGCATCACCATAAATAGAGAGTTTATCAAGTTTTGTATAATCAGGTGATATAAAGCCCTCAATAAATGCTTCTTCTTCTTTCGAAGAGGCCCCATATTCATACTCTCTACGAGTCTCATTTCTTTCTAGCTCAAGTTCTACATTTTCATCTACAGAAGATTCAGGAATTTTAGTTGTTTCAGGTGTTTCATTTTCCTCAGGTGTTTCAATAGTTTCAGGAATTTCAGAAGCTAGTTCTTTGTCTACATTATCAAGTATTTGATCATTAGATGTACTAGTAGACATTTTTGACAATGGTGATTTACCATCTATTCCTTTCTTTTTCTTAGCAGCCACAGTAGAAACAATATTAGGTGAAAAATTTGGTCTACTAGGCAAATCATTACCAGAACAAGTAGTCGAAGGCATTACCTCCTTCGAAGTGTCCTTTCCCTTTCCCATTGTAGGGAACAAGAAAGTGCAGCAAGTAGACAATAACAAGTGGTCTTACCAATAAAGCTAGGCTCCCCGGCAACGGCGCCAGAAAACAGTCTTGATGGCTCCCAAGTGCAGGATATCAATCGTAGTCTTCGATGGGAAGTATTACCAAAATTTGTAGTTCGACTCAGTGGGAACACAAGAATACCAGTGAGACTTTAGCAATTGGGACGTCACTCCCAACCACACCTGTGTATCAACAAACTTGCAGCGAGAGTGGTGAGTGTAATAATGAAGTGAAAGTAAACAAACAGAAAGTAAATGGAGAGCAAGTGTTTTCCCAGTTTTCACCGGAAAAGAGTGAAAGTAAACCAGAGACTAAAACGCAGGCATGAGGTGACAGCGGGGTGTTGCACGGATAAGATTGATCATGTAATAATGTTTTGCTAGCAGCGGGGCCTTTCTCTATCTCAGTTTTATGTAGGTGTGTGTTCCGTAAATTATTGTGCGTACTAACCAAGAGAATTTGCACAAAGCCTATTGTCCTACCTGCCCATTTCACCGGGGCCAATTTGGAACTACAGGTAATTAAGGTCTACCATTTCGAATAGCCCAGACCAACGCATTAACACTCCATGAACACACATAATCCTCAAACTAGAACATATCCCCCTTGTTTTCCCTAGCTGTCACTTTAGGGTTCGTAGGTTCAACATAATAGCAGGTAATACACATTGCAGATAGATACCAAACTCAAATATATGATGTAGCAATGTAAGTTCAGTACTGAAATCATGCCACTTGGGCCCTAGTAACAAGCATTAAGCCTAGCAATAGTGCATCAACATAAGACATAAGAATTCTCAAGACAAATCCCTAAATCCCACATACCGGGTAGCAATTACATGATCAATCTCATCCAAAACCCCTCACACCTCACATGCCTACAGCAACTACTCACACATGGAGGGGGTGATGGAGCTCATGGTTGATGGAGATGATGGTGGTGATGATGATGGTGACGAAGCCCCTCGAATTCCACCTCCGGGGGTGAAATCCCGGATCAATCTGACTCCGAAATTGAAGATCGTGGTGGCGGCGGCGCTCCGTTTCGCGAACAGCCCTCCCCTTCGAAACCCGTCAGTTTCTCATATATATGGAGGGGTACGTCGAAGACCTAGCCGGAGTGGGCCATCTGGGCCCAAAAGGGGTGACCCCACGCGGCCAAGGAATCTGGCCGCGTGTGGGGCCCCCTTTTGGCCCTCGGGTGGCCCCCCGGCCCCATCTGGTGCCCATTCCCCTTCTTTTCCATAAAAAGTTACGTGGTTTTCGTCCCCTGTGAAAAGTCCTGCGAAAATAGACGGAAAGAAGACTTTTGCTAAAAACAGCGTCAGATTCTGCAGATTTATTCAATTATGGGGGGACTCCGGAGAGAAATACGATGCGAAGTGCTTGGAAAAGTAGATGCATTTTGGGTGCATCAACCGCCACCAAGACAACGAAGATCATCAAGACCTGTGGCAAGAAGAATCCTGGCCAGGCCTACCAGACATCGGCCGCCACTGCCAAGAATACTTCTACTCCTCCAGCACCGAGTGGCGCGCTGGTGCCCGTCAAGGCCGGTCCAGTTGCCCGGAGCTCCAAGTTGGTCCAGGCCAACATCAAGTTCGGCCCTTCGGAGCAACAAGCTCCCGGAGCCGGCGCCAGCGGCACTGCCAGGAATGCGATCTTCCTGGATCACTGGCGCGAGTTGCAGGAGTTTCACAAGCAAAAGCAGGAGCAAGAGGCTGCGCGGGTGGCGGAGCTGAAGGAAAGGAAAGAGGTGGCCCACTCCGGAACCACAGGAAAAGCTTTCCTTTTTCATTGAGGATATGTAACAGCCCAAGTATGAAAACCTACCATTTAGAATGTTTGATTTCTTGTTTATTAAAGTATTGCATCATGGCATCATATTTATTTCCTTTGTTTGCCTTGTTTACCATTTGTTTTGCATCTGTTCTTAATTGTTTTCACAATGAAAATCAAACAATTTCCAATGCTTTGTTTTCATACTTGTTCTGTTACAACATTTGAAATAAAAGTCACAAATAAAATCAACCAAATTGTTTTCTTTTATTCCATAATGCTCACTTATCAAATTAATGGTTTTATTCAATCAATTAAATCCAAATCAATTTCAAACTCAAACCCAATGCATCAAACAGAACCACTTTGAATCTATGAAAATCTCTAAGCCAATCAAATCATTTTAATCACTTTAATTAATAGGGTTCACCCTATTAAACTGGTTGTTTTCAATCATTAATCAATTAATTTGCAATTATTCCAATTCAAACCCTTTTACCAAAAATAGCAAACAAATTTAAATTTCCAAAAACCAAGTTGTCATGGGGTAGATGTTGAGCTAACAAAACCCCCTGATTTTTCCCTAAATTTCTAAAGCTCAAAATCCTATTTATTCCTTCCAATTTCTTCTTGCTACAAAAAAAAAAGAGAAAAACAAAATAGAAAAGGGAGAGAGAGAGCACAAAAGCCCAGCCCAACCTTCTCCCTGTGGCCCGATACCCCTTCCCATCATCTTCTTCGTACGGCAGCTCGATGCTGCTGTCCACATCAATGGCAGTAACAGAGGGGACGGCCAGCAACGCTCACCTTCCCCTATATAGCCTACCCCCCTAGGGTTCCCCCTGCTAACCCTAACCCTAGCCTAGCGCCTCCATCTCTTCTTCCTTCTTCCTCCTTTCCCTCTCTGCTCTCTGTATCCTCTGTACCCATACTGAACCTAACCGAAAAAGCACTCTCCTTCCACCGGCAATCGCCGGAGCTCCGGACCTCCTCCGGCCGGGCCAAGCATGGGAATGGAACCCCCATGGTTCCATCTCCCTTCGCCCCCCCTCGGCTTGGGCCGGGAGGGCCTGAGTCGCTGCCGCCGTCGCCTCCTTTTCCGCCGGGTCGCTACTGCTCCGACCTCCTCTGCCCGACCCGACCGCCCCTACTGCCTCGAGGTGCGCCTCCCCTTCTCTTCCCCTCGCCTCCTCCTTCCCTCGCTCCGCTCGCCCCCTCCTCCTCTCTACCCGTTGCCCCACTTCGGACGGCGCCCCCTCCGGCTGGCGAGCAGCAGCGTTTGTCCGCCATGAACAGGTTGCGTGCAGTTTACAGTTAACAGCAGGTTCAGTTAACCCTCGCTGCAGAAGCTTATCCCCCCCGCACTCCCCTTCTGTCACCAACCCGAGTCACCACCCCACTGGCAGAGACATCCAGCGCGCAAGCCTCAGATCCCGGGATCAAATCCCGCACCCCCCACTTTTCTGCTCCATTTTTTCCGGAATACTACAGCGCACCAACACCTTAACCCCCCCGATCTGCCCTTCATATCACAAAACAGCAGCAGCCCATCTGGTTATGTCCCTCTGTGTGCTAGCAGAGGTGGGGGGATCGAATCCCCCCTCCCACATACAGAAAAAACTTTTATTTTTGCAATGATTTGATACAGCACATTCTCAGTAATCACACATAGGCCCTTCTAACTTATTTCTAGCCCCTGCAAAATTATTTCTAAGTCCCTAGATCCATAAAAATGGCAGAATTGCACCCAATTTTGTAAATTGCATAAGAAAATCATTTTAACTCCAAATCCAACATTTTTAATATGTTTTCAATACCAAATTAAATGTTCTATCCAAATATAAAAATTTTTTACTCTTTTGAATATTTTAAATTGGTGCAAAATTTGAAAACTTGTCAAATTCACTTAAACTTGCAAAATTCATAACTTGTTCATAAAAATTCCAAATTCCACAAACTAAATATGTTTTCCAATCACATTTTCATGTACTTTCCAAATATCAACTTTGTTTGCTGTTTTTAATAATTTAAATTGCTGAAAACAACTGTTTCTTAATTATTGCATTTAAAATTACCAAAATAATAACTTGCTCATTTTAAATCCAATTTCAACAAATAAAATATGTTTTCCATGCAAAATTAAACCACCTTTCCAGATATAAAATTTGTTTCATGATTTGAATAATTAAACTTGGTTAAATAATTTAAATCTTATTTAATTCATTTAATATTGCTAAATTTATAACTTGATCAAAACAAATTCTTTTGGGACATATAAAATATGTTTTCAAACCATAAAAACATAACCTTGTCAAATATGAACTTCACTTAATGTTTTGAACAAATAAAAATTCAAATAAGTTCATGTTTGAATTAAATTCATTTAATTCTTGCTTACACTTGTTTAATTCATAAATAATTTATCTGAAATCCTTTTTTAACAAGTGAAACATGCAATCCACCTAAAATTGTGTGTTCTTATCAAATATGAACTTTGTTATCTATTTTGAACAATTTAAATTGGTGAAAACAACAAATGCTTGTGTGACACCTTTAAGTAACCAAAATTTCCTAACTTAATAAATGCATTTCTAAACTTGGTAAACCTTATTTCCATTTGGTTCTATTGTTGTTATTTTGCTGTTTTCCTCATCCATGCATCATGTTAATTCACTTACACAATTTTATTAGTTGTAAAACAATTAATTCAACCATAATTCATGGGCTTTTCATATGCAATCCAATTGCATGTGGGTCCATTTAATCATGTTGTTATCTTGTCAACTAGTTTATTTTGATGCATCAAGTAAATGGTCATGCATCATCCCATGTTTGTGCACTATGCCATGATATTGATTGTTTATCTTTCTGCATTGTTTGTTTGCTTCTTCTCGGATGAACGACGACGTTGAGACCGACGATACTTACGACACCCCTTCTAAGGATTTCTAGCTCAGTACCAGGCTACTGGGTTTTGCAGGCAAGTTATCACTCACATGAACCATCGTGTTCCTTTTCAACATTGATTACCAATACTTTCCGTTGTTCTTTTCTGCTAGCCTTAGTAGTAGTTGTTTCTGTTACGAACCCATCACATGAATCCTTTAACCTTGATATTGCCTCACCTCCACTCCTATCACCCCTTGGTTGAGCCAGTGTCTTACTAGCATGCTTAGGTTGTTTTGCTCGAGTCTGTTACCCGTTACTTTCTGTTACTACTCTTTTATGTTCTGGGGGCTCGACGTTTAATCAATCAATCATGCTAATGTTACTATTAATAATAAATTTGATGATAAGGCACCGGCAGGAGGCCCAGGGTGGTTTTGAGGCCTGCTAGTGTCGACCCTAATAGGAAAAGGGTCTTGTCTACTGATCCATGATGAGCGCACTAACCGCATGTGGGAAGCGAGTATGGGCGCCCCCCTCAATTTGATTCGATTCGCATCTCGTCCAAATCGCCACACGTAGTTCGGGCTTTCCATTTGTTGCATGCATGATCTTGCGAGCCCAGGCCAGGGTGGAACTTTTGTAGTCGGCATTTAGGGCGGTGTGGTCTTCCAGTGCTATGAGGGTCCCCTTTTCTTCGTGGGGCTCGATTAGCCGCGCACGCACAGCACGTGGTGCTCTGGGATTGATGCGAAGAAGAGTTGAGTTGTGTTGAGTGCCCCGCTTGGTGGGAGGCATCCCATCTGGCGGGTTATTCATACGTGTACGGCCAAATTGGTGCAACCCTGCAGGGATAATCTTCTCGAGAAGCCGTGTTTTCCGCGGTTATGGATTACTTGGTGAAAGTACTGGCTAACAAGTACTCAGGACAACTTAAACCTAATGATTAACAACCTTACACCCAATGATCAACAACTTGACTAGTAATAGGCTTATTGACACAATAATATGAACCATCATTATTTCAACGGTGTGCGTTATCCTCGGATTGCTTCTCCGGATAAGGGGCGAGATCCAGGATGGGTTTGTTTGAAGTTATCTTTCAGTTGGTTACAATCCTCGATCTTATCTCCTTTCTGTTAGCCGGAAGTGGTAGAATCTCTGTAGTTGGTTAGCGCAGCCAGTTGCAGCATCTTTTATATCCCCTCTCTTCCGTTGAACCCAAGGCATCTGTGCTTGGTGTTGACGGGTTACACTTTGGTGAACTGTGAGTCTTGCTTGCCAGTACGTTTATGTACTGACCCCTTTGGGGCTGTGGTTTCCGCAGACCGACGTTTCCGAGGATCTACATGGTGGCTACTACGTGGAGTATGACGATACTGCTGACGAGTAGATAGCCGACCCGGGCAGGATCCGAGACTTCGTGGATGGGCTCCGTCTGTTCGTTTCCGGCCTCTTAGGCCTATTTGGTTCTTGTCTGTACTCAGACATGTTGAATGCTTCCGCTGTGATGTAATGATGAATTGTTGGGACATCTGTCCTCTGGATGAATGTATTTGCTATCTCTACTCTAATGAGAGCCATTTGCAACTTATTTCAATCTTTTGTGTCGTAGAGATTTGTTGTGATATCAGTTGTTCAACGCCGTTGACGTACCATGTGTGTATGGTTTGAAGTAGGCCAATGGAAGTGTCCTGATTTCTATGGGATAGTTTACGTCGACGCTGAACAAATAGGGGTTGGTTGTCACACATACGTGTGTTGGCCTACTCGTAAGAGGACGCGGGTGCCGGTAAGCCCCGTAATCCAATCTACTACTGTTCAACGGAACGGCGAGTATCCTTTAGAAGTCCGGGTGCGACAAATGGTATCAGAGCCTGTCTGCCTGTAGGATCCCTTTTTACTGGTCGCAGTTGAGTCTAGAAACTATTTTGTAGCTATATAGGAAAAATGAAACGTGAGAGTAGGAATTCTGTTCTTTTTCTTCTTTCCCCACCCACCCCCCTTTTCTGGTAAGGAAGTGCAACGTTGTTTTTCCCTTCTCATCTAAACTTTCAAGTTAGGATTTCACGAATTCTGGTTTCTCTAGGATGGTTATATCTACTAGACCATAGGAATGGAGGTGGTTGTGACATGATTTATCATGTTGCCTACTCATGATTGAGAACGGAGGTGTCTAAGCCCCGGAAGTAGATCCTCTATTCCTTAAGCAGTAGATATTGATCCTTTAGAAGCCCGGATGGGTTTTCCGTAGTACCTCAGGAGTTTTGTTCTCGTTTTTTCCGGTATTGCTTCGTTATCCTGTTCTTCTCAACATCCTTTTCGTCCGTTGAAATCTTGTTGTTGTTTTCCACTCAATTCTTCGACCGGCGTCTAATCAAAACTTCCCAAATATCAAGTCTATCTAGCCAGAAAGGTTGTTGTTGTTTCGAAAACTTCCAGGCTATGAGAGCTGGCATTCCTATCACCTGGGGTTGTTTCGAGGAAGCATTCCTGAATCACCACGTTCCAGATAGTCTATTCAACAAATGAATCAAGTTCTATCCAGCTATACACCCTCAATACAAAACCTCTCCCTTTATTTGAAAATGTTCCGGTGGTTTCCAAATTCCCTGACGTCTTTCCAGAAGAGTTGCCAGAAATTCCTATCGTTTTGAACTTCCAGAAAAACTATCCAATGTGCAAGATGTGTTTTACGTGTCACAGCTCAAGAAGATCTTCCCAAGAAGTATCCGGACCTTTTCTTTTCTCGGTAGGAATCTCGGGGCGCGATTCCTTCAAGGGGGGGCGTTTTGTAACAGCCCAAGTATGAAAACCTACCATTTAGAATGTTTGATTTCTTGTTTATTAAAGTATTGCATCATGGCATCATATTTATTTCCTTTGTTTTCCTTGTTTACCATTTGTTTTGCATCTGTTCTTAATTGTTTTCACAATGAAAATCAAACAATTTCCAATGCTTTGTTTTCATACTTGTTCTGTTACAACATTTGAAATAAAAGTCACAAATAAAATCAACCAAATTGTTTTCTTTTATTCCATAATGCTCACTTATCAAATTAATGGTTTTATTCAATCAATTAAATCCAAATCAATTTCAAACTCAAACCCAATGCATCAAACAGAACCACTTTGAAATCTATGAAAATCTCTAAGCCAATCAAATCATTTTAATCACTTTAACTAATAGGGTTCACCCTATTAAACTGGTTGTTTTCAATCATTAATCAATTAATTTGCAATTATTCCAATTCAAACCCTTTTACCAAAAACAGCAAACAAATTTAAATTTCCAAAAACCAAGTTGCCATGGGGTAGATGTTGAGCTAACAAAACCCCCTGATTTTTCCCTAAATTTCTAAAGCTCAAAATCCTATTTATTCCTTCCAATTTCTTCTTGCTACAAAAAAAAAAGAGAAAAACAAAATAGAAAAGGGAGAGAGAGAGCACAAAAGCCCAGCCCAACCTTCTCCCTGTGGCCCGATACCCCTTCCCATCATCTTCTTCGTACGGCAGCTCGATGCTGCTGTCCACGTCAATGGCAGTAACAGAGGGGACGGCCAGCAACGCTCACCTTCCCCTATATAGCCTACCCCCCTAGGGTTCCCCCTGCTAACCCTAACCCTAGCCTAGCGCCTCCATCTCTTCTTCCTTCTTCCTCCTTTCCCTCTCTGCTCTCTGTATCCTCTGTACCCATACTGAACCTAACCGAAAAAGCACTCTCCTTCCACCGGCAATCGCCGGAGCTCCGGACCTCCTCCGGCCGGGCCAAGCATGGGAATGGAACCCCCATGGTTCCATCTCCCTTCGCCACCCCCCTCGGCTTGGGCCGGGAGGGCCTGAGTCGCTGCCGCCGTCGCCTCCTTTTCCGCCGGGTCGCTACTGCTCCGACCTCCTCTGCCCGACCCGACCGCCCCTACTGCCTCGAGGTGCGCCTCCCCTTCTCTTCCCCTCGCCTCCTCCTTCCCTCGCTCCGCTCGCCCCCCTCCTCCTCTCTACCCGCTGCCCCACCGCGGACGGCGCCCCCTCCGGCCGGCGAGCAGCAGCGTCTGTCCGCCATGAACAGGTTGCGTGCAGTTTACAGTTAACAGCAGGTTCAGTTAACCCTCGCTGCAGAAGCTTATCCCCCCCGCACTCCCCTTCTGTCACCAACCCGAGTCACCACCCCACTGGCAGAGACATCCAGCGCGCAAGCCTCAGATCCCGGGATCAAATCCCGCACCCCCCACTTTTCTGCTCCATTTTTTTCGGAATACTACAGCGCACCAACACCTTAACCCCCCCGATCTGCCCTTCATATCACAAAACAGCAGCAGCCCATCTGGTTCTGTCCCTCTGTGTGCTAGCAGAGGTGGGAGGATCGAATCCCCCCTCCCACATAAACAAAAAACTTTTATTTTTGCAATGATTTGATACAGCACATTCTCAGTAATCACACATAGGCCCTTCTAACTTATTTCTAGCCCCTGCAAAATTATTTCTAAGTCCCTAGATCCATAAAAATGGCAGAATTGCACCCAATTTTGTAAATTGCATAAGAAAATCATTTTAACTCCAAATCCAACATTTTTAATATGTTTTCAATACCAAATTAAATGTTCTATCCAAATATAAAATTTATTTACTGTTTTGAATATTTTAAATTGGTGCAAAATTTGAAAACTTGTCAAATTCACTTAAACTTGCAAAATTCATAACTTGTTCATAAAAATTCCAAATTCCACAAACTAAATATGTTTTCCAATCAATTTTTCATGTACTTTCCAAATATCAACTTTGTTTGCTGTTTTGAGTAATTTAAATTGCTGAAAACAACTGTTTCTTAATTATTGCATTTAAAATTACCAAAATAATAACTTGCTCATTTTAAATCCAATTTCAACAAATAAAATATATTTTCCATGCATAATTAAACCACCTTTCCAAATATAAAATTTGTTTCATGATTTGAATAATTAAACTTGGTTAAATAATTTAAATCTTATTTAATTCATTTAATATTGCTAAATTTATAACTTGATCAAAACAAATTCTTTTGGGACAGATAAAATATGTTTTCAAACCATAAAAACATAACCTTGTCAAATATGAACTTCACTTAATGTTTTGAACAAATAAAAATTCAAATAAGTTCATGTTTGAATGAAATTCATTTAATTCTTGCTTACACTTGTTTAATTCATAAATAATTTATTTGAAATCCTTTTTCAACAAGTGAAACATGCAATCCACCTAAAATTGTGTGTTCTTATCAAATATGAACTTTTTTATCTATTTTGAACAAGTTAAATTGGTGAAAACAACAAATTCTTGTGTGACACCTTTAAGTAACCAAAATTTCCTAACTTAATAAATGAATTTCTAAACTTCGTAAACCTTATTTCCATATGGTTCTATTGTTGTTATTTTGCTGTTTTCCTCATCCATGCATCATGTTAATTCACTTACACAATTTGATTAGTTGTAAAACAATTAATTCAACCATAATTCATGGGCTTTTCATATGCAATCCAATTGCATGTGGGTCCATTTAATCATGTTGTTATCTTGTCAACTAGTTTATTTTGATGCATCAAGTAAATGGTCATGCATCATCCCATGTTTGTGCACTATGCCATGATATTGATTGTTTATCTTTCTGCATTGTTTGTTTGCTTCTTCTCGGATGAACGACGACGTTGAGACCGACGATACTTACGACACCCCTTCTAAGGATTTCTAGCTCAGTACCAGGCTACTGGGTTTTGCAGGCAAGTTATCACTCACATGAACCATCGTGTTCCTTTTCAACATTGATTACCGATACTTTCCGTTGTTCTTTTCTGCTAGCCTTAGTAGTAGTTGTTTCTGTTACGAACCCATCACATGAATCCTTTAACCTTGATATCCTCACCTCCACTCCTATCACCCCTTGGTTGAGCCAGTGTCTTACTAGCATGCTTAGGTTGTT
Source organism: Alopecurus myosuroides (assembly GCA_028641055.1). Taxonomy (NCBI): domain Eukaryota; kingdom Viridiplantae; phylum Streptophyta; class Magnoliopsida; order Poales; family Poaceae; genus Alopecurus; species Alopecurus myosuroides. Next base: position 95,453,319 of record CM054060.1, read on the forward strand.
TTGCTCGAGTCTGTTACCCGTTACTTTCTGTTACTACTCTTTTATGTTCTGGGGGCTCGACGTTTAATCAATCAATCATGCTAATGTTACTATTAATAATAAATTTGATGATAAGGCACCGGCAGGAGGCCCAGGGTGGTTTTGAGGCCTGCTAGTGTCGACCCTAATAGGAAAAGGGTCTTGTCTACTGATCCATGATGAGCGCACTAACCGCATGTGGGAAGCGAGTATGGGCGCCCCCTCAATTTGATTCGATTCGCATCTCGTCCAAATTGCCACACGTAGTTCGGGCTTTCCATTTGCTGCATTGTGACGCCCCGAGATCGGGCACTATGCAGATTTCAGCATTCCCGCCAAATCCGCATAATAACCGATTCCAGGTTGCCATTTATGATAACATTACAATAGTTCACGAATAATCCACAATTACAACAGCATCAGAAAGATACAAGATGACTCAACGAGCCAGGGTACGACTGATACAATACAAAGATCCAAATAACAGCGGAAGAAACAACATATCGTCCGTCTACGGACAAGATCCAAATTGGACTAAGAGTCCTGAAGATAACCGAAGGCGTCCAATCCCTGCCCAGGCCAAGCCGGAGGGATTCCCAAGCTAACGTCGCCAGACTTCAAACCTGTTGACTGCAAGTTGGAATTTGCAGCCACGAAAGAGATTCGTGGGTCAGTACGGTTAAGTACTGGCAAGGGGGATAAAACCCATACTCACAAAATACCGGCGTAGCCAGTCATCACAAGATACAAATACTTTAGGATCAATGAAAAGGAGGGGGTTATTGCAAATAAGCGACAGCAGGCTGCACTAACCAACTACAGAGATTCTATCACTTCCAACTATCAGAAAGGGGATAAGATCGAGTAATAGTAACCAACTGAAAGATAAATTCAAACAAACCCATCCTGGATCTCGCCCCTTATCCAAAGAAGCAATCCGAGGATAACTCACACCGTTGTATTAAAGGTGAATCAAGTTATTGTGTCATCAACCTATTACTAGTCAAGTTATTAACCATTGGGTAAAACATGTTTGATTATTATGTTTAAGTTGTCCTGAGTACTTGTTAGCCAGTACTTTCACCAAGTAATCCATAACCGCGGAAAACACGGCTTCTCGAGAAGATTATCCCTGCAGGGTTGCACCAATTTAGCCGTACACTCATGAATATCCCGCCAGATGGAGCGGCCACTCCACCAAGCGGGGCACTCAACACAATCCAACCCTTCTTCGCATCAAGCCCAAAGCACCTTGGGCGCACGGCTAATCGAGCCCAGAAGAAAATGGACCCTCATAGCACTCTAAGAACGTGTCCCCCTATATGCCGACTACGAAAGTTCCACCCGGGATCCAAGGGCTCGCAAGATCATGCATGCAGCAAATGGAAAACCCGAACTAAATGAGGCGATTTGGACGAGATGCGAATCGGGTCAAACTGAGGGGGAGCCCATACTCCCCAAATGCGGGTAGTGCGCTCATCATGGATCAGTAGACAAGACCCTTTTCCTATTAGGGTCGACACTAGCAGGCCTCAAAACCACAAAGGGCCTCCTGCCGGTGCCTTATCATCAAATTTATTATTAATAGTAACATTAGCATGATTGATTGATTGATTAAACATCGAGCCCCCAGAACATAACGGAGTAATAACAGAAAGTAACGGGTAACAGACTCGAGCAAACAGCCCTAAGCATGCTAGATAAGAACAGGCACAAACAAAGGCTGTAGGTATGGAGGTGAGGCAATATCAAGGTTAAGGGATTCATGTGATGGGTTCGTAACAGAAACAACTACCACTAAGGCTAGCAGAAAAGAATCAACGGAAAGAATCGGTAACAAGTGATGAAAGGCAGCCATATGGCATGCAAGTGAGTATACTTGCCTGAGATCCCGCAAGGTAGCAGAACTTGTCGTTGCTCACAGCATCTCAACGTCCTATCCGGGAAGAAGCAATGAACCTCGAACAAACACCGGAATGCAACAATTACTACTACGGCAAAAGATCCAGCATGATCCTATTTTATATGCATGACATGGCAAGGTGCAACAGGGGGAACAACTTAAGCAATTTAATCGGAACCGGAGTCCGGAGAAATAGGAATTGGTTCAAATTGTTTAGCTAACCATCAAGTTAAATGTTGTTTAGCATGGAAAACAATAAAGTAGATGAGTTAGGCAATTTAAATGGAAGAGGGCAACAGCTGGAATTAATTAGCCCACACATTCCATATGTTGTCATATAGGTGAACATGCATAACAAGATCTAAAATGCACAAGATAGGATGCAAACAGAGATATGGATGGCATGAACATGTTAAGGACATGAAACTGATTGGAAAACATATTTTACGTGTTTGATTTGGAATTAAAATGAATTATTTATGAATTGTTGCAAATTACAATTGAATTATTTGAATTCAAATTTGAATTGCATTTTGAAAGTTCAAAACAGAAAACAAATGTGATATTTGAAAAGTTCAGGAAATTTGGATTGGAAATCATATAAAGTTTGTGCAATTTGGAGTTAGTTTGCAATTTTTATAGATGTTGGAAGTTTCAGGGACTGTTTTGTGATTTTTCAGGGACTTAAATGGAGGAAACGGTGTGGACTGGGCCTGTGTGCGAAAAACTGGGCAAGAAAATGGGCTGCACCGCGCAGCAGCCGCCCAAGGCCACTGACGCGTGGGCCAGGTGCCACACTGGCGGCCACGCGTGCGGGTGGAAGGTGACGGAGCGGTGGAGGTGGATGACGGGTGGGGCCGCCCCGCGCGGAATAAGTCACCAAAAAGGGGCGGGCGCCCTGGGGATCGAACCCAGCACCTGGTACCGCGCGCGAGAGGGACATGACCATCACGCTGCTGCTGCTGGTGTTGATAGCCTAAGGAACTGAAGGAAGTTATCCTGTACAACGACCGTTACTGAATCTTTTTTTTGCAGGGAAAACTTCAGACGCAGATCGGAACAGGGACTGGCGGGACGATCATCGGAGCCAGCGCCTCGACGCACGCCGGCGGGCTGCGCACGGCTGCCACGCGCGGTGGCGCCGCCCGGCGTGGCTCGTGCGGGCCGTGCGGAAGGGCCACGAGCAGAGAGGGGAGGAGGCGATCGAGGAAGGGGAGGCGCACCTGCTGCTCGCTGTCGACGAACAGGGACACCGACGTCCTCCTCCGGCGATGGCGCGGCGCCCACGGTCGCTCCCAGCGAGCGGAGAGGGGACGAGGAGATGCGGCCAGGCGCCGCGGTTCCATTTTCCCCCTCGGAGGCACCTCGAGGTGGCCAGGGCTACCGGAGCTAGGGGAGGAAGGGGCCTCGGTGGTGATACTGACGGTGGCAGTGGAGGTGGTCTCGGTTCAGAAGAAGTTGCAGAGGGGGCGACGGCGGCGATGGGAAGGAGGGAGTCTAGGGTTTTGGCAGCAGAGGGTAGGGGGTAGTGGAACTTAAGGAGGAGGGAAGCCAGTACGGCAAGCACCTGGATGGGGGATGGAGTTGATCGATCGGTTCCCTGCTGTTCGTACAGGAGGGTGACGTGGGAGGAGGAAGACGACAAGGAAAGGGAAGGGGTATTGGGCCAGGAAAGGAATGGTGGGCTGAGAAAAGAAAAAGAGATGGGCTGCCTCTCTCCTTGGCTATTTTTATTTTTCCTTTTTCCATTTTTTTTTTTGCAAGAGATCAAAGAGGGAGAAAGAATAGGATTTTGGGGGTTTTCCCTTTTAGGAATTATTTGTGTTATTTTTCCAAAACAACAAATAAAGCAAGAGCTAACATTGTTTCACAAGTTTGCATATTTAATTTGGTTTAAAGGTGTTAGGTGAAATTCAAACAAGGTTTGAATTGGGAAATTTTTGGAAATAGGCAAAGTTTTATTTTACGAATTCAAACAATCATACCAACATTATTTGATTTAATTTGTTTGCCAAATTTTTAATATTTAAACCCATATTGGAAAAGGATTTATTTGATTTGGATTTGGTTATTTGAATTTTACCATTAGGGTTTTGAACAATTTAAATTGTTTTGGAAAACAGAATGCAATGCTCATGATGCATGGGATGCAAAAAGAAAACAACCAACTTCTATCTAGGGTAACACCCCAGGTGTTACAAACGACACCACTAACAAGGGATTGCGCCCTCGCAATCCACCTGCTAACCCGGGAGGGGAAAGAAGTTCGACTATCGATTCTTCGTGCTTCCGGTTGATCTCCTCGACACCACTAACAAGGGTTTCTCGACACCACTAACAAGGGATTCTTGCTCGGAGTGACGACGATGTTCTTCCAACAGGAACCTTCCGATGATCGAACCTATTAGGTTAATGGCTCAGAAAACGTCAACCCACGTAGGATCCTAACACTTTGAAAGATAGGCAAGAGGGGAGACTCCAAAACAAATAAGATGGGAGGGGGAATAGAATAGGGGTAAGGAGAAAACAAGAATCCTATTGAGATGTTTTTCCAAAATAGTTTAGCAGAAATAGTTTTCGACACTCTAGAAACAACGACCGTTAGCGAGGTTTTCCTACAGGCTTTGCGGACCCGTTGCTTCGATAACCATTCGTATCGAAACAATATCGGGAATCGGAACCATTTGTGACGCCCCGAGATCGGGCACTATGCAGATTTCAGCATTCCCGCCAAATCCGCATAATAACCGATTCCAGGTTGCCATTTATGATAACATTACAATAGTTCACGAATAATCCACAATTACAACAGCATCAGAAAGATACAAGATGACTCAACGAGCCAGGGTACGACTGATACAATACAAAGATCCAAATAACAGCGGAAGAAACAACATATCGTCCGTCTACGGACAAGATCCAAATTGGACTAAGAGTCCTGAAGATAACCGAAGGCGTCCAATCCCTGCCCAGGCCAAGCCGGAGGGATTCCCAAGCTAACGTCGCCAGACTTCAAACCTGTTGACTGCAAGTTGGAATTTGCAGCCACGAAAGAGATTCGTGGGTCAGTACGGTTAAGTACTGGCAAGGGGGATAAAACCCATACTCACAAAATACCGGCGTAGCCAGTCATCACAAGATACAAATACTTTAGGATCAATGAAAAGGAGGGGGTTATTGCAAATAAGCGACAGCAGGCTGCACTAACCAACTACAGAGATTCTATCACTTCCAACTATCAGAAAGGGGATAAGATCGAGTAATAGTAACCAACTGAAAGATAAATTCAAACAAACCCATCCTGGATCTCGCCCCTTATCCAAAGAAGCAATCCGAGGATAACTCACACCGTTGTATTAAAGGTGAATCAAGTTATTGTGTCATCAACCTATTACTAGTCAAGTTATTAACCATTGGGTAAAACATGTTTGATTATTATGTTTAAGTTGTCCTGAGTACTTGTTAGCCAGTACTTTCACCAAGTAATCCATAACCGCGGAAAACACGGCTTCTCGAGAAGATTATCCCTGCAGGGTTGCACCAATTTAGCCGTACACTCATGAATATCCCGCCAGATGGAGCGGCCACTCCACCAAGCGGGGCACTCAACACAATCCAACCCTTCTTCGCATCAAGCCCAAAGCACCTTGGGCGCACGGCTAATCGAGCCCAGAAGAAAATGGACCCTCATAGCACTCTAAGAACGTGTCCCCCTATATGCCGACTACGAAAGTTCCACCCGGGATCCAAGGGCTCGCAAGATCATGCATGCAGCAAATGGAAAACCCGAACTAAATGAGGCGATTTGGACGAGATGCGAATCGGGTCAAACTGAGGGGGAGCCCATACTCCCCAAATGCGGGTAGTGCGCTCATCATGGATCAGTAGACAAGACCCTTTTCCTATTAGGGTCGACACTAGCAGGCCTCAAAACCACAAAGGGCCTCCTGCCGGTGCCTTATCATCAAATTTATTATTAATAGTAACATTAGCATGATTGATTGATTGATTAAACATCGAGCCCCCAGAACATAACGGAGTAATAACAGAAAGTAACGGGTAACAGACTCGAGCAAACAGCCCTAAGCATGCTAGATAAGAACAGGCACAAACAAAGGCTGTAGGTATGGAGGTGAGGCAATATCAAGGTTAAGGGATTCATGTGATGGGTTCGTAACAGAAACAACTACCACTAAGGCTAGCAGAAAAGAATCAACGGAAAGAATCGGTAACAAGTGATGAAAGGCAGCCATATGGCATGCAAGTGAGTATACTTGCCTGAGATCCCGCAAGGTAGCAGAACTTGTCGTTGCTCACAGCATCTCAACGTCCTATCCGGGAAGAAGCAATGAACCTCGAACAAACACCGGAATGCAACAATTACTACTACGGCAAAAGATCCAACATGATCCTATTTTATATGCATGACATGGCAAGGTGCAACAGGGGGAACAACTTAAGCAATTTAATCGGAACCGGAGTCCGGAGAAATAGGAATTGGTTCAAATTGTTTAGCTAACCATCAAGTTAAATGTTGTTTAGCATGGAAAACAATAAAGTAGATGAGTTAGGCAATTTAAATGGAAGAGGGCAACAGCTGGAATTAATTAGCCCACACATTCCATATGTTGTCATATAGGTGAACATGCATAACAAGATCTAAAATGCACAAGATAGGATGCAAACAGAGATATGGATGGCATGAACATGTTAAGGACATGAAACTGATTGGAAAACATATTTTACGTGTTTGATTTGGAATTAAAATGAATTATTTATGAATTGTTGCAAATTACAATTGAATTATTTGAATTCAAATTTGAATTGCATTTTGAAAGTTCAAAACAGAAAACAAATGTGATATTTGAAAAGTTCAGGAAATTTGGATTGGAAATCATATAAAGTTTGTGCAATTTGGAGTTAGTTTGCAATTTTTATAGATGTTGGAAGTTTCAGGGACTGTTTTGTGATTTTTCAGGGACTTAAATGGAGGAAACGGTGTGGACTGGGCCTGTGTGCGAAAAACTGGGCAAGAAAATGGGCTGCACCGCGCAGCAGCCGCCCAAGGCCACTGACGCGTGGGCCAGGTGCCACACTGGCGGCCACGCGTGCGGGTGGAAGGTGACGGAGCGGTGGAGGTGGATGACGGGTGGGGCCGCCCCGCGCGGAATAAGTCACCAAAAAGGGGCGGGCGCCCTGGGGATCGAACCCAGCACCTGGTACCGCGCGCGAGAGGGACATGACCATCACGCTGCTGCTGCTGGTGTTGATAGCCTAAGGAACTGAAGGAAGTTATCCTGTACAACGACCGTTACTGAATCTTTTTTTTGCAGGGAAAACTTCAGACGCAGATCGGAACAGGGACTGGCGGGACGATCATCGGAGCCAGCGCCTCGACGCACGCCGGCGGGCTGCGCACGGCTGCCACGCGCGGTGGCGCCGCCCGGCGTGGCTCGTGCGGGCCGTGCGGAAGGGCCACGAGCAGAGAGGGGAGGAGGCGATCGAGGAAGGGGAGGCGCACCTGCTGCTCGCTGTCGACGAACAGGGACGCCGACGTCCTCCTCCGGCGATGGCGCGGCGCCCACGGTCGCTCCCAGCGAGCGGAGAGGGGACGAGGAGATGCGGCCAGGCGCCGCGGTTCCATTTTCCCCCTCGGAGGCACCTCGAGGTGGCCAGGGCTACCGGAGCTAGGGGAGGAAGGGGCCTCGGTGGTGATACTGACGGTGGCAGTGGAGGTGGTCTCGGTTCAGAAGAAGTTGCAGAGGGGGCGACGGCGGCGATGGGAAGGAGGGAGTCTAGGGTTTTGGCAGCAGAGGGTAGGGGGTAGTGGTACTTAAGGAGGAGGGAAGCCAGTACGGCAAGCATCTGGATGGGGGATGGAGTTGATCGATCGGTTCCCTGCTGTTCGTACAGGAGGGTGACGTGGGAGGAGGAAGACGACAAGGAAAGGGAAGGGGTATTGGGCCAGGAAAGGAATGGTGGGCTGAGAAAAGAAAAAGAGATGGGCTGCCTCTCTCCTTGGCTATTTTTATTTTTCCTTTTTCCATTTTTTTTTTTTTGCAAGAGATCAAAGAGGGAGAAAGAATAGGATTTTGGGGGTTTTCCCTTTTAGGAATTATTTGTGTTATTTTTCCAAAACAACAAATAAAGCAAGAGCTAACATTGTTTCACAAGTTTGCATATTTAATTTGGTTTAAAGGTGTTAGGTGAAATTCAAACAAGGTTTGAATTGGGAAATTTTTGGAAATAGGCAAAGTTTTATTTTACGAATTCAAACAATCATACCAACATTATTTGATTTAATTTGTTTGCCAAATTTTTAATATTTAAACCCATATTGGAAAAGGATTTATTTGATTTGGATTTGGTTATTTGAATTTTACCATTAGGGTTTTGAACAATTTAAATTGTTTTGGAAAACAGAATGCAAAGCTCATGATGCATGGGATGCAAAAAAGAAAACAACCAACTTCTATCTAGGGTAACACCCCAGGTGTTACATGCATGCATGATCTTGCGAGCCCAGGCCAGGGTGGAACTTTTGTAGTCGGCATTTAGGGCGGCGTGGTCTTCCAGTGCTATGAGGGTCCCCTTTTCTTCGTGGGGCTCGATTAGCCGCGCACGCACAGCACGTGGTGCTCTGGGATTGATGCAAAGAAGAGTTGAGTTGTGTTGAGTGCCCCGCTTGGTGGGAGGCATCCCATCTGGCGGGTTATTCATACGTGTACGGCCAAATTGGTGCAACCCTGCAGGGATAATCTTCTCGAGAAGCCGTGTTTTCCGCGGTTATGGATTATTTGGTAAAAGTACTGGCTAACAAGTACTCAGGACAACTTAAACCTAATGATTAACAACCTTACACCCAATGATCAACAACTTGACTAGTAATAGGCTTATTGACACAATAATATGAACCATCATTATTTCAACGGTGTGAGTTATCCTCGGATTGCTTCTCCGGATAAGGGGCGAGATCCAGGATGGGTTTGTTTGAAGTTATCTTTCAGTTGGTTACAATCCTCGATCTTATCTCCTTTCTGTTAGCCGGAAGTGGTAGAATCTCTGTAGTTGGTTAGCGCAGCCAGTTGCAGCATCTTTTATATCCCCTCTCTTCCGTTGAACCCAAGGCATCTGTGCTTGGTGTTGACGGGTTACACTTTGGTGAACTATGAGTCTTGCTTGCCAGTACGTTTATGTACTGACCCCTTTGGGGCTGTGGTTTCCGCAGACCGACGTTTCCGAGGATCTACATGGTGGCTACTACGTGGAGTATGACGATACTGCTGACGAGTAGATAGCGGACCCGGGCAGGATCCGAGACTTCGTGGATGGGCTCCGTCTGTTCGTTTCCGGCCTCTTAGGCCTATTTGGTTCTTGTCTGTACTCAGACATGTTGAATGCTTCCGCTGTGATGTAATGATGAATTGTTGGGACATCTGTCCTCTGGATGAATGTATTTGCTATCTCTGCTCTAATGAGAGCCATTTGCAACTTATTTCAATCTTTTGTGTCGTAGAGATTTGTTGTGATATCAGTTGTTCAACGCCGTTGACGTACCATGTGTGTATGGTTTGAAGTACGTCAATGGAAGTGTCCTGATTTCTATGGGATAGTTTACGTCGACGCTGAACAGATAGGGGTTGGTTGTCACACATACGTGTGTTGGCCTACTCGTAAGAGGACGCGGGTGCCGGTAAGCCCCGTAATCCAATCTACTACTGTTCAACGGAACGGCGAGTATCCTTTAGAAGTCCGGGTGCGACAGGATACGCCCCCCTCGGAGTACGAGCTCCGAGAAGATACCGAAACGGTTCTCGATCGGATAGGATACATCGAGCAGTACTGGGATATCAAGAGGTACGACCGCCCCGAATGGGATGTCGTGCATCTAAAGAATCTCGACAGTTACCGGCAATCATGGAATAAACCGATGCCGGTCCTGTCACGATGGCGATGTCCTCCTCCAGCAACACCCTGGCGCATAAACTGTTCTGCCTGCGCAAGGCTGCTGAGGACGCCGAGAACACCAACCGGGTAAGTGTTATTTCCTTTCTATCTGGATTTCCGAGTTGCCGTTTCTCTTTACTTTCTTTTTTTTTGCTTTATCCACCATCCAGTCCCCGAGATTCGGGCCGAGTAGCTAAAGCTCAACCGAGTTGCAATCTACTCGGGCCAAATCTTCCATCTTACAATGCTCTCTTCTTCTCTACAGGAGTGCACTGAGACCCGGACCAAAGTCTTCCTCCAGCTTCTGTGGTCACATCAGGCTATCAAGGATAAAAACCGGGAGCTGGAGGCCGAGAAGGGCGACACGACGGTCATGGAGAAGAGTGTCACGGACACTATTACCAAGATGTCCTCTTTGGAGAGTAAGTACTAGTATTTTGGTTTGTGCCTTTTGTGTTTACGCCCATTTTCTGATTTCTTTCAATTTTTGTCTTCTCTGTAGGTGAGCTCAAGGCGCTTGCTGATGCGTATCAAGACTGTGAGGTCATGGCCGCATCCGCGCATAGCAAAATCTCAATTTTGGAGGGTAAGTTGAGCCTTCTTTTCCATTCACTTATGTTATGTTTCTTCTTCATGCTGCTAACCGGGTTGCTTTTTCCGCAGAAGAGTACAAAGTCTTCCGGAAGCAGCACCAAGGGTGCCTCACCCCGGCCGAGGCGCAGCAGCAGGTGCAGGACCGAGAGGCCCAGCTGGAGAAGAACCTGGACGTCGAGAAAGCTGAAGTCCATAAGCTCAAACTCGAGCTTGCTGATGGCCTCAAGACTGCACTACAGGCCGTGAACGAGAAGACTGGGGCATTAAACCGGGCTGCCGCGGAGAAGCTGGAGCTCGAGAGGGATATTAGGTCTCTGAGAGAGAGAACTCAATATCTCGATGCCATGGTGGATGATTCCCGCCGCCTCCAAGATAAGCACATCCGGCTTGCTGATGACTGGACCCGCCGGCTAGGGGCCCTTGTCCTGGAGTTGAGTTGTGAGTTATCACTATCCTTTGCTCTATCCGGGTTTTCTCTTTCCATTTCTCCTATTAGGTTTTCCTTCTTCTTGGTTCTCTCTTCTGACTCAGCCCAGCATGCCCCACACCAGATACCTTCCCGGACTTCAACACTGCTGCCGAGACTGCTGTGGAGAAGGCTAGGAGGTTGAGGGAAGCTTCAGGCCTCAATGTGGATGACTCGGCCACTTTGGATGATCACATCGAGGACATCAAGACCCGGGTAATCTCCCTCAAGGGCATGGGCACCTCCATGGTTTCAACCGCTATGCACCTGCATAAGTTGTGCTGGCCGGAGAAGCAGATCCCGGACACTATCAATGAGATGGCCGCTGACCTCGAGCATGTCAAGGAGGAGCTAAAGAAGTGGCATGCCTCCGTAGCCCGAGTTGGTGCCGATGAGGCCCTTCACTTCGTGTTGTCCTGGTACGAGAACCTCGATCTCGAGAGAATCAGCACCCTCCGAAATGACTCCAAGTGGACCAACAGGGATGAGTGCATCTTGCGCCGCAAAGAGATGTCCTACGAGCTTGCATCCTACACAGATACACATCAGTACATCGACGGCTTGTAGCGTTCCCACATTTAAATAATGTAAGGACACCTGTGTTATTGTGCTAGTCCCTGGATCAATTGCTAGCACCACAGTACAAAATGAAATATCATGCAAATGCATTAAAATCTATTATATCGCATGATCTAGTCTTTACAAAATAGTATTACAACTTGCATAGTCTTAGAAGACTAGCAGTAAACAAAGATATACAGCGGAAAACATGTTGGCGATAGTCTCGAGATCCTAAACGAAATCCTCACTCGTCTTTAGAAACATCTGCAATATGGAATATGCAGCCACAAGGGAGTCAATACAATTTAATGTATTGGCAAGTAAAACTATGGTGGATATAAATGGCAAGACTAATACTACATGCTTATTTGGCTGAGTGGAGTTTAGCCTAAGTTTGCATAAAGCCAGTTTTGTCCTATCTCTTTTGTAAAACAAACTTTTATTTTCCAAGGGGTGGCAACATTGTATTTAGATCCAAGCACCACAATACTCTTCACTTGGTCAAAATTTTACTGATTGAAATTGGTGTTGAGATTCTTCCGTAAATCCTTGTCCAGCTGCTCATAGTTGTTCATAGCCGGGGACACGACTAAGATCTTAGTTTATTGACTCTGCAGAGCTTGTGCACTTTCACCCTTTGTCTTCAATTAGCCCAAACATCATGGAAAGGAGAGAATTGAGACGAGATCTTTCAGAAGAAGAAATCCAAACCCACCGGCAAGACCGTTCCACCTATAATTTTGCTACATCTGCTAGTCAAGCCTGCGCTGCACTCTCACAACTTAATTGATCAAGACAGAACCCATATTGTCAAAAGGCTGCACGGGAAGCTACTAGATTTAGAGGGACATAGTAATCTTTTTGTTCCTGGGTGGCCATCCGCAAGTGACAACCTCAAGTGGAATAACCCTTAGACAAGGGCCCTGAGGCAACACTCAACATAAACCAGTCTTACCACTTCCACCCATGTGGTTCATTCATTAGTTATACTTAGGATTTTTCCTCAACATCTAGTAAAACAATTTGTAACATTGCATAGCATCTAATAAATTCTAAGGCTATCAAAATAATAAGGTAAAAGGGATGGCTACACACTACTAGGATAATAGCAAAGCATAGTATAACTTAGTAAAATTTCCTATCATGCATACTACTCAAAATCAACTAATGCATATAGAAAATAATGGGTATTTGATGGTGTGTTACTTGCCTTGTTGAAGTTGGTGAAGAAATCACACTCTTCACAAAAGATCGTTGCTCTCCGTACAATCTATTCATTGAAAACACAATAATAGGATAAACAAACATGCTATCAAGCAAACATACAAGTGAAGAAAACATACAAAGCAACAATCATGGAAAAAGGGATGTAACCAAGTTGGCTAGGACAAGGTCAAGGTTTGAGTTTGAAATATTCATTCTCAAATGGTTTCATACTTGTTAAGAAGTTTCCTAGGGTTTACTTGGGATGGACAGGTTGAGTTTGATGTGATTTAACTTTACTATAAACATACTTGTTGAGGAAGTTCCGAGAGTTCACCAAGGTTATTTATCTATATCAACTAAAGTAACACATAACAAGTATAACACTTAGTTGTTTTTGTCAAAACATTTGAGTGATATAAGTTTAGTATTTCCATTTTGGTTTAAGGTAGGTCTAGGTTTAACTAACTTCATAACAAAGGATATAACAAGTTAAAGTTTTGGTCTTTTCCATTTGGGTCAAGGGCTGGACAAAAACAACTTGTTATTCTTCAACTTGTGTGGATGGCTCCAAGTCTTCACATGCTTGTCTTCTTGAAGTTCATCTTCATACTTCTATTGTAGTTTCCTCCTTGTTGTTAATCTTCTCTTGAACTTGATAAACCTTCATGGCTTTCACTTCACTAATTGGTTTGGGTATGGGATGGGCAAAAATACCACTAAGTCAATTAGAAGGAAAATAAGAAGAAGGATAGAAAGAGAGAGGGAGATGTTTTCTTCTGGATTTCTTCACACTTGTACTTTATGGAGTTTCTTCTAGTTTTTGTGGAGTCTAATCAATTTTTTCAATGATATTCCTCATATCTCTTCATGTTTCCATCAAGTTGAAAGGAGAAGAATAGAAAAGGGAAGGAAAAGACTTAGAGAGAAAGGGGGTCAGTCTTCTGGAAGTTTCTCTGGTTTTCTTCTAAGTTCTTCCACTTCTTGGAGATGCTTCTGAAGTTTGTTTTATTTGCTATGTCCTTCATTGGTCTTCTATCTTCATGTTGAAAAATCTCTAGATGGTTGAGTCCTCCATTGCACTTCATGGTTCTCACAAATCCCAGCTTGGTGAAATCTTGAAGCAAGCATGGGGAGACAAGAAGTTGATGGAAACATTTGTACTAGTGTTTTTAGGTTCATTTCTTGGCTAAGTATAAGTTGAAACTTCACGAAGGACTTAGCCTTGGTTTCAAATAGCCATACACACATAGAACCACATAAGCAAAAATATTTCCTAAGTCATTTTTAATATGGTGTGAAACATGTGTGTGATAACTTGGCCTAAAATACATGGGTATGTATCATATGTGTCCAAAATTCTATGGAATTGGTTTCTATGGATTAAGGTTTCCATATGGAGCAACATTGCTTAAGAAAACATATTAAAATTATTTATATAATTTAAACTAAGTCAAAATTTGCTCAAATGGCCATATAATTCTAAATCCATTCTAAACTTGTTCAAATAATATTTTGGGCTTATGGATATGTTATTAAACATTCTAAGGAACCCAGAACAATTTAGTTTGCAAAAATTGGATTTACAGAATTTGAATTATGTCAAATTTCATCAAACAAGCATATTTGAAAATGATCATATTTTAAATTGTCAAATTTTAATTTGGTTAAATCCAAAAGATTCTAAATGTTCTGGTGATTTCAAAAAGTCCAAGATTTCTTAATTTAGGCTTATGGGTCAAAAGTTATCATGATTACAAGATACAGGGGCTAAACTTCAAAATGATCTATTTCTTTATATTCGAAATAAAACCGAAAAAAGGTTGGCCACGCGGCGTGCTCTCATTGGTTGGCTCTGCTGACTGGGATGCTGACCCAGCGCTGACTGGATGCGCTGACGTGTATAAGTGAAATGATATGGATCGTTAGATCCAGATCCAAGGGTTGGGGAGCGTACCAGTTCGGGATTTAATCCTGGCCGTGGATGAAGAATCGCACGGTGCTGGACGACAGGGAGGCTCGGGGTCGCCGACGATGGAGTTGGTGGCGGCGCTCCGGTGGCCCGTGACAGAAAAACGACGGCGACGGGGCTACGGTGGTCCTCTGGGATCGTGGAGGATACCACGGTGACGAGAGCGCCTCGGTGAGGTCGATGATGATGGCTGCGTCCATCTTCGTTTCTCGGAACGGCGGAGCGGAGCAACCGGAGTGGCCCAGACTACGGCGAGCTTCGAAGACAATGGCGTTGGCGCTGGAGGGGGTCTCCGGCTCGGCTCGGGCACGGGGAGGCGCGGAACGGCGTGGCGAAGCTGATGGTATCGACGGTGTTGACCTGCGCGTGAAGGAGCGACGGCGAGGAGTGATCGGAGGTGGCACAAGCGCCGGTGACCATCGGTTGAGCTCGAACCGGCTGATTTCCTGCGGGAAAAATTCGAACAAAAATTTCAGGAGGTGCGCACAAGGGAGTGGAAGATAGGAGAGTAAAAAGGAGGCAACGCAATGCTCTTTTGTTGCCGGAATCGAAGATCAACGGCGGCGGATCCCGTGGACTCCGGCAATGAAATTTTGCGGCCTCGGGGCACGATTGACACGGGGAGGAGAGGGTAAATAGAGAGGGGGGCCGGGGCTTTTAGGGAGAGGAAACGGGGCTCAAATCAATGGCCTGAAAGGACCACAATTAAGGAATTAAAATTCCTCTTCCACGGGTAGAAACATCAGAAGAGCACGGGCCTGGGTTGATGACGAGCTGACGCCAGCATGACGTCAGCATGTTTTTTTTAATTCCTATTTTCTCTTTTAGTTCATTAATAACTTATGTTTTCTCTATCCAATTAATGTCAAATAAATTTCTAAATTTCTGTAATATTAATATCTTTCAACCCATTTCATTTTTGTAAACTTTTCAATATGTTTTTATTTTTGAATTTGGAATAATTGCCTAATAGTAGCTTAATGTTATTTCCAATAATATAAAATAATAAAATGTAAACTTAGCCAAATAAAATTTTAGTGACATTCTATTAGTGGAATATTATTTTTGAAGATCTTTACCACTTATTTCCATATTTCATATTTTTAAGATATAAGTGATTTATTAATAGCAACTAATGCCATTTTTTTAAAAAAACTAATAATTATTTAAGTGGCTTAATAAAATTTAGAGTAAAACCAAAAGTTATAATATTATTTTCAGTGCCCTCTTTTATGTTATTTTCAAATTAATGCATTTTATTTTCACACCTTTATGTTTCAAAACTTGGAATAACAATTAGAAGTTATTATTAAATGTTTTATTCTTATCAAATGTTTTTTTGGCTTAGAAATTTATTGTGGGTTATAAATCCTTTATTTTTGTTGTCATAAAATATCTTTGAAGCAATATTGGAGTTTTAAACCTTTTAGGTAAAGGTTTGATAATAAAAAGATATTCCCTTTTTATAATGAAACTTATTTTTAAATAAGGTTTTAGGGTTTTAGGAACAGGGGCATAATTGGATTGATAATTTCAATTTCATTGAATATGTCTTGTTTTCTTTTGTTTCTTGCATCTCATTTGGTTCTTGGTGACTTGCATGACATGAAAACAAAAAGTTTCAAATTTTTGTGATTTTTGCATTTTCCAAAAATTAGGGATGTTACACGGCCCCACGGAGCTGGATACTGATGTCGAAGATGACGAGGATGATGCAGAAGACGATGGTGCTGATGCCGGTGAAGATGGCAGCATGGGTGACGAAGAGGAGGAACAGGATGATGCTGGGGAAGAGGCGACCGAGCAGCGCAACGCTGGAAAGGAGTCCGTGATGGACGTCGACCCGGAAGTGATTGTAACATCCCAATTTTTGCTACAATAGGGTGTGTGGTGTTGTGTTCATCTCATACATGCATGAAACAACAATTTGAACCATGTTGAAACAATTTAAATTGGTTTGTGAAAATCCCACAAAAAGTACTTAAAATGGGTCCCAAAATTTTGTATTGAAAAATAATTCAAATACACCAAACCAAGAGATGGTTTTGTTGGAATTTTTGTGAGCTTTCCAAAAATGATTTTTGCCAAATTTTATTATTCCAAAAAGGCCCTCAAAATCTAATTTTCTGTTCTGTTCTATAATAGAAAAGGGCTGATTTGTAAAATTATAAAACTTCAGGGGGTTATCTTGGAAATTCGCTTTTGTCTTCTTCCTCCCGAAGTGAAGCAGCTCGCTGCCATGTCTCTGTTCGTCGCCGGCGCCACCTCTTCCTCTGCCTGCCTGCCTACGTGGATAGGAGACCAGGGAGGCGTCCGAATAGAACCCACCTCCCTCAGAACCCCCCCCCCCCCTCGGAACCCTCCTCTTCCTCTCTCTGCGCGGGAAGAACCCGGCCAAACCCTAGCTGAGCCGCACCTTGCCGGCGATCTCCTCTCCCCGTCATCTCCGGCCACGAGAGCCTACTCTGAGAAGCTCTGGAGCTTCCTTGTCTTTTTCTCCTCCTTATGGCCAACAGAATTGGGAGGGGATGACCGGAGCCGAGAGATCGCCGCCATCTTCTCCGATTCCGGCCACCGGCCTTCTCCTCACGCCGCGGCGGATTCTGGCCGTCCCTGCCCCCTCCGACCACCTCTCTAGCCTCCCCGTGCTGTGGTGAGTCTCCCGGTACCCTCCGTTGCCTCCATGCTCCTCTAGTTCGCCGTCGCGCCATGACCCGCCGTCCGCCGCCGCGCAGATGGTCGCCGGCGCCATTTCCGGTGACCATTTGGTCAACCGCCGGCACCCCTCGACTCCCCTTGAGCTCCTCTCCGTTTCTGTATAGTTCTTTTCTTCAGTTGCACACGAATTCATTCGAATTTGATACTAGATGTGAAGAACAGAGAGGATTCATCCCTATGTGAGGCCACAGTGACATCATGATGATGTCATTTTCCCTTTTTTAGATATTTCAAGAAATTCCAGAAAAAGGAATAAAATTGGATAATTAATATCTTCCAAGATGTTATTCAGAAAAATAAAAGAAAGGTATGGTTTTGTTCAGAAAAATGTACTCTACATGGATATACCATTTTCATGTATGTTTGACAAAGTTGAAAATTGAACATTATTTAATGTTGTTTAACCATTTTAAAATGGAAAAATAAGTTTTTATTTAATAAAATTAGAAAATTAAAAGTTATATACCAAAATGCTCAAAATGACAAATGCAACCTGTTTATGATGTTTTCAAACCCATTTGAGCAATGAAAATGGTACGCACTTTTAGAATTGCCGGAAGTGCCCCTCCGGAGTCTATTTCGGGATAATTTCAACTTAATCCCATAATTGCCATATGAACCCTAGCAACCCAAAGAACATGTTTAGGGCTTCTTTAAGTGCATTAACTTGCTCATGCATACATATTGCGCATTGCATTGTTTCCATGTGTTGATTGGTGTTCTTCTTGGTTCGGTGTTTGTTCCCCCTCGGTAGAACGTGACTCCGAAGAGAAGTCCAACAAATCCAATGGCGAATACTTGATCCTAACCGACAAGTCAAGCACTTATCCCGAAGACTTTCTCTGGTTTTCTTGAAGCAAGGAAAGCATAACCTCTTATCTGCCCATATATGGTTTTCGAAAGACTTTTTGACTCTCGTACAATGCATTCGATACAAATGTATCTTGTGTCAGTAGTTAGAGTTGTCCTATATCATGCATAGCCTAAATATCCTGATTCACTACTCCTAGCAGCTATAGGTTTGTTTGTGTGCATCGCCAAAGCCTGAAATATGCTGTGCTTAGTCATACATGCTTGTTATCTCTGCTCCATCCGAATGATGAATCAGAGTTGCGAATGAATCTAGTATGATAGGATGTTGTGGAAAGTTAATATAACTTGTTTAACATGATTTAAAGGTGTGGATGACGAGACCACAGAGGGTCTGTGGTGGTTGTCTCGTTCATGCCCCTAGGAGCGAGTTCTCGTCTTCGAGCCAAGACTGAGCGTGTATCCACACAGGGCTTAGATTCCCCTCGGTCTCAACTTGCCAAGTTTGTTCCATGAGTTGCCTAGTTCGGGAGTTCCATTTGGATTTGCGGGGATATTAAAACCGTTTGCAAAACTAGGACGTGGCGGTGCAACAGCATGTGGCGAGACAGTAGTTGAAGCACCGCTCACAACGATAGAGACCCGGCAGGAGATGGCCACTCCCTATTGGCGGTCCATCTCTACTCGGAGCGACTCATGGAATAGGCGAAGTAAGGGAAAGGTCGTGGTCAACCTCCATCTGCCGGCACTTCCCGGAATAGTGCTAATCTAGTGGCATTAAGAGTTGGTTGGTACGTGTGGTTAAAGTTGTACACCCCTGCAGGGTTAAATCTTTTCGAAAAGCCGTGTCCGCGGTTAAGGACGACTTGGTGACGGATTCTGTGATCATAGATAACTTGAACGGAAAGACTAAAACTTGTTGATAACGAATGAAGGATGCCTCCTCGGACATGCCGAGAGGGGTTACCTTGTAGCATGAGGTAGTGGAACAACTGGAGGTGGTGATCTTTGAAGCATGATGTGCTGATATGTTTTGGTGGATTAAAAGATAATGATATCAGTAGTTGAGTAGCTTTCTCATCTGTTTTCAAAACACTCCATCAGACGTGCTATTCCTGCCTCAACTTGGAAAACAAAGATGGCTTTACGCAAAAATAACCTTCATAACTCTTTCTAAAATAAGCAGATATATAATAGGTTAACTAAGTCTTGTTGAGTACCTCCCGTACTCATGTTTGCTTCAACTTGGTTGAGGTGGAGTTCCTCAGTTCGAAGGTGTTTCAACGTGGACATCGACGAGTAGTTCGGGGTTCCCAGGTAGCAGCCTGGAATCTATGGGTTGGGACGTCGCCTTATGTTGCGGCCTCTTAGGCCTTTTTGGTTCTTGTTGATTAGCAACATAATTTGCCTTCCGTTGTCTGATGTAATGTTGGGTCATGTGACCTCTGCTTGTAAGCTATACTCTAGTAACACCTGTTTAATAAAGCTTCATGTCTAGAGTGCTGCTTTGATCGGTTGTTGGTTTCGAGCCCGTTGTTATACAGTTTTGGCTATGCCTGCATAGTTGTCGCATTCGAGGGGTCGTGGAGCCGATGATCCATGTCCGAGCCCGCCTTCCGATGTGATTCGGCCTGGGGCGAGGTAACCCCAGTAACCCTCGATTGTTGTTGCACTTTCTGGACACATAGCAGCTCTGTATAACTTTGGTCCCGTTCCTTCAGTTTCATCCGACTCGTGGATGCTTGGGTATGCATAATTGGTTATGACTAGCATGGATACAAGGAGTAGTAGACCGGGGATCCGGACTACGTGCCGATGAATCCGGTCTGCCTGCCGTTGTTTGTTGCGGCCGGGGCTGGTAACCCTGAAGCCCTTGTGAGTCCATGGCTAGGAGCACATAACAGTATGTATATCTCTGGGTCCGGGGTCTGACAGTGATCAAGCCGGGAGCTGGCTCTGACGAAGTCCAGAGCGAGTCGCAGCCCAATGCCCCGGATGGAGCTGTCACCACCGAGATAGTGATCGACACTCCAGTTCCCGAGTTGGGTGCAACTAGGGCTGCGACCGAGAACGCTACATCCGGGTCTGCTCCTCCACTCGGTGACTCTGCGACCCAGGCCACCAATGTTGTATCTGAGCCTGCATCCGTGAAAGTGCAAACGCGCTTAAATCATCTTGTTTTGGTGTTTGTTAAGAACACATGTATCCTTAAGTGTGTTGATGAACTTCAGGGCGTAAACAACATATTTGATGTGGTGGTGTGGTGTTGCAAAAAGGATCAAAGCACCTGGAATCCTTTGAGCTGGATTTTTCTCCAGGCCGGAGTCTCCGGTCTCCCAGACCAGAGTCTCCGATGTGAAGAATTTCTCCAGGGCTTTTCTCCGGATTTCTGGTGTCGCCTCCGGTACCCAGACCGGAGACTTACCAGAGATTGTCCGGAGTCTCCGGTGTGGGTGCTTCCATTGAATAATTCGCCTAAGGACTAAGTGGTGTCGCCTGCGGTACAGTCTGGAGTCTTACCGGAGAATGTCCGGAGTCTCCGTTATGACTAGGCGTTGTTGCTCCCGCTGGACCCCAGATACTCGTGGGCTCTAACTGCTTTGACAAGCCCGGAGTCTCCGGTCCTCCTGGCCGGAGTCTCCGCACTGAATACTTCCTGAAGATTCTGTGGGGTCCCCAGACTAGCAGTCCGAGACCTCCAGTATGCATACATTCACGATCCCATGATTAGTTAGTCGTGAACAACATACTCGAGTTGGCATTGCAGATTACAACATCCACTACACGAATACACGGCTTACACAACTGGTCACTTGACTCAGTTGAAAACAACTGCCACGCAGGGCAGGAACACACATCCAAAAACAACGGAAGACTACAAAACACACTCGTGGTAAACCCAAGTCACGCCTTGACTACCTACAGGCTACTGACTCGGAGACGTTCCTAGTTCGTGTAGCCGTTAGCGACACCATCTTCTTCAGGTTCTCCGGGTTTCTGCTCAAAGCCTGGCTAAGACAATAGCCAGGGACGAAACCATTCTTGAGTACGTTTGAATGTACTCCTGCAAGTCACCCTAAATGAAAACTAAACATGCAAGTATGCAGATATAAAGGTGGTAGGAAGGCTTTAATTAGGGCTCAACTAGCCATGATGAATTTAAGACTCATCATAGTTGCACAAGTTTTATTCTCCTTTGTTGAAAAAGATACTTCAAAAGATATTTCATTTCTCTTGTAGATAAAGCATGTCCACAAGGTTTTGATAAAACATTCTAGATAAAGAACACATTTCTCTTTGCAAAACTTCTTGGAAAAACACATCTTTAAGATCATCATTTATCCGGTACCTCAAAGGTACAATCATTCCCTTTCAACGTACCTCCCAGGTACAAGTTCCAAAACACTTTTCCAGCTTTTTGAAAACATTGACACAATACTAGCTACATGGCCATTCAACTGCCCATATCCGAGGGCGCGGCTATTCTGAATAGTTTTACTCTGCAGAGGTGTACACAATCCACAAGATCCAGTACATCCGCCGTAAACAACCACGGACTGTCCGAGACAGTATGCAAACATCAGATAACTGGTCCTAACCATCCACTATGTCAGTGCTAGTAAATGACTACCTCTTCAACTGGGTTTGTTCTCCCCGGCACCGAGTGGGTCAGCCGTATCGATCCGGTTTCCCCTGACAACACACCGCCATGGCAGGAGACCCAATTGCTGCAACCGGTAGTGAACTTAATCCCACACTGTGAATGTCCCATTCTCCCTCCTGGCGACAATTCGGTTCAGGGGACTCTAACCCCTATAGCACTTTGAGGTAGACACGGACTAACACCGACAAGCAATTAGCTAGACCCCGTACCCATATTGAGGTAATGTGGCAGTACGGCTTGGTTGTCCGGCGAAGACTAGGTTATGTGTCATTTTTGGAAAACAAGTCGAAAACATTTCCTTCTTCACAAACCTCCCTCGGACAAGGTCCCACCTTTCCTCGGGGTTTTTCCAATCTTTTGCTTTCCAAAAACAACAAGTTAAAAAATGTCCACTAGGGGACTCAAATTGATTAAGTGATGATATTAAAATATCTAAAGGGCTTGGTAACACCAAGATTATATAGTGGATATAGCATATTAGATACATAAAATAAATAGTGGTATAGTCCACTTAAAAGAATAGTTTTTGAATCAAACTTTGGTGAAACTTCAGAAGTAAAACATGCATGATAGATAATGATAAGTAAAACAACAGCAAGCATTTAGAATGGCTTGCCTTGGATCTGGTCTTGGTCTTGCTCTTGAAATAAACAAGAGTTGCAATAAAAACCTCTCCGGGAAATAATACCGTCTTCGTTATCTAACGTCGTAAACACTAAAAGGAAAACACCCAATCAGAACCAAACAAAGGCAAGAACTTGATAAAATGTAAACATACAGCAAGCATTTCATCAAACAAGTACACTCACAAACAAAATTACTAGGGTGCACACCAACAAGCAAAACATGCATGGACAACACACATGAATAACACTAGAATAGGTGCTATGGATCCTCAACCAAATTGGCATGAGTTCAGTGGGTGTGCCACTCTCATATCATGCTCAAATAAGGTTAAATGACTCTCTGGTCAATCATGAGGATGAGCAAAAATAACAACAAAACAACCTAGGAACACATACACATGCATAGGAAAATATTAACAAGCGATAATACAAGCCCAAAGTAACACATGCTTTCCTAAACATGGAGAACTAATATAACCAGTACCTAAGCAACCTAATAACAGAGACACAACCATACCAAAAATACCATGGCATCACTCAATGTATGAAAATACTCATGGAGGAAAACAACTGTTAAAACTAGACATGAAAAAGGGGCCATTTAGGCATGCATACATGCATAACACTAATAGATCACAAAGCAAGATTTATTCTACTTGATAGACATATAAGATAGCATCCAAATAACAGAGAAAACAACACCTATACATGCTAGTAATATCAAAATAACAACCTAAACAATTTATCAAAAACTAAGCATGCAAATAACTAATATGGCAGAAAATCATCTAAAACTATCAAAGCATGACAATTTGATCTTGAGCTCACTCAAACATGAAAGCAAGTATAATATGCTATAATAACAGTAGCTATGATATGGAAAACAATAATAAAGCATTTATTCAATTTATCATACCATTATGAAGAAGAATCATAATTTTAATCTATTATTACTAGGAAAACACCTTATGAGAATAAAACCATAACAAACATGGCTTTTCACACCCATTTTCCTAACATGATAATGACAAACTAAAAACACACATAAAACATGTATTGATACCCTACACATGCTAGGAATTCACTTTTATAACAAAAACAATATAACACACAATTTAATAAAGGCATAGCAATAATATGCAGAAAATGGCTAAACACTAAATATTGCACCAATCCTATTCTGTAACTCCTAACATCATGAAAATCTAGTATGAGGTGCTCCTAGTCACTAGCAAACCAACACAATTGGGTTCACATCAAAATTCATCACCAATAAAATTAAACAATTCACAGAAGTGCTCTCTGGTCTAAAAACTAACATGCATGTCATTTTCAAACAACAACTCAAGTCAACGCAAGGCCAACTGCAACAGATAGATATTATCAAGGGCTACTAATAACAGTTGAGTTTGCAAGATTTGGATACTTAAAACTCAAGTTATTAAATAAATGGTGTTAATGAGTCTCTCTGCCATTTATTTTATTTCTCCTAAAATATACCACAAAATGCATATCTGCAACTTGGAGATGGTTAGGAATTAGTAGATCTACAACTGTGATTTTTGGTTTGGCAATATTTGGTCATTTACATTTTCATATTGAATTAAACCAAAATGTCAGATCTGGATCTGCAGGAAAACAGAAAAAGAATCAACCTGCTCAATGGAAGTGGGCCAGATCTGTGAACTGGGCCGGCCTGCTAGGCGCTTTGCCGCGCGGGAAGAGATTCAAAAGAGGTGATGGGCCGCGCCTGGGTCAAGCCCAACAAGGCTTCACTGGCGAAGGGGTAAGCCTCCGTCCGATCCAGATTGGACGGCCGCGATGCGTCCACGCAGGAGGCGTCGACGGCAACCAAAACGGACGGCGGAGTCCTCTCCGGGCGCCGCTGCGGAGGCGCGAGCTCGCCGCCGGGGTCTTCTGTGGTCGCCTGGAAACTTGGCGAGCACCAGGAGGACCAGGACGGGATCGCGGATGCGATGCCCCCACCGGTGCTTGCTGGGGAAGGCCGGAGGAGTATTCCCGACGGGAACCGGCGGCCACCGCGCGGGTCGGAGATGGCGCCGCTCCTGCAGGTAACCAAAAGAGTGAACGAGAAGGGCACAAGCCTCAAGGGATCTCAAGGAAGTTAGTAGAGGAGACGGATTGTCCGTGGATGCTTTGAATCGAGGGCTAGACGAGTAGCTCGCCGGCGGGTAGCGGCACCCGATTCCGGCGGTGTAGAGGGATAGGGAGGGGGATTTCGACGCTTGGCTTCGATTGAAGATGTTTGGAGGTGGTGGGACAAGGTTTACAGCAAAGGCGGGGCCTCCAGTGGCCGCACCATGAAGGGCGGCGTGCATGTCCGTGCGGCGATCAGGGCAAGCACACACGGATGCGTGAGGGCAGGGAGGGGGATGTCTGAGAGTGTGGCCATGCTTATCACGTCCTCCAGGAAGGATTTAGAGTGGGGGAAGAGGCCCGATATGGAAGAACTCGAGGGAGTGTGTTCGGCACCCCGCAGGTGTTCGACAAGCTTCTGGGGAAGAAGGAGGGCGATAGGAGTCAAATGAGATTCACGGGTGAGTTCCTGGAGAGCTTGCGGAGCTAGTTGAGGTGGTGCTGTGCTCGGGCATGAGCTCCAAGTGTTGGAACGTGATGGACGTGGCGAGCGCGCCCAGAGCGCCATGGACACCTCATGGAAATGGAGGAAAGGGACAAGCAGAGGGATAGGGACTTTGCCAGGGAGGATCACGTGTGTAAGAGAGGTCTTGTGGAGCACGGGTTGCTCCTGGTTTGCTCTGTGGTGGTGGATATAGAAAAAGGGAGGGTGAGCACCATCCTTGGCCACTTGTGGTTGGATGAGCTAGAGAGAGAGAGAAAAATGGTAGATCATCTATACCATGTCTAGGAGGTGAGAATGGATGTTTTTCATCTCTCAGAACAGGAGAGAGGTAGAGAGAGTGCAAGAGTTGATCAAAACATGGATGAACTCATCAATGTCCAAAATGACCAGAAGTTGTTTTTGATAGTTTTCACCAAAATTTTGAATAGAAACTATGTGAGAAATTTTGTGCATTGGATAGAGAATCAAAAATTGAGTCTAGGGGTGGTGGCCTCAAGGTTTTCTAAAAACATTTCTTTCACAAATTTTTGGAAATTCAAAAATGGCAGAAACTGTTTTTAAATGTTTTCTCCAAAATTTTCAAAACAACTTGCAAATTTTTTTCTACAGATAAGTCCCACATGACCATAGGCATGTTGGGTAATTTTTCCAAGATTTTAGGAAATACTTTTCTTCACAAAATATTGTAAATTCCATTTCTGGCCTTTTGGAAAATGGAAAATATTAATTAGTAAAATGCTTTTAAACAAATATTTTTGAGTTGGGATGATATAGTACATAATATAGGTCTCAAAAGTGATTTTTAATAAACAACTCCTTTGAAAATATTTGAGGTACCAAGTTGAAAAATGGTGAAAACAGGAGTTTATTTAATAGGATAAAAACCATGAGAGAAGAGTAATTAAATGTCCATTGGAAAATAAATGGACCACATGGAGGTGATGTATAGGTCATGAAGATGAAAAGGGTAGGTTCATTGGGCCTGAAAACAATAAGGAGTGATTTGGAGTAACATGGAAAAAGTGCTTCATGATAAAGGTGATATGCTCATTATTTTTGGGGATGCCTTCAATAGGACTTTGATAGATGATACCAAAGTGTTTTCAAGAACAAGAATAACAACTTGGATAGATATAATAGATATATATACAAAGAGATTTATGATGATGCATTGTGAATAGAAGAAGATAGGACATAAGAGCATGTCTCCAAAGTTGGAAGTTTTTAGGAAAAAGAGTAGGAGATGGACATATGATGGAATAGGATATTGATGTTTGATATTGTTATTAATAGGTTTTATTTTATTAGAACATCACACATTAATCAACAAACAAAAATAAATACTTCAAGCAAGCACAAGATAAAATCACTCCACAATGCAGATAAAGTAACAAGTCACACAAGATCACTCAAACAATTGAGTTCTTCAATTTAGTTTCCAGGTGTTTATCTCAAGTGTTAATTGTGGGTAGTGATCAATACATACCATGATAAGAGGATTTTATAAAGAGGCTCATCTCAGAAGTTGTTATTTCCAAAAGAATATATTTGAGGTTAAACACAGGGGTAACATAGTCCCCTTTTATTGTTTTTGCAAAAGAAGGAAGTGATAAAGAGTTTTTGAAATACTTGCAAAAACATATTGGTTGAAAACAGGTTGGAGATGATTAGCTCCAAAATACTTTTCATATAGTTTTGGAAATTATCTTTTGTTTTTCTCAAAACTTGGTCTTTGGGTTTCCTTTGAACTCAAAACATTTTCAGAAAGGTTTTTTCCCAAAACAGTGTGATGGAGGAAGATGATAAGATTTCTTGTCATGACTTGATCACAAGGTTTGTGTTTGAAGAAAATTATGATCATTGTTTTTAATGTTAGTTGTTAACAAACTTAAACACAAACACAATCAATTAGCAAATAGAAAAGAAACACAAGCACTAGTCAAACATATTAAAAAGTTTTTGTTGGCCCTGATTTTTGGGTTCTAGAAAACAAGTTTTTCATGTCTTCCAAAAATTGGGCTGTTACAGCTCTTCCCCCCTTAAAATGAATCTCGTCCTCGAGATTCGTAAGGGAAAACAAGGAAGAGGGTTTTCTCAACAAACAACAAAAACAAAACTCTTTTAACCAAATTTTTAAGAAAACCAAAATTTTGCTTCAACCCAGAAGATAAGACTGGATACTCACAAAAGGGGTCGCAGAGACCTAGTTGTGTAGGGTAGCGGCTACAAACAACTAGTGATCTTGTCAGGATTTTTCTCACGAATAGAAAGAGAGTTAGAAGCTTGGTACACCCAGAGTTCTTTGGAGTCATACACTGACGTGTGGGACCAGGCCCACCTGGCAGTCGATGCCCTTCTCTCTTCCTCTTCTTCTCCTTGCCTGGCCTTCTCTCCTGGTGCACACACCCTTGGCATCAGGGCGTCCCGCCCACTTTGAGCCCAGGGTGGGCTGACACCTCGCCATGAGGCTGTTGTGAGTGAGACATGTCGATTCTTTGACCACTTGGTGGAGGGGCGCGCTGGTGGTTTCGCGCCATTTGCGAGTACTGCAGCTGGATTCTTCGGCTTTTCCCGCGTAGTGCTTGACGAAGGAGAGGGCTCTGCTCTTGCTGCTATAAAAAGGTAGCCGAGGTTCTCTAAACCGCACCACACGATGAGCTTCATTTCCCAGTTAATCAATGACTTCTTCAGGGAGTATGTCTCCCTGCTGGAGCGAGCAAATTTCTTGGAGCACGTGCTTATCGTGCTACTCTTCAGTGTTTGCCTGGTGGGATCAGTCACGGTGATCCTGTTAGCCATGATCTTTGCAGCCTGGGACATCCATGACTGGTGGTATGGTGCCAGGAGTGATACTGCGATGGAAGAAGGACGAGTAGTGGCGCCGGTGGCTGCGGTTGTGGAGGTCCAAGCTGGCGGCACAAGGCCAGGAAGACTAGAGGGGCTTCGCCGTCGCCTGACTCGGTGTTCAGCGTCAGGTGAGACTGGCTCACCTTCAGACCAGGTTCTCGCCAGCGAGGGCTAGGCAATGTTAGTGTCTACACCAGAGTAGGTGTAGTGGTCTGTGTTTGGAAACAGACTTGCATCTTACTTTCTGAAACTTTCATTAGTCTGGTGAAATGTTATCCCTTGAACCATGTATCCCTTTGAAGTTCCAGCGAGAATTGTAGCTTTGAAATGACTCTTCTTCTGCTTCTGGATGTTGGGGAAAAACAGAGGGATAAGGGTGCACTAACTTGTTAACATGCTGAAACACTGGTGCCAAAGATAAAAAGGAAAGTTTTTCATACTGATAAAGAGAGTTGTGAAAAACTACTCAATCAGAGTAAAGCAAGACAATCCAACAAACACAATTCATTTAACAAACGGCACACAATCAAAAGCAAACCAGGTAATTTAAGCACAAGCAAACGGCTAGAATCGATGAAGAACGGGTAGCAAAAACAACTGAGCGAAACCTATCGATTCCTATGGGGCTGGGTCGACAAAAGGGATTGTTGAAGCCTTCTCTTTACCTCATCTTGATGTTGAGGTCTTCTGAAGGAAGCTCCTTTTTCCTTCGGGTTGCCAACTACTAAGGTCTTCTCGGGCATCGCCAAGTATGTAATTTTTAATAGAGAAAATAACAGAAGAAAACTTTTCGATGTACTTTTAAACGAAAACCAAAATTTTAAAAATCCATGTTTATTTATTTACCAAACCCCTTTTTAGCCATGAAAACAAAAAGCCAATAAGATATGTTTACTATTTTCTTTGGTTTTCTTCAAAAGTTTGTTTTATAAACAAGTCAATGGTTTTTGAAAATATAAGAAAAAAATAAACCAAGCTTAGGTTTTTATGAGGTAGAAACATTTTTTTTTGGCAGTAATATAGTTTTTACCAAAATAGTTTTGTTTTCCTATCTGACGCCCATGCTAAACTAAGGTCTCCTAAAGTCAGGATGGCTCTGATACCAACTCTATGGGGTCCCCAGACTAGCAGTCCGAGACCTCCAGTATGCATACATTCACGATCCCATGATCAGTTAGTCGTGAACAACATACTCGAGTTGGCATTGCAGATTACAACATCCACTACACGAATACACGGCTTACACAACTAGTCACTTGACTCAGTTGAAAACAACTGCCACGCAGGGCAGGAACACACATCCAAAAACAGCGGAAGACTACAAAACACACTCGTGGTAAACCCAAGTCACGCCTTGACTACCTACAGGCTACTGACTCGGAGACGTTCCTAGTTCGCGTAGCCGTCAGCGACACCATCTTCTTCAGGTTCTCCAGGTTTCTGCTCAAAGCCTGGCTAAGACAATAGCCAGGGACGAAACCATTCATGAGTACGTTTGAATGTACTCCTGCAAGTCACCCTAAATGAAAACTAAACATGCAAGTATGCAGATATAAAGGTGGTAGGAAGGCTTTAATTAGGGCTCAACTAGCCATGATGAATTTAAGACTCATCATAGTTGCACAAGTTTTATTCTCCTTTGTTGAAAAAGATACTTCAAAAGATATTTCATTTCTCTTGTAGATAAAGCATGTCCACAAGGTTTTGATAAAACATTCTAGATAAAGAAAACATTTCTCTTTGCAAAACTTCTTGGAAAAACACATATTTAAGATCATCATTTATCCGGTACCTCAAAGGTACAATCATTCCCTTTCAACGTACCTCCCAGGTACAAGTTCCAAAACACTTTTCCAGCTTTTTGAAAACATTGACACAATACTAGCTACATGGCCATTCAACTGCCCATATCCGAGGGCGCGGCTATTCTGAATAGTTTTACTCTGCAGAGGTGTACACAATCCACAAGATCCAGTACATCCGCCGTAAACAACCACGGACTGTCCGAGACAGTATGCAAACATCAGATAACTGGTCCTAACCATCCACTATGTCAGTGCTAGTAAATGACTACCTCTTCAACTGGGTTTGTTCTCCCCGGCACCGAGTGGGTCAGCCGTATCGATCCGGTTTCCCCTGACAACACACCGCCATGGCAGGAGACCCAATTGCTGCAACCGGTAGTGAACTTAATCCCACACTATGAATGTCCCATTCTCCCTCCTGGCGACAATTCGGTTCAGGGGACTCTAACCCCTATAGCACTTTGAGGTAGACACGGACTAACACCGACAAGCAATTAGCTAGACCCCGTACCCATATTGAGGTAATGTGGCAGTACGGCTTGGTTGTCCGGCGAAGACTAGGTTATGTGTCATTTTTGGAAAACAAGTCGAAAACATTTCCTTCTTCACAAACCTCCCTCGGACAAGGTCCCACCTTTCCTCGGGGTTTTTCCAATCTTTTGCTTTCCAAAAACAACAAGTTAAAAAATGTCCACTAGGGGACTCAAATTGATTAAGTGATGATATTAAAATATCTAAAGGGCTTGGTAACACCAAGATTATATAGTGGATATAGCATATTAGATACATAAAATAAATAGTGGTATAGTCCACTTAAAAGAATAGTTTTTGAATCAAACTTTGGTGAAACTTCAGAAGTAAAACATGCATGATAGATAATGATAAGTAAAACAACAGCAAGCATTTAGAATGGCTTGCCTTGGCTCTGGTCTTGGTCTTGCTCTTGAAATAAACAAGAGTTGCAATAAAAACCTCTCCGGGAAATAATACCGTCTTCGTTATCTAACGTCGTAAACACTAAAAGGAAAACACCCAATCAGAACCAAACAAAGGCAAGAACTTGATAAAATGTAAACATACAGCAAGCATTTCATCAAACAAGTACACTCACAAACAAAATTACTAGGGTGCACACCAACAAGCAAAACATGCATGGACAACACACATGAATAACACTAGAATAGGTGCTATGGATCCTCAACCAAAATGGCATGAGTTCAGTGGGTGTGCCACTCTCATATCATGCTCAAATAAGGTTAAATGACTCTCTGGTCAATCATGAGGATGAGCAAAAATAACAACAAAACAACCTAGGAACACATACACATGCATAGGAAAATATTAACAAGCGATAATACAAGCCCAAAGTAACACATGCTTTCCTAAACATGGAGAACTAATATAACCAGTACCTAAGCAACCTAATAACAGAGACACAACCATACCAAAAATACCATGGCATCACTCAATGTATGAAAATACTCATGGAGGAAAACAACTGTTAAAACTAGACATGAAAAAGGGGCCATTTAGGCATGCATACATGCATAACACTAATAGATCACAAAGCAAGATTTATTCTACTTGATAGACATATAAGATAGCATCCAAATAACAGAGAAAACAACACCTATACATGCTAGTAATATCAAAATAACAACCTAAACAATTTATCAAAAACTAAGCATGCAAATAACTAATATGGCAGAAAATCATCTAAAACTATCAAAGCATGACAATTTGATCTTGAGCTCACTCAAACATGAAAGCAAGTATAATATGCTATAATAACAGTAGCTATGCTATGGAAAACAATAATAAATCATTTATTCAATTTATCATACCATTATGAAGAAGAATCATAATTTTAATCTATTATTACTAGGAAAACACCTTATGAGAATAAAACCATAACAAACATGGCTTTTCACACCCATTTTCCTAACATGATAATGACACACTAAAAACACACATAAAACATGTATTGATACCCTACACATGCTAGGAATTCACTTTTATAACAAAAACAATATAACACACAATTTAATAAAGGCATAGCAATAATATGCAGAAAATGGCTAAACACTAAATATTGCACCAATCTTATTCTGTAACTCCTAACATCATGAAAATCTAGTATGAGGTGCTCCTAGTCACTAGCAAACCAACACAATTGGGTTCACATCAAAATTCATCACCAATAAAATTAAACAATTCACAGAAGTGCTCTCTGGTCTAAAAACTAACATGCATGTCATTTTCAAACAACAACTCAAGTCAACACAAGGCCAACTGCAACAGATAGATATTATCAAGGGCTACTAATAACAGTTGAGTTTGCAAGATTTGGATACTTAAATAAATGGTGTTAATGAGTCTCTCTGCCATTTATTTTATTTCTCCTAAAATATACCACAAAATGCATATCTGCAACTTGGAGATGGTTAAGAATTAGTATATCTACAACTGTGATTTTTGGTTTGGCAATATTTGGTCATTTACATTTTCATATTGAATTAAACCAAAATGTCAGATCTGGATCTGCAGGAAAACAGAAAAAGAATCAACCTGCTCAATGGAAGTGGGCCAGATCTGTGAACTGGGCCGGCCTGCTTGGCGCTTTGCCGCGCGGGAAGAGATTCAAAAGAGGTGATGGGCCGCGCCTGGGTCAAGCGCAACAAGGCTTCACTGGCGAAGGGGTAAGCCTCCGTCCGATCCAGATTGGACGGCCGCGATGCGTCCACGCAGGAGGCGTCGACGGCAACCAAAACGGACGGCGGAGTCCTCTCCGGCCGCCGCTGCGGAGGCGCGAGCTCGCCGCCGGGGTCTTCTGTGGTCGCCTGGAAACTTGGCGAGCACCAGGAGGACCAGGACGGGATCGCGGATGCGATGCCCCCACCGGTGCTTGCTGGGGAAGGCCGGAGGAGTATTCCCGACGGGAACCGGCGGCCACCGCGCGGGTCGGAGATGGCGCCGTTCCTGCAGGTAACCAAAAGAGTGAATGAGAAGGGCACAAGCCTCAAGGGATCTCAAGGAAGTTAGTAGAGGAGACGGATTGTCCGTGGATGCTTTGAATCGAGGGCTAGACGAGTAGCTCGCCGGCGGGTAGCGGCACCCGATTCCGGCGGTGTAGAGGGATAGGGAGGGGGATTTCGACGCTTGGCTTCGATTGAAGATGTTTGGAGGTGGTGGGACAAGGTTTACAGCAAAGGCGGGGCCTCCAGTGGCCGCGCCATGAAGGGCGGCGTGCATGTCCGTGCGGCGATCAGGGCAAGCACACACGGATGCGTGAGGGCAGGGAGGGGGATGTCTGAGAGTGTGGCCATGCTTATCACGTCCTCCAGGAAGGATTTAGAGTGGGGGAAGAGGCCCGATATGGAAGAACTCGAGGGAGTGTGTTCGGCACCCCGCAGGTGTTCGACAAGCTTCTGGGGAAGAAGGAGGGCGAGAGGAGTCAAATGAGATTCACGGGTGAGTTCCTGGAGAGCTTGCGGAGCTAGTTGAGGTGGTGCTGTGCTCGGGCATGAGCTCCAAGTGTTGGAACGTGATGGACGTGGCGAGCGCGCCCAGAGCGCCATGGACACCTCATGGAAATGGAGGAAAGGGACAAGCAGAGGGATAGGGACTTTGCCAGGGAGGATCACGTGTGTAAGAGAGGTCTTGTGGAGCACGGGTTGCTCCTGGTTTGCTCTGTGGTGGTGGATATAGAAAAAGGGAGGGTGAGCACCATCCTTGGCCACTTGTGGTTGGATGAGCTAGAGAGAGAGAGAAAAATGGTAGATCATCTATACCATGTCTAGGAGGTGAGAATGGATGTTTTTCATCTCTCAGAACAGGAGAGAGGTAGAGAGAGTGCAAGAGTTGATCAAAACATGGATGAACTCATCAATGTCCAAAATGACCAGAAGTTGTTTTTGATAGTTTTCACCAAAATTTTGAATAGAAACTATGTGAGAAATTTTGTGCATTGGATAGAGAATCAAAAATTGAGTCTAGGGGTGGTGGCCTCAAGGTTTTCTAAAAACATTTCTTTCACAAATTTTTGGAAATTCAAAAATGGCAGAAACTGTTTTTAAATGTTTTCTCCAAAATTTTCAAAACAACTTGCAAATTGTTTTCTACAGATAAGTCCCACATGACCATAGGCATGTTGGGTAATTTTTCCAAGATTTTAGGAAATACTTTTCTTCACAAAATATTGTAAATTCCATTTCTGGCCTTTTGGAAAATGGAAAATATTAATTAGTAAAATGCTTTTAAACAAATATTTTTGAGTTGGGATGATATAGTACATAATATAGGTCTCAAAAGTGATTTTTAATAAACAACTCCTTTGAAAATATTTGAGGTACCAAGTTGAAAAATGGTGAAAACAGGAGTTTATTTAATAGGATAAAAACCATGAGAGAAGAGTAATTAAATGTCCATTGGAAAATAAATGGACCACATGGAGGTGATGTATAGGTCATGAAGATGAAAAGGGTAGGTTCATTGGGCCTGAAAACAATAAGGAGTGATTTGGAGTAACATGGAAAAAGTGCTTCATGATAAAGGTGATATGCTCATTATTTTTGGGGATGCCTTCAATAGGACTTTGATAGATGATACCAAAGTGTTTTCAAGAACAAGAATAACAACTTGGATAGATATAATAGATATATATATACAAAGAGATTTATGATGATGCATTGTGAATAGAAGAAGATAGGACATAAGAGCATGTCTCCAAAGTTGGAAGTTTTTAGGAAAAAGAGTAGGAGATGGACATATGATGGAATAGGATATTGATGTTTGATATTGTTATTAATAGGTTTTATTTTATTAGAACAGCACACATTAATCAACAAACAAAAATAAATACTTCAAGCAAGCACAAGATAAAATCACTCCACAAGGCAGATAAAGTAACAAGTCACACAAGATCACTCAAACAATTGAGTTCTTCAATTTAGTTTCCAGGTGTTTATCTCAAGTGTTAATTGTGGGTAGTGATCAATACATACCATGACAAGAGGATTTTATAAAGAGGCTCATCTCAGAAGTTGTTATTTCCAAAAGAATATATTTGAGGTTAAACACAGGGGTAACATAGTCCCCTTTTATTGTTTTTGCAAAAGAAGGAAGTGATAAAGAGTTTTTGAAATACTTGCAAAAACATATTGGTTGAAAACAGGTTGGAGATGATTAGCTCCAAAATACTTTTCATATAGTTTTGGAAATTATCTTTTGTTTTTCTCAAAACTTGGTCTTTGGGTTTCCTTTGAACTCAAAACATTTTCAGAAAGGTTTTTGCCCAAAACAGTGTGATGGAGGAAGATGATAAGATTTCTTGTCATGACTTGATCACAAGGTTTGTGTTTGAAGAAAATTATGATCATTGTTTTTAATGTTAGTTGTTAACAAACTTAAACACAAACACAATCAATTAGCAAATAGAAAAGAAACACAAGCACTAGTCAAACATATTAAAAAGTTTTTGTTGGCCCTGATTTTTGGGTTCTAGAAAACAAGTTTTTCATGTCTTCCAAAAATTGGGCTGTTACAGATTCTCAAGAGGCGCACTTGGTGTCGCCTGCTGCACTCGGTCCGGAGACTTACCGGAGACAGTCCGGAGTCTCCGGCCTTGTGGTTCTGCGAAAAGCTCAGACCGGAGTCTCCGGCCTTTACACCGGAGTCTCCGGTGTGAGTTTAGCAGAAATGTTCCAACGGCTCCAAGACTTTATGAGGGGTATAAATACCCCCTCCCCTCCACCTACCTTGAGTTAGCTCGTCCAGAATTAAATTCACCATTCTTGGAGCTCCCCCACCATGCTAGATCTCCCAATCCCTCCACCCAAAATTCTTGATCTTTGGAGGATTGAAGGAGAAGGCCCCGATCTACGTATTCACCAACCGGATTTCATTTCCCCTCTCATTTGTTTGAGGGATCTTTGCCTAGGGTTTCCTCTTGTTGAAAACCTAGGCTTCTTGCTACTCTTGGTGATTTGTTAGTGTTGGGAGCCCCCAATTTGGTTGTGGGTGTGTGCCCCAAACTTGTTTGTAAAGGACTCGATCCCCGCATCAAAGGGGTTCATAGTGGAAGGTGAACTAGGCCTTTGTGGTGGAGTTCGTCGGAGAATAGCGTGAAGCCTTTGTGGCGTTGAGTAGGCCTTCGTGGCGAGCTCACACCCCTCCAACGAGACGTACTCCCTTAACAAGGAGGAACTCGGGAATACATCGTGTCTCCGCGTGATTCCATCGGTTATCTCGTTCCCTTATCTTTTACTCACTTGTACTTGTTGCATTAATTGTTGTACTTGTTGTATTAAGTGTTGTACTAGTTGCATTTATTGCTATCCTTTCCATATAGGTAAATTCACCTTAGTTGAACTATCTAGAGAATTTACCTTTGTGTCAATCCTAAACTACGAGAAAAATTAAAATTGGTCGTAGCACCTATTCACCCCCCCTCTAGGTGCCCATACTTTACTTTCAATTGGTATTAGAGCCTCGGCTCTTCTATAGGGCTTAATCTCCTAAGAGTTTTAGTATGGGAGACGATTTGGATATCGAAACTTCCGTGGCCAAGATGACCCTGAATGATCTCAATGAGTTGAGAAATTCATTGACCTCATCCATACACACAAAATTTGATGAGTTGCGCCAAGTCTTGGCTCAACTCCTCAAAGCCAAAGGACCGAAGGTCGCCGAATCTACTCCTCCGGAAACCACTACGGAGGGCGCCAATAAAGGGGTAGATGGTGATCCATCTAAAATTTGTTCCGCCGAAAACTCCACCGAGAAGGGCACGAATGGAGATGGAGAATATCACTTCGTCAAAGGACATTATTCTCCCGATCCCCCCGTCCCTCATCCTCATATAATCCCTTGGGTAGATCCACCTAAAATTGATGTTGTTTTCTTTTCGTGAATGGCAATATTACATGGAGACTCACTTGAACTCTTCTTGTATAGATCTTTTGAGGATCACTCGTGATGGATACAAGCCTCATGACCCCAAGAACCTCACAAGAAGAGAAGCTGTAGATTGCCAAGTAAACTACAACGCCTTGTCCATTCTTCAACAAGTCGTTGGTCCTATCCACATGCCACATCATCAACAATATTCCACCGCCAAGGAAACATGGGACACTCTTGTCGTCATGTTTTTGGGCAATGCGAGTATGCAAAGGAATAGATATGATGCATTGACCAATGAGGCCGAAGGGTTCTATATGCATGATGGAGAGGACCATGTTGACATGTACCGAAGACTCAAGACTCTTGCCACCGCCTTCTCAAATGTTCGTGCCAAGTACATTGATGATGCTTGGATCAAGAGGAAGTACATGATTGCCATAATCACATTTGAGGGCGCGGACATGAAGAGCATTCAAGGAAGACATGATTTCTCTTCCATGACCTCAACCAAAGTGATGCAAGACATGTGCTCCTATCAAGTGCAAACAATAGAATGCTATTGAAAACCGTGCTAGGGCCATTGGAATGCACAAAGGATCATCCATTGCTTTGAAGGCCAAGGTTGTGTCAAGAGAGGTTGAGTATGAAGAAGAAGGAGAAGAGGCATTTCCTACCTTGAAGGAATAAGACTATGATCCCGTGCTAAATGATTTCATTGCTCTCACCGTGCAAAAAAATTGGAACAATCCTCCCAAGGGCAAGAAATTTGTTGAGGAGAAGACCAAGTCTCGCTATGGAAATGATGGGGCTCAAAAAGTGAGGTTTTGCTTCAATTGCCAAGATAAGCACCACTTCATTGCGGAGTGTCCCTGTGAGAATAGAGAGGTCCATAGTGGCAAGCTCATTCGCAAGGACAAGTCCAAGGTTGAGTACAAGAAACCTCACTTCAAGAAGAAACCATTCAACAAGAAGTCTCCCACCAAGTTTGTGCTCTTGACTCAGGAGGAGTATGATTCCGGGAGTGATGAAGAAGAAGAAACCACAAGTGAAGTGGCCGCTCTAGCTATTGCTTCCATTCCATCATCTTCATCTCTCTTTGAATCCCCCAATGACAATCATCATCAACGAAATGCGAAGTGCTTCATGGCTAAGGCCACGGAGGTATCACCTTCCTCAACCTCTAAGACCCCTAGTGAACTAGAACATCTTGCTAATTTTAGAGTAGAAGATGAGAGGGTCTCCTTGGAATGTTTTATGTCTAACATGCAAGGGGAGACCAAGAAGTACTTTGAGTATCTCATGAGGCAATTGGGAGAGGCCAAGATGCTCTTGAGAAGAAAGGTGAGGTTGAAAGAAGGGATGCGGATGAGATTGCATCCCTCTCTATGACTCTTGAGAAAGAGCATGATGGTAGAGTTTCTCTAGAGGAGGAACTTGAATCTATTGAATTAACTCATAATGAACTTGTCTCTAACATCACTAAGGAACGTGATCTTTCTATTGCTAAATATAAAAAGGCTAAAAAGGATAAGGTTGAGTTTGGGGTTGGTCATGGTAAACTAACCAAGGAGTTTGAAAAGCTAACCAAGGCTCACAAAGCTTTGGAGAGCCAACACTCTTCCCTCAAAGATTTTCATGAACAACTTCAAACTCAACTTAATCAACCTAACAACCATAGCACTTCTACTTCTTATTGTGATCATGCAAATATTATTGAGGACAATTCTAGGTTGAAGGATGAGCTAGAAAGGCTCAAGGGCAAAGGCCCTAAAGTTGAGAAGGTTGTGATCTCTACCCCACAAGTGGTTGCCCCTAGCTCTAATGTGGTCATTGCTAGACCACAATTGAGTGCTCCAAGGCAACAAGTGGGTAAGCAAGGTCTTGGCTATGTAGCCAATAAGAAGAACAAGAACAAGACCAGCAATGGTGCTTCGGGTGGTATTGTCATTAGGGACAACACTACTCGTAGCACACCCGCTCAAGCAAACAGTGTTGTCTCGAGTAGTAGTGTCATGAGGGACAACACTACTCGTAGCTCCTCCGAGGGAACTAAAAATCCACACCATTTATTATATGTTGATTATTATGGTATTGTTCAAGATAAATATGTTGGTCCTATTGAGGGTTTCATTGAATATACTATTTGGGTTCCAAAGACCCTTGTTGCTAACATGAAGGGACCCTCCTCGGGTCCTAACGCTAGTCAATGATCTCTTGCAGGACTATGCTTCCGGTGGGATTAAATGGATAATTGATAGTGGATGCACTATCCATATGACCGGAAGCAAAGAACTCGTGACGGAGTTGCGCCCAAATGACATTCAAGCAACCGTCACTTATGGAGACTCGTACTCATCTAAGGTATCCGGGTTCGGCAAGGTTGTGGTTGCTCCCGATATCACTATCGTGAACGTCATGCTTGTCGAATCCCTTGGTTACAATTTACTTTCCATCTTCTCTCTTGGAAAGATGGGTTTCTCCGTTTTTTTATGTTGATATTGTGGTCCTTTTGAGGATCAAGACTCTTGACGTCGCTTACGTGGGACATGTTGAAAATAAGTTGTTCGTGGTGGACTTTTCGAAGTCCACCAACTCTCAAACAATGTGTCTTTTCAGAAAGGCGGACGTGGGATGGTTGTGGCATCGCCGCTTGTCCCATGTCAACATGAGAACTTTGCAAAGTCTTCACAAAGGTGGCCTTATTGTCAGACTAAAAGAAAATGTTTCCTTTTCATAGGATCGCGTTTGTAGGTCGTGTGTTGAAGGAAAGATGCATGATAAGGTACACAAGGCCAAGACTATTATTTCATAAAAGATGATCTTGGAGCTTCTCCATGTTGATATCTTTGGTGTCGTGCCCGAAGCAAGTCTTGGAGGCAAGAAATATTGCTTGGTGATTGTCGATGATTATTCAAGATACACTTAGGGTTTGATGGGGGGATGATAACCCGGTAGGCTAACGCCAAGGTATAACTCGGCCCAAAGGGAGCTGCGCAAGATCCGGCTTAAGTAAGAGGAGCTTCTAGAAGGCCCAAGAGTATAGGCCTCGCAACCCGGATTGTGGGTTTCGATAAGGAAGCTTAGGGTTTGTAAGCAGTACCCGGGTAGGACTCTGAGTCTGCCTTGGACAGGAAGCTAGGGGGTCCGGATATTATATAAACCGGCCCCTGGGGTTAGATTAGACACGAACAAGTTGGACTAGCTATTCGAGTATCCTTTGTAACGCGAGAGTTGAGATAATATACTTAGATCGGAGACTCGGCGACTTGATTGCCGGCTACCATATCGGATATCACCATGATTTCCTTCGAGCTAAACCCTCTCCCAAACACCAGAGTCGAATTTCCCCAAGATAAGTTACCCCCGGTAACGTCTGCCGTGATTATCCCACGACAGTTGGCGCCCACCGTGGGGCCTACGTCCAAAGGTGTTTACATCACGGGAGAAGCTCGGGAGAACATGAAGAACCTCATCATCGGCGAGATCTACACCAACCCCTACGGAGAGAAGATGGTGGACGATTTTGGCTGGGGTCCAAAGTCGGATCTGCTCGAATCCGGATCTGTCGTTACAATCGGCCGAGTCAACGTCTTCATCGGCATGGTACGTACGTCTGGTTCAATCCCTGATGATTTTGGATTTGATTCTGTATCAGGAGAGGCCACCTGCGTTCAGTCGGATGGAGAAGAATCGGTCCGGACGGTGGATTCGATAGAAGAGCCCACCACGAAGAGGGAACAGCCGGAGGAGCAGGCATGGACCCCGCGTGGCCGGGTCACAAGAGAAGATGATACCGAGTCTATCTTGCACCTGCTGGAGGACCGGTACGAGGAGGATAGCTGTGATGAGGAGGAATATGAGTCTTCACCGAGCATTGCGCGCCAGGTCGCGGTCTACATGGCCCCTGCAACCAATCTCAACCAGGGGAACGTGACTACGGCCGCGGTCGGAGCGGCGCAAGCATTGGCCCAGCAGCAAAATCCGGCTGACGGAAATCCGGTTCTGACCCGGGTTGACGGAGAGTCGGCTTCAGTCACCAGCCGAGCAGCGGATAGCGAGTTGCAGGCGAATATGTTTGGTTTCGTGGCGAACAGGACGCCATGGGCGGGTACTTCAAACCCACAACACCCGTCCCTGTTCAGCAACAACATGATCCTGGATCCCACAGTGCTAACTACGGTGATAACCCCGGAGAACGCAGCGGCGCGCGCTAGGGATCTGGATGTATCCCGTCGTGCACTAGAGCAACAGAGGAGAGATGTGGAAGCGGAAAAGCAAGGGGTAGCCACGCGCCAGCGTGAGCTGGAAGCGCTCGAGAACCGGCTCCGGGTTGAGTCGACTAGGATGCATCAAAGGTACCAGACAAGATTACCGGCAACGGGTGGAGTCATAAAACCGTCCGCACTATTCATCACACCCCAAGATCAGCCAATTCCGGCTGTGAATCAGGAAACTGTGCATCAGCCCGCGACCGGAGGAGGACTGCCGGCAGACGTGCAGGCCGGGTTACCCACATTGCAGACTGGGGTCACCGTTGGCAACACAGCACCACCACCGCCCCCACCAGTCCCGAGTGGACAGAGCCGTTTTTGGCCTACCTATCACGGGGCGAGTTACCACAGCAGGAAGTACTAGCAAGGCAAATTCTAAGGCGAGCAAAAAGCTATTCTATCATCAATGGGGAGTTATATAAAAGGAGTGCTGCAGGAGTCTTTTTACGCTGTGTAGCACCAGAAGAAGGCCGGCAGATCTTGAAGGAAATCCACGAAGGTGATTGTGGACATCATGCATCCACAAGATCCCTCGTGGCCAAAGCTTATCGACACGGGTTCTTCTGGCTCACGTCCCTAGCAGACGCAGAGCGCTTGGTGGCAAGATGTGATGGATGTGAAAGGTACGCTCGCCAAACCCATGTGCCGGCTATGGAATTACGGACTATCCCATTAACCTGGCCGTTTGCTGTTTGGGGTATGGATATGGTTGGCCCCTTTCATATGTCACCTTGCAAAAAGACACATCTCTTGGTGGCTATTGACAAGTTTACCAAGTGGGTTGAAGTTATGCCAGTTACCAATTGTGAAGCAGTTACAGCAGTCAAGTTCCTGAAAAGGATTATCTATCGGTTTGGGTATCCTCACAGCATAATAACGGACAATGGAACCAATATGTCCCTTGGTGAGATGGAGAAATTCTGTGGTAACAACGGAATCCGGCTTGACATAGCTTCCGTAGCCCATCCACAGGCCAATGGAAAAGTGGAGAGGGCAAACCAGGAGTTACTTCGTGGATTAAAGCCACGACTGCGAGTCCCATGCATCAGAGCTGCTGGCGCATGGGTTGAGGAGTTGCCTTCAGTAGTTTGGGGAATCAACACCACACCTAATAGATCTACCCAGATGACACCGTTTTTTATGGTTTATGTTGCAGAGGCGGTATTGCCGAGTGATATTATTCATGACTCGCCTCGAGTCTCGGCTTACGTCGAGGTGGAGAACGAGAAGACCCGGCAGGACGCCGTGAATATGTTGGAAGAGCACAGGGAACAAGCTTTGGAGAGATCAGCCATATACCAGCAGGATCTGAGGAGATACCATAGTCGGCGAGTCAAAACCCAGGTCTTCCAGGAAGGAGACCTGGTTCTGCGCCTGGTACAGTCAAAGGAAGGAAAACACAAGTTATCCCCACCATGGGAAGGACCGTTCATTATAAGCCGGAATCTGCACAACGGATCTTATTACTTGATAGATGCAAGGGAAGAGTCGGCTACTGTTAATGACACCGCTCATACCACTTCATCTATGCAAGAAAGAGAAAGACCATGGAACGTGGCTCAGCTGCATCCCTACTATACCTAGAATAGGTTAGATTCACAAGTGGAATTACACGATGTAACAGGCAGCAGGTTTCAGACGCACTCTTTTCCTATCCAGGGTACCTAAGGGGACTGGAGGGTTTTTAATGAGGCGGCCTGCTGACCTAACTTTTCTCATATCAATAAAGAGATGGTTAAACAATATATTGTTCCTTTTTTGTGCGTTTTTTGTTAAGTTTTTATATTCCTGTTGTATTTCTGTTCTTTCTTCCAGGTAAGTATTATTTATTGTTCTTAGTATAGTAGTTTTTCTAGTAAACTAGCAGAGTGGCCCGCGCAATTGCGCGGGCAACATCTCTAAGTATATTTATATCATACGTTATGAAATGATGACATATAAAACATATATTTTATTTTTATTACATAATAGATTCTATCAATTTCAGAAATAGAACATAGTATTTGTCAATGTTCAAGATATCACTTATCGGGAACTTATCGGTCGACCCCCGATAAGTGGTAAATCGGTCGATTTATCGGAATATCGGTCAAAATGTCGGAATATCGGCCGTTTTATCTTATCGGCCAGACAACATCTTTAAGTATATTTATATCGTACGTTATGAAATGATGACATATAAAACATATATTTTATTTTTATTACATAATAGATTCTATTAATTTCAGAAATGGAACATAGTATTTGTCAATATTCAAGATATCACTTATCGGGAACTTATCGGTCGACCCCCGATAAGTGGTAAATCGGTCGATTTATCGGAATATCGGTCAAAATATCGGAATATCGGCCATTTTATCTTATCGGCCAGACACCGGTAAGCGATAAATCGGCCGATTTATCGGAATATCTGCCGATGTTGCACTGAAGTTGGCTATATTGGGTTAATCCGAATTAAAGATTCTATTTTTATTTAATTTCATACATTTTCTATGTGTGTGTGTGTTTGTTTTATTCGTGAAAACAATTATTTACCATCTTGAAAGTACGCATGCCCTGTTTGACTCAACCCGACTTATTTCTTGTTACAAAACCTAAGTTTTTATGAGATGAGTGTGTTTTGCATACATGTTGGCAAAACCATTCGGTCATGTACACCTCAGACATTAAGAAAGTAGTTCAAATGTGTACCTATATTAGATTTAAAGCCATACAGTTTTTCAACATAATTGGTGGATTAGTGAAAAAAAATGTTTACAATAAGAGAGAAGTAACATAGGAATCAGCGTAGCATGCAAAATGTGTTAAAGAAATGATGACAATAAGAATTCGCATCCTACTTATTCCATGTGTGAAATCCAAAGAAAAATCATCATAGCTATAACCATTGAAAAGATATGAACATTTAAATTTTTTATAGGCCAATAGTGGAATACATAAATATTCTAAAATAAAATTAACAAAAGCATGAAAACCATTGTTTCTTGATAAAAATCATTTAACCACTTCTGGATCGTATGTTGGACGCATGTTAATCACATATCTTGAAAACACGTGAATACAGGTTTTGATGACATCTCATCATTTCACAATATGAAGTGCTTACAATATTGAATCCATTCCATATTTCAAAAGGTAACAAAACATCATTAACACATTTGTTCTATGCTAACTGATAATCTTGAGGCAAACCATATTATGCTACTTGATTGGACAGAAAAAGGAAATACTGCAAGCTCATGCATTGTAATTTACATGTGCAGTTGCTATGTCAAGGATTCGTGTAAAAATTAGTGTGACATTGTTAAACAACTAATTCAATTATATTTGAAACATGTACAACTATACACTTGACTTAATCGTTGGAAAATATTTCTGATGCTGAAGCATGTGCTGCTCTAATATGCAATAGGATCTTCCTTGGTACGATATCTAGACAAAATTTTAAAGGGAAATATAAAAAGGAGCGCCACACTGATAATCGGTTAAGATTAAAACAAAAGAAAATTTTACATCAACTGAGAGACAGATGATCTTAAAAAACATAAGATACTAATGCTATCAATAAAAAATACCACATCATTTGAGAACTTAATAATTAATTTACGCTTATATGTTTAATCACGTGATAATTTGTGTATATTCTCTAGCATTATATAAAATATGTAAGGAGAAGACTACGTGGCTTCAGAAAAATCAAGGTAGCTAGCTGAAACAATTACCCAAAATATGCATGGCTTCTCAAAGGATGAATCCTAAATTTTCTTGTCAATGCTATCATATGACCTCATTTACAAATAAAATTCAAGTAAGTATACCTATAAAAAAAAAATCCATGTCAATATCTGGTGTTCTTTTCTTCTTGTAACTATGCCCGCCCGGTCGATTTTGCTCGATACGAATATCCAAACCATTATAAAAAAAATAAAGGAAAATATCAGATAATGTACAACATATTTACATTCTACAAAAAATGTAATTAAAATGAGAAGGAAATAAGAAGACTGATGTTGAAGCACGTGTTGTTTTAATATGAAATAAGATGCTCCTTA
Organism: Alopecurus myosuroides; assembly: GCA_028641055.1. NCBI lineage: Eukaryota > Viridiplantae > Streptophyta > Magnoliopsida > Poales > Poaceae > Alopecurus > Alopecurus myosuroides. The sequence goes on from CM054060.1 coordinate 95,498,278, forward strand.
GTATGATATAGACACAAAGTTTATAAGGGAATTTTTTTTTAAAAGGAATGCGACACTAAGTATAACAAAAGAAAATTTTACATCAAACTAAACGGTATATTATCTATATATTCTAGAGTCTTGAGAAATATGAACGATAAGATGTACTCCCTCCGTATCGAAATATAAGATGTTTTAGCATTTCCTAGACATTATGTATCTAGACACGTTTTAGTGTAAGATGCATATGAATCTACACACTAAAACTTGTCTAGATACATTATATCTATATAAAATGCTAAAACATCTTATATTTTGATACGGAGGGAATAAATACTAACCACAAAAAATACCATGACATGTGAAAATTTAATAACTAATATATTCTTATATTATAAATCATGTGATAATTTGTGTACATCTCTAGCGTTGTATAAAAAAAATGTAGGGAGAAAACTATGTGGCATAAGGAAAATCTAGATATGTAGCTGGGGAAATTACCCGAAAGTTGTATGGCTTCTCAAGATATGGATTCTCAAATTTCTTGTTAATACGATCATATGCCCTCATTCCTACTTAAATTCGAGTAAGCAAATCTTTCAAAACAAATAGCTGTTTGTGTGGTTAACTGGTATATATGCTCTTATTTTCTCCTTGTAGCTATGCATGTCTGGTCAACTTAGCTTGATACAGATCTCCAAACCATTATGGAAAAAAAAATGAAAATGCTAGAGAATAGGATACATAGTTACATGCGACAAAAAAATATTGCAAAAAAATGAGAAGGGGATAAGAAGATGAGACGAAATAGCTTGATGCACCTTAGTAACTTGCTACCGAGGATAGAACGCATCAGCCAGTCGACTTGCCGGTGTTGAAGACAGCTTCATCCCGCAGGAGTGCACTTATACAGTAAAACGATAATTTAATCACTTAGACATGCAATGACATTTGATAGTTAAGCTAACACCGCATTAGTGCATTACGCTTGGGTCATGATTACGTGTAGCCACAGCTGCAGCGAACGCACCGTGCCGACCTGCACTGCATGCAGTTATTGTCAGGTCGAGAGAGTCTGCATCCTCGCACATGAGATACATACGAGCGGTCTCCCATAAGGTCCAAGGAAGAACTCAAACATGCCGACGGTACCGGACTGGTTAATCCTGGTGCTCCCGTAATAGCTGCATATCATAACCCCGTTAGTACCCTATGGCAATGGACAATGATGGTGTCGGACCGTAGGAGTGAGGAGGAGATATCTTTAGCATGAGGCCATTATGGTGGCCCAGCTCTCAGGGGAGGAATAGGTGAAGCTCAAGAAGAAGGGATCCACATACCGACGTCAGGAGGCGCGCATGGCGAGATGGCAGCGTCGCGGGGATAGAGAGGACAAAACCATGAACGATCCATCGAACTTTCGTTCCTCCATAAAACCGTGATTCATCTTGTTAGATGGAAAGGGGTCACGTGCACGGAAAATAACCTGCTGGTGATGAACTGATCACCAATTCAGCATCATCCTACATGAGTAATCGTTAGAAAAACAAAACAAATTATATACACCGAGTATGCACTTGCATATGTGAACGTTTTTATGCTGGTACTTGAACTACCAAGGTTGGACGTTCATGCCTGACAGGCTACTTTCGTTGCTCTGGTTTCAAGCAGCAGATTAGAAATCATGTTGATGTTCATGTGGAGCGACGTCCGAGGTTGGCCGCCGACGCCGGACGGCTAACTTTCTTTGCTCTTGTTCTAGCTGCATACCCAGGCGAGGATCATATGGCATCATCCTGCATGAGTAAACTTTTAGAAAAAAAAAACAAATTCTAATCAGCGAGCATGCACACCATGTGATTGCTTTTGAGCTGGCACTTGAACGCCCAAGTGTCTGACATCTTACTTTCATTGCTCACGTTCATGCAACAGATTGGAAATCATATTGAGATTGATCAGGAGCGACCGAGACTGGCCGGCCGCCGGCGTCGGACGGCTAAGTTTCTATGGTCTTGTTCGAGCTGCATACCCAGGCAAGGATCCTATAGCGGAGAGTTGGTCAATCACCCATGCGAGATAAAGGAGAAGGCCCGATGAGGGAAACCTAGACGTGGGCGTGGCGATGGCAGAACGCGAGATGGCGGCTGGATGCACCGTTCATCCATATTTCTTAGACGTGAAGGGTCATGTGCACGGTAAATAACCTAATGGCATAGGTGGGTAATTTTTTACATCCTGTTTTAGATCGAATGGTCAGAATCCGTTGCTGTGCTAAATAGATGGCCAGATGTTTCTGATTTTTGTGGTAATTTCTAGCGCATTTTTCTTTTTTCTGGTTAGCCCGTCATATACTTTTAATATATAATAGATTACATATATCTAGGTCTTGGGGGCTGATTGCTTGAATAGCACAGTTGCAAACTCAAAGACCCGGCCACGATGCCATTGAGTTATAAGGGCCGATTACTTGTAATAGGTACGGCTGCAAGCTTATAACCGGACAATAGAGCCAAACTTTCTTGACGTTTCTTGCTTAAGCTTGATGTGACTCGCACTAAAGTGGCGTGATTTGCTATCGTATGATTACAATCAGTTATGATGCCCAATGGGACTTGCCTGACCCTGTCTTTGTACAGCTGTAGCAACACTGATTATCCACGCGAAAGCCGGCTTATAGCAGAAGAAGGTCAAAGGGGTCATCTAAACCACAAGCTATGCAGAGTACAAGGTTAATAGCCGGAAACTCAGAATATATTAAGCATAGCTTCAAACCTATGTGAACGGCTCTAGGTTTTGGGCCTTAGCAGAAACAATTTGTTCTTTTGAAAAAGCCCAACACCCTAGACTCGGAAATTCGGGCCTTGGGGACTTGGGGATTTGCAAAAAGAAACAAATTATCTAGCTATTCAGCTCGAGAACCCAAAAATCCGAGTCTTGGGGACTTGGGGACTTAGAAAAAGTCCACTTGTCAAAACCCATGAGACCCGGAAACCGAGTCTCACAAAAGCAACCATTGTGAAAGTCGGAAAAACCAGGAATGAAAAAGATCAAAGTTAAGAAATATCAAATTCACGCAAAGGCCAGAAGGGCCACGAAAGATATTAAGGTTTTAAAACGTATTACAAACAAGGATAGCAGTATCAAAAAGTGCACAGGCGCACTATCAAAAGAATAATTGTTTTAAAGGCCCATTGGCTGAATGAGGTGTTCGAGACGATAACAGATAAAAGTTCACTCGGCCTCCTGGGTCGAGTCGTCCATCTTGACCTTGCCCTTGGCAGCCGGGTCTTGATCCTTGGCTTGTTCTTCAGCGGTCTTGGCGGCAGCGGCATCCGGGTCAGCAGCAGTACCTGCACGCGAAGGAGGAGGAACAACCGGCATGGAGGAAGCGGGCACAGTATCGGCTTCAGCCTTCCTCTTCGCGGCCTCTTCCCTCAGCTGAGCAGCTTCCGCCTTCCACCGTGCCAGCATATCATAAGGCTTGGGAGGATCCTACTTAATTACCTTATCTTCAGCATCGTATGGCGGAACAATCAGACTGACATCCAGACTATCGGCAATCAGGCTAGCCGAGTGACGAACCTCCTTTTGTATGGCCTTGTAGTTTTTGGCTGAAAACCTGGAGCCATCATGGTTGAACTCTGGAAACCCGCCAACGAGCTTTGACGGCTCTAGCTTGGGAAAGTACGCTTTAGCCAGAGCAAGCCCCCGGGTCACCCCAACCCGGCATGACGAGCATTTCCAGTGCTCGATCCACTCGGGGATGGTTGAACACGCATCAAGCAGCGTGTTCAAACCACCATGACCAGTGCCCGGCCACTTCAAAGCTTGCAGGATCCATTTGGTGCCGGCGCAAAGTTGCCGGATTGTGCTCTTTATCATCTTCAGCTTCGCTATGTCATCTCCATCCGGAGTCTCGTCATCCGGCCCTGTAGAAAATATAAAGGTTTAAGTAAGGAATTCCGAGTATTTATCAGAGTGGAAAATCCGGGTTACTATCAGTCAGTCGGGAAGTGTTACCAATCAACGCACGATGAGTATCAGCAATCTGGACTGATAGCTTGGTCATTTCATCCTCCGCAGCATGATCTCTCTTTCTATACTTTCGTGCAAGTTTCCCTGTCTTCTTGGCATCAGCTTCAACCGTCTCGCGCAACTTCGTCTCCACCTCGAGGAGTTTGGTGGTTTTAGCCAACACCTTCTCAGAATGGGCCACATATGCCTGCGTAGAAACACAAGGAATTATTAGTCGGACCAAGAAGAAAAATCAGTCGGATATGTTACGAAAGTTCCAAGAAAATTATCAATAAGTTCACTCGGAACTTGGGGACTAGACAAATATACGGGCAATATTAGTCGGATTTACCTCGTGCTTGGCTATCAAGGCTTTAAGAATGTTTTCTTCATCAGCTCTCAGAGTGTGCAGAGCATCAAGCATCTCAGCAAAGCTCATGTCCTCAGGTTTGGTACCGGAAGAGCCGGCAGCTTGGTCACTCGGAGGAGGAGTCTTTCCCGGCTTTGGAGAAGATACCCGGGTTGCCTGGGTGTCAGGATTGGGAGTGCCCATCCTGGCGCCCAGGACCTCAACATCATCATCCCCGGGTCCGTCTGATAGCTTGGGAGACCCGGCTTCCTGCCTGGCCGAGTCTGTCAGCGGGTCCTTTCCTTGGTCCTCTTCTTCATCGCCGCCAGTCGCGGCATTCATATTATCAACCGGCTCTTTAGTTTCCCGGTTATCCTGATCCATGTCGTCCGGGTCACTGATCGAGACCTGGGCGTTAAGGAAAGAAAAGATAAATAGTCAATAATAATAAGTGAAGGTTATCGAAAGGACTAGTATATCGTATAGCAAGAAATGTAACTTACCCGGCATTCACCACGAAGTCCGCCGGAAGCTCGCTGCTAGACGCGGACGAGGCTGTTACAGGATCCGAGAGTGAGACCCGGAACTGCCCGGCTAATGGATGATTGGGGGAAGGGTGTCTTTGAGGTGAGTTGGAGGGATGAGATGGGGAAGTACCAGTGCGGCGAGTTGGGGACGTGGGGATACCCGGGTTGAGGGGATCATCACCCGGGGAATTCCGGGTTACCCTGTGCTTGGCCGGAGGCGGGTCCTTCAAGTGTGGCGAATTTGATAATTGTTTGTTAAGTTCACGCATATTAGCAAAAGAGTAGGGTTTGGAGGACATGAAGGAGTATGGAACCTTGAAAACAACTCCTCGGGGTTTCCTCTTGGCCCCGACCTCAACTTCCGGCTCGGCCTCGCTTTTATCGCTCTCGGTCTCCTCCGGGTCTTCTTTGTCGTCCTTGTCATCCTTATCTTCCATTCCTGAGAAGCATAGTACACAGTCGGAAAAAGAAAAAGTGTGGGAGAATAAGTTGACGAGAAGGAGGTTGGGTGAAACCCGGATGGTACCTCCTTCCGAGTCAGCCGCTTCCTCTTCTTCCTCTTCCGGGTTTTCGGAGGTGGGGGAGTCTCGATGTTCCAGAAGGCGCTGCCTGCCTGAAATAAAGGTATGAAAGAAAAGGTTAGTGATTGTATCAAGTAAAAGCACAAAAGCAGAAGGGTAAAAGCCGTATCTTACCGCAGGAGCCGGATTGTCTCGGGTGTATGGCTCCAACCCAGCTATATTCCGGATCACCTCCACCTTCTCAGTCAGGAAACTCTTTATGATCTTGTTTGTATCACCATCCGGATAATTCCTCGAAGAATACCGGAGCGAGTCTGTGACGTGCCCCGAGTATTCGCACATCAACTTGGGCCGGATGGAGTTAGGCTGGACCCGGAAATTCACCCAGGTATTAACTAAATTAAGCCCGAGGGGACCTTGGGCGGAGAGAACGACGAGTTTGGCTAAGAGAGGCTGAATGGACTCCCTATCCGACTCAGAGGCGAAGGCATTGAAAGTGTCGGAAAGATCTAGGAGGCCCTCCGAGAAACCTGGCAATCTCTTTTCGCCGGGTGGGGAGGCGTCCCGGCAGTAAAAGAAGGATTTTTGCCAGTGCTTAACATGGGAGTTAAGGCTCGGAGTCGGCATTGGCGAATTTTTTCGCCGTTGGATAGACACTCCGCCGCAAGCCAAAAGGGCCCCGTCACCGCTTTCGCGGCATGGTTTGCATTGGAACAACTCAAGAAATAACGCAAGGTTTGGGGGGACGCACAGATAAGACTCGCAAAGGAAGATAAAGTGGGTGATGTTTAACATAGAGTTAGGCCCTATGTCAATGACTCGGAGGCCATAATGGCTAAGAAGTTCACGAAAAAAGGAGTGACCCGGGGGACGAAATCCCCGGATCATGTGCTCAACGAAGCAGATTACCTCGTTGGGGCCAGGGGTAGGCCGGGTCTCATCACCCGGAACTCGCCAGAGGATGTCCTCCTGGGAAGGGAGGACGCCGGACTCGGCAAGTTCGTCCAGCTTCGCCTTGGTCACGGTGGACCTCGCCCAGTTGGCGGATATGGACTGAGTCGGCCTTGGCTTTGCCGGCTGTTTCCCTTTGTTCTTGGGTGCCATTTGTTCGGTCTACAAAACACAAGACAAAGAGTGCAGAGCATGAGTGACTAAGACCCGGAAACTACCGGTTATCCGAGTATCAACGAGCAGTGCGGAAGTTACAGGTTATCCGAGTATCAACAAGCAGTTACGGAAATTACAAGTAATCCGAGTATCAGTGAGCCATTATGGAAGAAGGTTGATTGCCCGATTAACCAGAGAATAATTAAAAGGGTGGATTATACGGGTATCGAGGAACAACTATGGAGAATTTTAATAGGTTGGATCTAAGCCTAGAAATTTACAGAAAGATTAGAGGCCACAAGTAAAGGGGATACGCTATCAATCTTGTTTATACATTGCTTGAGAATGAACTAAGCAAGGGTTGTCCAATCGTCGCGGACCAAGAAACCCATCTATGAAGTGGATCTAGGTTTAAGCTAATTCCGGCGAGATTGAAGGTGAAATTCATGGAGGAAGAAAGCTTACCGGCGAGGTTTGAAAGAGAGCACGACGGCGGCAGATGGCACAGTTGCGGTGCCCCTCTGGATCCCCCAATGTGCAGCTCGAGGGCGCGGCGGCGGAGGTTGATGGCGGCGCGGCGCGGGCGGAAGTGGAAAGCAGGCGCACTAGTAGAAAAAGGCCTTTCTGTGGCGCACCATTTTGGCTTTCTGTGGCGCACCAAGGGGCCAGAATGGTGCGCCACAGAATCTACGCCACTAAATTTTTTTCTGTGGCGCACCTCAGCCGTGCGCCACAGAAATGTCAATTCTGTGGCGCACCTCAGCCGTGCGCCACAGAAATTTGCAATTCTGTGGCGCACCAAGGAGGGGTGCGCCACAGAATTTTTTTTTGAATTTCAAAAAAAAAAGGCGGCCAGATCTGGCCGCGGTAATTTTTCGAAAATTCGAAATTTCGCCGGATTTCGTCGGATGCTCGCCGGAGTTGGTGGGTGGAGGATGGGGGTCACCGGAGTTGGTGGGGAGGAGAAGGAGAAGCTCGCCGGAGGTGGTGGTGGTGGAGGAGGAGGAGGAGGTGAGGTGGTGGTGGTGATAGAGGAGGAGGAGGAGGAGGAGAAAGAGGAGGAGGAGAGGTGGTGGTGGTGGAGGAGGAGGAGGAGCTCACCGGAGGTGGTGGTGGTGGTGGTGGTGGAGGAGGAGGAGGAGGAGGAGCTCACCGGAGGTGGTGGTGGTGGTGGTGGTGGAGGAGGAGGAGGAGGAGGAGGAGGATGGTGGTGGTGGTGGAGGAGGAGGAGGAGGAGGAGGAGGATGGTGGTGGTGGAGGAGGATTGGTGGTGGTGGTGGAGGAGAAGGAGAGGTGGTGGTGGTGGTGGTGGAGGAGGAGGAGAGGAGGTGGAGGAGAGGAGAGGTAGAAGATGAGAAGTGGAGGAGAAGTGGAGGGGAGAAGGGAAGAAAAGGAGGGGAGGCAGGAATTTCGAATCCTGCCTCCCAATTCTGTGGCGCACCCCCCCTTGGTGCGCCACAGAATTTTTTTTTTCTTTTTTTTTATTTTCTAGTCAAAATCTTAAAACGGCCATAACTTTTGTTCCTTTTGGAATTTGGCGATTCTAAAAAAAGCTCACAGGCCGAAGGCCAGTGAGGTTGGGTTCCTTTTTCTCTCTAGTTTTTTTTAATATCTTGATCATTTTTTTTCGACATCGTATGCAAAAGTTATGCCCATTTTACTTTTTTTATAAAACTTTTGCTCAGAAAGTCGAAATACATATTTCAAAATTTGACAAAAAAGTAGACATTAAACTCTCCGTGCATCTATAAGGGATTTATTTTTTGATGCTTTTTAGACTGCCAACTCTTCCGTCAAAAACTAGAAAAGGCGTTCCCGGGGGGGGGTGGAGTTGGTGCGTGTGGACATAATTTTTTCGGATGGGAATTCTGTGGCGCACAAGGCAGTGGTGCGCCACAGAATTGTCATATTTCTGTGGCGCACTAACCACCATGCGCCACAGAATAGGTGTGTCGCAATCATGGTGTGGGCCCCCAACTTATTTCTGTGGCGCACCCCTACCCGGTGCGCCACGGAATTCCTGTTTTCTGTGGCGCACCCCTATCCGGTGCGCCACAGAATTACATTTCTGTGGCGCACCGGATAGGGGTGCGCCACAGAATCTGTTCCATAGAAAGGCACTTCTCTACTAGTGGCGGCGGCGGTTCACTTCCAGCTGCTCCTCCGTGGGCTCCGTGGCGGCGCGGCTGCGGGCCTGAGTAAAGTGCGCCGGAGGAGGTTGAGGATGAAGGAGCTAAGAAGATGGGGGAAATGGGCCTGTTGTTTTAGGGTTACCCCTTAGGCGCATATTTATAAGTGCGGGAGGAGAAACCCAAGCGAGCGAGCGGGAGCCAAAAATTTCGGGAGGTGGGATACCCGCCCGGATTTTTTGGGATAAGAATTAAAATACCCGTGCGCAATAACAGGAAAGGATCATAAGCCAATCACTTCCGCAATATTCAGACTAATTGGCGAGCAAAATGAGCCGGGTCTTCTGTGTTTTCCTCGGGGTATTGACCCGGGAAAATGAAGATGGATTCGGAGAAAGCCGGGTTGCTATATGGACCACCAGTGGAGTTAGGCCTAGCTGTTTATCAAAGCAACCTAACCGGCCTTTTATGAATTTGTATGTTTGTTATTTTTGCAGGGAATAGCGTGCGCTTCAAGGAGGATCCCATGAAGCCCAAGCTATTCTGGGGACTACTGATGGGGGGATGATAACCCGGTAGGCTAACGCCAAGGTATAACTCGGCCCAAAGGGAGCTGCGCAAGATCCGGCTTAAGGAAGAGGAGCTTCTAGAAGGCCCAAGAGTATAGGCCTCGCAACCCGGATTGTGGGTTTCGATAAGGAAGCTTAGGGTTTGTAAGCAGTACCCGGGTAGGACTCTGAGTCTGCCTTGGACAGGAAGCTAGGGGGTCTGGATATTATATAAACGGGCCCCTGGGGTTAGATTAGACACGAACAAGTTGGACTAGCTATTCGAGTATCCTTTGTAACGCGAGAGTTGAGATAATATACTTAGATCGGAGACTCGGCGACTTGATTGCCGGCTACCATATCACATATCACCATGATTTCTTTCGAGCTAAACCCTCTCCCAAACACCAGAGTCGAATTGCCCCAAGATAAGTTACCCCCGGTAACGTCTGCCGTGATTATCCCACGACAGGTTTATTTCTTCAAGTGCAAGAGTGAGACTCAACAAATCATCATCGACTTCACCAACAAAGTGCAACGTCAACACAATGTGCAAATCATGGCTATTAGGAGTGATAATGGCTCGGAGTTCAAGAATTACACTTTGAATGAATTCCTTAGTGAAGAAGGCATTCGTCATCAATACTCTGCCGCTTACACTCCTCAACAAAATGGTGTTGCCGAAAGGAAGAATCGCACTCTCTTGGATATGGTAGGGACCATGTTGGCGGAGTACACTTCTCCCAAATATTTATGGGCCGAGGCCATATCCACTGCATGCCACTCCTCCAACCGCCTCTACATCCGCAAAGGCTTGGACAAGACTCCATATGAGGTCCTCCCCGGCAACAAGCCCAACGTCTCCTACTTCCGTGTATTCGGTTGTAAGTACTTTTATTTGATGAAGGGTGTTAGGTTGTCTAAATTTCAATCCAAAACTATTGAGGATATATTTTTTGGTTACGGTGTCGAATCCCACAATTATAGAGTCTTTGACAAAGCCTCACGGATTGTCATAGAATCTTGTAGTGTGGCTTTCGAGGAAAATGATGGCTCCCAAGTGGCGCAATTTCATGTTTCTAATGTATATCTTGAAATACCTCAAGAAGCCATAGGAAGGATGGGTGTGGGATTTTTCCGCCCCATTGAGGGACACCTTATGGCGACTCGAGAAGGACTATGCTCTACTCAAGTGGAGCCCTCCTCTACAATATAAGAACAAGCCAAGGATCCAAGTATTACACCTAACCAATAACATGTTGAATACCCTCCTTATATTGACCAAGTCACTACGCAAGATGCAAACACTCCTATCATTCATGCTAGTCAAGGTCAAGGCCAAGATCTACCATCCTCTTCATCCTCTCCTCAAGTTGAAGCTAGTGTTGAAGATATTGTTGATGATGATGATGATGATCAAGCCCAAGTTGGTCATGATGGGGACCCAAATGATCAAGATTATCAAGTGATCCTCCGCACAATAATGCGGAGATCGAAGCCCGTCGTGTCAAAAGGATAATAAGAGCTTTGAAGCATATTGATGCCCATGACAACAAGGTCTTGGAAGATATTCAATCTAGAAGATCCACAAGAAGGCAATTGGCACATTTTAGTGAGCATCATGCTCATATCTCTATGGTGGAACCAAAGAAAGTGTTTGAAGCTCTTGAGAACTCTGATTGGGTTGAAGCAATGCATGATGAGCTCAATAACTTTGAGCACAACAAGGTTTGGAGATTAGTTGAGAAGCCCAAAGATTGTCACAATGTTATTGACACTAAGTGGATTTTCAAGAACAAGCAAGATGAGCATGGCATTGTCATAAGGAACAAGGCTAGATTGGTTGCTCAAGGTTACACTCAAGTTGAAGGCATTGACTTTGATGAAACCTACGCATCCGTGGCCCGCCTTGAGTCCATCCGTATCCTCCTTGCTTATGCTTCTTCTCATAATTTCAAATTGCAACAAATGGATGTCAAAAGCGCTTTCTTGAATGGTCCACTAAAGGATGAAGTATATGTGAAGCAACCTCCGGGGTTCAAGAATCTCAACTTTCCTAACCATGTCTACAAACTTTACAAAGCTTTCTATGGTTTCAAACAAGCACCACGTGTTTGGTATGAGCACCTTAGAAAATTGTTGGATGACCGTGGTTTCGAAGTTGAGAAGATCGATGTCACGACCCCGGACCCAGAGATATACATACTGTTATGCGCTCCTAGCCATGGAGTCACAAGGGCTTCGGGGTTACCAGCCCCGGCCGCAACAAACAATGGCAGGCAGACTGGATTCATCGGCACGTAGTCCGGATCCCCAGTCTACTACTCCTTGTATCCATGCTAGTCATAACCAACTATGCATATCAAAGCGTCCATGAATCGAATGAAACTGAAGGAAACGGGACCAAAGCTATACAGAGATGCTATGTGTCCAGAAAGTGCAACAACAATCGAGGGTTACTAGGGTTACCTCGCCCCAGGCCGATCACATCGACAGGCGGGCTCGGACATGGATCATCGGCTCCACAACCCCTCGACTGCGACAACTATGCAGGCATAGCCAAAACTGTATAACAAAGAGCTCGAAACCGGTATGTTTGACCAAAGAGATTGCACCGGTTTGACCAAATAGATTGCACCGATTCAGCTCTGGTTAGTGGGCTGATAACTCAGACTCGGTATGTTTGACCAAAGAGATTGCACCGGTTCTCAACGAGATACATTTACTAGATTCTCAAGATATGGACTACAATGTCTAGCTCAAAAAGGATGAGCAAGATTGTGTAACTCGTGTATTAGCAACTTGTGGAAGACGGTTGCACCTACATGGTTTACTTGCAAAAGAACACATCGGAGTCCTGGTTGGGAAGATGATAACAAAGATAACAAAGTTCTTAAACTTCTTACCTTTCACGAAAGATCAGTCAGTGGATGGGTGTGGACGCAACTTCTTCAAATCAATGGAGGTAACAACATACCATCTAAAGAGTAGACCACACATGCATGAACGAGGGATTATTCCCGAAGGAAAACGAAAACTTTACTCGAACCCATGGCGACAACTTTCACCAAAAGAACACGAACCCGAGAAAGTCACTTCGAACATCGAGAGCACAACTTCGTGATAACACAAAGATGGTTCTCAAAAAGTTTCCAACATTAATGCCAAGTGTTCAACATGAACCTCTTGCAACTTGGACGATTATAAATGTCATCGATGGGCTCGACAACAAACTTATCAAGTTACTCCAAGAAGAGGGACTCGTATGGTACATGAACAAGGCAATACATTGGTCAGACCAAAGGACATGAGGTATACTCAGCCAAACACCATGAGTGAAAACACCATCAAGATAGTCTTTGAATCTGGACTTGATCTGACGATAGCCCAAATCAGATCAAAGATAGAATGACAGCATGTCCATTGAAGAGATACTATCATGCTTCAACAAGATGAGAACTAGATATCCCATTCCAAAGGAACAAGTTAGGATGAGCTTTTGTCTTTCAACTCCCCAAGTTGTTGTTTTAAGCTCAACCAACTAATTCAGGATATCCAGCAAGGTTTCTTGGAGAAAGGAGGGGTTCAAAGTACCCCTTGTTTAGACATCACGGTCAGGTAACCACCTGGTGATACTTCTAGAAAGACAACCAGAATATCACAACCTACCGATATGTCTTGGAGTTCGAAAAGGAAACTTGCTTTTCAGAGCAACTGAAATGGTATTAAGAGCTTCGGTATGAACCTAACTCTTTGACCAAGAATTTGCACCGGAATGAACGGATTTGGTAACACGGTCAACTTTAAGTAAAGACCGGGTGACCGATAGTGCTAAGAAGGATACAGATGTTTCTTGAATTTTTCGAAGCAACAAGAATTGCTAGGAATACGTGGTACACACATCAACGCATAGACCCACCATTCTCAAGCACTCAAGCTTGGAGGAAGGGGTAGTGAAGATGTTTAAGAGCATCACTTCATCATTAAGGCCATGAAACTCAACACAACCTCTTGATATAGAAGAGTGTGATACCCGAAGGTAGAACATAACAGAAGCTAATAAAACTTCTTTAATCTGCGAATTACAAAACTTTGACCTGGTCCTAAGGATGAACGAGGTTCTGGAGTTTGGTTCTCCTGACATTCCAAGGTGGAATGTTTTGACAGAAAACAAGAGAAAATGCATTGGAAGAATCCAACGCACATATGCAACTTGATGTCCAAAACAACGGATGGAGGTTTGAGAGCAACTGGAAAACATAAACATGCTCAGGAGAATTCCTAAGATCACGTTGATTGCACAGGGTAATACTCATTTGTAGAACCCATGCTAGGTAGATTGGTATAGCTGAATCAAGAAGGAAGATGTGGAGGCCATGATCATCACTCTTGTTGTGATCCTTTTGACTCCACGAGAAAACCCTTGGCTAAAGAAGTTGAAGTTTCCTAGCCACCCTGAGGTGGGACAGATTCCTCAGGATCCAAAGAAACGGAACTTGGGTTAAAGGTCAGCATCCTGTACTGATGGCATGAGCATCACATGGTTATGAAACCACATGACTCAACTCACCACCACTCAGCACATTCCGGGACCTTCGGTTCAAGTTCAAGGGTAAAAACGCGACGAAAGGAGTAACTACTATCGGGGTGCCTTGAAGGACACGGTGAGTAGCAATCACGGAGTATCTTTCCAAAGACAACGATAGCTCCGGAAGAACTTGATCAGAGGATAACGGATACATTCGAGATTAAAAGAAAATCTCGAAGTTCAGGATTTTAGAATTTGGAACATGTAGGGATGTGGAATCCACACAACTCTGAGAGATTATGATGGAAAGGAAATCTCCCAGTTTAAAAGGTAACGGATATGGAACACACACGACTCTAGAAACTGAACACTAGGTCAACTTAGTTAAAAGAACGTCATTGCCAAAGAAGGCACCTAGGTTTTGAATGACTAGAAGAGATAGCGAAACCTTTTTAAAACAAAACAGATAAGGTGACCCAGATTTAGAGCGATACCAGGTAAGGAGTAAAAAGAATCCTAAGAAGGTTTTTCACAATCCATTTTGAATTTCAAAATAGTTTTCATAACCTCTAGACTCGACATCGACCAAGCAGTAAGGTTTTCCTACAGGCAGTCCTGCTCTGATACCATGACTTGTCACGACCCCGGACCCAGAGATATACATACTGTTATGCGCTCCTAGCCATGGACTCACAAGGGCTTCGGGGTTACCAGCCCCGGCCGCAACAAACAACGGCAGGCAGACTGAATTCATCGGCACGTAGTCCGGATCCCCAGTCTACTACTCCTTGTATCCATGCTAGTCATAACCAACTATGCATATCAAAGCGTCCACGAATCGAATGAAACTGAAGGAAACGGGACCAAAGCTATACAGAGATGCTATGTGTCCAGAAAGTGCAACAACAATCGACGGTTACTGGGGTTACCTCGCCCCAGGCCGATCACATCGACAGGCGGGCTCGGACATGGATCATCGGCTCCACAACCCCTCGACTGCGACAACTATGCAGGCATAGCCAAAACTGTATAACAAAGAGCTCGAAACCAACAACCGATCAAAGCAGCACTCTAGACATGAAAGTTGTATTCAACAGGTACTACTAGAGTATAGCTTACAAACAGAGGTCACACGACCCAACATTACATCAGACAACGGAAGACAAATTATGTTGCTAATCAACAAGAACCAAAAAGGCCTAAGAGGCCGCAACATAAGGCGACGTCCCAGCCCATAGATTCCAGGCTGCTACCTGGGAACCCCAAACTACTCGTCGATGTCCACGTTGAATCACCACTGAAGTGAGGAACTCCACCTGAACCAAAATTAAGCAAACCTGAGTACGGGAGGTACTCAACAAGACTTAATTAACCTATTATATATCTGCTATCTTTAGAAAGGGTTTTATGAAGGCTGTTTTGCGTAAAGCAATCTTTGTTTTCCAAAACGAGGAAGAATAGCACGTCTCATGGAGTTTTTAAAACAGATGCGAGGACTAATCAACTACTGAAATCATCATCTTTTCATCCACCAACATCATTTCCCAGCACCTCACGTGCTACAAGGATCACCCCTCCCGGCATCTCCGGGGAGGCACCCTTCATTCATTGCCAACATCTTTTACGCCACTTTCAAGTTATCTATGACCTCATGACTTTCACCAAGTCGTCCATAACCGTGGACACGGCTTTCCGAAAGATTTATCCCTGCAGGGTGGTACACTTTACCCACACGTACCCTTCGACTCGTAGCGCCACATGTACGCTCTTCCATGGAGCGCGGCAGAGGGTGGATGGCTCCGACCTTTACCTTGCTCGACCCTATCCATGAGCCAACCCAAACAGGGCCACCCCGTCAACAGGGAGTTGGCCACCTCCTGACGGCACCTGTTCTGTGAGTCGGGAACAAGATCCGTGTACGTCCATCACTTGTCCCGGTCACGCCCTAGTTTTTCTCCAAAACGTTTTCGGACTCACACGCAGATGGAAATAGCAAACTACGTGACTCATGGATGTGGCCAAACAAGTTAGTTAGTCGAGCGAGGTTCATTGGCTCGCGCGTGTGGTTGCACGCTCAGTCTTGGTTTCCGCGGCGAGACCTTAATCCTAGGGTTGGCAAGTACAGGACAAAGAACCACTTCCCAAGTGGCCTCCCGTCCTCGCCTTAGTCAGTTTAACCACACAACTCTCATCTCACCACGTCATCATGTCATACTAGGTTATCGAAGCTCTGATTCATCAACCGGATGGAGCAGAGGTAAACAAACATGTATGACTAAGCAAAGCAGATATGAGGCTCTGGCGATGCGCACAAGCAATTCTATGGCGGCTAGGAGCAGTGGATCAGGATATTGAGGCAATGCAGCATATAGGTGAACTATGTCTACTAGCATCAAATACTTTGGAATTGAATGCAAAGTACGAGATCAAATGTTGTTGGAAAACGTATATGAGCAGATAAGAGGTTATGCTTGCCTTGGTTATAAGAAAACCAGATAAAGTCTTCAGGAATAAGTGCTTGACTTGTCGGTTAAGATCAAGTATTCGTCATGGAGCTGATGGCCTTCACTTCGGAGTCACGTTCTACCGAGGGAGAAATAACACCAAAAGAGAAATAAGAATCAACACATGGCATCGATGAAATGCGCAATATGTATGCATGAGCGAGTTAATGCACTGAAATAAAGCCCTAAGCATAATCGTTGGGTTGGCTTCATATGACAGTTATGCACTTTTACTGAAATTAGCCCGGAATAGACCCCGGAGGGGTAATTTGGGTGATTCTGAAAATGAGTACAATTTTAATTGCTCAAATGAGGTTCAAAACATCATAAACAGATTGCATTTGTCATTTTGAGCATTTTGGTATATAACTTTTAATTTTCTAATTTTAGTGAATAAAAACTTATTTTTCTATTTAAAAGATTAAACAACATTAAATAATGTCCAAAAATGAAATGTGTCAAACATGTATGAAAGTGACATTTTTGGAAAGATTACATTTTCCTGATCACTCCCATATTTTTACTTTATTTTTCTGAGCAATATTTTGCAAGATATTAAATTATCAAATTTTAAACATTTTCTGGAATTATTAAACAGAGGGTTATGACATCATTATGATGTCACTATGACGTCACGTTGCTCTGATCATCTCGGTTGAGTTCAAATTCGACGGATTGGTTTCAAATTGGATGAAACCAAATATACCACAAGATGGAGGAGGTCGAGGGGAGCTGAGGGGTACCAGAGATGGACCATTTGGTCGCCGGAGTGGCCGGCGGCGAGCAAGAATAGCGGCGGCCGGCGGTGGCTCACGGCGAGATGGAGAAGTAGAGGGGGGAGGAAGATATTGGAGGCGACGGGGATGCTCACCATGGCATGAGGAAGCTAGAGGAGGGGTCGGGTAGGTGAGTGGAGGCCGGAGTCGCCGGCAATGGCGCGAGGGCGGCTCGCCGGTGACGAGGAAGATGGCCGCAATTCCGGCAGCTCGGCCCCTCCCCTCAAGCAATACTCGTCCAGGGAGAAGAGGAGGTCATGGCGGAGCTCCTCGTGGTCTCCATCTGCGCAGGGTTCTAGGGGTTCGAGCTTGTTTTCCGGGAGGATACAGAGAGCGAGGCAAAGTAAAAATTTGGCAAAAATAACTTAGTCCTTTTCCGGGAGGATACTTAGTCTTTTTCCATTATAAACAGAATAGAAACAGAGATTTTGGGGACCTTTTTGCAAAGTAAAAATTTGGCAAAAATAACTTTTGGAAAGCTCATGAAATTTCCAACAAAACCATGTTTTGCTTTGATGAATTTGAAATAATTTTCAGAACAAAACTTTGGAAACCAAAATAAGTAGTATTTGTGGTATTTTTCACAAACCATTTAAATTCAAGTTTTAAATTGGTTCCAACATGGTTTAATTTTTTGTTTTCATGCATGTATGATATGAACACAACACCACTCACTTTTGTTAGCAAAACTGGGATGTTACAATCGACCCCACTCTCTTCACAAAGAGAGTAAAAGGAGAGATTTTCATATGCCAACTCTATGTGGATGATATTATCTTTGGCTCAACTAACCAAGCTTTCAATAATGAGTTCTCTAAGCTTATGACTGACAGGTGTAACACCCAGGGTTTCCCCAATTAGATTTTCTTGTTTTCTTTTGCATCGTCATGCATCATGCCATCATGTCATCTGCATCATAAAACTCACCAAACATTTAAAATTTTATCAATCATATTTTTCATGAAAACTGAGTTGAGTTTGTGGCTCTAAAACTTATTTTGTTTTTCTTAGTGCCTAAAACAATTTCTGGAAAATATTAAAACAAATCAAGAGAACAAAAATGTTTTTAAGAGGGAGAGAGAAGCCCAACCGGCCAGCCCAAGCTCGGAAGCAGCCATCCCACATTCCCTCCCATTTTCTTCTCCGTACAGGAAGATCACGCAGGAGGCGTGAGAACTCCCTGTCGTTTTCACCCTCCCACCACCGAACCTCCAAGGTCCCCTCTTCCCCTCCTTATCTACCCCAAGACGCACCCTCTCCTCCCCAAACCCTAGCTTCTCCCATCCTCTCCATCTCGCACC
The DNA here is from genome assembly GCA_028641055.1 of Alopecurus myosuroides. Lineage (NCBI taxonomy): Eukaryota > Viridiplantae > Streptophyta > Magnoliopsida > Poales > Poaceae > Alopecurus > Alopecurus myosuroides. Next base: position 95,516,561 of record CM054060.1, read on the forward strand.
GCCACCCTCTCCTATTCCTCCTCTATACCTGCTTTCTCTTAATTCTATTCTAAAATCGGGAGAAAGAGCCCCTCCATGGCTGGTAGTGGGAGCACCAAGGGCTGTCGCCGTGGTCACTTCGAGGATCTCCATATGCTTGGAACAGAACTGTGGCATCTTCCTCATCGCCCTCATCCCCTCGCTCGAACCTGGGAGGTACCAGCAACGTCGCGTCGTCCTCGTCAAGATCGCCGTCCCGTCCGTGCGCAGGTCAACGGTGCAACATCTTCTTCCCCTCGCTCCGGTCCTCTCCGGTCGCCCTCGACCCTTTCCGACCCCTGGTACCGCCTTCCCAAGGTGAGCCGCACCCCAAGACCTCTTTCCCCTCTCCCCAACCTGCTCTGGACGTCCGCCGTCGAGCGGCGTCGTTGTCTGCCTCACCGTCAGGGAAGTCCAGAAACGGAACTCGTTCAGTTTAGTTTTCCACGTGGAGTGCACATGATCTAGGGACGGATCTGTATCATGACACGAAACACACCACAGCCCAGTGGCTTGGCCTTAAGTCCTCCACTCGGAGACCCGAGTTCGAATCCTGAGGAATGCAATTCCTCATCTTTTTGCATCTTTCCAGCGTAGCGCCATGGGGGCCACCTGTCGTCGTCTCTGGCTAGGATCCCCTTCGGTGTTCATCGTCCAAGATCCAGATCTGATCTGGAATTTTGCACCGAGGCCCCTGCTCTTCTATGTTTTGCACCGGAGCCCTTCCACATTCTGTTTCCACCACGAACAGTTCCGTGCCTTTTCCAAATAACACCCCAATATTCAAATGCTTATAACTTTTGTTTTACAATTTCAAATGTTGCCAAATTTATGTCTATTTCGATGTGCATAGAATATTAATATGCCATCCATGTTCATGTTTGCATCTTTCCTCTTGCATTTTAAGTAGTGTTATGTATGTTCACCTAAATAATAAACATGGAATGTGTTGGGGTATTTAATTCAATTTGTGCCCTATTCCATTTAATCTTGTTTAGCTCACCTATAACTTGTTTTCCATGCTAATCAACATTTAATTTGATGGTTAGCTAAATAACTTAAACCTATGAATAATCGTTGGGATTTTGATTGCACTCAATATTTGTTAAGTTGCACCCCGCATGTCATGCATCCATATCTTGATCATGCAGGATTTTTTGTCGTACAAGTAATTGTTGCATCCGTTGTTCCTTTTACGGCTTTGCTTCTTTGCGGATAGGACGTTGAGATGATGTGAGCAACGACAAGTTCTGCTACCTCTACAAGCTGGATTCTACGCAAGATTGACTCACTTGCTACCTATGGCTGTCGTTCCTCACTTGTTACAGTTGCTTTCCATTGTGTTTATTCTAGCCTTATGATTTGATGCTTGTGTCTCGATCCTATCATATGTTTATTTTGCAGCCATGATATAGCCTCATCTCCCACCTCCTATGACATGTTTTTTTTCTTGTTGGCCTTGTGAGTCGTAGCGCATGCTTAGATTCTTTGGCGAGTTTGCTTCCTTGTCACCTAACTAGTATGATAGGTTGGTTCAACTTAATTTTAAAAAATGATCTAAACGCTTGGGTAATAACAAAAATTTGAAATCGAGTAAAGGCACCGGCGGGAGGCCCCTTGAGGCTTTTGGTCCCTCCGGTGTCGCCTTAGGAAAAGGGTCTTGTCCCCTGATCCAAGAATGAGCGCACTAACCACTCGCGAGAGGTGTGTATGGGCACCCCCCTTGACTTAGTACTAGATCCTCTGATGCTCTTGGGAGCCACAACTAGTTCGAGTGTTCCATTTGCTCATACGCATATACACATTGCATTGATGATGAGAGGCTATGAGATTGGGGGGTCATACAGGTGAGGTTCGTGTGAATGGCCAGTTCCTATTTGGTTTGATCTGTCTTGCACGTAGTCAAAAACTTTTGAGCCGCTACGCAGTTTACGGCCGGACTCTTGACGCGGGACAACTCAGATGGGTGGCTTCCCAGGACTTGAAAGTGGTGAGAGGAACGGTCATGTCGAGATATCCTGCCTTTGTGGCTGTGGATTGATTGAGCGGGTATGGCTACATTGGTGCTTCCCTGCAGGGTTAAATCTTTTCGAGAAGGCGTGTCGTCCGCGCTTATGTGACGCTCTTGGAGAAAGTGCTGGCTAACAAGAGTCAGACAACTTACACCTAATGATACTTGTTAACCTATGCGATAACGAGTTCACTATTTCAACATGTGTGATTTTTTCCTCGGTTACCTCCTGGCATTGGTTGTTGGGGGGTAAATCCTGGATGGGTTTGATTTGGTGAGTAATTGTAGTTTGTTTTGTCGCGCTTTCTCATCCTTTTCTAATAGAGGAGAGTCGTAGTGCGTCTCTGTAGATTCCTTAGTGCTGCTCACTGCCGCTTCATTACAACAACTCCTTCCTTTGTACCCAAAGGATTTGTATCTTGTGATGATTGGTTGCAGTGGTATCTTGTGAGTATTGCTTGCCATTGTCGGTACATTCAAAGTACTGACCCAATGATTCGGGGCTATATTCACAATGCAGTCAGCAGGTTTGAAGTTTGACGACGTTAGCTTGGGAATCCCTCCGGCTTGGCCTGGGCAGGGATTGGACACCATCGGTTATCTTCAGGACTCTTAGTCCAATTTGTATCTTATCCGTAATCGGATATTATTTTGTTTTCCGCTGTTATTTGGATCTTTGTATTGTATAAGTTGTATCCTTGAATCGTTTGAGTCGTATTGTATATCTCTTCTGTTGTTGCGGATTATTCGTGAACTGTTGTAATGGTATCAGAAATGACAACTCCGGATCAGATATTATGTGGATTCTGACGGAACGCTGAAATCCCAATAGTACCCGATCCAGGGGTGTCAAAAATGGTCTCAGAGCATGGATCCAATTCCCAATATTGTTTCGATGCGAATGGTTATGGAAGCAATAGGTCCGCAAAGCCTATAGGATAACCTCGCTAACGGTCGTATTTCTAGAGTGTCAAAAACTATTTGTGCTAAATCTTTTTTGGAAACATCTTGATAGGATTCTTATTTATTCCTTTCCTATATTCCACTTCTCCTATTTCTTATTTGTTTTGGAGTCTCCTCTCTTATCTATCTTTCAAAGTTTAGGATCCTACTCGGTTCAACGTTCTCTTAGCCTTTTACCCTAATAGTTTCGATCTTCAAAAGATTCTCGACGGAACAACATCGTCACCAACGCGAGTAAGAATCTCTTGTTAGTGGTGTCAAGAAGATTAACCATGCGACTGAAGACTCGATAGCTCCGACTTCTTCCCTCCCCCGTGGTTGTGAGCATATTGCGAGGGTGCAATCCCTTGTTAGTGGTGTCGTCTGTAACACCCGGGGTTTCCCCAGTTAGATTTTCTTGTTTTCTTTTGCATCGCCATGCATCATGCCATCATGTCATGTGCATCATAAAACTCACCAACATTTAAAATTTTGTCAATCCTATTTTTCATGAAAACTGAGTTGCGTTTGTGGCTCTAAAACTTATTTTGTTTTTCTTAGTGCCTAAAATAATTTCTGGAAAATATTAAAACAAATCAAGAGAAGAAAAATGTTTTTAAGAGGGAGAGAGAAGCCCAACCGGCCAGCCCAAGCTCAGAAGCAGCCAGCCCACATTCCCTCACGTTTTCTTCTCCGTACAGGAAGATCACGCAGGAGGCGTGAGACCTCCCTGTCGGTTTCACCGTCCCACCACCGAACCTCCATGGTCCCCTCTTCCCCTCCTTATCTACCCCAAGCCGCACCCTATCCTCCCCAAACCCTAGCTTCTCCCCTCCTCTCCATCTCACGCCGCCACCCTCTCCTCTTCCTCCTATGTACTCCCTCCGTTCCATAATATAAGATGTTTTAGGGGTTACACATGTTGTCTAGATTCAAACTAAAATGAGTGGACATATACACTAAAACATGTCTAGATACATGTATGTATGTGTGAATGTGGAAAATGTCTAAAACATCTTATATTGTGAAACGGAGGGAGTACCTGCTTTTTCTGAATTCTGTTCTGAAACCGAGAGAAAGAGCCCCTCCATGGCTGGTAGTAGGAGCACCAAGGCGCTGCCGCCGTGGTCACTGCGAGGATCTCTAGATGCTTGGAACGGAACTGTGGCATCTTCCTCATCGCCCTCATCCCCTCGCTCGAACCTGGGAGGCACCAGCAGCGTCGCGCCGTCCTCGTCAAGATCGCCGTCCCGTCCGTGCGCAGATCAACGGTGCAACGTCTTCCTCTCCTCGCTCTGGTCCTCTCCGGTCTTCCTCGGCCCTTTTCGAACCCTGGTACCGCCTTCCCAAGGTGAGCCGCACCCCAAGACCTATTTCCTCTCTCCCCAACCTGCTCTAACGTCCGCCATCGAGCGGCGTCGTTGTCTGCCTTACCGTCAGGGAAGTTCAGAAACGGAACTCGTTCAATTCAGTTTTCCGCTTGGAGTATACATGATCTAGGGCCGGAACTATATCATGACACTAAACACACCACAGCCCAGTGGCTTGTCCTTCCGTCCTCCACTCGGAGACCCGAGTACGAATCCTGAGGAATGCAATTCCTCATCTTTTTGCATCTTTCCAGCGTGGCGCCATGGGGGCCACCTGTCATCGTCTCTGGCTAGGATCCCCTTCGGTGTTCATCGTCCAAGATCCAGATCCGATCTGGAATTTCGCACCGAGGCCCCTGCTCTTCTATGTTTTGCAATGGAGCCCTTCCACATTCTGTTTCCACCAGGAACAGGTCCCTGTCTTTTCCAAATAACACCCCAATATTCAAATGCGTATTTCTTTTACAATCCAAAATGTTGCAAACTTTATGTCTATTTCGATCAGAAAAATGCATAAAATATTAATATGCCATCCATGTTCATGTTTGCATCTTTCCTCTTGCATTTTAATTAGTGTTATGTATGTTCACCTAAATAATAAACATGGAATGTGTTGGGGTATTTAATTCAATTTGTGCCCTATTCCATTTAATCTTGTTTATCTCACCTATAACTCTTTTTCCATGCTAATCAACATTTAATTTGATGGTTAAATAAATAACTTAAACTTATGAATAATCGTTGGGATTTTGATTCCACTTAATATTTGTTAAGTTGCATCCCACATGTCATGCATCCATATCTTGATTATGCTGGATATTTTGTCGTACAAGTAATTGTTGCATCCGTTGTTCCTTTTAGTGCTTTGCTTCTTTGCGGATAGTACATTGAGATGATGTGAGCAACGACAAGTTCTGCCACCTCTACAAGCTGGATTCGAGGCAAACTTTACTCACTTGCTACCTATGGTTGCCGTTTCTCGCTTGTTACAGTTGCTTTCCATTGTATTTATTCTAGCCTTATGATTCGATCCTTGTGTCTCGATCCTATCATATGTTTATATTGCAGCCATGATATAGCCTCATCTCCCACCTCATATGACATGTTTGTTTTCTTGTTGGCCTTGTGAATCATAGCGCATGCTTAGATTCTTTGGCGTGTTTGGTTCCTTGTCACCTAACTAGTATGATAGGATGGTTCAACTAAATTTTAAAAAATTATCTTAACGCTTGGGTAATAATAAAAATTTCAAATCGAGTTAAGGCACCGGCGGGAGTCCCTCGAGGCTTTTGTTCCCTGTGCAAGGTACCAAGCGGCTCCTAAGGAAAGCCATTTGATGCCGGTCCATAGGATCTTTCGGTATTTGGTTCATACCCCAGGATTTGGTTTGTTGTACCCAAAGGGGGCACAATTTTCTCTCAAGGTCTACACGGATTCCGATTGGGAAGGTGGTCAAGCTGATAGGAAGTCTACTTCCGGGGCTTGCCAATTTCTTGGTAGGTCTTTGGTGAGTTGGTCTTCCAAGAAGCAAAATTGCATATCTCTCTCCTCCGCCGAAGACGAGTATGTAGCCGCCCCAAGTGCTTGCACTCAGCTGCTATGGATGAGGCAAACTCTCAAGGAATATGGGGTTCATATGGATAATGTACCTCTTTTGTGTGACAATGAAAGTGCCATCAAGATCGCCTATAACCCCGTGCAACATACAAGAACGAAGCATATTGAGATTCGCCATGATTTCATCCGAGACCATGTGGCAAGAGGAGATATTGCTCTATCTTATGTGCCAACCAAGGACAATCTTGCGGATATTTTCATGAAGCCACTCGACGATGCAAGATTCTTGTTCTTGAGGAATGAAATAAATGTCATTGATTCTAGGAGTTTGACTTGAGGATCTTGCACACACTCCTATAGATGAAACATGTTTGAGCTTAGGGGTAGGCATGGACATAGGGGAGTGTTATCCTAACACAATGGGTTCTCCCTCCCCCCATTATGCCCATAGAAAAATATTCGTTGTTATCTCTCTTTTTCTAATGTTGAATTGTGAGCTTCGATGTCGATAATTGGCCATGTACCCAAGATATATCTTCGCGGTGACATACCATGATGTCTTACATGGTGGCTTAGGCCACCAACCTCTTCTTTGAAGAGTTGGTTCTTAATTTAGTGTTTTTGGCATTTTCGGATGAGATACTCAAAATTTGTTGTTCGAATTATTTCTAGTTTTCCTTGAGTATAAGATTCCCTCCCTGATGTTGTTTTATCTTTCTTAGCCAAAAACCTACCTTTTAAACAAGTTTTATTGCCTCTTGCATATCATGTCCTTTTTGGGGGTTTTTCTGGCGTGGGGTCCGGATACTCCGGTCTGCCACACGGGAAGGCCAGTCCGGAGACTCTGGTGTGGGGTTTCGCAGTATAAAAACTGGGGGCTGAGGGAAGTTAGGGTTTTCATCCCCACTCCCCGCACGCCCCCAATACGCTGTTGCGCCGCCGATGTCGCCCTGGGCTCCTCCTCGGCCGGTTACCACCGCCAGAAACCTCTTCCCTCACCTCTCCTATCCGTGGGAGGCTCCATGGCAGGCCAGGGTGACAAGGGTACATCTCTCCTCTCCCCATTTGTTTGTTTTTGTATCTAGATCTAAGGTCTAGGTATTTTTTTAGGAGAGATGGTACTTGTTGTTGGTAGCATCACCCTAGCATGTTGTTCCCCTGTAGAAACTGATAGAAACACTCTAAGAAATAGTTGTGTCAGATTCATATTCCTGCTTGATGCCCAGTCCGGAGACTCCGGTCTGCCAGGCCAGAGACTCCGGTGTCAGTCCGGAGACTCCGGTCTGCCAGACCGGAGACTCCGGTGTGAATGTCCCAGAACTGAGTTATGTTGCTTCTGTTTAGTTTCTGCATTTGTTTTGGACATGTTTGCTCATTTTTTCTCTGCTGTTGTGTTTTGGCTTTGTGTGTGCTTTCAGGGAAAAGGACGAAGTCATCAGCCTCCAACCCCAACAAGCGTTCCTACCGTACTCACACCCGCAACTATCATGTCACTGATGAATCCACTGGTAGAGTTGGTCAGAGGAACACCTTTGAAACTGAGAGGCGTCAGAAAGAGAGTCATGAGGCAAGGCTGAGGAGTGAACTGGCAAAGAAGGCCAAGTATGAAAGGATCACCACTCTGGTTTCCATGAGCAAGAAGGAGTATAGGATTATGCGGGTTCGAACTTTCTTCACCATGGACCGCACTGCTGAGACTTCTCATTATTGGAGGAGGGAGTCTGAGTTGATCATGAGTGAGATCTACTCCCAGTTCAAGAAGCCTATCTGTCCCCAGAAAGTTATCGACTTAGAGGCCCTTGGCAGTTCTGAGTACTTTGAGGAGGCTGTATGGATCACGAAGAAACTTGGTCTTGAGCATCTGGTTGGCATTCAGCAGAACTACAACGTCTCAGTCATTCAGAAGTTCTTTGCCACTGTCACTTTTGGTGAAGAAGATTATGTTACATTGAATTGGATGACTAGGTCTGTTGAGTGTGAGTCCTCTATGAGACGTTTTGCTAAGCTTCTTGGTTACCCATGGGGAGAAGGAAATGGTCTCTTTATGCATGTTCAAGGAGTGGCCTATGACAAGAAGCGCATGGCTCCTATGTATGAGAAGCTATCTAGAACCGGCACCGCTAAGGATCTCAAGAGGGTTTACAACATCTGTCTTCGCCTCTTCCGCAACAACATTGCTCCCAAGGCCGGGAATGTGGATGCTATTCGTGGTAGTCTAGTGAACCTTCTCTACCAGGCCTTCCAGTGTCACCTAGCTGGTCCTGATGGAGAGGGTTTCGAGATTGATTTTATGCACTTCATCAAAGAGGAGATCTACTCAGCTATGAGTGAGATCAAGAAAGTGCCCGTGTATGCTCCTTATGCGATGAAGCTCATCCTTGATCAGTTTCCTGGCTTGGCGGCAGAGACTGAGCACTAAGTGGGTTCTCTCCAGATTTTGTCCTCTGACCTTCGTGACGTTGACACCCCCATGGGTGAAGCTGAGGCTCCAACTAGGTCCAGGAGGAAGAATGATGATCCTCCCTCTCACCGTTCTAGCAAGGAGGAGACACATGATGAGATGAAGAAGCTATCTTGGTTTTAGCGCAATATTTTGTGCATGACAGTTGCAGTGCATAAGGAGAACCATGTGGCCTACAAGGAGAGGTGTGAGCTGAAGAAGATGATCTCCAAGTTGCATGACCACGCTGGGCTTGGAGCTACTCCTCCTATGGGTACCCGTCCCACTACTCCTCCCACTCATCCCACTGCATCTGTGACAATGTCTTATGAGGAGTGGAACACTGATCAGTTCCCTTGGGGTGACTTTGAGGATGTCACCTAATCTCCTTCCTCTTCGACCCACTGTGGCATGGCCCATATGACTGAAGAAGAAGAAAATGTTGAGGAACAACCTGAGGATGATGAGGAGCTTGAGTGCTTCAACACTAGTTCTGATGCTGAGGAGGACGAGGAAGATGAATATGAAGATGATGATGATGAGGCAACGGACCCGGTGGATGATGAAGACGATGACTATGAGAAGGATGACTGGGTCCTTGGGTTGTGTAGTGCTCTTTGCTCTTTTTGGTGTCTTGGAGCCAAAGGGGGAGAAGTAGCTTGTCTTCTCCAGGCTTTGCATGGGTTGCTTTGCTTTAATTTGCTTCGGAACACAAGTCTTTGAACTTGATTTGCCTTTTATGGCTTGTGTTCCCGTTATCTTAGTTGCTTTGGTTTTCTAGTAAACAATGGATGTTATGTGGGTGATGAGACTACGTGGTGAAGCTATCTTTCATATTATTACCTATTATTGCTTTATCTATTGTATCTATGCATGTATGTATTATTGTTCACTAATGGTTGACCTAGAGGGATTTGTTTGTAAAATATAGGGGGAGCTCACATTGTGAGTGCTCTATCTTTTTTAAACATAGCCTAGCTGTGATTTTATTGCAAATATGTGTGTTGTCATCAAACACAAAAAAGGGGGAGATTGAAAGTGCAAACGCGCTTAAATCATCTTGTTTTGGTGTTTGTTAACAACACATGTATCCTTAAGTGTGTTAACAACACATGTATCCTTAAGGGCGTAAACAACATATTTGATGTGGTGGTGTGGTGTTGCAAAAAGGAGCAAAGCACCTGGAATCCTTTCAGCTGGAGTTTTCTCCAGGCCGGAGTCTCCGGTCTCCCAGACCGGAGTCTCCGGTGTGAAGAATTTTTCCAGGGCTTTTCTCTGGATTTCTGGTGCCGCCTGCGGTACCCAGACCGGAGACTTACCGGAGACTGTCCAGATTCTCCGATGTGGGTGTTCCACTGAAGAATTCGCATAAGGGCTAAGTGGTGGCGCCTGCGGTACTCAGTCCGGAGTCTCCGATATGACTAGGCGTTGTTGCTCCCGCTCGACCCCAGACACTCGTGGGATCTAACTGCTTTGACAAGACCAGAGTCTCCGGTCCTCCTGGCCGGAGTCTCCGCACTGAATACTTCCTGAAGATTCTCAAGAGGTGCACCAGGTGTCGCCTGCTGCACTCAGTCCGGAGACTTACCGGGGCGGCCTAGTGGTTCTGCGAAAAGCTCAGATCGGAGTCTCCGGCCTTTACACCGGAGTCTCCGATGTGAGTTTAGCAAAAATGCTCCAACGGCTCCAAGACTTTATGAGGGGTATAAATACCCCCTCCCCTCCACCTACCTTGAGTTAGCTCGTCCAGACTTAAAGTCACCATTGTTGGAGCTCCCCCACCTTGCTAGATCTCCCAATCCCTCCACCCCAAGCCTTGATCTTTGGAGGATTGAAGGAGAAGGCCCCGATCTACGTCTTCACCAACCAGATTTCATTTCCCCTCTCATTTGCTTGAGGGATCTTTGCCTAGGGTTTCCTCTTGTGGAAAACCTAGGCTTCTTGCTACTCTTGGTGATTTGTGAGTGTTGGGAGCCCCCAATTTGGTTGTGGGTGTGTGCCCCAAACTTGTTTGTAAAGGACTCGATCCCCGCCTCAAAGGGGTTCAATAGTGGAAGGTGAACTAGGCCTTTGTGGTGGAGTTCATCGGAGAATAGCGTGAAGCCTTTGTGGCGTTGAGTAGTCCTTCGTGGCGAGCTCACACCCCTCCAACAAGACGTACTCCCTTAACAAGGAGGAACTCGGTAATACATCGTGTCTCCGCGTGCTTCCATCGGTTATCTCTTTCCCTTATCTTTTACTCACTTGTACTTGTTGCATTAATTGTTGTACTTGTTGCATTAAGTGTTGTACTAGTTGCATTTATTGCTATCCTTCCCATATAGGTAAATTCACCTTAGTTGCACTATCTAGAGAATTTACCATTCTGTCAAGCCTAAACTACGAGAAAAATTGAAATTGGTCGTAGCACCTATTCACCCCCCCTCCTCTAGGTTCCCATACTTTACTTTCAATCCACTACACCAACTTCTACCGCTGCTCATGAGCCGGCTTCCGCGACTCCAGCCTCCAAGTCCGCAGAACTCTCCAACACCGAGACCAACTCCACACCCTCAACAGCAGTCTAGGCCCCTGCATTTACTTTTATCCTCTAAGTTTTATCAGATCCCCCGTATGTCGGGTGTAGATGTAATGAATACTTTATCGTTCCGTGAGCTACTCAGTTTTATTCAGTTTATTAGCAAGACTGGCTCAATGATGGATTGTGTTAAATGCAAGTCCCCGAGTTGTTTTTCCTGTCCACTCAGTTCCTTTGTCTTTGCTCTTACCTGCCACTTGTGGCTTTTTGGTAGTCGAGTCACAAGATTTCCAAAACTGAGCTTCTAATACTTAACCACTTTGAGAATTGAAATTCACACTACCCCACACTTAGCCGAAAAGAATACAGAGAAGGAAAGACACCCTACTCGGTTGATGCACTCTTCTTTCCTTAGCGGTTTTTTCATGTGTTCATTGACCTTTGGCTTGTTCTCTTGCTTGCCATGAAACCGGGTTGCAGACAACAGCAGAGTCGAAGAGTTGGCCCTTAGGTTTAAACACACTACTAAACGTACGGGTGAAATTTTGAGTAGTGTAACACCTGGGGTGTTACCCTAAGTAGAAAGTGTTTGATTTCTTTTTGCTTTGCATGCATCATATGCATAGCATCATGTTTTCAAAACAACCGGAAAACTCAAACCAAATTAAACTTTCACACCTTGTTCAAAATTTCCAATTTAAAAATTGCAAACTACAACAACTCAATTGTTTTCAAATAGTTGGAAGTTGATTTATTTAAAATTGCTTGTTAATGAAATTCCCTTTTGTTAACACCCCAAATGATAATTTCAAATTCACTTCAAATTCAATCATAATGGGCATGATCCAATTGTGGTTTGGCAATTAAAATCTTGCAAACAAATTAAGTCAATAAGCTTTCATCATTGTTTGAGTTAGTGGAATAAAATTGTTTAAAATTCAACTCCTTATGAAAGACTATGGAAATTCAAATAACAACTTAAAAACTCAACTGAATATTTCAAACTTTTGGACCTAATATTCACAATTACTTTTAATTATTGTTTTGCAAATTAATAAAATTTAGTTATAAAATAAACACCCTTAAACCCTATTTGAAAAAAATTCAACTAACAACTTTAAATCAAATTAAAATTTCAAACTTGTGAAAATAATGTTAACATTTGCTTTAATTTCTGTTTTGAAAATTAATACAAATTTCATAAAAGAAAACCCTAAACCCCCCCCCCAAATCCTTTTTTTCCATCTCTCTCTCCCTTTCATCCTTTACAAAAAAAAATATTCATAAGGAAAAAAAATAGAAAAGGGAGAGGTGAGCTGAGGCAGGCCAGCCCCACACCCCCAGTTTTTCCCCAGCCCACCTAGTTTCCCTAAGCCCACTCCCTTCTTTTGGCCCGTACCCCTTCTGCTTGTTTTCTTCGTCCTCGAGTGTCGTCAGCAGTACGACTGCAGCACCACCACACGATCATCTCCCCCCTCCTCGATGCCTTGCCGTACCAAGCTCAAGCCCACCTTAAAACCCACCTCCCCCCTCTGCTCGCTAGCCCTAAGCCCCTCCCTCTCCAGCTAGCGCCGCCATCCCTCATTCCTTTCCCCCCCCGAGTTCCTTCTGTTTCTGAACCCAGTCGTCAACGAACACCGCCGTCAGAATCGCCACCGCCCCGACCACCACGGTCACCTCGAGGCTGCCCCGTGGTGGGGAATGGATCCGCCAAGGCCCGGGCTTCCTCCTCGTGTCCAGGGAGGGACACGAGACGCCCTCGATCGCCGTCCCGCTTCCACGACATCGCCGTCGCCAACCTCCGTCAGTCACCGCCTCCTTCTCTCTCCGTTCCTCTCGGTGAGCGCCCACCTTCTCCCGCCACCTTGCCCTCTCTCTGCATCACGGTCGCCACGCACCAGCACCCACCCCTGCACATCACCAACCCGTCGATCGCCGCGGGCCTCTGATGCCTCGTCGCCGTTAGTTCGTGAGAGAACGCGCGTTTCTTATGGGTTCAGTTAACAACACCGCACGGGTACACCTTAACCTTTTCCGCATCCCTTACTGAACACAACAGCAGCAACAGCGTACTGGTTCCGTTCCTTCCGCACGCAAGCGAGCCCGCGGGTTCGGGTCCTACCAAGGGGATTTATCCCCCACCTTTTTCTCTGCCACGCGCGCAGGGGCAGGACCCACAGGTCATTGGCCCCTGCTGCCACCTCACCGCGCACACGCCCACGTGGCCGCCACAGGGGCACGGGCCCGCACTGCAGAGGCCCAGGCTGGGTTGCCCTGGGTGAAAAACGCTCCAGGGGCCCCTCTGCAATTCCTTTTTCTTTCTTTAAGTCCCTGCTATTACATTTTGGCCCCTAAAATGAAAATGTGAATGACTTTCAAATTACAAATCCAATTAAGATAAATAAAATATGTTTGTTAAACCAAATTAAATTATCTATCTATTTAAACCATTTGTAATCTGTTTTGAATAATTCAAATGCATTCAAATTGCAAATTCAAACAATTCATTTAAAATTTGGTTAATTCCATAAGTAATTCATACTTAATTCAAATAACACAAATAAAATATGTTTTTCAGTCCAAATTCAATGTACTTTCTGTTTATCCACTTTGTTTTTCATTTTGGGCAATTAAAATTAATGTTATTTAATAATTTCTAAAAATGACAAACTAAATGGCATAATTAATAACTTTCAAAGGGTTGCTCCAAATTAAATACTCAAAACATGAATTTCATCCAAAATCACATGCCACACTTGAATATCAACTTTGTTTTCTGGTTTGCAACATTTCAATTGAATAATTGTTTCATCTCTTAATTAATGCATTTAAAATTGGTAATATGCTTAACTAAATCATTTGAAATTGTTTTCCAACAAATAAAATATGTTTTCCATGCCATTTTGAACCACCTTTTCAAATATAAATTTTGTTTCATGATTTGAATAATTAAAATTGCTTGAATAATTTAAACCTTGTTTAAATCATTTAAATTGGCTAAATTCATAACTTGCTCAAATTAAATTATTTTTGAACTTATAAAGTATGTTTTCAAACCAGAAAAACACAACCTTTTCAAATATGAATTTGAATTTATGTTTTGAACAAATAAAATCCAAATAATATTCAAACTTGAATTAAATTCAATTAAAACTTTTTTAATTCATAATTAAATCATTGTAATTCCTTTTCCAATAATTGAAACATGTAATCCACCTAAAATTTTGTGTTCTAATCAAATATGAACTTTGTTATATGTTTGGAACAATTTAACTTGATGAAAGTAACAAATGCTTGTGTGACACCTTTAAGTAACCAAAATTCCAAAAATTAATAAGTGAATTTCAAATGGGTAAACCTTATTTCTAATTGGTTCTATTGTTGTTATTTTGTTGTTTTCCTCATCCATGCATCATACTAAACCACTTTCACATGTTGGTTAGCTGTAAAACAATTGTTTCAACCATAATTCATGGGCTTTTCATATGCAACTCAAATTGCATATGGGTCCATTTAATTATGTTATGTTATCTTGTCAACTAGTTTACCTTGATGCATCTTTAAACTTGTCATGCATCCATATCTTGATCATGCTGGATCTTTTGCCGTAGTAGTAATTGTTGCATCCGGTGTTTGTTCGAGGTTCGTTGCTTCTTCCCGGATAGGACGTTGAGATGATGTGAGCAACGACAAGTGCTGTGGATGTACCTCTACTTGCTGGATTCCAGGCAAGTATACTCACTTGCTGCCAAATGGCTGCCTTTCATCACTTGTTACCGATTCTTTCCGTTGTTCTTATTCTAGCCTGTTGATTCGATGCTTGTGTCTCGATCCTATTATATGTTTACCTTGCAGCCATGATATAGCCTTTCCTTCCACTTCCTATTAACTGTTGTTTGTTTACCTTGTTGGCCCTCGTGTCGTAGTTGCATGCTTAGTGTTGTTTGCGCTCAAGTCTGGTTGTTCCTTTCATATCACCTGTTAGTTTGATAGTTGGGTTTCAATTCAATCAACAACATGTTAATGTTTTGGGTAATAATAATTTGATGATAAGGCACCGGCAGGAGGCCCGGCGTGGTTTTGAAGCCTGCTAGTGTCGACCCTAATTAGGAAAAGGGTCTTGTCTACTGATCCATGATGAGCGCACTAACCGCATGTGGGAAGCGAGTATGGGCGCCCCCCTCAATTTGACTCGAATCGCATCTCGTCCAAATCGCCACACTTAGTTCGGGTTTTCCATTTGATGCACGCATATGCAGGTACGAACCCTTGGCGCCAGGGTGGAACTTTTGTAGTCGGCATTTAGGGCGGCGTGGTCTTCCAGTGCTATGAGGGTCCCCTTTTCTTCGTGGGGCTCGATTAGCCGCGCACGTACAGCACATGGTTCTTTGGGCTTGATGTGAAGCAGAGTTGGGTTGTGTTGAGTACCTCGCTTGGTGGGTTGATCCCCCGTCTGGCGGGTTATTCTTACGTGTACGGCCAAATTGGTGCATCCCTGCAGGGTTAAATCTTCTCGAGAAGCCGTGTTTTCCGCGGTTATGGTTGACTTGGTGAAAGTACTGGCTAACAAGTACTCAGAACAACTTACACCTAACTAACGGTACTTGACTAGTAATAGTCTTATTGACACAACAACTTGATCCATCCCTAATCCAACAGTGTGAGTATCCTTGGGTTGCTTCCTTAGTAGGGGGTAACATTGGATGGGTTTGTCTGGTGAGTAGTTGTAGTTGGTTTCGATACGCTATCTTATCCCCCTCTTTTAGCCGGATGTTGTAGTGAGTCTCTGTAGTTGGTTAGTGCAGCCCGCTGCCGCTTATTTGCAATAATCCCTTCCGTTCCGTTGATCCCAAAGTATTTGTATCTTGTGATGATCGGATTACGCCGGTATCTTGTGAGTATGGTTTATCCACTTGCCAGTACTTAACCGTACTGACCCACGAATCTTTTTCGTGGCTGCATATTCAACATTGCAGTCAACAGGTTTGAAGTCTGATGACGTTAGCTTGGGAATCCCTCCGGCTTGGCCTGGGCAGGGATTGGACGCTCTCAGTTATCTTCAGGACTCTTAGTCCAATTTGTATCTTGTCCGTAGACGGACGATATGTTGTTTCTTCCGCTGTTATTTGGATCTTTGTATTGTATCAGTTGTATCCTTTGGCTCGTTTGAGTCGTCTTGTATATACCTCCTCTGTTGTTGTTGTGGATTATTCGTGAACTATTGTAATGTTATCACAAGTGGCAACCTGGAATCGGTTATTATGTGGATTTTGGCGGAAATGCTGAAATTTGCATAGTGCCCGATCTCGGGGCGTCACAAATGGTATCAGAGCCTTGGTTCCGATTCCCGATATTGTTTCGATACGAATGGTTATCGAAGCAACGGGTCCGCAAAGCCTGTAGGATAACCTCGCTAACGGTCGTTGTTTCTAGAATGTCAAAAACTATTTCTGCTAAACTATTTTGGAAAACATCTCAATAGGATTCTTGTTTTCTCCTTATCTCTATTCTATTTCTCCTCTCATCTTATTTGTTTTGGAGTCTTTTACCTTGTCTATCTTTCAAAGTGTTAGGATCCTACGTGGGTGGACGTTTTCTGAGCCTTTAACCTAATAGGTTCGATCATCGGAAGATTCCTGGTGGAAGAACATCGTCATCAGCCCGAGCAAGATCCCCTTGTTAGTGGTGTCGAGAATCTCTTGTTAGTGGTGTCGAGGAGATCAACTGGAAGCATGAAGAATCGATAGTCGAACTTCTTTCCCCTCCCGGGTTAGCAGGTGGATTGCGAGGGCGCAATCCCTTGTTAGTGGTGTCGTCTGTAACACCTGGGGTGTTACCCTAAGTAGAAAGTGTTTGTTTTCTTTTTTGCTTTGCATGCATCATATGCATAGCATCATGTTTTCAAAACAACTGGAAAACTCAAACCAAATTAAACTTTCACACCTTGTTCAAAATTTCCAATTTAAAAATTGCAAACTACAACAACTCAATTGTTTTCAAATAGTTGGAAGTTGATTTATTTAAAATTGCTTGTTAATGAAATTCCCTTTTGTTAACACCCCAAATGATAATTTCAAATTCACTTCAAATTCAATCATAATGGGCATGATCCAATTGTGGTTTGGCAATTAAAATCTTGCAAACAAATTAAGTCAATAAGCTTTCATAATTGTTTGAGTTAGTGGAATAAAATTGTTTAAAATTCAACTCCTTATGAAAGACTATGGAAATTCAAATAACAACTTAAAAACTCAACTGAATATTTCAAACTTTTGGACCTAATATTCACAATTACTTTTAATTATTGTTTTGCAAATTAATAAAATTTAGTTATAAAATAAACACCCTTAAACCCTATTTGAAAAAAATTCAACTAACAACTTCAAATCAAATTAAAATTTCAAACTTGTGAAAATAATGTTAACATTTGCTTTAATTTCTGTTTTGAAAATTAATACAAATTTCATAAAAGAAAACCCTAACCCCCCCCCCCCCCCAAATCCTTTTTTTCCATCTCTCTCTCCCTTTCATCCTTTACAAAAAAAATATTCATAAGGAAAAAAAAATAGAAAAGGGAGAGGTGAGCTGAGCCAGGCCAGCACCACACCCCCAGTTTTTCCCCAGCCCACCTAGTTTCCCTAAGCCCACTCCCCTCTTTTGGCCCGTACCCCTTCTGCTTGTCGTCTTCCTCCTCGAGTGTCGTCAGTAGTACGACTGCAGCACCACCACACGATCATCTCCCCCCTCCTCGATGCCTTGCCGTACCAAGCTCAAGCCCACCTTAAAACCCACCTCCCCCCTCTGCTCGCTAGCCCTAAGCCCCTCCCTCTCCAGCTAGCGCCGCCATCCCTCATTCCTTTCCCCCCGAGTTCCTTCTGTTTCTGAACCCAGTCGACACCGAACACCGCCGTCAGAATCGCCGCCGCCCCGACCACCACGGTCACCTCGAGGCTGCCCCGTGGTGGGGAATGGATCCGCCAAGGCCCGGGCTTCCTCCTCGTGTCCAGGGAGGGACACGAGACGCCCTCGATCGCCGTCCCGCTTCCACGACATCGCCGTCGCCAACCTCCGTCAGTCACCGCCTCCTTCTCTCTCCGTTCCTCTCGGTGAGCGCCCACCTTCTCCCGCCACCTTGCCCTCTCTCTGCATCACGGTCGCCACGCACCAGCACCCACCCCTGCATATCACCAACCCGTCGATCGCCGCGGGCCTCTGATGCCTCGTCACCGTTAGTTCGTCAGAGAACGCGCGTTTCTTATGGGTTCAGTTAACAACACCGCACGGGTACACCTTAACCTTGCCCGCATCCCTTACTGAACACAACAGCAGCAGCAGCGTACTGGTTCCGTTCCTTCCGCACGCAAGCGAGCCCGCGGGTTCGAGTCCTACCAAGGGGATTTATCCCCCACCTTTTTCTCTGCCACGCGCGCAGGGGCCGGACCCACAGGTCATTGGCCCCTGCTGCCACCTCACCGCGCACACGCCCACGTGGCCGCCACAGGGGCACGGGCCCGCACTGCAGAGGCCCAGGCTGGGTTGCCCTGGGTGAAAACGCCCCAGGGGCCCCTCTGCAATTCCTTTTTCTTTCTTTAAGTCCCTGCTATTACATTTTGGCCCCTAGAATGAAAATGTGAATAACTTTCCAATTACAAATCCAATTAAGATAAATAAAATATGTTTGTTAAACCAAATTAAATTATCTATCTATTTAAACCATTTGTAATCTGTTTTGAATAATTCAAATGCATTCAAATTGCAAATTCAAACAATTCATTTAAAATTTGGTTAATTCCATAAGTAATTCATACTTAATTCAAATAACACAAATAAAATATGTTTTTCAGTCCAAATTCAATGTACTTTCTGTTTATCCACTTTGTTTTTCATTTTGGGCAATTAAAATTAATGTTATTTAATAATTCCTAAAAATGACAAACTAAATGGCATAATTAATAACTTTCAAAGGGTTGCTCCAAATTAAATACTCAAAACATGAATTTCATCCAAAATCACATGCCACACTTGAATATCAACTTTGTTTTCTGGTTTGCAACATTTCAATTGAATAATTGTTTCATCTCTTAATTAATGCATTTAAAATTGGTAATATGCTTAACTAAATCATTTGAAATTGTTTTCCAACAAATAAAATATGTTTTCCATGCCATTTTGAACCACCTTTTCAAATATAAATTTTGTTTCATGATTTGAATAATTAAAATTGCTTGAATAATTTAAACCTTGTTTAAATAATTTAAATTGGCTAAATTCATAACTTGCTCAAATTAAATTATTTTTTAACTTATAAAGTATGTTTTCAAACCAGAAAAACACAACCTTTTCAAATATGAATTTGAATTTATGTTTTGAACAAATAAAATCCAAATAATATTCAAACCTGAATTAAATTCAATTAAAACTTGTTTAATTCATAATTAAATCATTGTAATTCCTTTTCCAATAATTGAAACATGTAATCCACCTAAAATTTTGTGTTCTAATCAAATATGAACTTTGTTATCTGTTTGGAACAATTTAACTTGATGAAAGTAACAAATGCTTGTGTGACACCTTTAAGTAACCAAAATTCCAAAAATTAATAAGTGAATTTCAAATGGGTAAACCTTATTTCCAATTGGTTCTATTGTTGTTATTTTGTTGTTTTCCTCATCCATGCATCATACTAAACCACTTTCACATGTTGGTTAGCTGTAAAACAATTGTTTCAACCATAATTCATGGGCTTTTCATATGCAACTCAAATTGCATATGGGTCCATTTAATTATGTTATGTTATCTTGTCAACTAGTTTACCTTGATGCATCTTTAAACTTGTCATGCATCCATATCTTGATCATGCTGGATCTTTTGCCGTAGTAGTAATTGTTGCATCCGGTGTTTGTTCGAGGTTCGTTGCTTCTTCCCGGATAGGACGTTGAGATGATGTGAGCAACGACAAGTGCTGTGGATGTACCTCTACTTGCTGGATTCCAGGCAAGTATACTCACTTGCTGCCAAATGGCTGCCTTTCATCACTTGTTACCGATTCTTTCCGTTGTTCTTATTCTAGCCTGTTGATTCGATGCTTGTGTCTCGATCCTATTATATGTTTACCTTGCAGCCATGATATAGCCTTTCCTTCCACTTCCTATTAACTGTTGTTTGTTTACCTTGTTGGCCCTCGTGTCGTAGTTGCATGCTTAGTGTTGTTTGCGCTCAAGTCTGGTTGTTCCTTTCATATCACCTGTTAGTTTGATAGTTGGGTTTCAATTCAATCAACAACATGTTAATGTTTTGGGTAATAATAATTTGATGATAAGGCACCGGCAGGAGGCCCGGCGTGGTTTTGAAGCCTGCTAGTGTCGACCCTAATTAGGAAAAGGGTCTTGTCTACTGATCCATGATGAGCGCACTAACCGCATGTGGGAAGCGAGTATGGGCGCCCCCCTCAATTTGACTCGAATCGCATCTCGTCCAAATCGCCACACTTAGTTCGGGTTTTCCATTTGATGCACGCATATGCAGGTACGAACCCTTGGCGCCAGGGTGGAACTTTTGTAGTCGGCATTTAGGGCGGCGTGGTCTTCCAGTGCTATGAGGGTCCCCTTTTCTTCGTGGGGCTCGATTAGCCGCGCACGCACAGCACATGGTTCTTTGGGCTTGATGCGAAGCAGAGTTGGGTTGTGTTGAGTACCTCGCTTGGTGGGTTGATCCCCCGTCTGGCGGGTTATTCTTATGTGTACGGCCAAATTGGTGCATCCCTGCAGGGTTAAATCTTCTCGAGAAGCCGTGTTTTCCGCGGTTATGGTTGACTTGGTGAAAGTACTGGCTAACAAGTACTCAGAACAACTTACACCTAACTAACGGTACTTGACTAGTAATAGTCTTATTGACACAACAACTTGATCCATCCCTAATCCAACAGTGTGAGTATCCTTGGGTTGCTTCCTTAGTAGGGGGTAACATTGGATGGGTTTGTCTGGTGAGTAGTTGTAGTTGGTTTCGATACGCTATCTTATCCCCCTCTTTTAGCCGGATGTTGTAGTGAGTCTCTGTAGTTGGTTAGTGCAGCCCGCTGCCGCTTATTTGCAATAATCCCTTCCGTTCCGTTGATCCCAAAGTATTTGTATCTTGTGATGATCGGATTACGTCGGTATCTTGTGAGTATGGTTTATCCACTTGCCAGTACTTAACCGTACTGACCCACGAATCTTTTTCGTGGCTGCATATTCAACATTGCAGTCAACAGGTTTGAAGTCTGATGACGTTAGCTTGGGAATCCCTCCGGCTTGGCCTGGGCAGGGATTGGACGCTCTCAGTTATCTTCAGGACTCTTAGTCCAATTTGTATCTTGTCCGTAGACGGACGATATGTTGTTTCTTCCGTTGTTATTTGGATCTTTGTATTGTATCAGTTGTATCCTTTGGCTCGTTTGAGTCGTCTTGTATATACCTCCTCTGTTGTTGTTGTGGATTATTCGTGAACTATTGTAATGTTATCACAAGTGGCAACCTGGAATCGGTTATTATGTGGATTTTGGCGGAAATGCCGAAATTTGCATAGTGCCCGATCTCGGGCCGTCACAAATGGTATCAGAGCCTTGGTTCCGATTCCCGATATTGTTTCGATACGAATGGTTATCGAAGCAACGGGTCCGCAAAGCCTGTAGGATAACCTCGCTAACGGTCGTTGTTTCTAGAATGTCAAAAACTATTTCTGCTAAACTATTTTGGAAAACATCTCAATAGGATTCTTGTTTTCTCCTTATCTCTATTCTATTTCTCCTCTCATCTTATTTGTTTTGGAGTCTTTTACCTTGTCTATCTTTCAAAGTGTTAGGATCCTACGTGGGTGGACGTTTTCTTAGCCTTTAACCTAATAGGTTCGATCATCGGAAGATTCCTGGTGGAAGAACATCGTCATCAGCCCGAGCAAGATCCCCTTGTTAGTGGTGTCGAGAATTGTGACGCCCCGAGATCGGGCACTATGCAGATTTCAGCATTCCCGCCAAAATCCACATAATAACCGATTCCAGGTTGCCATTTATGATAACATTACAACAGTTCACGAATAATCCACAATTACAACAGGAACAGATAGATACAAGATGACTCACACGAGCCGGGGTTACAACTGATACCGTACAAAGATCCAAATAACAGCGGAAGAAACAACACATCGTCCGTCTACGGACAAGATCCAAATTGGACTAAGAGTCCTGAAGATAACCGAGAGCGTCCAATCCCTGCCCAGGCCAAGCCGGAGGGATTCCCAAGCTAACGTCGTCAGACTTCAAACCTGTTGACTGCAATTTGGAATTTGCAGCCACGAAAGAGATTCGTGGGTCAGTACGGTTAAGTACTGGCAAGGGGGATAAAACCCATACTCACAAGTTACCGGCGTAGCCAGTCATCACAAGATACAAATACTTTAGGATCAACGGAAAGGAAGGGGTTATGGCAAATAAGCGACAGCAGGCTGCACTAACCAACTACAGAGATTCTATTACTTCCAACTATCAGAAAGGAGGTAAGATCGAGTGATAGTAACCAACTGAAAGAATAACATCAAACAAACCCATCCTGGATCTCGCCCCTTATCCGAAGAAGCAATCCGAGGATAACTCACACCGTGGTATTAAGGATGAGTCAAGTTATTGTGTGAATAACCTATTACTAGTCAAGTTATTAATCATTGGGTGAAACATGATTGATCATTATGTTGAAATTGTCCTGAGTACTTGTTAGCCAGTACTTTCACCAAGTAATCCATAACCGCGGAAAACACGGCTTCTCGAGAAGATTATCCCTGCAGGGTTGCACCATAGTAACCGACACTCATGAATATCCCGCCAGATGGAGCGGCCACTCCACCAAGCGGGGCACTCAACACAATCCAACCCTTCTTCGCATCAAGCCCAAAGCACCTTGGGCGCACGGCTAATCGAGCCCAGAAGAAAATGGACCCTCATAGCACTCTAAGAACGTGTCCCCCTATATGCCGACTACGAAAGTTCCACCCGGGTACCAAGGGCTCGCAAGATCATGCATGCAGCAAATGGAAAACCCGAACTAAATGAGGCGATTTGGACGAGATGCGAATCGGGTCAAACTGAGGGGGAGCCCATACTCCCCAAATGCGGGTAGTGCGCTCATCATGGATCAGTAGACAAGACCCTTTTCCTATTAGGGTCGACACTAGCAGGCCTCAAAACCACAAAGGGCCTCCTGCCGGTGCCTTATCATCAAATTTATTATTAATAGTAACATTAGCATGATTGATTGATTGATTAAACAACGAGCCCCCGAACATAAAGAAGTAATAACAGAAAGTAACGGGTAACAGACTCGAGCAAAACAACCTAAGCAAGATAGTAAGACACAGGCTCAAGCAAAGGTTATAGGAGTGGAGGTGAGGCAATATCAGGGTTAAAGGATTCATGTGATAGGTTCGTAACAGAAACAACTACTACTAAGGCTAGCAGAAAAGAATCAACGGAAAGAATCGGTAACAAGTGATGAAAGGCAGCCATATGGCATGCAAGTGAGTATACTTGCCTGAGATCCCGCAAGGTAGCAGAACTTGTCGTTGCTCACATCATCTCAACGTCCTATCCGAGAAGAAGCAACGAACCTCGAACAAACACCGGAATGCAACAATTACTACTACGGCAAAAGATCCAGCATGATCAAGATATGGATGCATGACAGGTTTAAAGATGCATTAATGTAAACTAGTTGACAAGATGAACAGAGTTAAATGGACCCATATGCAATTTGAGTTGCATATGAATAGCCCATGAATTATGGTTGAAACAATTGTTTTCCTACTAACCAATAGGTGAAAGTGGATTAGCATGATGCATGGATGATGATGATAACAAGATAACAACAAATAACAATAATAGATGCAAAGGAACAGGAATAGAACAAGTTTGGAAAACATTGATTAGGTTTGGAAACTTTTGGTTACTTAAACATGTCACACAAACAATTGTTGTTTTCATCAAGTTAAAGTGTGCCAAACAATTAACAAAGTTTATATTTGAAAAGAACATCAAATTTTAGTTGGATTACATGGTTCACATTTTGAAATTGGAATTTGGATTATTAAATTAGGAATTAAACAATATTAAACAAGTTTTAATTGAATTAAACAAGATTTAAAATGTTTAGGCAATCTAAATTATTCAAACCAGGAAACAAAAATTATATTTGCAAAGGTGGGGTGAAATGGTATGGAAAACATATTTTATTTGCATTATTTGGAATTAGTATGAATTATTTATGAATTGTTGCAAATTACAATTGAATTATTTGAATTCAAATTTGAATTGCATTTTGAAAGTTCAAAACAGGAAACAATTGGTACCATTAGCTAGAGAATTAAATTTGGACCAGCACACATATTTTATTTTCTTTATTTGGGGTTATAGAATAAAAGTTATTAACAAATTAAGGTGGAGGACCAATCTGTAATTTGTGAGGGCCTAGAGGTGAAGGAAACAGGGGGCAGGGGCCTCTCTGCAAATTCCAGATCCAGATCTGGATCTGGGCGAATTGCACCCAGGCAGAGCCAGCCACAGAGGCTGATCTGCGGGGCCAGCTGACGTGGCGCTAGGAGACGCTGACGAGGGGGGCCCGCAGCGCGGCATGGTAAAAAGGATTGGGCAATTTGCCCGAGCGGGGACTCGATCCCCCGCCCTCACGGTGCGCGCAGCGATGCCCAGCCACTGGGCTACGGAGCGTTTGGTGATACACCACGAGCCTCACGGAATAAGATGTGAACATCGAGTTAACTGAACCTTTTGACAGAAACAACGGTGCAGGCTCTCAGTTACAGGAAGCGACAGAACAAAATTACGGCCTCGCGTCGGGGAGGGATCGATCCATGGTCCTCTCAGCGTGAGCACGACAAGAACTACCACTACGTTGCTACGAGATGGGTGATGCACCACGGGAATAAACGATCTTGTACTGCCTCTGCGCGATTTGGGATTTCTGACAAACCGCACGAACTGAAACCGGAAACTGATGATCGACAGAGGGAGAATCGGCGAGGTAGAGCGGTACCTGGCTCGGATCTCTTCAGCAAACTTGGCGAGGACGTAGTCCTTGTTCCATTCCCCGGAACGGAAGAGCCTCGAGGCGGCCATGGCTTCACCGTGATGATCCCGTAGCGGACACGATCCTCGGTGATGTCGTGGAAGGAAGAGATACAGAGAAGGAGGGGAAGCTGGTGGCGGCGGCGGAAGGAAGAGGAGGGGGAAAGACTAGGGTTAGGGCACGACATTAGGTACTTGTAGGGGCTCGGGAGCAGGTGAGGAAGGGGGGGTCCATGGAGGGGATGACAGCGACGTCAGCTTCTCTCCTCTGCGTCCGTACGAGGGAGAAGAGGTAAGCGGGCTGAGGTGGGTTGTAGGTGGGCTGCCCCTTGTGGGCTGGCCTGCCTCCCCACTCCTCTCTTTCTATTTTTCTTTTCTCTCTTTTTTTTTGCATTGAAAGAAAAGAATAGGAAGGAGAGAAGAAAGGGAAAAAAGGATTTTGGGGAAGAAAAGATGGGGTTGGGCTGGCCCTTGTGCTTTGCTTTATTTTTATTTTTCTATTAGTTGATTTTTTGTAAAGAATAAAAGAGGGCAATTGAGAAGGGTTAGGGTTTTTCTTTTAGGCCTTAGTTGTGAAATTTTCCAAAACAAATAATTAAAGCAAGAATTAATCATTGTTTCATAATTTTGCATATTTAATTTGGTTTAAAGGTGTTAGGTGAAATTCAAACAAGGTTTGATTTGGGAAATTTTGGAAATAGGCAAAGTTTTATTTAACAAATTCAAGCAATCACAAACATTATTGGATTTAATTTGTTTGCCAAATTTTTAATATTTAAACCCATATTGAAATATGATAATAAGATTGATTTGATTTGGATTTTTGGAACTTGCCATTAGGGTTTTAATAAAAGGGAAAATTTTATCAACAAGCAATTGGATTAAAACAAATTCAACTATTGCAAAACAAATAAGGGGTTTAGTTTGCAATTTTGAAAGTGGAAACTTGGAGCAAGGGAAAAGTTTAAATTGTTTTTTTTTTTTTTTTTGAATTTTGAGTTGTTTTGGAAAACAGAATGCAATGCTCATGTGATGCATATGATGCAAGCAAAAAGAAAACAAACACTCTCTAATAGGGTAACACCCCAGGTGTTACAGACGACACCACTAACAAGGGATTGCGCCCTCGCAATCCACCTGCTAACCCGGGAGGGGAAAGAAGTTCTACTATCGATTCTTCATGCTTCCGGCTGATCTCCTCGACACCACTAACAAGAGATTCTTGCTCGGAGTGACGACGATGTTCTTCCACCAGGAATCTTCCGATGATCAAACCTATTAGGTTAAAGGCTCAGAAAACGTCCACCCACGTAGGATCCTAAAACTTTGAAAGATAGGTACGAGAGTAGACTCCAAAACAAATAAGATCGGAGGAGAAATAGAATAGAGATAAGGAGAAAACAAGAATCCTATTGAGATGTTTTCCAAAATAGTTTAGCAGAAATAGTTTTTGACACTCTAGAAACAACGACCGTTAGCGAGGTTAACCTACAGGCTTTGCGGACCCGTTGCTTCGATAACCATTCGTATCGAAACAATCTCGGGAATCGGAACCTGGCTCTGATACCATTTTGTGACGCCCCGAGATCGGGCACTATGCAGATTTCAGCATTCCCGCCAAAATCCACATAATAACCGATTCCAGGTTGCCATTTATGATAACATTACAACAGTTCACGAATAATCCACAATTACAACAGGAACAGATAGATACAAGATGACTCACACGAGCCGGGGTTACAACTGATACCATACAAAGATCCAAATAACAGCGGAAGAAACAACACATCGTCCGTCTACGGACAAGATCCAAATTGGACTAAGAGTCCTGAAGATAACCGAGAGCGTCCAATCCCTGCCCAGGCCAAGCCGGAGGGATTCCCAAGCTAACGTCGTCAGACTTCAAACCTGTTGACTGCAATTTGGAATTTGCAGCCACGAAAGAGATTCGTGGGTCAGTACGGTTAAGTACTGGCAAGGGGGATAAAACCCATACTCACAAGTTACCGGCGTAGCCAGTCATCACAAGATACAAATACTTTAGGATCAACGGAAAGGAAGGGGTTATGGAAAATAAGCGACAGCAGGCTTCACTAACCAACTACAGAGATTCTATTACTTCCAACTATCAGAAAGGAGGTAAGATCGAGTGATAGTAACCAACTGAAAGAATAACATCAAACAAACCCATCCTGGATCTCGCCCCTTATCCGAAGAAGCAATCCGAGGATAACTCACACCGTGGTATTAAGGATGAGTCAAGTTATTGTGTGAATAACCTATTACTAGTCAAGTTATTAATCATTGGGTGAAACATGATTGATCATTATGTTGAAATTGTCCTGAGTACTTGTTAGCCAGTACTTTCACCAAAATCCATAACCGCGGAAAACACGGCTTCTCGAGAAGATTATCCCTGCAGGGTTGCACCATAGTAACCGACACTCATGAATATCCCGCCAGATGGAGCGGCCACTCCACCAAGCGGGGCACTCAACACAATCCAACCCTTCTTCGCATCAAGCCCAAAGCACCTTGGGCGCACGGCTAATCGAGCCCAGAAGAAAATGGACCCTCATAGCACTCTAAGAACGTGTCCCCCTATATGCCGACTACGAAAGTTCCACCCGGGTACCAAGGGCTCGCAAGATCATGGATGCAGCAAATGGAAAACCCGAACTAAATGAGGCGATTTGGACGAGATGCGAATCGGGTCAAACTGAGGGGGAGCCCATACTCCCCAAATGCGGGTAGTGCGCTCATCATGGATCAGTAGACAAGACCCTTTTCCTATTAGGGTCGACACTAGCAGGCCTCAAAACCACAAAGGGCCTCCTGCCGGTGCCTTATCATCAAATTTATTATTAATAGTAACATTAGCATGATTGATTGATTGATTAAACAACGAGCCCCCGAACATAAAGAAGTAATAACAGAAAGTAACGGGTAACAGACTCGAGCAAAACAACCTAAGCAAGATAGTAAGACACAGGCTCAAGCAAAGGTTATAGGAGTGGAGGTGAGGCAATATCAGGGTTAAAGGATTCATGTGATAGGTTCGTAACAGAAACAACTACTACTAAGGCTAGCAGAAAAGAATCAACGGAAAGAATCGGTAACAAGTGATGAAAGGCAGCCATATGGCATGCAAGTGAGTATACTTGCCTGAGATCCCGCAAGGTAGCAGAACTTGTCGTTGCTCACATCATCTCAACGTCCTATCCGAGAAGAAGCAACGAACCTCGAACAAACACCGGAATGCAACAATTACTACTACGGCAAAAGATCCAGCATGATCAAGATATGGATGCATGACAGGTTTAAAGATGCATTAATGTAAACTAGTTGACAAGATGAACAGAGTTAAATGGACCCATATGCAATTTGAGTTGCATATGAATAGCCCATGAATTATGGTTGAAACAATTGTTTTCCTACTAACCAATAGGTGAAAGTGGATTAGCATGATGCATGGATGATGATGATAACAAGATAACAAC
Organism: Alopecurus myosuroides; assembly: GCA_028641055.1. Lineage (NCBI taxonomy): Eukaryota > Viridiplantae > Streptophyta > Magnoliopsida > Poales > Poaceae > Alopecurus > Alopecurus myosuroides. The sequence goes on from CM054060.1 coordinate 95,545,021, forward strand.
AAATAACAATAATAGATGCAAAGGAACAGGAATAGAACAAGTTTGGAAAACATTGATTAGGTTTGGAAACTTTTGGTTACTTAAACATGTCACACAAACAATTGTTGTTTTCATCAAGTTAAAGTGTGCCAAACAATTAACAAGGTTTATATTTGAAAAGAACATCAAATTTTAGTTGGATTACATGGTTCACATTTTGAAATTGGAATTTGGATTATTTAATTAGGAATTAAACAATATTAAACAAGTTTTAATTGAATTAAACAAGATTTAAAATGTTTAGGCAATCTAAATTATTCAAACCAGGAAACAAAAATTATATTTGCAAAGGTGAGGTGAAATGGTATGGAAAACATATTTTATTTGCATTATTTGGAATTAGTATGAATTATTTATGAATTGTTGCAAATTACAATTGAATTATTTGAATTCAAATTTGAATTGCATTTTGAAAGTTCAAAACAGGAAACAATTGGTACCATTAGCTAGAGAATTAAATTTGGACCAGCACACATATTTTATTTTCTTTATTTGGGGTTATAGAATAAAAGTTATTAACAAATTAAGGTGGAGGACCAATCTGTAATTTGTGAGGGCCTAGAGGTGAAGGAAACAGGGGGCAGGGGCCTCTCTGCAAATTCCAGATCCAGATCTGGATCTGGGCGAATTGCACCCAGGCAGAGCCAGCCACAGAGGCTGATCTGCGGGGCCAGCTGACGTGGCGCTAGGAGACGCTGACGAGGGGGGCCCGCAGCGCAGCGCGGCATGGTAAAAAGGATTGGGCAATTTGCCCGAGCGGGGACTCGATCCCCCGCCCTCACGGTGCGCGCAGCGATGCCCAGCCACTGGGCTACGGAGCGTTTGATGATACACCACGAGCCTCACGGAATAAGATGTGAACATCGAGTTAACTGAACCTTTTGACAGAAACAACGGTGCAGGCTCTCAGTTACAGGAAGCGACAGAACAAAATTACGGCCTCGCGTCGGGGAGGGATCGATCCATGGTCCTCTCAGCGTGAGCACGACAAGAACTACCACTACGTTGCTACGAGATGGGTGATGCACCACGGGAATAAACGATCTTGTACTGCCTCTGCGCGATTTGGGATTTCTGACAAACCGCACGAACTGAAACCGGAAACTGATGATCGACAGAGGGAGAATCGGCGAGGTAGAGCGGTACCTGGCTCGGATCTCTTCAGCAAACTTGGCGAGGACGTAGTCCTTGTTCCATTCCCCGGAACGGAAGAGCCTCGAGGCGGCCATGGCTTCACCGTGATGATCCCGTAGCGGACACGATCCTCGGTGATGTCGTGGAAGGAAGAGATACAGAGAAGGAGGGGAAGCTGGTGGCGGCGGCGGAAGGAAGAGGAGGGGGAAAGACTAGGGTTAGGGCACGGCATTAGGTACTTGTAGGGGCTCGGGAGCAGGTGAGGAAGGGGGGGTCCATGGAGGGGATGACAGCGACGTCAGCTTCTCTCCTCTGCGTCCGTACGAGGGAGAAGAGGTAAGCGGGCTGAGGTGGGTTGTAGGTGGGCTGCCCCTTGTGGGCTGGCCTGCCTCCCCACTCCTCTCTTTCTATTTTTCTTTTCTCTCTTTTTTTTTGCATTGAAAGAAAAGAGTAGGAAGGAGAGAAGAAAGGGAAAAAAGGATTTTGGGGAAGAAAAGATGGGGTTGGGCTGGCCCTTGTGCTTTGCTTTATTTTTATTTTTCTATTAGTTGATTTTTTGTAAAGAATAAAAGAGGGCAATTGAGAAGGGTTAGGGTTTTTCTTTTAGGCCTTAGTTGTGAAATTTTCCAAAACAAATAATTAAAGCAAGAATTAATCATTGTTTCATAATTTTGCATATTTAATTTGGTTTAAAGGTGTTAGGTGAAATTCAAACAAGGTTTGATTTGGGAAATTTTGGAAATAGGCAAAGTTTTATTTAACAAATTCAAGCAATCACAAACATTATTGGATTTAATTTGTTTGCCAAATTTTTAATATTTAAACCCATATTGAAATATGATAATAAGATTGATTTGATTTGGATTTTTGGAACTTGCCATTAGGGTTTTAATAAAAGGGAAAATTTTATCAACAAGCAATTGGATTAAAACAAATTCAACTATTGCAAAACAAATAAGGGGTTTAGTTTGCAATTTTGAAAGTGGAAACTTGGAGCAAGGGAAAAGTTTAAATTGTTTTTGTTTTTTTTTGAATTTTGAGTTGTTTTGGAAAACAGAATGCAATGCTCATGTGATGCATATGATGCAAGCAAAAAGAAAACAAACACTCTCTAATAGGGTAACACCCCAGGTGTTACAAGAATCTCTTGTTAGTGGTGTCGAGGAGATCAACTGGAAGCATGAAGAATCGATAGTCGAACTTCTTTCCCCTCCCGGGTTAGCAGGTGGATTGCGAGGGCGCAATCCCTTGTTAGTGGTGTCGTCTGTAACACCTGGGGTGTTACCCTAAGTAGAAAGTGTTTGTTTTCTTTTTTGCTTTGCATGCATCATATGCATAGCATCATGTTTTCAAAACAACTGGAAAACTCAAACCAAATTAAACTTTCACACCTTGTTCAAAATTTCCAATTTAAAAATTGCAAACTACAACAACTCAATTGTTTTCAAATAGTTGGAAGTTGATTTATTTAAAATTGCTTGTTAATGAAATTCCCTTTTGTTAACACCCCAAATGATAATTTCAAATTCACTTCAAATTCAATCATAATGGGCATGATCCAATTGTGGTTTGGCAATTAAAATCTTGCAAACAAATTAAGTCAATAAGCTTTCATAATTGTTTGAGTTAGTGGAATAAAATTGTTTAAAATTCAACTCCTTATGAAAGACTATGGAAATTCAAATAACAACTTAAAAACTCAACTGAATATTTCAAACTTTTGGACCTAATATTCACAATTACTTTTAATTATTGTTTTGCAAATTAATAAAATTTAGTTATAAAATAAACACCCTTAAACCCTATTTGAAAAAAATTCAACTAACAACTTCAAATCAAATTAAAATTTCAAACTTGTGAAAATAATGTTAACATTTGCTTTAATTTCTGTTTTGAAAATTAATACAAATTTCATAAAAGAAAACCCTAACCCCCCCCCCAAATCCTTTTTTTTCCATCTCTCTCTCCCTTTCATCCTTTACAAAAAAAATATTCATAAGGAACAAAAAATAGAAAAGGGAGAGGTGAGCTGAGCCAGGCCAGCACCACACCCCCAGTTTTTCCCCAGCCCACCTAGTTTCCCTAAGCCCACTCCCCTCTTTTGGCCCGTACCCCTTCTGCTTGTCGTCTTCCTCCTCGAGTGTCGTCAGTAGTACGACTGCAGCACCACCACACGATCATCTCCCCCTCCTCGATGCCTTGCCGTACCAAGCTCAAGCCCACCTTAAAACCCACCTCCCCCCTCTGCTCGCTAGCCCTAAGCCCCTCCCTCTCCAGCTAGCGCCGCCATCCCTCATTCCTTTCCCCCCCGAGTTCCTTCTGTTTCTGAACCCAGTCGACACCGAACACCGCCGTCAGAATCGCCGCCGCCCCGACCACCACGGTCACCTCGAGGCTGCCCCGTGGTGGGGAATGGATCCGCCAAGGCCCGGGCTTCCTCCTCGTGTCCAGGGAGGGACACGAGACGCCCTCGATTGCCGTCCCGCTTCCACGACATCGCCGTCGCCAACCTCCGTCAGTCACCGCCTCCTTCTCTCTCCGTTCCTCTCGGTGAGCGCCCACCTTCTCCCGCCACCTTGCCCTCTCTCTGCATCACGGTCGCCACGCACCAGCACCCACCCCTGCACATCACCAACCCGTCGATCGCCGCGGGCCTCTGATGCCTCGTCACCGTTAGTTCGTCAGAGAACGCGCGTTTCTTATGGGTTCAGTTAACAACACCGCACGGGTACACCTTAACCTTGCCCGCATCCCTTACTGAACACAACAGCAGCAGCAGCGTACTGGTTCCGTTCCTTCCGCACGCAAGCGAGCCCGCGGGTTCGAGTCCTACCAAGGGGATTTATCCCCCACCTTTTTCTCTGCCACGCGCGCAGGGGCCGGACCCACAGGTCATTGGCCCCTGCTGCCACCTCACCGCGCACACGCCCACGTGGCCGCCACAGGGGCACGGGCCCGCACTGCAGAGGCCCAGGCTGGGTTGCCCTGGGTGAAAAACGCCCCAGGGGCCCCTCTGCAATTCCTTTTTCTTTCTTTAAGTCCCTGCTATTACATTTTGGCCCCTAGAATGAAAATGTGAATAACTTTCAAATTACAAATCCAATTAAGATAAATAAAATATGTTTGTTAAACCAAATTAAATTATCTATCTATTTAAACCATTTGTAATCTGTTTTGAATAATTCAAATGCATTCAAATTGCAAATTCAAACAATTCATTTAAAATTTGGTTAATTCCATAAGTAATTCATACTTAATTCAAATAACATAAATAAAATATGTTTTTCAGTCCAAATTCAATGTACTTTCTGTTTATCCACTTTGTTTTTCATTTTGGGCAATTAAAATTAATGTTATTTAATAATTCCTAAAAATGACAAACTAAATGGCATAATTAATAACTTTCAAAGGGTTGCTCCAAATTAAATACTCAAAACATGAATTTCATCCAAAATCACATGCCACACTTGAATATCAACTTTGTTTTCTGGTTTGCAACATTTCAATTGAATAATTGTTTCATCTCTTAATTAATGCATTTAAAATTGGTAATATGCTTAACTAAATCATTTGAAATTGTTTTCCAACAAATAAAATATGTTTTCCATGCCATTTTGAACCACCTTTTCAAATATAAATTTTGTTTCATGATTTGAATAATTAAAATTGCTTGAATAATTTAAACCTTGTTTAAATCATTTAAATTGGCTAAATTCATAACTTGCTCAAATTAAATTATTTTTGAACTTATAAAGTATGTTTTCAAACCAGAAAAACACAACCTTTTCAAATATGAATTTGAATTTATGTTTTGAACAAATAAAATCCAAATAATATTCAAACCTGAATTAAATTCAATTAAAACTTGTTTAATTCATAATTAAATCATTGTAATTCCTTTTCCAATAATTGAAACATGTAATCCACCTAAAATTTTGTGTTCTAATCAAATATGAACTTTGTTATCTGTTTGGAACAATTTAACTTGATGAAAGTAACAAATGCTTGTGTGACACCTTTAAGTAACCAAAATTCCAAAAATTAATAAGTGAATTTCAAATGGGTAAACCTTATTTCCAATTGGTTCTATTGTTGTTATTTTGTTGTTTTCCTCATCCATGCATCATACTAAACCACTTTCACATGTTGGTTAGCTGTAAAACAATTGTTTCAACCATAATTCATGGGCTTTTCATATGCAACTCAAATTGCATATGGGTCCATTTAATTATGTTATGTTATCTTGTCAACTAGTTTACCTTGATGCATCTTTAAACTTGTCATGCATCCATATCTTGATCATGCTGGATCTTTTGCCGTAGTAGTAATTGTTGCATCCGGTGTTTGTTCGAGGTTCGTTGCTTCTTCCCGGATAGGACGTTGAGATGATGTGAGCAACGACAAGTGCTGTGGATGTACCTCTACTTGCTGGATTCCAGGCAAGTATACTCACTTGCTGCCAAATGGCTGCCTTTCATCACTTGTTACCGATTCTTTCTGTTGTTCTTATTCTAGCCTGTTGATTCGATGCTTGTGTCTCGATCCTATTATATGTTTACCTTGCAGCCATGATATAGCCTTTCCTTCCACTTCCTATTAACTGTTGTTTGTTTACCTTGTTGGCCCTCGTGTCGTAGTTGCATGCTTAGTGTTGTTTGCGCTCAAGTCTGGTTGTTCCTTTCATATCACCTGTTAGTTTGATAGTTGGGTTTCAATTCAATCAACAACATGTTAATGTTTTGGGTAATAATAATTTGATGATAAGGCACCGACAGGAGGCCCGGCGTGGTTTTGAAGCCTGCTAGTGTCAACCCTAATTAGGAAAAGGGTCTTGTCTACTGATCCATGATGAGCGCACGCATGTGGGAAGCGAGTATGGGCGCCCCCCCTCGATTTGACTCGAATCGCATCTCGTCCAAATCGCCACACTTAGTTCGGGTTTTCCATTTGATGCACGCATATGCAGGTACGAACCCTTGGCGCCAGGGTGGAACTTTTGTAGTCGGCATTTAGGGCGGCGTGGTCTTCCAGTGCTATGAGGGTCCCCTTTTCTTCGTGGGGCTCGATTAGCCGCGCACGCACATCACGTGGTTCTTTGGGCTTGATGCGAAGCAGAGTTGGGTTGTGTTGAGTACCTCGCTTGGTGGGTTGATCCCCCGCCTGGCGGGTTATTCTTACGTGTACGGCCAAATTGGTGCATCCCTGCAGGGTTAAATCTTCTCGAGAAGCCGTGTTTTCCGCGGTTATGGTTGACTTGGTGAAAGTACTGGCTAACAAGTACTCAGAAAAACTTACACCTAACTAACGGTACTTGACTAGTAATAGTCTTATTGACACAACAACTTGATCCATCCCTAATCCAACAGTGTGAGTATCCTTGGGTTGCTTCCTTAGTAGGGGGTAACATTGGATGGGTTTGTCTGGTGAGTAGTTGTAGTTGGTTTCGATACGCTATCTTATCCCCCTCTTTTAGCCGGATGTTGTAGTGAGTCTCTGTAGTTGGTTAGTGCAGCCTGCTGCCGCTTATTTGCAATAATCCCTTCCGTTCCGTTGATCCCAAAGTATTTGTATCTTGTGATGATCGGATTACGCCGGTATCTTGTGAGTATGGTTTATCCACTTGCCAGTACTTAACCGTACTGACCCACGAATCTTTTTCGTGGCTGCATATTCAACATTGCAGTCAACAGGTTTGAAGTCTGATGACGTTAGCTTGGGAATCCCTCCGGCTTGGCCTGGGCAGGGATTGGACGCTCTCGGTTATCTTCAGGACTCTTAGTCCAATTTGTATCTTGTCCGTAGACGGACGATATGTTGTTTCTTCCGCTGTTATTTGGATCTTTGTATTGTATCAGTTGTATCATTTGGCTCGTTTGAGTCGTCTTGTATATACCTCCTCTGTTGTTGTTGTGGATTATTCGTGAACTATTGTCATGTTATCACAAGTGGCAACCTGGAATCGGTTATTATGTGGATTTTGGCGGAAATGCTGAAATTTGCATAGTGCCCGATCTCGGGGCGTCATTAACCGAGTAGGAAAAGGAAATAAAGTAAATAACACAGAGAAAGTTTGGCACATGCAGTTTCCGAGTTTGAATTCGGAGTGCCGACTTGAATTTAACTCGGTTGAGGAGATACATACAATATTTGCTCAGGAATGAAAACAGCGGAATATAGCTACATTCCAGGGACGCTTGGATTCCTCTTTGGCTTTATCCGCCCTATTCTTCTATGGTGCTTGTGCGTCCATGAGATAATATGCATCATTGTGTAGAGCCTTGCTCACAATGAAAGGCCCTTCCCACGGAGGGGATAGTTTGTGCATCCCGGTTGTGCGGTGCACAAGCCTAAGTACCATGTCTCCTTCTTGGAAAACCCTTGGGCTTACTTTCCGGCTATTATAGCGTCTCAGAATCTTTTGATATATAGCTGAGCGTGACAGAGTTATCTCTCTTGCTTCTTCGAGCAGGTCAACATCATTTTCTCAGGCTTATCTTGCCTCTTTCTCAGTATAGAGGGTTACTCTGGGTGAGTCATGCTCAAGGTCAGTGGGCAACACGGCCTCTGCTCTATATACCATGAAGAATGGTGTGTATCTGGTTGATCAGTTAGGGGTAGTCCTTAGACTCCACAACACCGCCGGCAACTCGTCCAGCCAACAACCAGGGGTTCGCCGTAATGGCTCAATTAGCCTTGGCTTTATTCCGGATAGCACCATGCCATTAGCTCTTTCAACTTGCCCATTCTAAGCCGGATGCACGACTGACGCAACGTCTAGCCGGATCCGCTTCTGCTTGCAGAATCTAGCAAAGGCTTCCTCAGCAAAGTTTGTTCCATTATCCGTGATGATCCCATGCGGGTACACGTACCTCAGAATGATGTCTTTCAGAAAACTCATAGATGTGTTCCAATCACACTTCCGGATAGGCTTTACTTCAATCCACTTGGTGAACTTATCAACCATGACTAAGATGTGAGTCATATTGCCTCTAACTGGCTTGAAAGGTCCCACCATATCCAAGCACCATCGGCAAACGGCCAAATAATGGGGATGGTCTTCAACTCGGATGCTGGTGTGTGTATCTTACTCGCAAACCTCTGGCACCCATTGCACTTTCTCACTAGATCTTCTGCTTGACGCAAGGCAGTGAGCCAAAAGAATCCATGCCAGAAAGCCTTGTTGACTAGAGCCCGAGAAGAGGCATGGTGCCCGCATTCTCCCTGGTGTATTTCTCTGAGGATCTCTTCTCCTTCCTATGGCTCTACGCAGCGTTGGAGCACGCCAGTAGGACTTCTCTTGTGCAACTCTTTGTTGATGATGGTATAACCCTTGGATCTTCTCTTTATTTGCCGGGTTGTGACCTCGTCACTTGGCAAGGTGTCATCCATCAGGAAGGACAATATAGCCAGGGCCCAGCTCAGCGTGGGCCGGACAGGGAATATAGGTTCATCCACTTCCATTGGGCCAGCCACCATAATTTGCTCTGACTTGGAGACAAGTCCCCGAGTACTGAGAAATAATCCCCTCAATGAAGGCAACAGTCCCCGAGTTGGGAGGGGCAGTCCCCGGGTTCTCCTTTGAATTTTCCCACTCAATTTCCATGGGAACGGGCTTTGAACCTGGAAGAGATGGAATGTGTATAGACTCCGAGTTGGGTGATGGCTTGATAGATGGCTTCCTTAAATGATCCAGGGCAATCCCAGGTGGGATGAACTGCCGAGAAGATCCCAACTTGGACAGAGTATCCGCCGCATCATTTTCAGCTCGGTGGATGTGATGAAATTCACACCCATCAAAGAATCCAGTCATGTTTTGAACCAGAAACCGGTAGGACGCCATGTTGGCATCCAAAGCGTCCCAATTCCCCGAGAATTGCTGAGCTACCATGTCCGAGTCGCCATAGCATACGATCTGCCGGATTCAAATCTCATTGGACACTCTTAAGCCATGGACCAGTGCTTCATACTCGGCCACATTATTGGATGCCGAGAAGTGGATCTGCAGCACATATTTGAGTTGATCACGCTTGGGCGAGGTGAGCACCACGCCGACACCGAGCCCTTCTTTCACTTTAGAGCCATCAAAATGCATCCTCCAAAAAAAAAATTCTGGCAAGGGAGGCTCATACTGCATCTCGGCCCAATCCACCAAGAAATCCGCCAGAGTCTGAGAATCGATTGCTTCTCTTTTTGCGTACAGTGGGGTGTACGCTACTAGATCAATTGCCCATTTGGCCACCCGGCCACTTGTGTCCTTGTTTCCCATGATCTATGAGATGGGAGTAGTGCTCACCACTATGATTGGATGCTTCTGGAAATAGTGCTTGAGCTTCTTGGCACCCAGGTAGACGTTGTAAGTCATCTTATGGTAGTGTGGATAGTTTAGTTGGAGCTGGATAGCACCTCGCTGAGATAGTGCACTGGCCGATGCACGGTCTTTCCTTCCTCTTCTCGCTCCACTACCATCACCACACTCACTACTCGGTTGGTAGCTGCAATATAGAGCATCATTGGCTCCTTGGGCAGAGGGCTTGCCAGGATGGGAGCGCCACCCATCATGGTCTTGAGTTCCTTGAAGGCCACATCATCTTGTGGTGTCCATACAAACTTGTCACTTTTCTTCATGAGCTGATAGAGAGCCAAAGCCTTCTCACCCATTCTTCCCAGGAAGCGGCTAAGAGATGCCAGGCATCCGGTAAACTTCTGCACATCCTTCAATGATCTCGGCAAAGACATGCTCTCAATAGCTTTTATCTTAGAAGGATTGGCTTCAATGCCCCGGCTAGACACAAGAAAACCGAGTAGCTTTCCAGCCGGGACGCCAAATGTGCACTTAGTCGGATTTAATTTCATCCGGTACTTCCGCAAGCTTGCGAAAGTTTCCTCAATGTCACCCAGCAGCGTGTGTTTTTCTTTGGTTTTGATGACAATGTAATCCACATACACCTGCACATTCTTCCCTATCTGATCATGCAAGCACTTTTGCATGCACCTCTGATACATAGCCCCAGCATTTATCAACCCAAAACACATGACACGATAGCAATAAGCCACGTATGGGTAATGAAAGCAATCTTTATTTGATCAGCCAGGTTAAGGGGAATCTGGTGAAAACCAGAGTAGGAATCAATGAAAGACAAAAAGCTCTCACCCGGCAGTGGAATCAATCACCTGATCTATCCGGGGTAGCGGGAACGGGTCCTCGGGGCAGGCCTTGTTCAAGTGGGTGTAGTCGACGCACATGCGCCATGCCACAGCAACCTTGGGATCCTCCTTCTTCTTCTCTACCATGACTGGATTGGCCAGCCAATCTGAATGCAGTACCTCCATGATAAATCCACTGGTCAGCAGCTTTGTGATCTCGTCACCAATGGCTTTTCTTCTCTCAGCCGCAAAGCAGCGGAAAGCCTTCTTAACGGGCTTGGCGTCAGGGCGCACATGCAATGAGTGCTCAACCAACTCCCTCGGGACACCAGGCAGATCCTGATTGGACCATGCAAAGACATCCCTATTCTCACAGAGGAAGTGGATGAGCTCGCTTTCCTATTTCTCCTCCAACCCGGCGCCAATGATGGCAACACGCTCTGGGAACTCCAGGTCAATCTGCACCTTCTTTTTTTCTTCGGAAGCTTAGAAGGTGGCTTCGTATTGAGAGCTTGGCATGCCAGGCATACCGACTTGAGCCGCATGGGCCATCGCCACCACCCCATGTATCTTCTTCTTCTCGGCAGCGATGACCAAGGACTCGGCTAGCCGAGATCCAGCATATGCGCAGTTCAGATGGTGATGATGTCGTTGGGACCGTGATGGAGGGATAATAACCCGGTAGGCCAACACCAAGGTATAACCCGGCCGAATGGACGCTGCGCAAGATCCGGCTAAGGATAAAGGAGCTTCTGGAAGGCCCAAGTTCGTAGGCCTCGTAACCCGGATTGTGGGTTACGGTAAGGAAAGTTAGGGTTTTTTGTATGCGGTGTCCGGGTAGGGTTCAAGGTGCGCCTTGGAGGGCAATCCAGGGGGTCCGGGTTCTTTATAAACCGGCCCCTCGGTCTAGTTTAGAGATCCAAGAGTTCTAGCCATATCGCTTGATATCGAGCATCCAGTGTAACACGAGAGTTGAGTTAATATATCGAGATCGGAATCTCGGCGACTTGATTGCCAGCTACCAGATCGAGTACCATCATGTTTTCCTCTGAGCTAAACCCTCTCCCAAACGCCTGTGTCGTCTTGCCCCAAGATCAGTTACCCCCGGTAACGTCTGCCGTGATTATCCCACGACAGTTGGCGCCCACCGTGGGGCCTGCGTCCAAAGGTGTTTACATCACGGGAGAAGCTCGGAAGAATTCGGAGAATCTAGTCATCGGCGAAATCTACATCAACCACGAAGGAGAGAAGATATTGGACGATTCCGGCTGGGGGCCAGAGTCGGATCACCTCGAATCCGGATCTATCGTGACAATCGGCCAGATCAGCATCTTCATCGGTATGGTACGTACATCTGGTTTTAAAGGACAATATCATGTGCATACTACGGGAACTTCCAATAGGGACAAAAAGATACTGAAGCAAGCGGTAAACTCGGTTTCCCCGGTTGCTCCGACATACCTGAGATGGTCCGAACAAGATATAACGTGGAGCAGAAGAGATCACCCGGAAAGGATAGAGCACCCGGGAGTCTTAGCGTTGGTAGTCGCACCACATGTCAATGTTTACGAGTTGAAAAAGGTCCTGATGGATGGCGGAAGCAGCATCAATATTCTGTATTGGGAAACCTTTTTACGCATGGATCTCAAGGAGTTTCAGCTACAGAAAAGCTCAACAATTTTTCATGGGATAGTGCCGGGTCACTCAGCATGCCCCGAGGGAAAAATCGCATTGGAGGTAGCTTTTGGAGAATCGAAGGATAATTATCGAGTCGAGTGGCTCACTTTCGAGGTGGTCAAATTGCGCAGTCCTTATCACGCGCTATTCGGAAGGCCGGCCTATGCTAAATTCATGGCTAGGCCGTGTTATGTATATTTACAGCTAAAAATCCCGGGTCCTAGGAAAACCATCACCATACACGGAAACCGGGATATAGCAGCTGAGTGCGATGAAGGAGATTCAGTAATGGCCGAGCAAGCTTGCAGAAAAGAGGAACTCAAGTATTACCGGTCTCAAGTAGACCCGGATGACAGGACAGCATTGAAAAGACCGAATACTGAGGATGAGAGGGCAAAATTCAAGGCAGCACAGGACACCAAGATGATAGCTTTTTTTGAAGGTGATCCTACTAAGCAATTTACTATAGGGTCTAACTTGGACAGCGAGCAGGAGAAGGCACTCGTGGAGTTTATTCGTTCGAATGCGGACGTATTCGCCTGGACGCCTAGCGACATGCCGGGCATCCCTACAGAGTTGGCAGAGCATAGTTTGCACGTAGATCCCAAGTCCAGGCCGGTGAAGCAGGGCTTGAGGAAGATGAATGAGGAAAGAAGGAAAGCTATAGGAGAAGAAATTCCTCGGCTGTTGACAGCCGGCTTTATCATGGAAGTATTTCACCCGGATTGGTTAGCAAATCCGGTTCTCGTAATGAAAAAGACCAATGAGTGGAGGATGTGCATTGATTTTACAAGTCTCAACAAGCATTGCCCAAAGGATCCGTTTGCACTACCAAGGATAGATCAGATCATAGACGCAGTAGCTGGAAGTGACCTATTATGCTTTCTGGACGCGTATTCCGGGTATCATCAGATTAAGCTCAAGAGGGAGGATTGGGAGAAAACATCATTTATAACCCCTTTTGGGGCCTTTTGTTACAAAACCATGACGTTTGGATTGAAGAACGCTGGCGCAACTTATCAACAGTGTATACAGAAGTGCTTTGAGGACCAAATTGGACGCAACGTCCATGCTTATGTGGATGATGTGGTTATCAAGACCAGGAAGGCAGAGACATTTATCGACGATCTAAAGGAGACGTTCAAGAACTTGAGGAGGTATCAGATGAAGCTTAACCCGACGAAGTGTGTATTTGGAGTTCCAGCTGGGAAATTACTCGGCTTTATCGTTTCCGAGAGAGGAATTGAGGCAAACCCAGATAAAATAAAAGCTATCCAGAATCTAAAAAAGCCGGAAAATTTGAAGCATGTTCAAAAGCTCACGGGCTGCGTAGCAGCCTTTAGCCGATTTATATCCAGACTCGGAGAAAAAGCAATACCCTTGTACCGGCTCTTGAGGAAATCCGATAAATTCGTGTGGGATCAAGAGGCGGATGAGGCGTTCGAGGCACTAAAGAAGCAGTTATCTGAAGCACCAGTCCTAGCGGCCCCGGGTCCTAAAGAGCCCATGTTGCTGTACGTAGCAGCGGTCCCCCGAGCCGTTAGTGCAGTAGTTGTTGTGGAGCGTAAAGAGGATGGGAAAGGTTACCCGGTCCAGAGACCGGTTTATTACGTCAGCGAGGTATTATCAGAGGCAAAGCAGCGCTATCCGCATTGGCAAAAGCTGGTTTTCGGGGTCTTTATGGCCAGCCGGAAACTGAAGCCGTATTTCCAGGAACACCCCATAACAGTGGTAAGTTCGATACCAATGTCAGATATAATCAGAAACTCGGATGCGACAGGAAGAATAGCCAAATGGGCGATAGAGATGGGGGATTATCACATCAACTACGAGCCCAGGTCGGCAATTAAATCTCAGGCTGTAACATCAAAAGTATGAAAATCTCCCCCTAGATGTTTGTTTTTTTTGTTTAATAATTGCTTTGCATCATGTCATCTTAGTCATTGCCTTTTGTTGCTTCTGTTGCATTTGATTTCAATTGTTTCCATCTGTTTTCTATTTGAATTCCAAACAAAAAATTCAAATTATTGTCATACTTGTTATGTTACAATGTGTCAAATAAAAACTACCAAACAAACAATAATTTGTTCTACAAAAATTGGAATCAAAAACTTAAATTGGCTTAACTTTCAATTATTTCTTTTGATACCAAAATTCCTCAAATCACTTAATTTCCAAACAATAACATCAATTAAATAATTGGAAAACAAAAGTTTATTTTAATGTGTGGTTACAAAAATGAATCATTAAAAATTTATTCCAAAATTTGCAAACCCCTAGAACCATTGTTTTCTCTCCCTTTTCCCAAATCTGCAAAAAAAAAAACAAATAAACAAAAAAGGTTAAAAAGAGAAAGGTGAGGGGGGCAAAAGGAGGCAGCCCATTTGGGGCCAGCCCAAGTGCTCCTGGCCCGTACCCCCTGACGGTTGTCTTCTTCCTCACGTACGGCTTCCATCTCCATTGTCCACGTAGCAGGTTCAGAGATGAACGGGTGATCGAGCTCCACCTCCTCCTCTTAACTGCCCTCGAGCTCCCTCTCCTTGCCCTAATTTTCCCTCCTCCTCCTTCTCCCTCGCACCGCCGCCCTTTTTCCCTTCCGCTGCTCTCTCTCTCGCCTTTCTTTGTACCCCACCGGAACCACCATCACCGCCGCCTCCCTCCGGCGAGCGCCGCCGCCACGGTGTCCGCCCGGCCGCGCTTGGGCCGGGAACGGAAAGGGGCCGCCGCCCTCTCCCTCGCCGTGGCCTCCGTTTCCCCGGAGACCCCCCGGAGCTCCGCCGCCATCAACGTTTTCGCCGCCGGCCGCGAGCAGCTCCCTGCACCGATCCCTCCGTTCGTCAGTCGTTGTGAGTCGCCACCTCCCCCTCGCCTCCTTCCCTCTCCACAGCACGCACACCGAGCGCATGCACGGCCCGCATGATGCACACGCACGGACCGCGCCACCCAGCGCCCGCGCGCAGCGGCAGCGACCCGTCGCCGGCCGCCCTGTCCGCCTCGCTCGATGTCTGTCCGAACCTACAGCGAGTTGCGACCTGAACAAAGTTCAGTTAAAAATCTTCCCGGGAAACAGACCTTAACCTCTTTCGCTGCTGCTACCTGACAAGAAATCGCAACAGCCCAACTGGCAACAGTCCCGTGCGCCCAAGCAAGAGGTTCCGCGATCGAATCCCACGGGAGGCAAATTTGCCTCCCCTTTTTTCCTTGGCCGCACCCGCGCGGGGCCCACGCGTCATGGACCCTGGCGGCCACATCACCCCCCCAGCCTGCCACCTAAGTGCCACACAGGCCCTGGCCCACTGTCAGCGGCTGGGGCTGGCCACTGCGCGGTGCACCTAACTATTTCGGCCCTTTTCTTTAATTTAAGTCCAGTTTTTATTACAGTTTGGCCCCTAAACTTAAAAAATGAATAACTTCTATTTAATAACTCCAATTAATAAAAATAAAATATGTGCACTGCTCTAAATTAAATTGTCTATCTATCTATAGCATTTGTTTTCTGTTTTGAATTTTCAAAATGCAATTCAAATTTGAATTCAAATAATTCAATTGCAATTTGCTAAAATCCATAACTAATTCATACTTAATCCAAATAATGAAAATAAAATATGTTTTCCATGCTATTTCAAATAATCTTTTCAAATATAAATTTTGTTTCATGTTTTGAATAATTTAAATTGCCTAAATAATTTAAACCTTGTTTAAATCATTTAAAATTGATAAAATCATAACTTGCTCAAATTAAATTATTTTTGAACATGCAAAATATGTTTTCAACCTAGAAAAGTATAAAATTTTCAAATATGAATTTGAATTTATGTTTTGAACAAATAAAATTCAAATAAAATTCATGCTTGTTTTAAATTCATTTAAAACTTGTTTATTGTTGTTTCAATCATAATAAATTCATCCTAACTCCTTTTTCAATATTTGAAACATGTAATCCAACTAAAATTTTGTATTCTTTTCAAATATGAATTTTGTTAATTATTGTGCACAATTTAAATTGGTGAAAACAACAACTATTGGTGTAATCCCTTTAAGGAACCAAAATTCTCTAATTTGATAAATAAATTTCTAAATTGGTAAACCTTAACTCCATTTGATTCTATTGTTGTTATTTTTCTGTTTTCCTCATCCATGCATCATGCTATTCCACTTTCACCTGTTGATTAGTTGTAAAACAATTATTTCAACCTAAATGCATGGGCTTTTCATATGCAACTCAAACTTGCATGTGGGTCCATTTAAATTGTGTTACCATGTCAACTAGTTTATTTTTGATGCATCAATTAAATTGTCATGCATCATCCCATGTTTGTGCACTATGCCATGTTATTGATTGTTTGTCTCCTTGTGTTGTTTGTTTGCTTCTTCTCGAATAGACGACGACGTTGAGACAGACGATACCTACGACACCCCTTCTGAGGTTCTTAGCTCAGTACCAGGCTACTGAGTTTGCAGGCAAGTATTCACTCACATGAACCATCGTGTTCCTTTCAACATTGGATACCGATACTTTCCGTTGTCTATTCTGCTAGCTATATGAGTAGTTGCTTCTGTTACGAACCTATCACATGAATCCCTTAACCCTGATATTGCCTCACCTCCACTCCTATAACCCCGTTGTTTGAGCCCGTGTCTTACTAGCATGCTTAGGGCTGTTTTGCTCGAGTCTGCTGTCAGTTACTTTCTGTTATCATATTCTATTATGTTCTATGGGCTCGATGTTTTAACAACAACCTATTAATGCTTGGGTAATAATAATAATTTGATGATAAGGCACTGGCATGAGGACCGGCGTGGTTTTGAGGCCTGCTAGTGTCGACCCTAATTAGGAAAAGGGTCTTGTCTACTGATCCATGATGAGCGTGCTCACCGCATCCAGGTGGTGGTATGGAACCCCCCTCGGCTTTGATCTGATCCGCAGTTTGTCCGAAGAGCCACACTTAGTTCGGGTGTTCCATTTGGCTCATACGCATAAATGGGTCGCTCCCATGGTTACTGATGATGATGATGACGCACACATATAGGGCGAGGCCTGTATTGCCGGGGTGTTGCGTCCTGCGGGAGTTTTGCACACTTGCGCTGAGTATTCGGCTGCGTGGCTGGGACCTTATAGCTCCGTGGCTCCTAGGACAGGCTGTAGAGATGGTTCGAGTCGTGTCAAGCCAACCTGAGTTTTAGTTGGTGGCTTGAGTGTGTACGGGTACTGGAGCACACCCTGCAGGGATGAATCTTCTCGAGAAGCCGTGTTGTCCGCGGTTATGTGACGACTTGGTGAAAGTACTGACTAAAAAGTACTCAGACAACTTACACCTAACTATAACTACTTGACTAGTAATAGGTCTATTGACACAAGAACCTGAACCATCATTAATCCAACTGTGTGAGTTATCCTCGGATTGCTTCTTTGGATAAGGGGCGAGATCCAGGATGGGTTTGTTTGGTGGTTAGCTATAGTTGGTTACGATACGCTATCTTATCTTCTTTCTGTTAGCCGGAAGTGGTAGTAACTCTGTAGTTGGTTAGAGCAACCAGTTGCAGCACCTTTTATATCCCCTTTCTTCCGTTGAACCCAAAGTATCTGTGCTTGGTGTTGACGGGTTACACTTTGGTGAACTGTGAGTCTTGCTTGCGAGTACGTTTATGTACTGACCCCTTTGGGGCTGTGGTTTCTGCAGACTACGATTCCGAGGATCTCCATGGTGGCTTCTACGTGGAGTACGACGAGGCTGCTGACGAGTAGATAGCGGACCCGGGCAGGATCCGAGACTTCGTGGATGGGCTCCGTCTTTCCGTTTCCGGCTTCTTAAGCCTATTTGGATTTGTCTGTACTCAGACCTGTTGAATGCTTCCGCTGTGATGTACTGATGTTATGTTGGGACATCTGTCCTCTGGATGATTGTATTTGCTATTCTCTGCCCTAGTGAGGGCCAGTTGCAACTTATTTCCATCTTTTGTGTCTTAGAGATTTGTTGTGCTATCATTTTTGTTAAACGCCGTTGACGTACCATGTGTGTATGGTATGAAGTACGTCAATGGTAGTATCCTGATTTCTATGGGATAGTTTACGTCGACGCTGAACAGATAGGGGTTTGTTGTCACACATACGCGTGTGGGCCTACTCGTAAGAGGACGCGGGTGCCGGTAAGCCCCGTAATCCAATCTACTACTGTTCAATGGAACGGCGAGTATCCTTTAGAAGTCCGGGTGCGACAAATGGTATCAGAGCCTGTCTGCCTGTAGGATCCCTTTTACTGGTCGCAGTTGAGTCTAGAAACTATTTTGTAGCTATATAGGAAAAATGAAACGTGAGAGTAGGAATTCTGCCATTTTATTTCTTTCCCCACCCACCCTCCCTTTTATGGTAAGGAAGTGCAACGTTGTTTTCTCTTCTCACCTAAACTTTCAAGTTAGGATTTCACGAATCCTGGTTTCTCTAGGATGGTTATATCTACTAGACCATAGGAATGGAGGTGGTTGTGACATGATTTATCATGTTGCCTACTCACGATTGAGAACGGAGGCGTGTAAGCCTCGGAAGCAGATCCTCTATTCCTTAAGCAGTAGATATTGATCCTTTAGAAGCCCGGATGGGTTTTCTCCGTAGTACCTCAGGTGTTTGTGGTCTCCTGTTTCCCAGTTGTTGCTTCGATATCGTCCTTCACAAATCTTTCTCTTCTGTTGTAACAACTTATCTGTTGATCCGTTGTTAACCTCCATCCTTGTTCTATGATGTCGACTTACCGTCTGAAGTAATCCTTTTAAGCACTTATATTGGATTTTGTTATCCGGTTAGTGTGTTAATCTTGGTATCCTCTTCAGGATGGAAAGTGGTGACGAAGAACCCACACTGCCATCTGAGATGGGGAAAGTGCTGTCTCAGATGACACAAGTTATAAAGCAGATGCAGCAGAACCAAGACCTTGGGAGTAATAGCAACACTCGGGTGTCTATTCGGGAGTTCCTTGAGCTCAATCCGCGCACGTTTGATAACTCCTCCGAGCCATTGGATGCTAATGACTGGCTCCGTGAAATGAACCGTACTCTTGTGGTAGCTCATGTGGCTGACGAGGACCGTGTTCCTTACGTGACCTACCTTCTCCGTGGACAATCCATGTCTTGGTGGGAGAATTTCCAAGAAATGAGAGGTCCTAGTGTGGCAATCACATGGGAGGATTTCAAGCAAGCCTTCGTGCGCCATCACATTCCCGATGGGCTCATGGAGAAAATGCGTGAGGAATTCTATTCTTTCACACAAGGCAGTCTGGACGTTCTCGAATACCAAAGAGAGTTCAATCGTCTGGCTCGCTACGCCGGAGATGAGATCTCCACGGAAGCGAGAAAGATGACAAAGTTCCGCAGGGGTCTCAACACGGAACTCAAGTATGCTCTCACCAACGTCAAGGCCAAGAATTTTGAGGACCTCATCAACATTGCTCTAAATGAAGAGCATGGGCGCAAATTGGTTGAGGAATCTCGTAAGCACTCTCGTGAACAGGCTAATCTCTCAAAACCTATCATGCCTCCACAAAAACGGAGAGTTTGGGTTCCATATACCACTCCAACACCGCCCATCTGCTTGCCAAGCCCGGCAGGATTTCTTGCCCGCCCTCCCACCCCAGTGGTATCTTCAGGAGGTGCTCCATCTCAGCCAAGTCCAACAGCTCCTCGTTCTGCTAGTACATGCTTCAAGTGCGGTCTACCAGGACACTACTCTTACAAGTGCCCGCAGAACAAGCTACCATCACTACCTATCTCTAATGTCAATCATGTGGTGGTACACACTCCTTCGCCAAGGCCCCGCAACAGGAACAAGTCTGTCTTGAGAACTGTGAGGGTGAACCATGTCAAGGCCCAGGGAGCAGAAGAATCTCCAGAAGTTGTAATGGGCACACTTCTTGTGAACTCGTTTCGTGCTAAAGTCTTGTTCGATTCTGGTGCTTCACACTCTTTCATCTCTCAATGCTTTGCAAACAACAGTGGAATCAACTTCGAACAGTTGTCTATCCCTCTCCTAGTGAAATCACCGGGATCTAGCTGGGAAAGCAATAAAGTTAACCAGAACATCGAGATCACAATTGGAAACCTTCCATTCTAGGCATCTCTGATAGCTCTCCACTCTTCAGATATTGATGTCATTCTTGGGATGGATTGGCTGGTAGCCAACAAAGCAGTCATTGATTGTCCTGCTAAGTCTGTCAAAATCACACACCCTTCTGGCCAGATAGTCCATTTCCATGCTGAAAATCCAGTTGTTCAACTCTACACTCTCAATACAAATCCTCTACCATCTATTGAAGCTATTCCGGTGGTTTGCGAATTCCCCGATGTCTTTCCAGAAGAATTGCCAGGAATGCCTCCTGACAGAGCAGTTGAGTTCGTGATCGAACATGAACCAGGCACTGCTCCAATCTCTAAGCATCCATACAAGATAGCTCCTCCTGAACTGAAGTTGTTGAAGGAGCAAATCGATATGTACATGGAAAAAGGTTACATTCAACCTAGTTCCTCGGCTTGGGGTTGCCCAACTCTGTTCGTTGCGAAGAAGGATCAAACAAAGAGACTCGTGGTTGACTATCGTCCTCTCAACGAGAAAACCATCAAAAACAAGTATCCAATTCCTCGTATCGATGATCTTTTTGATCAACTTGCTGGAGCCTCAATATTCTCAAAGTTGGACCTGAGGATGGGTTACCATCAAATAAAGATCAGAAAGGAAGATATTCCAAAAACAGCTTTCACCACTCGCTACGGTCTATATGAATACACCGTCATGTCCTTTGGTCTCACCAATGCACCGGCGACATTCTCTAGACTCATGAATTCTGTCTTCCATGAATACCTCGACAAGTTCGTTGTGGTATATCTTGATGACATTCTGGTCTACTCAAAATCTGAGGAAGAGCATGGAGAACATCTTCGTCTCACTCTCATGAAGCTTCGCGAGCATCGTCTATATGCCAAGTTCTCCAAATGTGAGTTCTGGATTCCAGAAGTTGCTTATCTCGGTCATGTCATCTCTGCCAAGGGCATAGCCATTGATCCAGAAAAGGTTAAGGCAATTGTTGATTGGAAACCTCCTAAGACGGTGAAGCAAGTCAGAAGTTTTCTTGGCTTGGCTAGCTATTGTCGTCGTTTCGTCCAAAACTTCTCCAAGATTGCCAAACCTCTCACTGATCTCACAAAGAAGGACAAGAAGTTCGTTTGGTCTCCACAGTGTGATGAAAGTTTCAACCTCCTCAAGACTAAACTCACTTCTACACCAGTTCTGGTTGGCCCAGATACTACCAAACCTTTCCAGATATTCTGTGATGCTTCCCTCCAAGGTCTAGGAGCAGTTCTTATGCAAGAACGTCAAGTTGTGGCTTATGCTTCACGTCAGTTGAACACACATGAGCTCAATTATCCCACACATGACCTTGAACTTGCAGCAGTTGTGTTTGCCCTCAAGAAATGGAGGCAATACTTGTTGGGTAATCGCACTGAAATCTTTTCCGATCAGAAGAGTGTGAAATACATCTTCACTCAGCCAGATCTAAACCTCAGACAAAGGAGATGGATTGAAAAGATCAAAGACTTCGATCTTACCATTTCTTACACTCCAGGCAAGGATAATGTTATGGCCGATGCTCTCAGTCGCAAGTCGTATTGCAATAATCTCATGATCATGGAAAGCCAACCTCCACTTCATGAAGAATTCCAGAAGCTGAACCTTGGTCTTGTTCCTCAAGGTTATCTTGCAAACTTGACAGCTTGTCCAACTCTCGAGGACAAGATTCGTTCTGAACAACTTCGTGATGCTAAGATCAAGAAGATCGCAAATAACATCAAAGCAGGCAATGTGAAGTATGAGTGCTTCTCAATTGATGACAAGGGAACTGTGTTCTTCGAAGGACGCATTGCAGTTCCTCAAATTCAAAGTCTCAAAGATGTCATTCTCAAGGAGGCTCATGAAACTCCTCTCTCCATACACCCTGGAAGTACAAAGATGTACCAGGACCTCAAGACACTGTATTGGTGGTCTGGCATGAAACGTGAAATTGCTCAATACGTTTCTGAATGCGACGTTTGTCAACGTGTTAAGGCAGTTCATCAGAAAACAGCAGGTCTCCTCCAACCTCTGAAAATTCCTGAGTGGAAGTGGGACATGATTGAAATGGACTTCGTCACTGGTTTTCCAAAGTCCAAGAAGGGCAACGATGCAATCTTCGTTGTTATTGATCGTCTCACTAAGGTAGCTCACTTCTTTGCTGTCAAAGAGACAATCTCAGCTAGCCAGTTAGCAGAACTCTACACAACAAGGATTGTTCCTCTTCATGGTGTTCCATTGGAAATAAGCTCAGACCGTGGAAGCATATTCACTTCTCATTTCAGGAAGAGTTTTCAAGAAGCATTGGGCACCAAACTTCTGTTCAGCACAGCTTATCACCCTCAGTCTCAAGGGCAAGTCGAAAGAGTCAATCAGATTCTCGAGGATATGCTCAGAGCATGTGGTCTCTCCTTTGGCATGAAATGGGAGGAATGCCTTCCATATGCTGAATTCTCCTACAACAACAGCTTCCAGGCAAGCCTAGGCATGGCTCCATTTGAAGCTCTCTATGGCCACAGATGCAGGAGTCCAATCAATTGGTCTGGAGCTGGTGAACGTTCACTCTTAGGCCCTGACATTGTTAAGGAAGCCAAAGAGAAAGTTCGCATCATTCGTGATAATCTCAAGATTGCTCAGTCTCGTCAAAAAAGCTACTATGACAGCAAGCACAGGGATATGATCTATGCACCTGGTGACAAAGCATATCTCCGTGTAACTCCCCTCAAAGGCACTCATCGTTTTGGTGTCAAAGGAAAGCTGGCACCAAGATACATTGGTCCGTTCAACATTCTCTCAAGGCGTGCGGAAAATGCCTAACGTCTTGAACTTCCAGAAAAACTATCCAAGGTGCACGATGTGTTTCACGTGTCACAGCTCAAGTGGTGTTTCAAAGATCCAGATCGTGCAGTTGATCATGATTCCATTGAACTTCAAGATGATCTATCTTATGAGGAGCACCCTGTTCGTATTCTCGATGAGACCGAGCGTAAGACTCGCAAGAAGAGCACCAAGTTCTTGAAAGTGCAGTGGTCGCATCATTCCGATAAAGAGGCAACGTGGGAGACCGAAGAGGATCTTCGCAAGAAGTATCCAGACCTTTTCTCTTCTCAGTAGGAATCTCGGGGCGCGATTCCTTCAAGGGGGGGCATTTTGTAACATCCCAAGTATGAAAATTTCCCCCTAGATGTTTGTTTTCTTTTGTTTAATAATTGCTTTGCATCATGTCATCTTAGTCATTGCCTTTTGTTGCTTCTGTTGCATTTGATTTCAATTGTTTCCATCTGTTTTCTATTTGAATTCCAAACAAAAAATTCAAATTATTTTCATACTTGTTATGTTACAATGTGTCAAATAAAAACTACCAAACAAACAATAATTTGTTCTACAAAAATTGGAATCAAAAATTTAAATTGGCTTAACTTTCAATTATTTCTTTTGATACCAAAATTGCTCAAATCACTTAATTTCCAAACAATAACATCAATTAAATAATTGGAAAACAAAAGTTTATTTTAATGTGTGGTTACAAAAATGAATCATTAAAAATTTATTCCAAAATTTGCAAACCCCTAGAACCATTGTATTCTCTCCCTTTTCCCAAATCTGCAAAAAAAACAAATAAACAAAAAAGGTTAAAAAGAGAAAGGTGAGGGGGGCAAAAGGAGGCAGCCCATTTGGGGCCAGCCCAAGTGCTCCTGGCCCGTACCCCCTTACGGTTGTCTTCTTCCTCACGTACGGCTTCCATCTCCATTGTCCACGTAGCAGGTTCAGAGATGAACGGGTGATCGAGCTCCACCTCCTCCTCTTAACTGCCCTCGAGCTCCCTCTCCTTGCCCTAATTTTCCCTCCTCCTCCTTCTCCCTCGCACCGCCGCCCTTTTTCCCTTCTACTGCTCTCTCTCTCGCCTTTCTCTGTACCCCACCGGAACCACCATCACCGCCGCCTCCCTCCGGCGAGCGCCGCCGCCATGGTGTCCGCCCAGCCGCGCTTGGGCCGGGAACGGAAAGGGGCCGCCGCCCTCTCCCTCGCCGTGGCCTCCGTTTTCCCGGAGACCCCCCGGAGCTCCGCCGCCATCAACGTTTTCGCCGCCGGCCGCGAGCAGCTCCCTGCACCGATCCCTCCGTTCGTCAGTCGCTGTGAGTCGCCACCTCCCCCTCGCCTCCTTCCCTCTCCACAGCACGCACACCGAGCGCACGCACGGCCCGCACGATGCACACGCACGGACCGCGCCACCTAGCGCCCGCGCGCCGCGGCAGCGACCCGTCGCCGGCCGCCCTGTCCGCCTCGCTCGATGTCCGTCCGAACCTGCAGCGAGTTGCGACCTGAACAAAGTTCAGTTAAAAATCTTCCCGGGAAACAGACCTTAACCTCTTTCGCTGCTGCTACCTGACAAGAAATCGCAATAGCCCAACTGGCAACAGTCCCGTGCGCCCAAGCAAGAGGTTCCGGGATCGAATCCCACGGGAGGCAAATTTGCCTCCCCTTTTTTCCTTGGCCGCACCCGCGCGGGGCCCATGCGTCATGGACCCTGGCGGCCACATCACCCCCCAGCCTGCCACCTAAGCGCCACACAGGCCCTGGCCCACTGTCAGCGGCTGGGGCTGGCCACTGCGCGGTGCACCTAACTATTTCGGCCCTTTTCTTTAATTTAAGTCCAGTTTTTATTACAGTTTGGCCCCTAAACTTAAAAAATGAATAACTTCTATTTCATAACTCCAATTAATAAAAATAAAATATGTGCACTGCTCTAAATTAAATTGTCTATCTATCTATAGCATTTGTTTTCTGTTTTGAATTTTCAAAATGCAATTCAAATTTGAATTCAAATAATTCAATTGCAATTTTCTAAAATCCATAACTAATTCATACTTAATCCAAATAATGAAAATAAAATATGTTTTCCATGCTATTTCAAATAATCTTTTCAAATATAAATTTTGTTTCATGTTTTGAATAATTTAAATTGCCTAAATAATTTAAACCTTGTTTAAATCATTTAAAATTGATGAAATCATAACTTGCTCAAATTAAATTATTTTTGAACATGCAAAATATGTTTTCAACCTAGAAAAGTATAAACTTTTCAAATATGAATTTGAATTTATGTTTTGAACAAACAAAATTCAAATAAAATTCATGCTTGTTTTAAATTCATTTAAAACTTGTTTATTATTGTTTCAATCATAATAAATTCATCCTAACTCCTTTTTCAATATTTGAAACATGTAATCCAACTAAAATTTTGTATTCTTTTCAAATATGAATTTTGTTAATTATTGTGCACAATTTAAATTGGTGAAAACAACAACTATTGGTGTAATCCCTTTAAGGAACCAAAATTCTCTAATTTAATAAATAAATTTCTAAATTGGTAAACCTTAACTCCATTTGATTGTATTGTTGTTATTTTTCTGTTTTCCTCATCCATGCATCATGCTATTCCACTTTCACCTGTTGATTAGTTGTAAAACAATTATTTCAACCTAAATGCATGGGCTTTTCATATGCAACTCAAACTTGCATGTGGGTCCATTTAAATTGTGTTACCATGTCAACTAGTTTATTTTTGATGCATCAATTAAATTGTCATGCATCATCCCATGTTTGTGCACTATGCCATGTTATTGATTGTTTGTCTCCTTGCATTGTTTGTTTGCTTCTTCTCGAATAGACGACGACGTTGAGACAGACAATACCTACGACACCCCTTCTGAGGTTCTTAGCTCAGTACCAGGCTACTGAGTTTGCAGGCAAGTATTCACTCACATGAACCATCGTGTTCCTTTCAACATTGGATACCGATACTTTCCGTTGTCTATTCTGCTAGCTATATGAGTAGTTGCTTCTGTTACGAACCTATCACATGAATCCCTTAACCCTGATATTTCCTCACCTCCATTCCTATAACCCCGTTGTTTGAGTCCGTGTCTTACTAGCATGCTTAGGGTTGTTTTGCTCGAGTCTGCTGTCAGTTACTTTCTGTTATCATATTCTATTATGTTCTATGGGCTCGATGTTTTAACAACAACCTGTTAATGCTTGGGTAATAATAATAATTTGATGATAAGGCACCGGCATGAGGCCCGGCGTGGTTTTGAGGCCTGCTAGTGTCGACCCTAATTAGGAAAAGGGTCTTGTCTACTGATCCATGATGAGCGTGCTCACCGCATCCGGGTGGTGGTATGGAACCCCCCTCGGCTTTGATCTGATCCGCAGTTTGTCCGAAGAGCCACACTTAGTTCAGGTGTTCCATTTGGCTCATACGCATAAATGGGTCGCTCCCATGGTTACTGATGATGATGATGACGCACACATATAGGGCGAGGCCTGTATTGCCGGGGTGTTGCGTCCTGCGGGAGTTTTGCACACTTGCGCTGAGTATTCGGCTGCGTGGCTGGGACCTTATAGCTCCGTGGCTCCTAGGACAGGCTGTAGAGATGGTTCGAGTCGTGTCAAGCCAACCTGAGTTTTAGTTGGTGGCTTGAGTGTGTACGGGTACTGGAGCACACCCTGCAGGGATGAATCTTCTCGAGAAGCCGTGTTGTCCGCGGGTATGTGACGACTTGGTGAAAGTACTGGCTAACAAGTACTCAGACAACTTACACCTAACTATAACTACTTGACTAGTAATAGGTCTATTGACACAAGAACCTGAACCATCATTAATCCAACTGTGTGAGTTATCCTCGGATTGCTTCTTTGGATAAGGGGCGAGATCCACGATGGGTTTGTTTGGTGGTTAGCTATAGTTGGTTACGATACGCTATCTTATCTTCTTTCTGTTAGCCGGAAGTGGTAGTAACTCTGTAGTTGGTTAGAGCAGCCAGTTGCAGCACCTTTTATATCCCCTTTCTTCCGTTGAACCCAAAGTATCTGTGCTTGGTGTTGAAGGTTTACACTTTGGTGAACTGTGAGTCTTGCTTGCGAGTACGTTTATGTACTGACCCCTTTGGGGCTGTGGTTTCCGCAGACTACTATTCCGAGGATCTCCATGGTGGCTTCTACGTGGAGTACGACGAGGCTGCTGACGAGTAGATAGCGGACCCGGGCAGGATCCGAGACTTCGTGGATGGGCTCCGTCTTTCCGTTTCCGGCTTCTTAAGCCTATTTGGATTTGTCTGTACTCAGACCTGTTGAATGCTTCCGCTGTGATGTACTGATGTTATGTTGGGACATCTGTCCTCTGGATGATTGTATTTGCTATTCTCTGCCCTAGTGAGGGCCAGTTGCAACTTATTTCCATCTTTTGTGTCTTAGAGATTTGTTGTGCTATCATTTTTGTTAAACGCCGTTGACGTACCATGTGTGTATGGTATGAAGTACGTCAATGGTAGTATCCTGATTTCTATGGGATAGTTTACGTCGACGCTGAACAGATAGGGGTTGGTTGTCACACATACGCGTGTGGGCCTACTCGTATGAGGACGCGGGTGCCGGTAAGCCCCGTAATCCAATCTACTACTGTTCAACGGAACGGCGAGTATCCTTTAGAAGTCCGGGTGCGACACAGGCTTTGGTCGATTTCGTTAATGACTGGACACACACAGGCATGACCACCTTTGCTCCAAACTCCGAATCTTGGATCATGCACTTCGATGGATCCAAGCAATATGAGGGATCAGGAGCTGGAGTGGTGCTAACATCACCCAAAGGAGACAAATTGAGTTACGTGCTACAGATTCACTTTGATTGTTCCAACAACGTGGCCGAGTATGAGGCCCTATTGCACGGCTTAAAAGTAGCCAAGGAGATGAACATTAATAGGATACGATGTTTTGGATATTCGGACCTTGTGGTACAGTAGGTATCAGGAACTTGGGATAGAAAGGACGCAACTATGGCAGCATACCGCAGAGAGGTTGATAGGGTTGCAGGATGTTTCTCCGGATATGAGGTGGAGCACATAGACAGAAGAAAGAATGAGGCAGCAGACGCCCTCGCTAGACTCGGCTCGCGCAGAGAGCCAGTTCCACCTAACGTCTGCCAGGATGAATTATGGCGACCATCAGTTAAAACCGAGTCTGAAGAAGAACTGGCAAATCAAGACCCGGATTTGGAGCTCGTGGCCACTGTACGCGCTGTTCCCGAGTGGACAGAACCGTTTTTGGCCTACCTATCACGAGGCGAGTTGCCACAGCAGGAGGTGTTAGCAAAGCAAATTTTGAGGCGAGCAAAGGGATATTCTATCATCAATGGGGAGTTATACAAGAGAAGTGCAGCAGGAGTCTTTTTGCGCTGTGTAGCACCAGAAGAAGGCCGACAGATTCTTAAAGAAATCCATGAAGGTGATTGTGGGCATCATGCATCCACAAGATCCCTTGTGGCCAAAGCTTATCGACACGGATTTTTCTGGCTCACGGCTCTAGCAGATGCGGAGCGCTTAGTGTCAAGGTGTGACGGATGTCAAAGGTACGCTCGCCAAACCCACGTGCCGGCTATGGAATTGCGGACTATTCCGTTAACTTGGCCGTTCGCTGTTTGGGGTATGGACATGGTTGGTCCCTTTCACATGTCACCTTGCAAGAAGACACATCTTTTGGTGGCCATTGACAAGTTTACCAAATGGGTTGAGGTTATGCCAGTCACCAATTGTGAAGCAGTTACAGCAGTCAAGTTCCTGAAAAGAATTATCTACCGGTTCGTGTATCCCCACAGCATAATTACCGACAATGGAACCAACATGTCCCTTGGCGCGATGGAGAAGTTCTGTGGCAACAATGGAATCCGGCTTGACGTAGCATCAGTGGCTCATCCGCAGGCCAATGGACAAGTGGAGAGGGCAAACCAAGAGTTACTTCGTGGACTAAAACCACGACTGCGAGTCCCTTGCATCAGGGCTGCGGGTGCATGGGTTGAAGAACTACCTTCCGTGGTTTGGGGTATCAACACTACACCTAACAGATCTACTCAGATGACACCATTCTTCATGGTTTATGGTGCGGAAGCGGTGTTGCCGAGTGATATTATTCATGATTCACCTCGAGTATCAGCTTACGTCGAGGTAGAGAACGAGAAGACCCGGCAGGATGCCGTAGATATGTTAGAAGAACAAAGGGAACAAGCCCTGGAAAGGTCAGCCATATATCAGCAAGATTTACGGAGGTATCATAGCCGGCGCGTGAAAACCCGGGTCTTCCAGGAAGGAGACTTGGTCCTGCGTCTGGTACAGTCAAACGAAGGGAAACACCAGTTATCACCACCATGGGAAGGGCCGTTTATCATAAGCCGGAATCTGCACAACGGATTGTATTACTTGATAGATGCAAGGGAAGAGTCGGCTACAGTTAATGACACCGCTCATACCACTACGTCTATGCAGGAAAGAGACAGACCATGGAACGTGGCTCAGCTACGTCCCTACTATACTTAGTATAGATTATATTGGCAAGTGGAGTTGCACGATGTAACAGGCGGCAGGTTTTCAGACGCACTCTTTTCCTATCCAGGGCACCCTTGGGGACTGGATGGGTTTTTAATGAGGCGGCTTGCTGACCTAACTTTCGCATATCAAGTAAAGAGGTGGTTATTCTTACGTTCTTCACTCTCCGTATGTTGCGTATATCTAGGTCTTGGGGGCTGATTGCTTGAATAGCACAGTTACAAACTCAATGACCCGGCCTTGATGCCTATGAGTTATAAGGGCCGATTGCTCGCAAACGAGCACGGCTGCAATCTTATAACCGGACAAAGTAGCCAACTTTTCTTGACTTTTCTTACTTAAGCTCAATGTGACTCGCACTAAAGTGGCATGATTTGCTCGCTTACGATTACAATCAGCCATGAAGCCCAATGGGACTTGCCTGACCCTATTTTCGTATAGATGTAACAACATGATATCCACGCGAAAGCCGGCTTATAGTACAAGATAGTCAAAAGGGTCATCCAAACCACAAGTTATGAAGTGTACAGGGCTAACAGCAGGAAACTCAATGTTTATCAAGCATAACTTCAGTACCTATGTGAAACGGCTCCGGGTTTGGGCTTAGCAGCAAACAACTTGTTCTATTGGAAAGACCACACATCCCGGACTCGACATTTTTGGTCTTGGGGACTGGGGATTTCAAAAAAGGAAAAGTTGTTCAGTTGCTTAAGCTCAAAAAACCCAAACATCCGAGTTTTGGGGACTTGGGGACTTAGAGAAAAGTCCGCTTGTCAAAATCCATGAAACTCGGAAACCGAGTCTCACAAAAGGAACCATAAAGAAAGTCGGATATCAAGAACGAGTGGGCTCAAAGATGGATAAATATAAAATCATCCCAATATTCAGAAGAGGCACAAGGCGTATCAAGAACTTAAAGTGCATTACAAATTTGGGTACCAGCATCAAAGGTGCACAGGTGCATCATCAAGAAATAATTGTTTAAACGGCCTATTGACCGACTGACGCATACGACACAGCATCAGGTAGCAGGTATCACTCGGTATTTTGGGCTGCGGCGTCCATCTTCTCCTTGCCCTTGTTATTACTATTGGTGGCAGCAGCACCCGGATCAGCAGCAGTGCCGGCTCGCGCAGTAGGAGGGACGACTGGTGTGGAAGTAGCAGGCGCAGAGTCGGCTTCAGCCTTCTTTTTTGCAGCTTCCTCCCTCAACTTGGCAGTTTCCTCCTTCCATCGGGCTAGCATATCGTACGGCTTGGGAAGATCCGACTTAATCGCTTCACCGTCAGCACCATATGAAGGGACAATGGAACTGAGCTCCAAGCCGTCAGCAATCACGCTTGCTGAGTAACGGACTTCTTTCTGGATGGCCTTGAAATCCTTCGAGGAAAACTTGGACCCATCACGGTTGAATTCCGGAAATCCGATCATCAGCTTGGCCGGCTCAAGCTTAGGAAAGTAAGCCTTAGCCAGGGCAAGCTCCCGGGTTACCCCAACCCGGCAAGACGAACGCTTCCAATGCCAAATCCACTCGGGAATGGTGGAGCAGGCGTCCAGCATCCTCTTCAGGTTGACATGCCCAACACCCGGCCACCGTATTTCTTGAAGGATCCATTTGGTTCCGGCACATAGCTGCCGGATAACGCTCTTGATGGTTTTCAGCTTGGCAATATCATCTTCGTCCGGCATCACTTCATCCGGACCTGCAGACAGAAATGAGAGCACGATTAAGGAAACCCAGTTATTTATCAGAAGGGTAACTCGGATTATGAATATTATGCTAAGAATCATACCGATCAAAGCACGATACGTATCAGCAATCTGAACAGAAAGATTCGTTAGGTTATCTTCCGCTGCATGAGCCCGCTTCCTGTACTTCCTTGTGATCTTCCCACTCCTCCTGGCCTCAGCTTCGGCCGCCTCACGCAAAGCCACCTCCTTTCCAATGAGCTTGGTGGCCTTAGCCAATTTCTTCTCGGATTGGGTCACGAAGGCCTGAATGGAGATACATGGAAATATTAGTTGGACATACTATGGAGTTCCAAGCAAATTATCAAAGAAATTCACTCGGAACTTGGGGACTAGATAAGGTTACAAGCAATATTATTCGGGTTTACCTCGTGTTTAGCTATTAAAGCTGCCAAGATATTCTCCTCGTCAGCCTTCAAGGTGTGCAGAGCATCGAGCATCTGGGCAAATGTCATATCTTCGGTCCGGACACCGGAAGAGCCGGCAGCTTGGTCGCTTGACCGGTGAACTTTCTCCGGCTTTGGGGTCGAGACCCGGACCGTCTGGGTATCCGGGTTGGGAGAACCCATTCTCGTGTCCAGGACCTCAATATCCTCATCCACGGCCTCAGATGACTCTGAAGACCCGGCGGCTTGGTGAACTGGGTCGCCCAAGGGGCTTTGTTCCTGGTCGTCTTTAACCCCACCGCCGGTCGCAGCGTCTACATTATCAGCCGGCCCCTCCGCTCTCTGGTCATCCGTTCCCCGGATATCTGTTTCCATGTTCTCCGGGTCACTAATAGTGACTTGAGCGCTAAGGAAAAAAGAGAAAAGCAGTTAGCAATGGTGGTTGAAAGTTATCAAGTATGTAAGGGTATCATGCGGTAGAGACTTACCCGGTATTCACCGCGTAGTCCGGTGGAAGCTCGCTGCTGGAAGCGGACGAAACTGTTGCAGGAACCGATAGTGGGACTCAGAACTACCCGGCCAGGGGATGGTTGGGAGAAGGGTGGTGCCGAGGAGAATTGGAAGGACGAGGCGGAGGAGTACTGGCATGATGGACTGGGGAGGTGGAGAGGCCCGGGTTAAGGGGACCCTCACCCGGAGAATTCCGAGTTACCCTGCGCTTGGCCGGAAGAGAATCCTTCAAGTATGACGAGTTCGACAATTGATGGTTAAGTTGGCGCATGTTATCAAAGGAGTAGGGTTTTGAGGACATAGAGGAGAAAGGAACCTTGGACACTACCCCTCTGGCCTTCCTTTTGGTTCCGACTGCTAATTCTTGGTCGGACTCCGTAGCCTCCGGGTCATCCTCGTCCTTCTCATCCTCGTCTTCCAGCCCTGCAAGCCGAGTATGTATCAATGGAAAAAGTTAGGTGGGAGGAAATGATGCAGGTAAAGGTGACACAAGATCCGGGTAAATACCTTCGTCATTATCAGCCGGCTCATCTTCTTCTTCCGGGTCTCTGGACGAGGGGGAGGTTTCAACTTTCCAGAAAGCATCATCAGCCTGAGACAAAGAGATGAAAGTAAGAGCTAGAAGCAGTATCAAGTCAAGGTGTGGAAATAAGCTTATGAGTATCGGAACTTACCGCTGGAGCCGGATTTTCCCGAGTGAACGGAGGTAACCCGGTAACGTTCTTTATCACTTCCAATTTTTCCGTCAAGAATCCCTTGATGGTTTTGTTGGTATCGCCGGCCGCGAAGCTCTTAGTGGAGTACCGGAGCGCGTCGGTGGTGTGCCCCGAGTACTCGCACATTAGTTTGGTGCGGATAGAATTGGGTTGGATCCGGAAATCAACCCAAGTTTTCACTAAATTGAGCCCAAGAAGGCCCTGGGCTGAGAGGACGGCTATTCTAGCTAGCAAGGGCTGGATTGCCTCCCTGTCCGAGTCAGGGGCGAAAGCATTGAAAGTCTCAGAAATGTCAAGAAGGCCCTCTGAGTAACCCGGCAGTTTCTTCTCGCCGGGCGGGGAGGTGTCGTGGCAGTAAAAGAAGGATAGTTGCCAGTGTTTAACGTGGGAATTCAGATTAAGGGTTGGCATTGGTGAGTTTTTGCGGCGTTGGATGGATACCCCACCGCAAGTGAGAAGTGCCCCGTCACCGCTTTCGCGGCACGGCTTGCACTGGAAAAGTTCAATGAAAAGAGTCAAACTTGGCGGAGTGCACAAGTATGACTCGGACAAGACAATGAAGTGAGTAATATTCAACATAGAGTTAGGCCCTATGTCAAATGTCCTGAGGCCATAATGGCTCAGGACCTCACGAAAGAAAGGGTGACCCAGAGGACGGAATCCCCGGGTCACGTGCTCTATGAAACAGATTACCTCGCCGTCGGCGGGTGTGGGCCGGGTCTCGCCACCCGGCGCCCTCCAATGAATGTCCTTCTGAGAGGGGAGAACCCCCAACTCGTCCAGCTCTTCCAGCTTGGCCTTTGTGACTGTGGATCGCCCCCAATTGCCGGATATGGATTGGGTTGTCTTCGCCTGGGCCGGCTGTTTCCCTTGCCTTTTGGGAGCCATGGGATCAACCTGCAAAACACAAGGAATAAAAGATACAGGAAATGAGACTCGGAAATACCGGGTTACTCGAGTATGTGCACGGAGTATCAAGAGGATATGAAAACTAAGAATTATCCGGGTATCGTGCCGCGAAGTAAAGATTGCAAGGTATCCGGGTATCAAGTATAATTATAGAAACTATTGGTTACTTACGTATTGAAAGGTGTTTGAGGAAGACGGATGATTGCCCATGTATCTACTGCAAGCAAAAGAGCTGGAAGAGGAGGATTTTCCGGGTGTCAATGACATGCGCGGAAAATTGGGGTGAAATGGATCTAGATCGGAAAACTTGCGGACAGTTCTACGAAGAAACTGATGATTAATAATGGTAGGAGGGTGGTGTGAGATCGTCAATCATGCTATTGGACGAACTAGCAAGCGTCTAAGTAATTTGATCCGGCGCAACAAGAAAAGCGACCCGCGGGTTGATCTAGATCCAATCTAGAGTAAATCAAAAATTGCAAGGTTGGATTAATGAATACAAGGAACTTACTAGAAGAGATTGGAGTCTAATGTAATGGCGGCAGATGGCGCGGTTTGAATGCCCCTTTGCAGCTCTCGATGAGCAGGATGAGGGCGCGGTGGCGGAGCTTGGTGGCGGCGCGGAACGTTTCGAGGACGAACGTAGCCGGCGGCGGTTGTGTTCCGGTGGCGAGCTTGAGATTCCTGTGGTAGTGTTGCGTGAGCGCGAGAGGTGAGGAAGGAGAAGGAGTTGGAATGAAACGTTGGGATCTAGATTATCTTTTGGGCACCTATTTATAAGGTGCGGGCGGATAAACCTATTCCAACGGGCAGAAGCCGGCAATTTCGGGATAAAGGTTACCTGCACGGATTTTGCGAGATATGCTTTAAGTGCTGACCGAGATATCCGGACAGAGATAAGAAGGAGATATTCTCCGCAACACTAGGGGCAATTCTCG
This sequence comes from Alopecurus myosuroides, assembly GCA_028641055.1. Classification (NCBI taxonomy): domain Eukaryota; kingdom Viridiplantae; phylum Streptophyta; class Magnoliopsida; order Poales; family Poaceae; genus Alopecurus; species Alopecurus myosuroides. The sequence continues at coordinate 95,579,694 of CM054060.1, forward strand.
AGTAAAGTAAATCAGATCTTTAAACATTCTTATCAGGGTGTTGACCCGGAAAAGCTGAGCAAAGGACTTGGAGAAAGCCGGGTTATTATATGGCCACCTTGGAGTTAGGCCTAGCTGTTTATTAAAGCAATTTAACCCGGCCTCCATTGAATTTGTAAGTTTGATAATTTTGCAGGGAATAGCGTGCGCTTCAAAGAGAATCTCGTGAAGCCCAAGCTATTCTGGGGACTACTGATGGAGGGATGATAACCCGGTAGGCCAACACCAAGGTATAACCCGGCCCAATGGACGCTGCGCAAGATCCGGCTAAGGATAAAGGAGCTTCTGGAAGGCCCAATTTCGTAGGCCTCGTAACCCGGATTGTGGGTTACGGTAAGGAAAGTTAGGGTTTTTTGTATGCGGTGTCCGGGTAGGGTTCAAGGTGCGCCTTGGAGGGCAAGCCAGGGGGTCCGGGTGCTTTATAAACCGGCCCCTCGGTCTAGTTTAGAGATCCAAGAGTTCTAGCCATATTGCTTGATATCGAGCATCCAGTGTAACACGAGAGTTGAGTTAATATATCGAGATCGGAGACTCGGCGACTTGATTGCCGGCTACCAGATCGAGTACCATCATGTTTTCCTCTGAGCTAAACCCTCTCCCAAACGCCTGTGTCGTCTTGCCCCAAGATCAGTTACCCCCGGTAACGTCTGCAGTGATTATCCCACGACAGACCGGGAAGCTTCATCTTCAGATAGGCCGCATGGGTTGAGGCCATTAACTTGGTGAGAGCAGGCCTGCCGAGTAGAAAATCGTAGGGGCTCTGAAGATCAACCACCTCAAACTGCAGGCACTCGGTTCGGCAGTTTTCCCTGGTGCCGAAAAGCACATCGATCCAGATGCGACCAATAGGAGCACAAGATACTCCCAACACAATGCTGTGAAAGGTGGTCCGGCTGGGTAGCAGCATGTTCTCGGCTACTCCAAGCTTCTCCATGGTATCTCTGTACATGATGTTTATGATGCTCCCGTTGTCGATCAACACTTTTCTGAACTTCACATTCTTCTTGGACCCAAAGAAGGTAGGGTCCACCACCAGAGCATATGTACCCGGGTTGGGAATAACCTTGGGATGATCAGATCTAGACCAGATGATGTCCTGGTCGCACCAGTGCATGTAATCCGGCACGGTCGGCATCACTGCATTCACATCCATCGCGCGCCTATACTGGAACTGCTTGTCATCCGGCTCGGTGGTGAACACCATGTAGCTCTCATGATATTCCTGGTACGGTCTCCACCACCATCATTGACGTTGTTGTTGTTGACATTGTTGTTGTTGTTGTTGTTCTGGTTGTTTTTGCGGGTGAAGTAGTTGCGGTTTTTGTTGCGGTTGTTGTAGTTGCGGTTGGCTCCCTGAGCCACTTGATTCACATTCTCCCTCCTCTGGTTCTCGTCTGGCCTGGGAGCGGCTGCTCGGATAGGCTGCACATTTGAGCCCGCGAGCGGAAGAGGAGGAGCAGGAGCAGGCAGTTTGCCAAATCCTTCGCTCTTGATGCGATCCCACCAGCTGCACTGCCGAGTTGTATTATTGGATGGCCTACTCGGATGCCGAGTATGGAAGATGCAAGGCCCATCCTTCATGGTCTCAAAGATAAATCTCTGAGCGGCATCTCCGGATTCTTGGGCAGCATTGCCTTGCTGGGGAGCGTTGTACTACTTCTTGAAGTTCTGGCCCTGATTCTGGTTTTGCTCATACTGGGCTCCAGCAGTTTTCTGCCCGTGGCTGCTCCCGGCAGCCGCAGTATCCTGCTTCACATCATTCACCCGCTCCGAGCCATAGCGGGCATCAGGGCAATCATCTTGGCGCTTGTTGCGGAAGTCTTGGCAGTCATTGCGCCGGGTACTATCTTGGTTTCTTCTTCTCAGCTCGAAGGAATTGAGCAGAGGTTGAGTAGGGTCACCAGGTGCATACATATCAGCGATCTTGATCGTCTCGGCGAGCGTACTCGGCATCTCCCTCTGTAGCTTCTGCCACAACATGCTGCCATGCCTACAGCCTTGGGCAAACCAGGCAATCGCCTATAACTTGTTCACACCTTCACAGGTGTTCCTTAGCGTGCTCCACCGAGTAAGGTACTCACGGTCAGTATCCTCTTCCCTCTGCTTGCATGCCGAGAGCTGTTGCGGCCTATTCGGCCTCTTGTAGGTGATGGTGAAGTTGCTGATGAAGGCTTCCGAGAAGTCGTGCCAACAGTTTACAATGTCCATTGGCAAGTTGTTGAGCCAAATCAGGGCAGGGCCCTCCTGCATCTTGGGCACATATCTCAAAGCCCATCTTCTGTTACCGCTTGTGATGTGCATGGAGGTGACACAGTCGTTCAGCCAGTCATCCGGCTTGGTGCTTCCTTCATATGTCTTGGTTCCCCTTGCCAACTGGAACTTGGACACATCGGGTTCCCCGATGATCCTGGAACCATAACATCTTGGCCCTGGTGGGCCTCTTGCTTCTATCCCTTCAGACCGGTAATTCCGGTCCAGCTTGTATCTTGCATCACTGGGCTCTAGCATTCTTCCTCCCAACCGAGTAGCAATATCTCTTGGGTCGGCGTACCCGGCTTGCTCATTGGGTTGGCCGCTGCCACAACTGCGTGTGGCTGAATCACTTGCCGAGCCGGGTTGACAGCCTGACGCCGAGATGGACCATCTCGGTTTCCTCCTTGTCCCTCTTGGTGAACTCGGGCGGCCTGATAGCCAGTACATGCAGCATTGTGTTTTTGGCGGGGCTGTCGCTCTACAGCGTGCTGTTTTCCAGCGACAGCCGGGTCGCACACCAGCATCTGTTTGTTCTTCCCAAAGTTCACACTCTGGGCCCTCTCACCACCGGGAAGTGGCGATGAGGCCTCTCCTACGGATCTTGCCCCATGCGAGTGAACAACATGGGACGCACCGGCTCCCGGGTTGGCCTGCCGAAAAGCCTAATTCTGCCTGCCTGCCTCTAGAACCAACTCATTGAGCCGGTCATGCTTCCTAGCGCGACCTCACCAGTGAGATGCGGCAACTCGGCCGCGACTGCCTCCGTAGCTCTAAGTGTTTTGGCAGGGGAGCTGTATTTTGGCCTACCAGCAGTGGCTAAACTAGCCGATTTGCTAGCAGCCCTACCATCTCTAGCTAGCTTAGCACCTAGGTTGCGGCAAATGACTCCTATCTTGCTAGGATTACTAGATATATGAGTAAAACCATGTGCTCTATTGTACTCGTTTTGATCCAGGTTAAGATCAATCCTAACCTTCTCCAGCTCCTGGGCCTCCTGGAGCAAAGCTTGACGCTGCTGCTCGAGTTGCGCCCTCACCACGGCTGGATCCGCGTCCGCGGCGAGAGGCATGCCCAGCTACTCGGCAACGCCAGCACGAGCAGCCGGTACCGCAGTTGACGTGGAATGGTCCATGTAGCCCGGTTGATCCTGGGGCATGTCGTAGGGCTTGTGGCCCCTGCGAGCAGCCGGCTCGTCGACGACTTCACACGTAGCGGACGCGCCTTTCCCGGCATCGATAGCCGGGCTGGTCATCATCACCTCCACGCTTCCCACAGAGCAGCCAGCCGGCTTCCCGCGGACAGCGAGAACAGCGGGAGGGTCCTCAGCGACGAGCACCTCCTCAGGGTACTCGCGGATGATGGTGGTGGTGATGTACACCAAATGCGCGCCGAAGGAGAGGACGGAGCCGCCTGCAGGCACGGGCCTGCCACCGAAATCGCCACATTGTCGGTGTCAAAGTCGAAGGAGCCGAATCTGTGGACAAGGACACAAACCACGCGCTCCCCCAACGGAGAAACGGGTCCCGTCCGGATATGCTCCCCAGCCGGCGCCGCTGCTGGCCCCATGGTGGGCGCCAACTGTCGTGGTGTGGAGAAGACAGATAACATGGGATGGCTTAAGTTTGGGGCCGATGGACGCTGTAGGTATCCGGGGAGGGATCGCACGCCGAATAGGCGCGCTCAGAACAACTGCAAACACCACAATCTTCCTAGGTTCGGGGCCCTCGTATGGAGGTAACACCACTACTTCTGTCTATCTCTCTGTATTATGCTCTGCCGAGTACATAAGTTACAACCTCTCAACTACTTGCCCTCTGCCGAGTAGCCAGTTCTAAGCTCTATCTATGTGTGTCTAAGTCAAAGAACTAGTGATCGGGCGACCAATTGTGCGACCCTCGCGCAGGAGGGGGCTGGCCACCTTATATACTCGTGGCCAGCTAGTATTTTACAGATAAAAGTACCAATGGGACTTCTCCACTGTGACAACGGCACATGCCTCCATGTTCCCACTGACGCCGGCGCCGAAAGTCTCCGCGCCTTGCGGCTGACAGGTCTTGTCCACCCTGTCAGCCCCTTAGGGTAGGTCACTGACATGTCATGTCCCCCCTGTCAGTGACGGGACATGACAGCTACCAACCCGTATTGTTCCCACGTATTAGTGCGGATAACCAGGCGCCTAGTATATTGAACCACACGCCGGTATGGCCCCTGGATACGCGGGATCTTCCACAACACCTCCATTGACTTTGTGCCCAAGTAGAATAACCTCTTGTCTACCCGGATCACCCGAGCGCTACCCGGCTGATCCAGAACGACACTTGTATCTCCTCTTGGTCTTCAGTACTTGCTTCCGAATAGCGCCTACCGTATACCCGACTATCCGGGTAACCGCCTACTCGGTCGAACCGTATCTGAGCGCTGTTTCTCACCTGCCTTACCCCTACTCAGGGGTATCCCCCAGAAAAAGAGGGATAAGTATTCTTAGGTCTACGGGATTTGCATGGGTTTGGGCACAAGCATATGCTTTTATTATTCTTTGAGAGCTTGTGTCCATTTAGTTATGTTTCGTGAACTATTTTTTATTTGTCTCATTTAAACTATGTGTGTTGTGAGATTATGGTTATCTTGGATTATCTATGATTATCTATTTTCAATGTTGAGGATATTATATATTATTGTGCTTCGGTATTCTTGCTATTATCTCTTCGCACAAGGTATCTCTTTCAAACTTCCTCGACATATTGGTTATATTGTTTACCTTAGCATGTTTGTATTACTCGTTGGAAATTACTCTCCTCGTGATATTGCATTTTTGCATTTGAGGCAAACAAAAGATATGCATATGGATAGGAAAGAAATTTCCATCAAGTAATACAAATATGTACTCGTAAAGGTTTTATTGCAAATCTTAGTATTGTCATCTAACACAAAAAGGGGGAGATTGAAAGTGCATTTCGTTTTCCTGTTGTTTTGTGTGTTAGTTAACAATACTAGGTACATTATTTATCGAGGTGCTGAGTGCGCAGGTGTTATCTTTAACATCCGCATCGATCACCAAAAGATCGGTGAAGATTGGCCATTTAGATTTGGGATAGAGAGGAACCGGATTATTCTAACCGGATTATTCCAGGGAAACCAGATATTTCGGTTAGGATGATCCCAGCCCAGTTTGAGACAGAGATAAGCCGGATTATTCGGATACAACCGGATATTCCGACTATGGTAGTCTTGGCTCAAAATCGGCTAAGGAATGTAAGTTTGGAGTCGCAGAATCCAAGAGCCGATGTGGGACATAAGCTAGCCGGATTATTGCAACCGGATTATTCACTTCCAATCGGATATTCTGGTTGAAGTCAACGCAGTCGATTCCAGATCTGAAGAAAGGAGCTGATGACGCACAAGTATCGGGGGTGTATCATAGTACTTTCAATAAACAAGAGTGTCGAACCCAATGAGGAGCAGATGGTGTTGACAATCAGTTTTGATGAAGGAATAAATGTAAATACTGGAAGATAAATTTGTATGGTTTTTTGATATTGCAGATAAATAAAGTGCGAGTTAATAAAATGCAGTAGTAATAATTGCAGCAAGTGTCCCAATCATTTCTTTTGCAAAGGACAAGCCGGTGGGTTTACTTATGATTAGCAAACGTTCTCGAGGACACACGAGAGGTTTCTGTCAAGTGATTTTGTTCCATGCAGCTGAATAATTTTAGGTGTTTTGATAAGTGTTGTGTGGGTGAACCTATGCTAATGTACCGTCCCATCCAAGACTAATACATACTTGTGATTATAACCCTTTGCAAGCATCCACAACTACAAAAAAAGTAATTAAGAAATAAATCTAACCACAGCTTTAAACTCCGGGATCCTACGCTCCCTTGTGTAATGGTTTCCTAAAGGGGGTTTAGGTTTGTGTCACTCCGGCAACCCCACAATTAGTAGCCAAATACACGATGCATTCCCCTATGCCCATAAATGGTGAAGTATCATGTAGTCGAAGTTCACATGACACCACTAGAAGAATAACACCACAACTTAAATATCAAACTTTAAATATTACTCAACATTACTTCACTACTAACAACTTGACTTCTCACATGTCCTCAAGAACAACACGAACTACTCACAAGACATCATATTGATCATGATCAGAGGTGATATAATGGATAATAACAATCTGGTCATAAAGTGCAAACACCGATAAATCTCACAAGCATCAACTACTAACAAGTAATCCACACCGGGAGAGAGATCTAATGCAAAACAACGATAGACGCCCCTAATTGTTATAGCGGGATGACGGTGGATGATGAGGGTGATGGTGCTGGTGGTGATTATGATGATGATGATGACGATCTTGATGATGCCCGGAGTGATGGCGGCGATGATGGCGGTGATTTCCCCTCTCCGAAGAGGAATTTCCCCGGCAGATTTCTTCCTGCCAAAGAGCTTTTCTCTCTTCGGTAATTTCCGCCCCGAGGCGGCGGCGGAATAATTCTTCGACGATGGTATGAGGCTTAGGGTTTCCCGGGGGGACAAGTACGCAAAAGATATCCTCCAGAGGTTGGCCATGGTGGCCACACCCCTAGGTGGCATGGCCAAGGGGGGCGCGCCACCTCATGGTGTGGAACCCTAGTGGGCCCCCTCTGGCTCTTCGTCTGGCTGGGTTCCTCCTCTTAATTTCTAGGACACCCCTGGTGTCCCACTTCTTCTTCTGATCTTCTAAAATATGGTATCCCGGCGGTGCTTTTTCCATCAGATTCCTAGTCCTGGTGCTTATTCTCCAAAAATTATAAAACATGCAAAATAAGATAAAATAACATAAGAGATGCATCATAACATGAAATATATCGACGAATAATAGAAAATTATGATATAAAATAGTGATGCAAAATGGACGTATAAACTCCCCCCCCCCCCCAAAGCTTAGACCTCCCTTGTCCCCAAGCGAAACTGAACTCAGTAAACATGACCACATGTTTATGGAGCGAAGAGTCGATAAATAAAATACGGACAAAAAGCATCACATCTATCTATGCACCAATCATTATAGACAGCAACTTCCTCTCATAAAACCTAACTTGAAACGAGTAATGGTAGTCACAAACAAAGATGCAAAAGAGAGAATCAAAACTGGTAATGGCAAACTTCATTCTTGGTCAGAGAACATTTAATGATATCCTGTTTATCTTAGGTGAAGTATTTATAATAAGGATCATCTTGTAGAGCTTAACATGTTTAATTATAACAATTCTTTTACAGCGATTCATAGCTTTTCAAAGTATTATTTATTCATATAATAAAGCATGTGCAAAACAAAGAAGAATAGAAAACATGATTGAATAAATCAACATATAGATGGTGAGATCACAACAACTCAAATGCTTGCTGGAGACAGAAAGAAATGGGTTTACTGACTCAACATAAATGTAAAAGATATGCCCTTCGCAGAGGGAAGCATGCATCACTCATGTGCTAGAGATTTTATTTAATAAAACAGAGGTATAAAAGTTTAACACTCCTCCCATCCATCTTACACAAACCATGGCTAATCGAATTCTCGGGTGCCAGCCAACAATCACAAACCGTGGAGGAGTGTCTATATTTTAGGAGAGGTGTATGCTAGTGTCAACGAATGGTAAACAGAAAATACATTACGTCACAAACCAACTAGACTTCATAAGAGAGGCTCCCATATGAGGGACGCAACTGGTGTAGAAGTTCATCCCTCATTCTCTTTTGTTTACATGATTATGCTTTAACTGATAAATCAGGGGAAAAATAGTGAAGAGAATTTGTGTATTAGTTTTGGGGCTGGGCACCCCGCTGCCAGCTCTTCTAGCATTTGGATAAGCGGATGACGCCACTAGTCTAGTGTGACGTCCCGGGATCGGGCACTATGCAGATTTCAGCATTTCCGCCAAAATCCGCATAATAACGGATTTCAGGTTGCCACTTGTGATAACATTACAACAGTTCACGAATAATCCACAACAACAACAGAGGAGGTATATACAAGACGACTCAAACGAGTCAAGGATACAACAGATACAATACAAAGATCCAAATGACAGCGGAAGAAACAACATAGTGCCCGACTACGGACAAGATACAAATTGGACTAAGAGTCCTGAAGATAACCGATGGCGTCCAATCCCTGCCCAGGCCAAGCCGGAGGGATTCCCAAGCTAACGTCGTCAGACTTTAAACCTGTTGACTCCAATGTGGAATATGCAGCCACGAAATGGATTCGTGGGTCAGTACTATTAAGTACTGGCAAGTGGATAAACCATACTCACAAGATACCATCATAACCAATCATCACAAGATACAAATACTTTGGGTACAACGGAAAGGAAGGGATTATTGCAAAGAAGCGGCAGCGGGCTGCACTAACTAACTACAGAGATGCGCTACAACATCCGGCTAAAAGAAAGGGATAAGATAGCGCGACAAAACCAACTATAACTACTCACCAAGCAATACCCATCCAGTGTTACCCCCTACTAAGGAAGCAACCCAAGGAAACTCACACTGTTGATTAAGGTGACATTCATTTTTATGGTGGAGGTAATCTATATTAATAGTCAAGTTATCATCGTTAAGTGTAAGTTATCTGAGTACTTGTTAGCCAGCACTTTCACCAAGTCATCCATAACCGCGGACAACACGGCTTCTCGAGAAGATTAACCCTGCAGGGATGCACCAATTTGGCCGTACACGTAAGAATGACCCGCCAGATGGAAAGGCCCTTCCACCAAGCGAGGCACTCAACACAACCAAACTCTTCTTCGCATCAAGCCCAAAGAACCACGTGCAAGTGAGCGCACGACTAATCAAGCCCCACGAAGAAAAGGGGACCCTCATAGCACTCTAAGAACGTGTCTCCCTAAATGCCGACTACAACAGTTCCACCCTGGCGCCAAGGGTTCGCACCTGCATATGCATGCGGCAAATGGAAAACGCGAACTAAGTGTGGCGATTTGGACGAGATGCGAATCGAATCAAAGTTGCTGGGGGCGCCCATACACGCTTCCCACATGCGGTTAGCGCGCTCATCATGGATCGGAGGACAAGACCCTTTTCCTAATTAAGTTCGACACTAGCAGGCCTCAAAACCACGCCGGGCCTCCTGCCGGTGCCTTATCATCAAATTAATATTACCCAAAACATTAACATGTTGTTGATTGAATTGAACCCCAACTATCGACTAAACAGGTGATAGGACAAAGGACAACAGGACTCGAGCGCAAACAAACCTAAGCATGCAACTACGACACGAGGGCCAACGGGGTAAACAAACAACAGGTAATAGGAAGTGGAAGGAAGGCTATATCATGGTTGCAAGGTAAACATATGATAGGATCGAGACACAAGCATCGAATCATAAGGCTAGCATAAAGACAATGGGAAGAATCGGTAACAAGTGAGGAAAGGCAACATAGGTAGCAAGTGAGTATACTTGCCTGAAATCCAGCAAGTAGAGGTAGTAGAACTTGTCGTTGCTCACATCATCTCAGCGTCCTATCCGCGAAGAAGCCACAAACTAGAACAAACACCGGATGCAACAATTACTTTTACGGCAAAAGATCCAGCATGATCCTATTTTATATGCATGACATGGCAAGATGCAACGGGGAAACAACTTAGGCAATTTAATCGGAACCGGAGTGCGGACAATAAGGATTGGTTCGAGTTATTTATCTAGTCATCAATTTAAATGTTGATTAGCATGGACAACATCAAATAGGTGAGCTAAACCATGTTAAATGGAATTGGGTAACAATTATATTAAATGCCCCAACACATACCATATGTTGATATCAAGTGAACATGCATAAGACAACTAAGGATGCAAGAAACAATATGCAAACATGAGCATGGATGGCATGAGCATATTAAGTGCATTTTTCTGGTATGAAAACATATTTTATTTGTTGGATTTGGAATTAAAATGAGGAAGTTATCAAATTAGCAATTTTAAATGCATTAAATAAATAATTAGTTGTTTTTAGCAATTTAACTTATTTAAAACAGAAAACAAAGTTGATATTTGCAAAGTTCATGAAAAATGGGATGGAAAACATATTTTGTTTGCTGGATTTGGAGTTGTGGTTTGGAAGTTATAGGCATTTGAATTTTAGGGTGCATTCTGCAAAGTGTAGGGACTTGGTTGGAAAAAGCAAGGACCTGGTTGTGGAGAAACAATGCGTGGAGGGAGATCTGTGCTAAACTGGGAGAATCCAGGGGGCTCGATGCAAGAGTTGGATCAGATCGGGATCTCGGGTGAGTTTTTACGCACGGCGGCGCTAGCCACAGTCTATGACTGGCGGGCCCCGTGTCCAGCGGACGCTGACGAGGCACAGCGGGGGCTGTGGTGGCACCCGGGGTCAATGACAGTGGGTCCCGCAAATCGGCTCGGCATAAAATGGAAAAGGTGAGGAGTTTGCCTCCTCCAGGATTCGAACTCAGGCCTCACACCCGGGATGACAGGGAACAGAACCAATGGACTAACTTCAGATGTTTGGTTGTACACAGAAACAAGACAAGATAAACAAAGCAAGGACGGTAACTGAATTTTAAAGAGGAATAAAAAGGCGCTCCCACGGGGGATCGAACTCGGAACCCCGCGGTTCCACGGTGCGCGCAGAACCACTGGGCTAAGCCCACGACTCTTGTTAGCATGAGCAACGCACGGGAGGTTAAGATTCAACTGTCAGATGCGTTTCTGAAGAAGAGAAACAGACTCTGCACGTCCTCGCGACTGACAGACAAGGGCGGCACAGCGGCCATGGCGGCGCAGAAAGGAGGACGGCGACGGGCGTGCAGACGCTGGACGTAGCGGACAGGGACGGGGGGAGGGGTCGCTCCTCGAAGAAACAACGGCGGCGCTCGACTCTGTACCTGACAGCATCGGGAAACGGCCACGCAACGGCGGCGCTCGACGCAGATACGAGCAGAGCGCGACGGATCTACATCCAGAGCAAGGGGAGAGAGAGGAGAGGGGACGGTAGGAGGCCCGAAGGCGGAGACTCACCGTGGGGGGCTTGGTCGACGAGCGGAAGGCGCGGGGAAGACCGGATTCTGACGGCGATGGCCACGAGCGGCTGCTGTGCGCGGGAGGGGAAAAGCTCGACGGCGCCGGCGCCTCAGACGCCCTCCAGCCATGGTGTGGAGACGCAGAGGAAGAGGGTGGCTCCCCGGTTCCATTCCCGCAGGAACCGGGGTCCGACGACGTCCGTGGTGGCCGCGCCATGCTCCCTAAGGTGCAGCCATGGAGGCCCTCCGAAAAAAATTCAGAAAAGTACTAGAATTCAGAGAAGAAAAAGGCATGGATTTTGGGGTGGAGGAAGAACGGCGGCGGTGGAGAAAGGGAGGAGGAACCCTAGGGGATAGGGGGTGCCGGGCACCTACTTGTAGAGGGGTAAAGGGAGGGAGCAGGTGAGGGGGAGCTTCGACTTTTCTCCTCTTGCTGACGCCAAATTCTGTACGGAGAAAGGAGACGATGACCAAGGGCTGGCGTGGTGGGCTGCATCACTGGGGTGGTAGGTGGGCCTTAACAGGCCTGCCTCCCCCAGTTGTTCTTTTTATTCTTTTTTCCATTTTTTTTGTAGAAGGTGTAAGAAAAGGAATTGAGGGGGTTTTTATATAACCAAAAACTATGAAATAAAAACCATGCACTTGGCACTTAAAAAGCCCAGGTGCACAACTTTTCTTTCTCCGAATTTTGAATATTTGGTATCGTTTTGAAATTGGAAAGGATTTGATTGAAATTCACATTGAATGATTTATCTCAACTTTGAACAGTTGAATTATTTATAAATTCAAGTTTGGTGAAACAAATTGAGATGTTATTGTTTGTGATTTGTTTCAAAAACTTTGGCATATGTTTTTGGAATTTTGAATTGGTTTGAGAGACACAAAAAACAAGAATGCAGGAGATGTAATGCAATGCCATGCAAAGAGAGAACAAACAATTGTACTTTTGGGGGAAAATCCCCCGGGTGTTACAGACGACACCACTAACAAGGGATTGCGTCCCCGCAATCCACCCACTAACCCGGGAGGGGAAAGAAGTTCGACTATCGATTCTTCATGCTTCCAGTTGATCTCCTCGACACCACTAACAAGGGCTTCTCGACACCACTAACAAGAGATTCTTGCTCGGAGTGACGACGATGTTCTTTCACCAAGAATCTTCCGATGATCGAAGCTACTAGGTTAAAGGCTCAGAAAACGCCCACCCACGTAGGATCCTAAAACTTTGAAAGATAGATAAGAGAAGGGGCTCCAAAACAAATAAGACCGGAGGAGAAATAGAATAGAGATGAGAAGAAAATCAGAATCCCAGTGAGATATTTCCAAAAATAGTTTTAGCACAAATAGTTTAGACACTCTACAAACACGACCGTTAGCGAGGTTATCCTACAGGCTTTGCGGACCCGTTGCTTCGATAACCATTCGTATCGAAACAACTTTGGGAATCGGAAACCATGCTCTGATACCATTTGTGACGTCCCGGGATCGGGCACTATGCAGATTTCAGCATTTCCGCCAAAATCCACATAATAACCGATTTCAGGTTGCCACTTGTGATAACATTACAACAGTTCACGAATAATCCACAACAACAACAGAGGAGGTATATACAAGACGACTCAAACGAGTCAAGGATACAACTGATACAATACAAAGATCCAAATGACAGCGGAAGAAACAACATAGTGCCCGACTACGGACAAGATACAAATTGGACTAAGAGTCCTGAAGATAACCGATGGCGTCCAATCCCTGCCCAGGCCAAGCCGGAGGGATTCCCAAGCTAACGTCGTCAGACTTCAAACCTGTTGACTGCAATGTGGAATATGCAGCCACGAAATGGATTCGTGGGTCAGTACTATTAAGTACTAGCAAGTGGATAAACCATACTCACAAGATACCAGCATAACCAATCATCACAAGATACAAATACTTTGGGTACAACGGAAAGGAAGGGATTATTGCAAAGAAGCGGCAGCGGGCTGCACTAACTAACTACAGAGACGCGCTACAACATCCGGCTAAAAGAAAGGGATAAGATAGCGCGACAAAACCAACTATAACTACTCACCAAGCAATACCCATCCAGTGTTACCCCCTACTAAGGAAGCAACCCAAGGAAACTCACACTATTGATTAAGGTGACATTCATTTTTATGGTGGAGGTAATCTATATTAATAGTCAAGTTAGCATCGTTAAGTGTAAGTTGTCTGAGTACTTGTTAGCCAGCACTTTCACCAAGTCATCCATAACCGCGGACAACACGGCTTCTCGAGAAGATTAACCCTGCAGGGATGCACCAATTTGGCCGTACACATAATATGACCCGCCAGATGGAAAGGCCCTTCCACCAAGCGAGGCACTCAACACAACCCAACTCTTCTTCGCATCAAGCCCAAAGAACCACGTGCAATTGAGCGCACGACTAATCAAGCCCCACGAAGAAAAGGGGACCCTCATAGCACTCTAAGAACGTGTCTCCCTAAATGCCGACTACAACAGTTCCACCCTGGCGCCAAGGGTTCGCACCTGCATATGCATGCGGCAAATGGAAAACCCGAACTAAGTGTGGCGATTTGGATGAGATGCGAATCGAATCAAAGTTGCGGGGGGCGCCCATACACGCTTCCCACATGCGGTTAGCGCGCTCATCATGGATCGGAGGACAAGACCCTTTTCCTAATTAAGTTCGACACTAGCAGGCCTCAAAACCACGCCGGGCCTCCTGCCGGTGCCTTATCATCAAATTAATATTACCCAAAACATTAACATGTTGTTGATTGAATTGAAACCCAACTATCGACTAAACAGGTGATAGGACAAAGGACAACAGGACTCGAGCGCAAACAAACCTAAGCATGCAACTACGACACGAGGGCCAACGGGGTAAACAAACAACAGGTAATAGGAAGTGGAAGGAAGGCTATATCATGGTTGCAAGGTAAACATATGATAGGATCGAGACACAAGCATCGAATCATAAGGCTAGCATAAAGACAACGGGAAGAATCGATAACAAGTGAGGAAAGGCAACATAGGTAGCAAGTGAGTATACTTGCCTGAAATCCAGCAAGTAGAGGTAGCAGAACTTGTCGTTGCTCACATCATCTCAGCGTCCTATCCGCGAAGAAGCAACAAACTAGAACAAACACCGGATGCAACAATTACTTTTACGGCAAAAGATCCAGCATGATCCTATTTTATATGCATGACATGGCAAGATGCAACGGGGAAAAAACTTAGGCAATTTAATCGGAACCGGAGTCCGGACAATAAGGATTGGTTCGAGTTATTTATCTAGTCATCAATTTAAATGTTGATTAGCATGGACAACATCAAATAGGTGAGCTAAACCATGTTAAATGGAATAGGGTAACAATTATATTAAATGCCCCAACACATACCATATGTTGATATCAAGTGAACATGCATAAGACAACTAAGGATGCAAGAAACAATATGCAAACATGAGCATGGATGGCATGAGCAGATTAAGTGCATTTTTCTGGTATGAAAACATATTTTATTTGTTGGATTTGGAATTAAAATGAGCAAGTTATCAAATTAGCAATTTTAAATGCATTAAATAAATAATTAGTTGTTTTTAGCAATTTAACTTATTTAAAACAGAAAACAAAGTTGATATTTTCAAAGTTCATGAAAAATGGGATGGAAAGCATATTTTGTTTGCTGGATTTGGAGTTGTGGTTTGGAAGTTATAGGCATTTGAATTTTAGGGTGCATTCTGCAAAGTGTAGGGACTTGGTTGGAAAAAGCAAGGACCTGGTTGTGGAGAAACAATGCGTGGAGGGAGATCTATGCTAAACAGGGAGAATCCAGGGGGCTCGATGCAAGAGTTGGATCGGATCGGGGTCTCGGGTGAGGTTTTACACACGGCGGCGCTAGCCACAGTCTATGACTGGCGGGCCCCGTGTCCAGCGAACGCTGACGAGGCACAGCGGGGGCTGTGGTGGCACCCGGGGTCAATGACAGTGGGTCCCGGAAATCGGCTCGGCATAAAATGGAAAAGGTGAGGAGTTTGCCTCCTCCAGGATTCGAACTCATGCCTCACACCCGGGATGACAGGGAACAGAACCAATGGACTAACTTCAGATGTTTGGTTGTACACAGAAACAAGACAAGATAAACAAAGCAAGGACGGTAACTGAATTTTAAAGAGGAATAAAAAGGCGCTCCCACGGGGGATCGAACTCGGAACCCCGCGGTTCCACGGTGCGCGCAGAACCACTGGGCTAAGCCCACGACTCTTGTTAGCATGAGCAACGCACGGGAGGTTAAGATTCAATTGTCAGATGCGTTTCTGAAGAAGAGAAACAGACTCTGCACGTCCTCGCGACTGACAGACGAGGGCGGCACAGCGGCCATGGCGGCGCAGAAAGGAGGACGGCGACGGGCGTGCAGACGCTGGACGTAGCGGACAGGGACGGGGGGAGGGGGTCGCTCCTCGAAGAAACAACGGCGGCGCTCGACTCTGTACCTGACAGCATCGGGAAACGGCCATGCAATGGCGGCGCTCGACGCAGATACGAGCAGAGCGCGACGGCTCTACATCCAGAGCAAGGGGAGAGAGAGGAGAGGGGACGGTAGGAGGCCCGAAGGCGGAGACTCACCGTGGGGGGCTTGGTCGACGAGCGGAAGGCGCGGGGAAGACCGGATTCTGACGGCGATGGCCACGAGGGGCTGCTGTGCGCGGGAGGGGAAAAGCTCGACGGCGCCGGCGCTTCGGACGCCCTCCAGCCATGGTGTGGAGACGCAGAGGAAGAGGATGGCTCCCCGGTTCCATTCCCGCAGGAACCGGGGTCCGACGACGTCCGTGGTGGCCGCGCCATGCTCCCTAAGGTGCAGCCATGGAGGCCCTCCGAAAAAAATTCAGAAAAGTACTAGAATTCAGAGAAGAAAAAGGCATGGATTTTGGGGAGGAGGAAGAACGGCGGCGGTGGAGAAAGGGAGGAGGAACCCTAGGGTATAGGGGGTGCCGGGCACCTACTTGTAGAGGGCTAAAGGGAGGGAGCAGGTGAGGGGGAGCTTCGACTTTTCTCCTCTTGCTGACGCCAACTTCTGTACGGAGAAAGGAGACGATGACCAAGGGCTGGCGTGGTGGGCTGCATCACTAGGGTGGTAGGTGGGCCTTAACAGGCCTGCCTCCCCCAGCTGTTCTTTTTATTCTTTTTCCATTTTTTTGTGTAGAAGGTGTAAGAAAAGGAATTGAGGGGGTTTTTATATAACCAAAAACTATGAAATAAAAACCATGCACTTGGCACTTAAAAAGCCCAGGTGCACAACTTTTCTTTCTCCGAATTTTGAATATTTGGTATCGTTTTGAAATTGGAAAGGATTTGATTGAAATTCGCATTGAATGATTTATCTCAACTTTGAACAGTTGAATTATTTATAAATTCAAGTTTGGTGAAACAAATTGAGATGTTATTGTTTGTGATTTGTTTCAAAAACTTTGGCATATGTTTTTGGAATTTTGAATTGGTTTGAGAGACACAAAAAACAAGAATGCAGGACATGCAATGCAATGCCATGCAAAGAGAGAACAAACAATTGTACTTTTGGGGGGAAATCCCCCTGGTGTTACATCTAGGTGGTTGAAGTCCAATCAACAAGTGGGATAAAGATTCTCTATTGACGTCCTCATAAGCGAAAACCGATGATTTTCTTCGGGAGGTGGTTTCCAAATTTGGGAAACTCAGGTCCTGGTGGAGGGAGGATGCTTGCCCTGTTTGCCCTCTTCTCAAGGTCACTTATGGAGGACATGCTGATATTCTTTGGTCTATTGTTATTCGTGAAGTTCAGAGATATGGAGGTCATGTGGTCTCCTGGACTTGTCCTGTCTTCATTCTGGACAGCGATGCAGCCGACAATCTGCCCGGGGATGAGGATCCCCTCCCTCATGATGGCAACTCGCATCCAGTCTTCGGAGGACCTGCAGCTCCTGTTGAGGAGGCTTGGATACCACCAGTTGATCCTCAACCGCAGCTTGATGGGTGGGGCAATTGGCACAATGAGGAACAGGGAGAGAATCAGGAACAGGAAGATCCTGTCGACCAGCCACCGGAACCTGAACAAGTGCAGTCATCTGTATCTATCCAATTCTCTGGTGCGTCGATTGATTCGATGAATGTTGTGAGGGCAGAAGGACCTGAACACTTTGTCGAGCTGCAGCAACATGTGGAACAGAACCAGTTGTCCATTGTTCCTTTTGTTCCACCAGTTCAGGTGGATGCTGCAGTACAGGATAATGAAGTTTAGATCTTGCAAGTGCTGCTGCCAGATCCTGTGGTGGAGGGGTCCAGATACTTTCTGGAACACAAAGCCAGGATTATTTTTGACAAGAGATTTGAACTCCTGTCCTCGCTGCTTCCTTTGGAGGCTCCTGTTTTTCCTACTGCTCCTGCTCCCCTGCTGCTGGAGTTTAACTCTGTTACCGCTGAGCATGCTGCTTCCAAGAAGAGATCTAGGAAGGTTGCTACCCCCTAGTCCTCGAGGAGCATCGTGTGACGAGGAGTCTAGCTAAAAACGATGGTTTCCACGTTCTGCCTGGCTCTGACAAGCCTGAGCCAAGGAAGAAAGCTAGATCTTATGGTCCTCAGGCTTCTTCGGATGGGGTGCCTCCGATCACACCTGTTGCTGTGTTGAGGAGAGCGGGTAAGATGCTTCAGATTGAAGACTCTAAATTAACTATGGAGAAGCTTGAAGCTGCTCTAAAGAAGCCCACCAGCCCATCAAGTTCTGATGATTAGTGGGCCTTCGTCTTCTTTTTGGGGCCTTGTTGGTCCCTGGAGTGTCTATTGGTCCTTGTTGCTTCATTTTGATATCCTGGTTTCATTTTGTACTATTAAATGGACAAGGTTATTATTATCTGGTTATCTTTGTGTTGGTCATTTATGTTGGCCAGCAGGGTTTATTATTTTATCAATCTTCAATGGATAGTACGACTCCAATGAATTTGGATTGGATTGTGTTTGATTGGAATGTGAAAGGTCTAAATGATAAATCTAAAAGAGAAGTTGTTTATAATAAAATAGAGGAAAGCGAGGCTTCTGTTATTTGCCTCCAGGAAACTAAATGTCAGGATTTTGATCACTCTTTTATTAGGTCATTTTTTCCTAAAAGGTTTGATCAATTTGTTTTTTTCCTTCTGTTGGAGCTTCTGGGGGTTTAATTGTGCTCTGGAATGGATCCATTTTCAATGGATAATTATTGGAAGTGCATCGTTCTGCCATCCACATAAAATTCACTTCAGTCCATAATTTTGTTTCTTGGTTCCTAGTGAATGTTTATGGTCCCTGCAAAGGTGTGGAAAGAGATAAATTTGTTAACTGGCTATATCTTTCAATCCCTCTTCATCAGAATTGGATGATTCTTGGAGATTTCAATTTCATTAGATCTTTGGATAATAGAAATAAACCAGGGGCTGGTCTTAATGATATTTTTATGTTTAATGATGTCATTAGTCATTTGGGTTTATTGGAATTACCTGTTAAAGGAAGAAATTTTACATGGTCTAATATGCAAAAGGATCCCCTTATTGTCCAGTTGGATTGGTTTTTTACATCCTGTCAATGAACTTTGGATTTTCCCAATACCTTGGTTTTGCCCATGTCCAAAATCACCTCTGGTCATTTCCCCTGCACTGTTAAAATTGGAACAAACATTCCAAAGGCAAAGATTTTTAAATTTGAGAACCATTGGATTAATCAGTCTGGTTTTTTGGACTTAGTGACCAAAATTTGGAACACACATGTCATGGCCAAATCGATCACTTCCAGGATCACAGCTAAATTAAAGAATCTTAGATATGCTCTTAAGAATTGGGGAAGGAATCTCTCTCAATTGAAATTACTTATTGCGATGAGTAGTAAAGTGATTCTGTTTCTTGATCAGTTGGAAGATGAGAGGACTCTGAGTGTTCCAGAGTTTAATTTCAGACTTATTGTTAAGAAACACATTAAGAAATTGCTCCCTTTGCAGTCTGAATACTGGAAGCAGAGGTGTACTATTCATTGGGCCAAGCTCTCTGGTGAGAACACTAAATATTTCCATGCGAGAGCTACTAAGAGGTTTAGGCAAAATGCGATTCCTTCCATCTCGGATGCTTCCGGGAATTTACTGGTGGATCACCAGGAGAAAGCTACTGCTTTTTGGTCTTGTTTCAAAAACAGAATGGGTGTCTCTTGTCCACCTGCTGTTACTACTGATTTGTCTCAGTTCTTGCCCGTGGTTGTTGGATTAGAGGACCTTGCTAACCCTTTTTCTGTTGAGGAAATTGAGGGGGTGGTAAAACATCTCAAACCAGCTCGAGCTCCTGGTCCGGATGGTTTCACTGGTCTCTTCATTAATCATTGTTGGAGTATTCTAAAAGATGATTTTATCAAACTATGCAATGAATTTCATAGTGCCCAGATCTCTTTGGAAAGTATTAATGGTTCCTTTATTACTTTAATTCCAAAGACACATTCTCCTGAGACTGTAAATGACTTTAGGCCTATTTCTCTTACCAACACTTGTCTGAAGTTCATCACTAAGATTCTGGCTAATAGATTCCAAGATAAAAAATTTGGATGCATCCATGATAATCAATATGGTTTCATCAAATCCAGAACTATTCAAGATTGTCTGGCATGGTTTTTTGAATACATTTTCTAGTGTAAGCAATCTAAACAGAAAGTGGTGGTTTTCAAGATAGACTTTGAGAAAGCTTTTGATACTATTGAGCACAGTGTCATTCTCCAGATTTTGAGATTTAAAGGGTTTCCTTCTTTAGTCATCAAATGGGTGAAAGAAATTCTTTCCTCTGGATCATCTTCGGTCCTTTTAAATGGAGTTACTGGTAAACCTTTTGTCTGCAAAAGAGGCGTCAGGCAGCGTGATCCTTTGTCACCTATTCTTTATGTGCTGGGTGGGGATTTGCTGCAAAGTATTGTTAACCTGGCTCTTCGGGAGGGCAGTCCTCGTTTACCAATTCCTACTGGAGGAGACTATCCTATTGTTCAGTATGCTGATGACACTTTGGTGATCTTACCTGCTGATTGAGATCAATTATTGTTATTTAAAAATTTGCCCAACCTTTTTTCTCAAATCACTGGGTTAAAGGTGAATTTCAACAAGTCTTCAAGGATACCAATAAATTTATCGCAGCAGGAAACTATTGATTTGGCTTCTGTATTGGATTGTAAAGTGGCTTCTATGCCCTTTACTTATTTAGGCTTGCCTATGGGAAGCACTAAACCATCTATTAGAGATTTTGCTCCACTTATTGACAGAGTTGAGAGGAGACTTTCTGCTACAGTTTCCTTTCTTTCATATGGGGATAGCTTGGTTCTTGTGAATTCAGTTCTGTCCTCATTGCCCACATATTATATGTGCACATTAGTGATACCTAAGGGTGTCATTGATATCATTGATAAAGCAAGAAGGAGGTGTTTATGGAGGAAAGACAAAAACAAGAAAATAGTGAATTCTTTGGCTGCCTGGGATATGGTGTGTAAGCCAAAAAGTAAAGGTGGCTTAGGGGTCATTAATCTACAGATTCAAAACAGGGCTTTGTTGCTTAAATTCCTAGCAAAATTCTATAACTCTGTGGATATTCCTTGGTTTCATCTTGTCAAGAATGCCTATTACTTTCACTCGGTTCCTCATGTTGTGACCTCCTGTGGATCCTTCTGGTGGAGGGGTGTTATGCAATTAGCTGATACCTGGTGTTCTTTCTCTTCTTGCACAGTGGGGAATGGCTATACTTGACTTTTTTGGAAAGATTCTTGGATGGGACAACCTTTGTCATTAAAATTTCCAAGATTGTTCTCTTTTGCCAAGGATCAATTGGCCTCAGTAAGAGATTTGAAATTGTTGACAGATCTTTCGGATGCTTTTCATTTGCCTCTTTCCAATGAAGCTTTCCTTGAATTTGCTGATCTGCAAGTCATCTTCGGAAATGTTCAGGTGAATAATAATGAGGATGTTTGGGCCTGTAATTTTAATAAAGGGGTTTATACTTCTAGTAAAGTCTATCAGTTGCAGTTTGCTCAGTTGCCTGATGATAGGCCTGCCAAGTGGATCTGGAAATCAAAATGCATGTCAAAGCACAAATTTTTCGCTTGGCTGATCCTAGAAGATAGAATTAATACCAAGGACATGATTAAGAGAAGGAACTCAAAGATTGAGGGGACTGATTACTGTGCTCTTTGCAGTAAAAATTTTCAGGAGGACTGGATTCATTTGTTCTTCCAATGTGTTTTTAGCTCACGGATTTGGAATTACTTGCAAATTAGCTGGAGTGATAAGACAGTCATGCATAATCTCTCCAATGCCAAAAAGTTTTTCAAAGGTCCTTGTTTCACTGAGATAGTGATTCTTCCCTGTTGGAACATCTGGAAACAAAGGAATGGAGTTATTTTCAAATCTGAAAGACATTCCTTTATGGGTTGGAAAGTTGGCTTCTTTTTAGACCTCCTTATGCTTAAGCATAGGGTGAGTGCTCCTTTGGCTGCGGATTTATCATCATGGATTAAGACTCTTCCTTAGATAGTGACAGACTGCCTTAGTCTATCCTTCTATGTACATTTGTAAATATCTGTAAAACTCTTTTGTTGGCAATAAAGGGTTGTGGGGGACTCCCCTGCAGTAGAAAATGTTTCAAAAAAAAAACAGGAACACAAAACAGGAGTAATTTTGAAAGTTTTAAAGGTAGCACATGAGCAATTTAATTGGAGTGGCGGTGAAATACCACATGTAGGTAGGTATGGTGAACACAAATGGCAAGGTTTTGGGGTTCAAGGTTTGGATGCACGAGAAGCATTCCCTCTCAATACAGGTTTTTTGGCTAGCAAAGCTCGGTAGCAAGCATAAGAGTTGAGGGAAAACAAAAAAATATACATATGATGAAACCAATCATGCAATCTTCATTGAAAGCCCAAGCGATCTTAACATGTGAATACTAAGTTTACAAGCTAATAGGTATATTCCTCTTTCTTATACTAGCATCTCAAATTATTATTTCTGCTGACCCAAGCTAAGTTTGCCAAAACCAACTAGATTAACTTGATGATCTCTAGAGTGATACCCAATACTAATGACAAGCTCAACCATATGACAGAAATTGAAAACTAAAATGATATGTGCAGAAAGTAAATGATGAAACTTCTCATTAATATTTCAAACCGGAAACTCACACCAATGGATACAACAATAACCAACTAAGGAGAGATACTTCCATACTGCAAACCATCCTATATGATAACCTCTCTACTCATGATATGACTACTGAAAAAGTAAAAAAGATGAAAGATAGTGATGTGATACCGCGGCACTCCCCCAAGCTTGGAACAAGCCGAGGGGTGCCAAAACCAATGACGAATCTATTCTTCGGTGGTGGTGGTGATACACTCTTCTCAAGCAAGGCGTGGAAACGTTGCAGCATCTCACGAAACCTGTCGTTTTTTTCTTGAAGAATCTCTACCTCCATCCTTAAAGCTCGATAGCTTTCGCAAAACTCATCTACAATCCGAAGATATTCCTATACTCCAGGGACGGGACTGATGGTCTTGGTCCCTGCACGCTATAAGAATAAACACTGCTTGATGGCGCCCTTTTTTGCTTCTTTCTTGACGCCCTGATCCATGTTCTTGTGCTTGGGACTTTGGATATCATCTTCCATTGGCTCCTTCCCCTTGTTGTTGTTAACGGAGTCCATGATGCTTCTAAAACCGAAAACAAATCCTGGTAGAAATAGCTCGAAACAGAAACACGAGGAGAAAACGATATACGAACCTCGGGGGATCCGGGGGATTATATAGCAAAAACTTTAATAACGAAAGGAAAGTCCAGGTCGAAACGAGTCAGAGATCGGCTCCGGGGCGCCCACACCATAGGCTGGAGCGGCCAGAGCTGGGCCTGCACCACCCCATGGTGTGGAGCCTCCGAGCTCCGTCTCCGCCTCGTTTCTGGATCATAATTTTTCATATTTTCCAAAAACAGTGAAAATAAAAGTTGGAAGATGTTTCGCGAATGTTTTCTTACCAAAACTGATACCTATTCGAAAACTGACTCTGCAGTTTCTGAAATATGCTTCTTAATAAATTCCTCCAGGGTCATGGCTCGGATACTTGTGAAGTATAATGCTTGGGTCTTTGGCCATTCACCACTTGTGAAGTGTTGTCTTCAAGGGAAACAATTTTAATTATCCCCAAACGATATACCTCTTTGATAACAAAAGGTCCCTCCCATCTCGAGAGTAATTTTCCTGCAAAAAAATCTAGATGAGACCTATGCAATAGCACTTTCTCACCTACATGAAATTCTCTTTTAACAATTCTCTTATCATGCCGCCTTTTAACTTTCTATTTAAAGAGATTAGCATTTTCATATGCTTCACTCCTCCATTCATCTAAAGAACTTAAGTCAAGCAACCTTTTCCCACCAGCAAGTTTAAAATCTCTATTTAGGTCTTTCACTGCCCAACAAGCTTTGTGTTATAATTATAGAGGCAAGTGACAAGCTTTTCCATAAACCATCTTATAAGGAGACATGCCCATAGGATTTTTATAAGCAGTTCTATAAGCCCACAGAGCATCATTTAATTTCTTAGCCCAACTTTTTCTAGATTTGTTAACAGTCTTTTGCAAGATAGATTTGTTTTCTTATTTGATAATTCTACTTGCCCACTAGTTTTAGGATTATAAGGTGAGGCAATTCTATGATTAACATCATATTTAGCAAGGGTTTTTATAAAACCACCATGAATAAATTGAGAACCCCCATCAGTCATAAGATATCTAGGTACACCAAACCTAGGGAAGATAATGTATGTAAGCATTTTTAATGAGGTTTCACCATCAGCAATTTTAGTAGGTATAGCTTCTACCCATTTAGTAAAATAATAAACAACAACAAGAATATGAGTGTAGCCTTGTGAAGGAGGGAAAGGACCCATAAAGTCAAAACTCCAACAATCAAATGGTTCAATAACAAGAGAACAATTCATAGGCATTTCATTATGTCTATAAATATTTCCAACCCTGATTACAAGATAAAACAAACTTTCTAGCATCTTTAAAGAGAGTAGGCCAATAAAAACCTGATTGTAGAACCTTATGTGCAGTTCTATCTCCAGCGTGATGTCCTCCATAAGCACTACTATGACATTTTCTCAATATCTCTCGTTGTTCATTTTCAGGAAAACATCTTCTCAAAATACCATCAACACCTTCTTTATATAAGTGTGGGTCATCCCAAAAATAATGCCTCAAATCATAGAAGAATTTCCTTCTTTGCTGAGCTGTAAAGGTAGGAGGCGAATACTTGGAAACAATAAAGTTAGCATAATCAGCATACCATTGACTCTCTTGAGAGCTCATTTTTATTGCAGCTAATTGTTCAATAGGAATACTATCATTAACAGGAATAGGGTCATCAGGGATATTTTTTAATCTAGACAAATTATCAGCAACAAGACTTTCAGCACCCTTCCTATCCACAATATGTAAATCAAATTCTTGTAAAAGAAGCACCCATCTAATAATCCTAGGCTTAGCATCTTTATTTTCCATAAGGTACTTAATAGCAGCATGATCAGTATGAATAGTAACTTTATAATCAACAATATACTGCCTAAATTTATCACAAGCAAAAACTATAGCTAGGAATTCTTTTTCAGTAGTAGCATAATTCCTTTGAGTAGCATCAAGAGTATTACTAGCATAATGAATAGCATTTAACTTCTTATCTATCTGTTGTCCAAGAACAGCACCTATAGCATAATCACTAGCATCACACATAATTTCAAACGGTATATTCCAATCAGGTGGTTGAACAATAGGGGCGGATATTAAAGCATTTTTAAAAATTTCAAAAGCTTCTCTACAATCTTCGTAAAAAACAAAAGGTACATCCTTTTGAAGAAGATTAGTAAGGGGCCTTGATATTTTAGAGAAATCTTTAATAAACCTTCTATAGAAACCAACATGACAAAGAATACTACGAATACCTTTGACATCCCTAGGACAGGACATTTTCTCAATGGCTTCAACTTTAGCTCTATCAACCTCAATACCTCTTTCAGAAATTTTATGTCCAAGAACAATTCCTTCATTAATCATAAAATGGCATTTCTCCCAATTAAGAACAAGATTAGTCTCCTCGCATCTCTGCAAAACTTTATCAAGATTCTGCAAACTATTATAAAAAGAAGTTCCATAGATGGAGAAATCATCCATGAAGACTTCCACAATTTCTTCACAAAAACCATGAAAGATAGCAGACATGCATCTTTGAAAAGTAGCAGGAGCATTACATAAACCAAAAGGCATACGTCTATAAGCATAGGTTCCATAAGGACAAGTGAAAGTTGTTTTCTCTTGATCAAGCTTTCTAACAGCAATTTGAGATAACCCAGAATAACCATCAAGAAAGCAGAAATGAGTTTTCTTAGACAACCTTTCTAACATTTGATCAATAAAAGACAAAGGATAATGATCTTTCTTAGTAACTTTGTTAACCTTCCTAAAATCTATGCACATCCGATAACCAACCACTACTGTTTGAGGAATAAGTTCTGTCGTGGGATAATCACGGCAGACGTTACCGGGGGTAACTTGTCTTGGGGCAAATCGACTCTGGTGTTTGGGAGAGGGTTTAGCTCAAGGAAAAACATGATGATATGCGATCTGGTAGCCGGCAATCAAGTCGCCGAGTCTCCGATCTAAATATATTAACTTAACCCTCGTGTTACACTGGATACTCGATACCTAGCGATGTTGCTCGAACTCTTGAATCTCCCTTGGTCTAACCCTAGGGGCCGGCTTATATAATATCCGGACCCCCTGGCCTACTCTCCAAAGCGCACTCTGAATCCTACCCGGACACTGCTTACAAACCCTAAACTTCCTTATCGGAACCCACAATCCGGGTTACGAGGCTTACGTTCCTGGGCCTTCTAGAAACTCCTTCATCTTAAGCCGGGTCTTGCGCAGCGTCCTTTGGGCCGAGTTACTCCTTGGCGTTGGCCTACCGGGTTATCATCCCTCCATCAGTAGTCCCCAGAATATCTTGGGCTTCATGGGATCCTCCTTGAAGCGCATGCTATTCCCTTCAAAAATAACAAACATTCAAGTCCACAGAGGCCGGGTTAGGTTGCTTTGATAAACAGCTAGGCCTAACTCCATGGTGGCCATATAATAACCCGGCTTTCTCTAAGTCCATCTTTACTTTTTCCAGGTCAACACCCTGGTAAGAATGTCAAAGATCCGGCTTACTTCACTTGATAATTGATGCTGATATCGTGGAAAGATTTCCTTCTTATCTTGTCCGGATATTGCTCTCGGGCACTTAACGCATATCCCCAAAATTTCGGACGGGTATCCCTTATCCCGAAAATTTTGGTTCCCGCCCGTTGGCCTAGGCTTTCCCACCCGTACCTATAAATAGGCACCCAGGGGATAACCTAACCCCAACGGTCCATTCCAACTTCTTCTCCCTCTCCATCGCTCTCGCGCTTGCGCTTGCGCAACACCACCACGGGGACCTCGAGCTCACCGCCGGAGCAAAGCCGCCGCCGGTTACGTTCGTCCGCGAACCGTTCCGCGCCGCCGCCAAGCTCCACCGCCGCGCCCCTGATCTGTCCGCCGGGAATCGCAAAGGGACATTTGGACTGCGCCATCTGCCGCCGCCGCGCTCTGCTCCAATCTCTTCCGGTAAGCTTCTTGCTCCCATTGATTTAACTTTGTAATTTCTCAATTTAATCTAGATTGGATCTAGGTCAACCGCGGGCTATTTCTTGCCCCGCGCCTGATTAGGTCGCATAATTCCACGCTAGCTCGTCCAATAGCTTGATAGATGGTCATACATCAATCCCCTATCGCCGTTAATCATCAATTTCTCCGCAGAATCGTCCGCAAATTTTTCAATCTAGACCCATTTCGCCCAAATTTTCCGCGGCTGTCATTGATACCCGGCAGATCCACTTCTTCCGGTTCTTTTATCTACACTAGATACATGGGCAATCAACCTTCTTCCATAAATTCTTACCCATACGTAAGTACCCCATAGTTTCTGTACTGATACTCGATACTCGGATAATTTGTGACTTTTGCTCCGTCCAATGATACCCGGATAATTTATAGTTTCCATGTCTCTTTTTGATACTGCTTGCATATATCCGGATAACCCATGATTTCCGAGTCTTATGTCTTGTACCTTTTCGTCTCGTGTTTTGCAGACTGAACCCATGGCTCCCAAGAACCAAGGGAAGCAGCAAGCTAAAACAAGGACGACCCAATCTATATCCGCCAACTGGGCGCGATCCACCGTTACCAAGGCCAAGCTAGAGGAGCTGGCCGAATTAGGGGTCCTCCCCCCTCAGGAAGATATCCACTGGAGAGTGCCGGGTGATGAGACCCGGCCTACACCTGCTGCCGACGAGGTAATCTGCTTCATCGAGCATGTGACCCGGGGGTTTCGCCCTCCGGGTCATCCTTTTTTCCGCGAGGTCTTGTGCCACTATGGCCTCCGGGTGTTCGACATAGGGCCTAACTCTATGTTGAACGTTACCCATTTTATCGTCCTTTGCGAGTCTTATTTGTGCATTCCGCCAAATCTGGCTCTTTTTATTGAACTTTTCCAATGCAAACCGTGCCGCGAAAGCGGTGACGGGGCGCTTCTAGCTTGCGGCGGGGTTTCCATCCAACGCCGCAAGAACTCGCCAATGCCGACTCTCGCTCTCAACTCCCATGTCAAGCATTGGCAACTTTCTTTCTTCTACTGCCGAGACACCTCCCCACCCGGCGAAAGGAAATTGCCGGGTTACTCGGAGGGTCTCCTTGTTATCTCCGAGTCTTTCAATGCCTTTGCCCCTGAGTCAGACAGGGAGGCCCTCCAACCTCTTCTAACCAAGATAGCCGTCCCCTCCGCCCAAGGTCTCCTTGGGCTCAACTTGGTCAAGACATGGGTGGACTTCCGGATCCAGCCCAACTCCATCCGTACCAAGCTGATGTGCGACTATTCGGGGCACGTCACAGACGCGCTCCGATATTCCTCCAAGAATTACCCAGTTGGCGATACCAACAAGACCATCAAGAGTTTCTTGACGGAAAAGTTGGAGGTGATCAAGAACATCGCCGGGTTACCACCGTTTACCCGGGATAACCCGGCCCCAGCGGTAATATCCGATACCTATGCATTTATCCCCACACTTTGACTTGATACAACCACTAATTCTCATTTTCATGCTTTTATCTGAGGCTGATAACGTCTTCTGGAACGTCGATACCTCCCCTTCTTCCGGAGACCCGGAAGAAGATGAAGAGCCGGCTGATAACGATGAAGGTATTATCCGGGTATTCGATCATTTCCACTTATACCATTCCTCTTTCACATATCTCACCTTTTTCCGACTGTATATTCCGAGCTTTCAGGGCTGGAGGACAAAGAAGACAAGGATGAGGGGGACCCGGAGGCCACCGAGTCCGACGAAAGCGACCCTGAACAAGAAGCGATCATTGGGGCCAAGAGGAAAGCCAGAGGGGTGGTATCCAAGGTTCCCTATTCCTTCATGTCCTCCAAACCCTATTCCTTTGATAACATGCATACACTTAACCAACAATTATCCCACTCATCACACTTGAAGGACCCTCTTCCGACTAAGCGTAGGGTGACCCGGAGTTCCCCGGGTTACGATCCCCTCAATCCGGGTATCTCCAAATCACCAGTTCGCCGTGCCGGTTCTCCTCCACCTCAGCCTTCCAACTCGCCTCGACGTCACCCCTCCCCCAACCATCCACGGGCCGGGCAGTTCCGGGTTCCGCTATCGGTTCCTGTGACTGATTCTTCCGCTTCCAGCAGTGAGCTCCCACCAGATTACGCTGTGAACACCGGGTGAGTCTTTGCCGTATGATATCCTCGTATACTTGATAATTTTCATCCAATGCCGCTAACTATTTCTCTCTCTTTTCCATAGCGCCCAAGTCACACTTAGTGACCCGGAGAACATGGAGACAGACAACCGGGGGACGGAGGGGCCGACTGATGATATGGACGCCGCGACTGGCGGTGATGTTGAAGACAACCAGGAACAAGGCCCCTTGGGTGACACAGCCCACCAAGAAGCCGGGTCTCCGAAGCCATCCGAAGAGGCTGAGGACGAGGAGGTTGTGATCCTGGACACAAAGACGGGTTCTCCGAACCCGGACACCCAGACGGTCCGGGTCTCGACCCCAAAGTCGGGGAAAGTTCACCCGCCAGAGGATCAAGCTGCCGGCTCTTCTGGTGTCAGGCCCGAAGACATGACGTTCTCCCAGATGCTTCATGCCCTGCACACCTTGAGGGCCGATGAAGAAAATATCTTAGAAGCTTTGATAGCTAAACATGAGGTAAATCCGAATAATATTGCCTGTATCCTTATCTAGTCCCCAAGTTCCGAGTTAATTTATTGATAATTTGCTTGGAACTTCGCAGCATATCCGACTAATCCTTCCTTGTGTCTCCACTCAGGCTTTCTTGACCCAATCCGAGAAAAAATTGGCGAAGGCCACCAAGCTCGTTGAGAAGGAGGTGGCTCTGCGTGAGGCGGCTGAAGCTGAAGCTAGGAGGAGCGGGAAGATCACGAGGAAGTATAGGAGGAGGGCTCATGCAGCAGAAGATGAGCTGACAAAGCTTTCTGTTCAAATTGCCGATACGTATCGTGCTTTGGCTGGTACGATTCCTAACTTGATAATTATGACCCGGATTCTCATTCTGATAGATAGTCGGATTTCCTTACTTGTTGTTTTTTCCTACTTTCTGCAGGTCCGGATGAAGTAATCCCGGACGAAGATGACATTGCCAAGTTGAAAACCATCAAGAGCACTATCCGGCAGCTTTGTGCCGGAACCAAATGGATCCTTCAAGAACTGCAATGGCCGGGTGTTGGACACGGCAACCTGAAGAAGCTGCTGGACGCCTGCTCCACTATTCCTGAGTGGATTGGGCACTGGAAGCGCTCGTCCTGCCGGGTTGGAGTAACCCGGGGGCTTGCGCTGGCTAAAGCTTATTTTCCTAAGCTCGAGCCGGCTAAGCTTGTGGGCGGGTTTCCATAATTCAACCATGATGGGTCCAAGTTCTCCGCGAAGAATTTCAAGGCCATCCAGAAGGAAGTCCGTCACCCGGCCAGCATGATTGCCGATGGTTTGGACCTTAGTGTCATTATTCCAGCATATGATTCTGACAACAAGGCTATCAAGTCGGATCTTCCCAAGCCATACGATATGCTGGCCCGATGGAAGGCGGAGGCTGCCCAGTTGAGAGACGAGGCCGCGAAGAAGAAGGCTGAGGCCGATTCTGCGCCTGCTACCTCCACGCCAATCGTCCCTCCTCCCGCACGGGCCGGCACTACTGCCGATCCGGGTGCTGCTGCTACCAGGAGTGCCGAAGAGCAAGTCAAGGGACAGGACCCGGCTGGGAAGGGCAAGGAGAAGATGGGTGCCTCAGCCCAAGATGCCGAGTGATATTTGCTATCCACTGTCATCAAATACGTCATTCGGCCCATGGGCCTTTTTAAACAATTGTTTTTGATGGTGCGCCTGTGCACCTTTGATACTACTATCATGGTTTGTAATAGAATTTGAGACTTTAATAGCTTTCGCGGCCCTTCCGGCCTTTGGATGAATCTGATACTTGTCTGCTTTTGAGCTTATTTATTCCTGATATTCCGACTTACTTTATGGTTCCTTTTGTGAGACTCGGTTTCCGGGTCTCGTGGGTTTTGACAGGTGGACTTTTCTCTAAGTCCCCAATTCCCCAAGACTCGGATGTTTGGGTTCTTGAGCTTACTAGCTAAGCAACTTTCTCCTTTTCAAAATACCCAGTCCCCAAGGCCCGAAATTCCGAGTCTGGGGTGTGAGGTTTCTCAAAGAAAACAAGTTGTTTCTGCTAAGCCCAAAACCTAGAGCCGTTTCACATAGGTGTTGAAGTTATGCTTAATAAACTTTGAGTTTCCGGCTATTAACTGTAACATCCCAAGTATGAAAAATAGCCATTAGAATGTTTGCTCTCTGTTATTTTATGTTTTGCATCATGGCATTGTGTTCATTGCATTTGTTTTGCTTGTTTTCCATTTGTTTTCCAACTGTTTTCCTTTGTTTTCCTTTGTTTTCTATTTGAATTTCAAACCAAAATTCAAACCTTTTGTTTCATCCTTGTGATGTTACAATTTCCAAAATGAATGTTTCAAATCAAAACAATCAATTGTTTCCATTAAAGTTGTAATTCCAAACTGTTGTTTTGTTTTTAACAGAAATTCATCTAATACCAAAAACAATTGAAATTCAAACAATATTTCAAATGTTTTGTTCATACTTGCTCTGTTACAATCTTTCCAATTAAAAGGTTCAATCAAAAACACCCATTTTGTTTCCATGAAAATTAAAAAGATCAACTATTAAATTGTTCCCTAATAATCCATTTAATTCCAAATTACTTACAAATTCAAATAAGTTATACAAACAGCACCCAATTTCAAATTATGAAAATCACCAAAATAACCCTAATCATTTGTTCTATTTAACCAATAGGGTTCACCCTATTAAAAATATTGTTTTCAATATTAATCACTTAATAAGCTACTTCTTTCCAATTTGATTTAATTCACAAACAGTAATTTAAATTTGAAACTTTGAAAAACTAAGTTGGCCTTTAGTGGCTATTGTAAAAACTAACCTAACCACAATTTTTCTAAATTTTTCCTAGCCCTAACACTCATCTATTTCTTCCATTTTCCAATTCAGCAAAAAAAATAGAACAAATAATAAAAGAGCAAAGGGAGAGAGAGAGAGCAGCCAGCAGAGAGAGGCCCAGCCCAACTAATTTTTCCCCTGGCCCGATACCCCCTCGTGCCTTCTTCTTCCTCTGTACGGATTGCATCGACTGCATCCACGTATACAGAGCACAGCAGCAGACGGTCAGCACCAACTCCTCCCCCTCCATAAGAACTAACCCGTGCCCTAGGGTTCCCCTCTGCTCTCTTCCTCCTCCTTCTTCCCTCTCCCCCGCCGTTCTCTCCCTTCCCCTCTCTCTTTCTTCTCTGTTGTATCCTCTGTATCTCTGTAACTGAAACTCACCCGAAGCCCCATTCCCTCCGGTGATCGTCGGCGCTCGGGGCCCCCTCCGGCCAGGGAGAGGCCGGGAATGGAGCCGCCCCACCGCGGGCTCCCTCCTCATCACCTCGGCGCGGGCGGGGACGGCCCGGAGCGCCGCCGCCATGCTCCTCTTCCGCCGGCCGCTCCCTGCCGCTGCACCTGTCCGCCCCGACCTCCTCCTGCCTCGAGCACTCGAGGTGAGCGCTCCCTTTTCCCCCTCGATCCTTCTCCCTCTCGCTCCCTCATCTCTCTCCCCTCTCCTTCCGTCCGCAGCACGGCCACCCCGGCGCCACCGAGATCGCAGCAGCAGCAGCCGATCGCTACCCCTTTTCTTCCTCTGTCGTGTGCAGTTTCAGTTTCAGGGAAAGAACCCCGTTTCTGAACCTTAAACCCCCACTGCCCCTTTCCCTATCACAAGTTCAGTTCAGCCCAACTGGTAGCAGCACCCTTTGCGCAGCAGGAGGTGGGGGGTTCGAGTCCCCCCTCCCACAATAAAAACCACACTTTTATTTTCCATTGTTTTGGTCACAGCAACTTCACAGAATCACCAATAGGTCCCTGTTGATTAATTCTAAACCCCTGTAATATTTTTCCTAAGTCCCTAGTGCATATAAAAATGGCCGATTTACACCAAAACTTGTAAAATGCATAAGTAACTCATCCCAACTCCAAATTCAACATTTTTAATATGTTTTCTGTCCCAAATTAAATGCTCTATCCAAATATAAAATTTATTTACTGTTTTGAATATTTTAAATTGGTGAAACATTTGAATTCTTGTTTAAATCACTTAATTTTGCAAAAATCATAACTTGGGCATAAAAATTCCAAATTCCACAAACTAAATATGTTTTCCAATCAACTTTTCATGTAATTTCCAAATATTAATTTTGTTTGCTGTTTTGAATAATTTAAATTGCTGAAAACAACTGTTTCTTAATTATTGCATTTAAAATTGCCAAAATAATAACTTGCTCATTTTAAATCCAATTTCAACAAATGAAATATGTTTTCCATGCAAAATTAAACCACCTTTTCAAATATAAAATTTGTTTCATGTTTTGAATAATTAAAATTGGTTAATATTGTTAAATTCATAACTTGATCAAATTAAATTATTTTTTAACATATAAAATATGTTTTCCAACCATAAAAGTATGAACTTTTCAAATATGAATTTGCTTCAATGCTTTGAACAAATAAAACTTCAAATAAGTTCATGTTTGAATTAAATTCATTTAATTCTTGTTTAAACTTGCTTAATTCATAAGTAATTCATTCCAAATCCTTTTTCAACAAGTGAAACATGTAATCCACCTAAAATTGTGTGTTATTTTCAAATATGAGTTTTGTTATCTATTTTTGAACAATTTAAAGTGGTGAAAACAACAAATGCTTGTGTAACACCTTTAAGGAACCAAAATTCCTTAACTTAATAACTAAAATTTCAAAATGGATAAACCTTATTTCCAATTGATTCTATTGTTGTTATTTTTCTGTTTTCCTCATCCATGCATCATGCTAATCCACTTTCACCTATTGGTTTGTTGTAAAACAATTGTTTCAACCATAATTCATGGGCTTTTCATATGCAACTCAAAGTGCATATGGGTCCATTTAAATTGTGTTACCATGTCAACTAGTTTATATTGATGCATCCATTAATTTGACATGCATCATCCCATGTTTGTGCACTATGCCATGTTATTGATTGTTTATCTTTCTGCATTGTTTGTTTGCTTCTTCTCGGATACACGACGACGTTG
This sequence comes from Alopecurus myosuroides, assembly GCA_028641055.1. NCBI lineage: Eukaryota > Viridiplantae > Streptophyta > Magnoliopsida > Poales > Poaceae > Alopecurus > Alopecurus myosuroides. The sequence goes on from CM054060.1 coordinate 95,613,925, forward strand.
AGACCGACGATACTTACGACACCCCTTCTAAGGATCTAGCTCAGTACCAGGCTACTGGGTTTGCAGGCAAGTATTCACTCACATGAACCATCGTGTTCCTTTCAACATTGGATACCGATACTTTCCGTTGTCTATTCTGCTAGCCCTAGTAATAGTTGTTTCTGTTACGAACCTATCACATGTATCCTTTAACCCTGATATTGCCTCACCTCTATACCTATAAACTTTTGCTTGTTGCCCGTGTCTTACTAGCATGCTTAGGGTTGTTTTGCTCGAGTCTGTTACCCATTACTTTCCGTTACTAGATTACTTTTATGTTCTGGGGGCTCGATGTTTAATCAATCAATCATGCTAATGTTATTATTAATAATAATTTGATGATAAGGCACCGGCAGGAGGCCCTGTGTGGTTTTGAGGCCTGCTAGTGTCGACCCTAATAGGAAAAGGGTCTTGTCTACTGATCCATGATGAGCGCACTAACCGCATGTGGGAAGCGAGTATGGGCGCCCCCCTCAATTTGATTCGATTCGCATCTCGTCCAAATCGCCTCATTTAGTTCGTGTTTTCCATTTGCCGCATGCATGTTTTTGCGAGCCCAGGCCAGGGTGGAACTTTTGTAGTCGGCATATAGGGGGACACGTTCTTAGAGTGCTATGAGGGTCCCTTTTCTTCGGGGCTCGATTAGCCGTGCGCCCAAGGTGCTTTGGGCTTGATGCGAAGAAGAGTTGAGTTGTGTTGAGTGCCTCGCTTGGTGGAAGTGCATTTCCTATCTGGCGGGGTATTCTTACGTGTACGGCCAAATTGGTGCACCCCTGCAGGGATAAATCTTCTCGAGAAGCCGTGTTTTCCGCGGTTATGGACTACTTGGTGAAAGTACTGGCTAACAAGTACTCAGGACAACTTAAACCTAATGATTAACAACCTTACACCCAATGATTAACAACTTGACTAGTAATAGGCTTATTGACACAACAATCTGAACCAACATTAATCCAACTATGTGAGTTATCCTCGTATTGCTTCTTTGGATAAGGGGCGAGGTCCAGGATGGGTTTGTTTGGTGGTTAGTTGTAGTTGGTTACAATACGCGATCTTATCTCCTTTCTGTTAGCCGGAAGTGGTAGTGACTCTGTAGTTGGTTAGAGCAGCCAGTTGCAGCATCTTTTATATCCCCTTTCCTCTGTTGGACCCAAAGCATCTGTGCTTGGTGTTGACGGGTTACACTTTGGTGAACTGTGAGTCTTGCTTGCCGGTACGTTTATGTACTGACCCCTTTGGGGCTGTGGTTTCCGCAGACCTACGTTTCCGAGGATCCCCATGGTGGCTACTACGTGGAGTATGACGCGACTGCTGACGAGTAGATAGCGGACCCGGGCAGGATCCGAGACTTCGTGGATGGGCTCCGTCTTTCCGTTTCGGGCCTCTTAGGCCTATTGGATCTTGTCTGTACTCAGACACTTTTGGATGCTTCCGCTGTGATGTAATGATGTTATGTTGGGACATGTGTCCTCTGGATGATTGTACTTGCTATCTCTGCTCTAATGAGAGCTATTTGCAACTTATTTCAATCTTTTGTGTCGTAGAGATCTGTTGTGATATCACTTGTTCCAATGCCGTTGACGTACCATGTGTGTATGTTTTGAAGTACGTCAACGGAAGTATCTGGATTTCTATGGGATCGTTTGCGCAGACGATGAATAGTAAGAGAATGGTTGTCACACGTTTACGTGTTGGCCTGCTCATATTGAGATGCGGGTGCCGGTATGCCCCGTAAGCCATTTATCTACTGTTTAACGGACTGTGAGTATCCCCTAGAAGTCCGGGTGCGACATTAACCCTGTACTCTGCATAACTTGTGGTTTAGATGACCCTTTTGACTCTCTTGTATTGTAAGCCGGCTTTCGCGTGGATATCATGTTGTTACATCTGTACGAAAACAGGGTCAGGCAAGTCCCATTGGGCATCATGGCTGATTGTAATCGTAAGCGAGCAAAGCATGCCACTTTAGTGCGAGTCACATCGAGCTTAAGTAAGAAAAGTCAAGAAAGTTTGGCTCCTTTGTCCGGTTATAAGATTGCAGCCATACTCGTTTGCGAGTAATCGGCCCTTATAACTCATAGGCATCGTGGCCGGGTCTTTGAGTTTGTAACTGTGCTATTCAAGCCATCAGCCCCCAAGACCTAAATACATGCAACATACTAAAGAAACTAATGCACTAAGAAAACAATAAATAATACTTACCTGGAAGAAAAGTAAAAAACGTAACAGAAAAAATAAAACATGATAAAACATGTAAAAAAGATATATTGCTTAGCCATCTCTTTATTGATACGAGAAAGTTAGGTCAGCACTTAGGTACCCTGGATAGGAAAAGAGTGCGTCTGAAACCTGCTGCCTGTTACATCGTGTAATTCCACTTGTGGGTCTGGTCTATGCTAGGTATAGTAGGGACGCAGCTGATCTACGTTCCATGGTCTTTCTCTCTCTTGCATAGATGAAGTGGTATGAGCGGTGTCGTTAACCGTGGCCGACTCTCCCTTGCATCTATCAAGTAATACGATCCATTGTGCAGATTCCGGCTTATGATAAACGGTCCTTCCCATGGCGGTGATAACTTGTGTTTTCCTTCCTTTGACTGTACCAGGTGCAGAACCAGGTCTCCTTCCTGGAAGACCCGGGTTTTCACGCGCCGGCTATGATATCTCCGCAGATCCTGCTGATATATGGCTGATCTTTCCAGTGCTTGTTCCCTTTCTTCTTCTAGCATATCCACGGTGTCCTGCCGGGTCTTCTCGTTCTCCACCTCGACGTAAGCCGACACTCGAGGCGAGTCATGGATGATATCACTCGGCAACACCGCCTCTGCACCATAAACCATGAAAAACGGTGTCATCTGAGTGGATCTGTTAGGTGTTGTGTTGATACCCGAAACCACTGCAGGTAATTCTTCGACCCATGCACCAGCAGCTCTGATACACGGAACTCTCAATCGTGGCTTTAATCCACGAAGCAACTCTTGATTTTCCCTCTCCACTTGTCCATTAGCCTGTGGATGGGCCACTGAAGCTATGTCAAGCCGGATTCCGTTGTTACCACAAAATTTCTCCATCTCGCCAAGGGACATGTTGGTTCCATTGTCGGTAATTATGCTATGGGGATACCCGAACCGATAGATAATCTTTTTCAGGAACTTGACTGCTGTAATTGCTTCGCAGTTGGTAACTGGCATAACCTCAACCCATTTGGTAAACTTATCGATAGCCACCAAGAGATGTGTCTTCTTGCAAGGTGACATGTGAAAGGGGCCAACCATGTCCATACCCCAAACAGCAAACAGCCAGGTTAACGGGATAATCCGTAGTTCCATAGCCGACACATGGGTTTGGCGAGCGTACCTTTGACATCCGTCACACCTTGCCACCAATCGCTCCGCGTCTGCTAGGGTCGTGAGCCAGAAAAAACCATGTCGATAAGCTTTGGCCACAAGGGATCTTGTGGATGCATGATGCCCACAATCACCTTCATGGATTTCCTTGAGAATCTGTTGGCCTTCTTCTGGTGCTACACAGCGCAAAAAGACTCCTGCTGCACTTCTCTTGTATAACTCCCCATTGATGATAGAATATCCTTTTGCTCGCCTTAGAATTTGTCTTGCTAATACCTCCTGTTGTGGTAACTCGCCCCGTGATAGGTAGGCCAGGAACGGCTCTGTCCACTCGGGAACAGCACGCACTGTGGCCACGAGCTCCAAATCCGGGTCTTGATTTGCCAGTTCTTCCTCAGACTCGGTTTTAACTGATGGTCGCCATAGTTCATCCAGGAAAACATTAGGTGGAACCGGCTCTCTGCGCGAGCCGAGTCTGGCGAGTGCATCTGCTGCCTTGTTTTTCCTTCTGTCTATGTGCTCCACCTCATACCCGGAAAAACATTCGGCAACTCTATCAACCTCTCTGCGGTATGCTGCCATAGTTGCATCTTTTCTATCCCAAGTTCCTGAAACCTGTTGTACCACAAGGTCCGAATCTCCAAAGCATCGTATCCTCTTAATGTTCATCTCCTTGGCTACCTTTAAGCCATGCAATAAGGCCTCATACTCGGCGACGTTGTTGGAACAATCAAAGTGAATCTGCAGCACGTAGCTTAACTTGTCTCCTTTGGGTGATGTTAGCACCACTCCCGCTCCTGACCCCTCGTATTGCTTGGAGCCGTCAAAGTGCATGATCCAAGACTCGGAGTTTGGAGCGATGGTGGGCATGCCTGTATGTGTCCAATCATTAATAAAATCGATTAGAGCTTGATACTTGATTGTTGACCTTGGCTCGTAGTTGATATGATAATCCCCCATCTCGATCGCCCATTTGGCTATTCTACCTGTTGCATCCGAGTTTTTGATGATATCCGACATTGGTATAGAACTAACCACTGTTATGGGGTGTTCCTGAAAATATGGCTTCAATTTCCGGCTGGCCATGAAGACCCCGAAAACCAGCTTTTGCCAATGTGGATAGCGCTGTTTTGCCTCTGATAATACCTCACTGACGTAGTAAACCGGCCACTGGACCGGGTATTCTTTTCCATCTTCTTTTCGCTCGACAACAACCACTGCACTAACCGCCCGGGGCCCTGCTGCAACGTATAGTAACATAGGCTCTTTAGGACCCGGAGCTGCTAGGACTGGTGCCTCAAATAGCTGCTTTTTTAGTGCCTCGAACGCCTCGTCCGCCTCTTGATCCCATAGGAATTTATCAGATTTTTTCAAGAGCCGGTACAAGGGTATTGCCTTTTCTCCGAGTCTGGATATAAACCGGCTGAGCGCTGCTACGCACCCTGTGAGCTTCTGAACATGTTTCAAATTTTCCGGCTTTTTCAGACTCTGGATAGCTTTGATTTTGTCCGGATTTGCCTCAATTCCTCTCTCAGAAACGATAAAGCCGAGTAATTTCCCGGCTGGGACTCCAAAACCACACTTTGTCGGGTTGAGTTTCATCTGATACCTTCTCAAGTTCTTGAACGTTTCCTTTAGATCATCAATAAATGTCTCCACCTTTCTGGTCTTGATCACCACATCGTCTACGTAAGCATGGACGTTGCGTCCAATTTGGTCCTCGAAGCACTTCTGAATACACCGTTGATAGGTTGCGCCAGCGTTCTTCAATCCAAATGTCATGGTCTTGTAACAAAAAGCCCCAAAAGGGGTTATGAATGATGTTTTCTCCTAATTCTCCTTCTTGAGCTTGATTTGATGATACCCGGAATATGCATCCAGGAAACATAATAGGTCGCTTCCAGCTACTACGTCTATGATCTGATCTATCCATGGTAGCACAAACGGATCCTTTGGGCAATGCTTGTTGAGACTCGTGTAATCAATGCACATCCTCCACTCATTGGTCTTTTTCATCACGAGAACCGGATTCGCTAACCAGTCCGGGTGAAACACTTCCATGATAAAGCCGACCGTCAGCAGCCGAGCAATTTCTTCTCCTATAGCTTTCGTTCTTTCCTCATTCATCTTTCTCAAGCCCTGCTTCACAGGTCTGGACTTGGGATCGACGTGCAAACTATGCTCTGCCAGCTCTGTGGGGATACCCGGCATATCGCTAGGCGTCGAGGCGAACACATCCTGATTTGAACGAATGAACTCCACAAGTGCTTTCTCCTGCTCGCTGTCCAAGTTAGATCCTATAGCAAATTGCTTAGAGGGATCACCCTCGACAAAAGCTACCATCTTGGTGTCCTGTGCTGCCTTGAATTTCGCTCTCTCATCTTCAGTATTTGGTCTTTTTAACGCTGTTCTGTCATCCGGGTCTACTTGAGACCGGTAATACTTGAGTTCCTCTTTTCTGCAAGCTTGTTCAGCCATAGCTGCATCTCCTTCGTCGCACTCAGCTGCTATATCCCGGCTCCCATGTATGGTGATAGTCTGTTTGGGACCCGGGATTTTTAGCTGTAGATACACATAACACGGCCTGGCCATGAACTTAGTATAAGCCGGCCTTCCGAATAGCGCGTGATAAGGACTGCGCAACTTAACCACTTCGAAAGTAAGCCACTCGACTCGGTAATTATTCTTCGATTCTCCAAAAGCTACCTCCAACGTGATCTTTCCCTCGGGGCACGCTGAGTGACCCGGCACAATCCCATGAAAAACTGTTGAACTCTTCTGTAGCTCAGACTCCTTGAGACCCATGCGTAGAAAGGTTTCCCAATACAAGATATTTATGCTACTTCCACCGTCCATTAGGACCTTTTTCAGCTCATAACCATTAACTTGCGGTGCAACCACCAATGCTAAGACTCCCGGGTGTTCTATCCTTTCCGGGTGATCTCTTCTGCTCCACGTTACGTCCTGCTCTGACCATCTCAGGTATCTCAGAACAGCAGAGGAAACCGAGTTTACCGCTTGTTTCAGTATCTTTTTATCCTTGTTAGAAGTTCATGTGGTATGCACATGATATTGTCCCAATTGCTTGGGGTTAGCTTGGAAACCTCCAGCTCCCCCTTGGTTGTTACCTGGATTTCCGCCTGCCGGGTTACCAGCTGGGGGTGGGCCGTTGCCCGGGTTTCCACCTGGACCCGGTCCTCCTCCCCGACCTGCACCTCGCATAGCCTTGTTTATCTCCTCATTTTTTCATCTCTGTAGGTCCGCGCACTGCTCCAATGACTGGTTAGCCGGCCTACCGTTCCTGCTGTGCTTTGGACACGCCATTCTGAAGATATCCCAATTGTTACCCGGCCTGGGTGGCCCTTGATAATTTCCTCCTTTGTGGTTTCCAGCATTGAAATTTCCTTCTGCCCTAGGTCTCGAAGACCCGGCTTCTGTGCTAGCGACGAACTCGGAGCCTCCCTCAAACGGGCGCCTGTTCTGGTTGTTCCCATTGTTACCTCCATTGTTACCCGGCGTTGATCCGTTGCCGGTTCTTCCACTATTATTCGTATTTGCTTTTGCTTTCTTGTCGTCGACATCCTCTTCTGTAGTATTCGTTGCATCGTGTTTGTTGCATGCATCCATTAGCTCCCCCATCGTAACCTCCGAAGCATTTAGACTAGATTTCATGCGAGTCAACTTTTGCACTAAAGGTATGTACTTGCACATTTTTGCCATAGCTTGTAACGCATCTTTGGGCTGAATATCCGTGGATGAGTGAAGTATCTCCATAACCCGGCGCACCCAGCTGCGCGCCGATTCTCCCTTCTTTTGGACACATCGCTCTGGGTCATCAATAGTAAATAGCTTTCTGCACGTCCCATGAAAATGCTTGATAAACGCAGTTTTCAACTCCTCCCATGACTTGATAGATCCTTCCGGTAAATTATTGAACCATAACTTTGCTGCTCCTTCTGACATCATCAAGTACATGAACTTGGCTTGAAGATTTTCGTATGCATTGCGAATCGACATAGCCATCTCATAACTGCTCAACCATGTTTCTGGATCCATAGTCGGCTCGTAATTCACAACTTTACCCGGTTCCTTGAATTTGTCCGGATAAGGCTCAGCCCTGATGTTATCCGACAGACACTTAGGCCCAGCGAGATTAGTCAGAACTGGCCTTACTCGGGAAACGTGTGATCCTGCGGGAGGTGCGGCTGGACGCGGTTCGGCTGGTGGCCCATGCACCGCAGACCCGGCCGCGGCCCTCCTGGCTCTGGAACTATCCACGATAGCTTGTGCTGCTGATGCTGCTGGTACTGCCTGAACGCGGGGAGGAGGCGGCACTTGCTGCTGCTCTTCCCTCCGCCGCGCTGAACTTGTCTGGATATTGCCGGTATTGCCTCGTTGCTGGCTGATATATGGTGTCCCATGCATTCCACTTCTGTGATCCGGGTAATTAACTTGCTGTGCCACCGCAGTGCGCAATAGATCTATCGCCCGCCGGGTCTCCTCTGCGTGGGGTGACTCTCTCATGGGGATTTGATTCAGTGCGAGTGTTGCTGCGTACACATTATCTATGGGGTTGTTGTAGTGACCTGCTGGCGTGCGAAATCGTGATGGTGGTGGTAATGTATTGCCGGCAGTGACGCCGGTCTGCAATATGGGTAACCCGGCTTGTATGTTTGACGGTTGTGCTCCTCCAGTTGCAGGTTGCTGTACAGTTCCTTGGTTTGCTGCTGGAATCGGTTGATCCTGAGGTGTGATAAATAGTGTGGCCGGGTTTATGACTCCACCCGTTGCCGGTAATCTGGTCTGATGCCTCTGTCGTACCCTAATTGTTTCTTCCCATAGTCGGGTTTCCAATGCATCCAGCTCACGTTGGCGCGTGGCCATCCCTTGCCTTTCTGCCTCTACTTGCCTTCTCTGTTGCTCCAATGCACGTCGGGCTACATCCAGATCTCTAACACGTTCTGCCGCGTTTTCCGGAGTGATAACTGTGGCTAGAACGATTGGATCCAGAATCAGGTTGTTGTTGAATAGGGCCGGGTGTTGCGGGTTTGAAGGACCCGCCCCTGGCGTCTGGTTTGCCAGATATCCGAACATGTTTGCCTGCAATTCACTATCCGCCGCATGACTGGTAACTGACGCCGATTCTCCGTCAACCCGGGTGAGAACCGGGTTTCCGTCAACCGGACCTTGCTGCTGGGCCAATGCTTGTGCTGCTCCGACTGTGGCCGCGGTCACGTTCCCCTGATTGAGATTGATCGCCGGGGCCGTGTAAACCGCAACCTGGCGCGCAATGCTTGGCGCAGATTCGTACTCTTCCTCTTCGCTGTTATTTTCCTCGTACCGGTCCTCCAGCAGATGCAAGATGGACTCGGTATCATCTTCTCTCATGACCCGGCCACGCGGGGTCCATGCCGGCTCCTCCGGCTGTTCCCTCTTCGTGGGGGGCTCTTCTGTCGGATCTACAGTCCCGACCGATTCTTCTCCATCTGATTGAACGTAGGTGGCTTCCCCTGATACAGAATCAAATCCGAAATCGTCAGGGATTGAACCGGACGTACGTACCATGCCGATGAAGACATTGATCTGGCCGATTGTCACGACAGATCTGGATTCGAGCAGATCCGACTCTGGCCCCCAGCCGGAATCGTCCACCATCTTCTCTCCTTCGGGGTCGGTGTAGATCTCGCCGATGAAAAGGTTCTCCATGTTCTTCCGAGCTTCTCCCGTGATGTAAACACCTTTGGACGTAGGCCCCACGGTGGGCGCCAACTGTCGTGGGATAATCACGGCAGACGTTACCGGGGGTAACTTGTCTTGGGGCAAATCGACTCTGGTGTTTGGGAGAGGGTTTAGCTCAAGGAAAAACATGATGATATGCGATCTGGTAGCCGGCAATCAAGTCGCCGAGTCTCCGATCTAAATATATTAACTTAACTCTCGTGTTACACTGGATACTCGATACCTAGCGATGTTGCTCGAACTCTTGAATCTCCCTTGGTCTAACCCTAGGGGCCGGCTTATATAATATCCGGACCCCCTGGCCTACTCTCCAAGGCGCACTCTGAATCCTACCCGGACACTGCTTACAAACCCTAAACTTCCTTATCGGAACCCACAATCCGGGTTACGAGGCCTACGTTCCTGGGCCTTCTAGAAACTCCTTCATCTTAAGCCGGGTCTTGCGCAGCGTCCTTTGGGCCGAGTTACTCCTTGGCGTTGGCCTACCGGGTTATCATCCCTCCATCAAGTTCATTATTTTCATTTGGTACAACAGTCATCCCTCCTTTCTTAGGGACACAATGCAGAGGACTAACCCATCTACTATCAGCAATAGGATAAATAATGCCAGCATCAAGGAGTTTCAATACCTCGTTTCTTACCACATTCTTCATCTTGGGATTTAAACGGCGTTGATGTTCCACAACTGGCTTTGCATCAGGTTCGATATTAATAGCATGTTGACATATAGTAGGAGAAATCCCCTTCAGATCATCAAGAGTATAACCAATAGAACCTCTAGGTTTCCTCAATATTCCCAATAATCTCTCCTCTTCTTTACCAGAAAGTTGAGAACTAATAATAACAGGATATCATTTCTTATCATCAATATGAGCATATTTAAGATTATCAGGAAAAGGCTTTAAATCAAAAACAGGATCCTCCTTGGGTGGTAATGTGGTACCAAGTCTTCCACAGGTAAATTATGTTTCAGCATTGCTGGCTCATGTAGGAAAATCTCGTCAATTTCTTTCCTTTCTTCCATAAAGTCATCACTTTCGTGGTCTTCCATGTATTGCTGCAAAGGATTGTTAGGATCAAGAGCAATAGAAGCTAATTGTTCAACTCTATAATTCTCATTAGGTAATTCAGCTTCATAAGGTACTTTAGCAAATTTAGAGAAATTAAATTCATAAGACTCCCCATCAAACTTTGTAAGGATTTTCTCTTTTTTACAATCTATAACAGCACCACAAGTGTTTAAGAAAGGTCTACCAAATATAATAGGACAAGTATCACTAGCAGAAGTTCCTAGTACTAGAAAATCAGTAGGATATTTAGTTTTACCACATAAGACCTCCACATCTCTAACAATACCAATCGGAGAAATAGTTTCCCTATTAGAAAGTTGAATAATCACGTCAATGTCTTCAAGTTCACAAGAACCAATTTCATGCAAGATTTATTTATAAAGCTCATAAGGAATAGTACTAGAACTAGCACCAATATCACATCAGCCATAATAGCAATGATCACCTATCCTAATAGATAGCACAGGAACACTAGGTTTCCTATATTTACTAGGATGAGAGAAAATATTAGAAGCATCTTCACAAAATATAATGTGTCCCTCTTCTACATTTTCAGAAACAAGGTCCTTTACTATTGCTACAGTAGGTTCTACAGTTATTTGTTCCTCGGGTTCTACAAGTTTCCTTACACTTTTATTAACCACACTAGCTAACATAGAATATTCTTTTACCTTAGCAGGGAAAGGCATTTTCTCAATATAAGGTTCAGGCACAATAGATTCAACAGTATGAACTTCTATATCTCTAGCAGGAACATACTTAATAGTATCTTTATAAGGTGTATGGTACTTATCCCATTCCTTTTTAGGAATATCAATGTAAGAAGCAAAAGCCTTATATAAGTTTACAGCGACTTGAGAATCAAGACCATAAACAACACTAACATTATGAAAATCCTCGGATGACATAAAAGTTTTAATTCATTCATAGTCATAATTTATACCTGACTTTCTACCTTTATCGTTCTCCCATCCTTCAGTGTTTTCTTGAGTACGGTCAAGAAGATCACATTTAGCTTCATCGTTCATACATGTAAATGATCCAGAACAATAAGCATCCAATAAATTCTTATCATGAAGAGGAAGCCTTGCATAGAAATTATTAATAACAATATTACTATGGAGCTCATGAATGGGGCTTTTGAGCATTAGTAACTTCATTCTCCCCCATGCTTGGGCAATACTCTATCCGTCTTGAGGAAAAAAATTATATATATAATTTCGATCTCTATGAATTTCACTGGGAGGATAGAACTTAGAATAAAAGAGAGGTACAATTTCCTCCCATCCAATAGTCTGGCTTTTTTTCAACAGTTTGAACCATTCAGCGGCTCAACCTGTCAATGATATAGAGAATAATTTCCTCTTCACTTGGATCATTGTAATACCTGCACATTTGAACAACTCGCATAATTCATGTAAAAAAAGCAAATGATCACTAGGATGGACCGTTCCATCACCTCAATAGCATTTATCCCTAACATGTTTAACAATCTTTATAGGTATTTTATAAGGATCCAAATCATCAGGCAGTGGGTCACTTACTACCCTAGCAGTAGTAGAAGTGCCCGCAAATAAGGACTCAAAAGGAGATCCAAACATAGAGTAATAAAGCAGTAGACAGTAATAAAAACAACTCTTACAGCAGAAGCTTCCTTTATCAATTCCACTTCCCAATAGCGCTTCACTCCCCGGCAACGGCGCCAGAAAATATTCTTGATGACCCACAAGTATAGGGGGTGCATCTTAGTACTTTCTATAAATAAGAGTGTCGAACCCAACGAGGAGCGGAAGGTGTTGACAAGCAGTTTCGATAAAGGAATAACTGTAAATATTGGAAGATAAATTTGCAGGGGTTTTTGATGTTGCAGATAAATAAAGTGTGAGTAAATAAAATGCAGTAGTAATAATTTCAGCAAGTGGACCAATCAATTCTTCAGCAAAGAACAAGCCGGTGGGCTTACTTATGATTAACAAACGTTCTCGGGGACACACGGGAGGTTTCTGTGAAGTGCTTTTGTTCCATGCAGCTGAATAATTTTAGGTGTTTTGATAAGTGTTGTGTGGGTGAACCTATGCTAATGTACCGTCCCATCCAATACTAATACATACTTTTGATTATACCCCTTGAAAGCATCCGCAACTACAAGAAAGTAATTAAGAAATAAATCTAACCACGACTTTAAACTCCGGGATCCTACGCTCCCTCGTGTAATGGTTTCCTAAAGGGGGTTGATGGTGCAGATCGTGCACTCGTTGGGATACCCCAAGAGGAGGGTGTGATGAGCAGCGGTAGGACTTTTCCCCTTAGTTAAGAACCAAGGTTATCAATCCAGTAGGAGAAAGAGGACCTTCGTAAGGTTGATGCCACTGACGGTGGTGCTGGCGCTTCACCGGTGTCACCAACAACGTGGAACCTGCACACAACACAACCAAAATATTTTGCCCCAACGGTACAGTGACGTTGTCAATATCACCGGTCTTGCTAAAAACAAAGATTAGACGTATAGTGTGGAAAACAGTGTATGCTTGCAGTAAGTAAAGAAAGCAGGAAATTGTTGTGGTTTGTTTAACAGTGTGGAAAATGGACCGGGGTTCATAGGTTCACTAGTGGGGTCTCTCCATAAAGATAACATGTTGGGTGAACAAATTACAGTTGGGCAATTGGCAAATAGAGGTTCCACCGTAGTGCACATTATAACATGATGACTACTATGATATTAAGTGAGGGCATTACAAAAATATACATAGACCGAAATCCATCTGCATCTATGACTAATAATCCACCCTCAGGTTATCATCCGAACCCCCTTAGGTATTAAGTTGCAAGCAACAGATAACTGCATTAAACAGTGTGCGTAATGTAAGCAATGATTGTACACTCGGACACTCTCACCGCTATTTTCTCCCTAGTGGCAACACCACATCCTCCCCCGTCACGTTTCTGTCACTCGAGCACAGGCGAAAAGGAGGAATGGACCCACTATCTATCATAAATACTCCCTCTTGGAGTCACTAGCAAATACTTGGCCAGAGCAACCACTAGCAACGAGAAGCATGCAAGATCACAAATAACATATGCAATAAAGACTATAATCAGCTTGGCATAAGTTCAATATTCATCGGATCCCAGGAAACACAGCATATAGAATTACATAAGATCAATATGAATCATCATAGGAAGCTCACAAGATCTAAACATGGAGCCATATGAGGAGAAGACAACCATCTAGCTACTGCTATGGACCCGTAGTCCAGGGATGAACTACTCACGCATCACTCTGGAGGCAGGCATGGTGATGTAGAAACCTCCGGTGATGATTTCCTCTCCGGAAGGGTGCCGGGAGACAGCTCCAAAACCGCCCTGATCTAGGGTTGATGACGATGGCGGCTGCAGAACTATTCGTGGATTTTTTATCACGGGTTTAGGGTTTTCCATCTGGGGGAATAAATAGGAGAAACGGCAGAGGCGGTGGAGGCCAGGGGCCCACACCTATAGCTGGCGCGGCCAGGGGGAGACCGCGCCACCCTATGGTGGGCCCCCCTGGTGCCCGTCTTTGACTCCTCTTCGGTGTTCTGGATGCTTCCGTGGAAAATAGGCACTTCATGCTTTGTGGGGTCCAATTCCGAGAATGTTTCCACAACGACTTTTCTGAAACCAAAAACAGCAGAAAACAGGGAACTGACACTTGGCATCACGTTAATAGGTTAGTCCGTGAAAACGTATAAAAATGCTATAAATAAGGGAGAAAACATGTAGGAATTGGCATAATATGATTATGGAGCATCAGAAATTATAGATACATTGGAGACGTATCAAGCATCCTCAAGCTTAGTTCCTACTCGTCCTCGAGTAGGTAAACGATGAAACAATAATTTCTGAGGTGACATGCTACTTATCATAAAACTTGATCATTATAATGTAAAAGCATATGTATGCTGAGATCATAGAAGTTCAAACACAAACATGATAAATGAAACTTTAATAATAAAGCATAGCAATCACTTTGCATCATGAAGAGTATCTTAAATAAAGGATCATGGATAATAATGCAAAGAAAGATAAACGTTTGTTTCAGGTATAGAGAAAGCATGGCAAAGTGGTATTTCTCTAGTCCTTAAGAGTGGGACAAAACATAAATGCCAGGACACTTTCAAAGTTCATGAGGAAGACTAGAACAAATAATTTAAGAACAAATAATATCACATCATGAAGTAATTATTGATGTGTATGGGACAAATGCACATAGAACTCAGAATGGAAAAAATGCTCTCTCAACTGTGCATAAATTTAGAACATGGAGAATCAACATAAAAGTGAAAGAAAGGCCCTTGGCGGAGGGAAGCAGGGATCACTCATGTGCTAGAGCTTTTTATTTTATTATACAGAGGTATTAAAAGTTTGACACCATGGAGGAGTGTATATTTTTTAGGAGAGGTGTATGCTTATGTCAATGAATGGTAAACATACAATACAGTACGTCACAAGCCAACTGGATTCACAAGAGAGGCTCCCATTGTGAGGGACGCAACTGGTGTAGAAGGTCTTCCCTCTTTCTCTTTTGTTTACACAAATATACTTTGACTGATAAATTTTGTTTACACAGAATTTGTTTGTATTAATTTGGGGCTGGGCAGCCCGCTGCCAGCTCTTCTATCATTTGGATAAGCCGATGAGGCCACTAGTCCAGGGTGTGAAATCCAATCAACAATTGAGATAAATATTCTCTATTGACGTCCTCATGAGCAAAAACAAGAACACAAAACAAGAATAATTTTGAAGGTTTTAAAGGTAACACATGAGCAATTTACTTGGAGTGGAAGTTAAATACCACATGTAGGTAGGTATGGTGTACACAATGGGAAAACTTTGGTTTAAGGTAGTTTGGATGCATGAGTACAATTCCATACTCAGTACAGGTGGAGGCTAGCAAAAGATTGGGAGCGACAAATCAAGACAGCATAAGAGCCATAATCATGCATAGCGAAATAAGCATCATTAATTAAAGCATAAGAGGTATCACAAGTTCAAAAACTAAGTGGTCATGGAGGCTATTCGTGACTGGTTTGTAGTCATAAACATGGTGTGAGCATGCGCCAAGTCAACCAAATAAAACATTCGAAAGAGAATACCACAAATTGATGCTTTACTATGGCAAGAACAACTCATGAATCTTTCAAGACATATTAAATGCTCTCATCTATTTAAGGATATTCATGCTACTCAATAACCACAAGGATTTAAAACTAAAATAACATTTAGCATGGCATGAAAAAGTTCTAGCCACAGTCTATACAAGCTTCTACTAGCACCATTATAAATTTTACATCAAGCAACAGTTTTCTTTTCCCAACAAGCACCATACAAGATATGTTTAAAAAAATACTCATTATGATACAGCAAGCAAACATGAGAGAACTCATATAATACTACTAAAACTAACAGCTCTGATAAGAGATGCATGCAAAACAGGAGCTAAATAAATGCAGCAGCCAGACAGAGATTAAGAATACAACGTATTCTCATGAAAAAACGGAGCGTGTCACTCTCCAATAAAAAAATGCTGGAATACAACCAAGATTATTGTAAAAATAAAAACAAAATGAAAGGAAAAATAAAAGACGCTCCAAGTAAAGCACATAAGATGTGACCGAATAAAAATATAGTTTCACTAGAAGTGACCTAATAATTTTTTGATGAAGAAGGGGCTGCCTTGGGCATCCCCAAGATTACATGCTTGAGTCTTCTTAGAATTTTCTGGGATGTACCACCGGGGCATCCCCAAGAGTAGTCTCTTCACTCTTCTTGATCACATCATATCATCCTCTTCTCTTGACCCTTGAAAACTTCCTTCACACCAAAATTCTCACAATCTTCATTGGCAACGTTAGTGCAATCGAAATAATAAATTCACATGGTTCAGTTTCAACACAAGCATTGCACTCAAAAACACATTAGCTACTGTCACAACTTCTTTGAAAACTCTTTTTATAAAAAGAACACCAAAAGAAAGAGATTAAGATGCAAATGCAATAATTGGCAGAAATTTGTTAAAACAGAAAAGCAGGCAGAGATTTTTCAAAAATCTTATGTTGCTCAAATGAAAAAGTGATCAATTATGAAAAGTTGCTTATATATCCTAGGATTAAGCACAAAAAAGATGAGGTCATTTTGAATTTTCTGTGATTTTATACGTAATTAACAGTGGACAACAGAAATCTTTTTCCTGCGCAGAAATCCGAAATATAGTCTCAACTTTCCACTAGACGATTTACTTGGCTCAGCAAAAACACAAAAGCAAAGATACAGAGGGGTTGATAAGGAAATATAAAACACCCAGGTGCAAAGCACACAAAAGAAAACAAAGGAAAACTGAATGAAAACAGAGAAATAAAACGGGTTGTCTCCCGGTAGCGCTTTTCTTTGACGCCTTTCAGCTAGGCCTAAAGAGTAACTCAAGTATTTTCAAGTGAAAAAGCATCAAAATCATATCTTGATCTAATAATAGAGTCAAAAGGTAGCTTCATACTCTTTCTAGGAAAGTGTTCCATACCTTTCTTGAGGTGAAATTGATATTTAATATTCCCCTCTTTCATATCAATAATAGCACCAACAGTTCTAAGAAAAGGTCTTCCCAAAACAATAGGACAAGAAGCATTGCATTCAATTTCCATAACAACAAAATCAACAGGGACAAGGTTATTGTTAATCATAATAACAACATCATCAATTCTACCAAGAGATTTCTTCTTAGCATTATCAGCAAGATGAACATCCAAATAACAGTGTTCCAACGGTGGTAGATCAAGCATATCATGAAGCTTTTGAGGCATAACAGAGATACTAGCACCAAGATCACACAAATCATTGCAATAAAAATAATTTACTTTTATCTTAATGATAGGCTCCCAACCATCATCTAATTTCCTAGGGATAGATGTTTCAAGTTTCAACTTTTCTTCCCTAACTTTCATGAGAGCATTGGTAATATGTTTCGTAAAGGTCATATTCATGGCACTAGCATTGGGACTTCTAGGAATCTTTTGTAGAAACATAATAACTTCAGAGATATTGCAATCATCAAAATCAACATTATTATCATCAAAAGTAATGGGACCATTATCTCCTATATCTATAAAAAAAATTGAGCACTTTTATTAGAAGCAGTTTCAGCAATTTGAGGCAATTTAGCACGTTTCACCGAAGGAGTAGGGACTTTATTAGCACAAACTACTTTACCATTGATAGTAGGAGGTTTACTAGTATTTGGAGCTTCAGTTTTACTAGTGGTTGTGATAGTACAAACTCTAGCAATATTATTCTTTCTAGCCAATTCATCTTCTCTTTTCCACCTAGCACGTAATTCAGCCATCAACCTAACATTATCATCAATTCGAACTTGAATAGCATTGGTTGCAGCAAAAGGACTATCTTCAATGGTTTCAATTTTAGCAGCCATTTTATTGATCAAAGAAAATTCTGACAGGGCCGAAATACTAACCTCAGCAGTTGAAATTTTACTTTGCAAACCAGAGATTTCTCTAATTGATTTCCCAATTTGTTGGCTAATAGTTCTCAACATAGCAGATTGTTCTTCCATAATTTTAGTAAACAACTTATTTTGTTCATATTTCATTTGCATAAAGTTCTTAGTTGCTTTTTCAACTTCTGCAATCCTTTCCTCACTAGGCATTACTCTACCATAAGAATAACCCTACCACTATTAGGAGGATAGGGCTTATAATTGTTTCCACCAAAATTATTTCTATAAGCATTGTTATTAAATTATTATTTCTAATAAAGTTTACATCAATATGCTCGTCTTGATCAACCAAAGAGGCTAAAGGAACATTATTTGGATCAACTTGAGCTTTACCATTAACAAGCATAGACATAATAGCATCAAGCCTTTCACTCAAAGAGAAGGTTTCCTCAACAGAATTTACCTTCTTACCTTGTGGAGCTCTCTCAGTGTGCCACTCTGAATAATTTATCATCATATCATCAAGAAGCTTTTTTGCATTGCCCAAAGTGATGGACATAAAGATACCTCCCGCAGCTGAATCCAATAGGTTCCTTGAGGATAAATTCAGTCATGCATAAAAAGTTTGTATAATCCTCCAAGTAGTCAGTCCATGAGCGGGACAATTCTTCACCATAGTTTTCATTCTTTCCCTAGCTTTAGCAACATGTTCATTATCAAATTGTTTAAAATTCATTATGTCACTTCTCAGGGATATAATCTTAGCAGGAGGGTAATATTTTCCAATAAAAGCATCTTTACACTTAGTCCATGAATCAATACTATTTCTAGGCAAAGATAGCAACCATTCTTTAGCTCTTCCTCTCAAAGAGAAAGGAAATAATTTCAGTTTAATAATATCTCCATCCACATCTTTATATTTTTGCATCTCACATAGTTCAACAAAATTATTGCAGCAAGTGGCCCAATCCTTTCTTCAGCAAAGGACAAGCCGGTGGGTTTACTTATGATTAACAAACGTTCTCGAGGACACACGGGAGGTTTCTGTCAAGTGCTTTTGTTCCATGCAGCTGAATAATTTTAGGTGTTTTGATAAGTGTTGTGTGGGTGAACCTATGCTAATGTACCATCCCATCCAAGACTATTACATACTTTTGATTATACCCCTTGCAAGCATCCGCAACTACAAGAAAGTAATTAAGAAATAAATCTAACCACAGCTTTAAACTCCGTGATCCTATGCTCCCTCTTGTAATGGTTCCTAAAGGGGGTTGATGGTGCAGATCGTACACTCGTTGGGAGACCCCAAGAGGAGGGTTTGATGAGAACAGTGTTAGGAGTTTTCCCCTTAGATAAGAACCAAGGTTATCAATCCAGTAGGAGAAAGAGGACCTTCGGAAGGTTGATGCCACTGACAGTGGTGCTGGCGCTTCACCGGTGTCAGCAACAACGTGGAACCTGCACACAACACAACCAAAATACTTTGCCCCAACGGTACAGTGAGGTTATCAATCTCACCGGTCTTGCTGAAAACAAAGATCAGACGTACAGTGTGGAAAACAGTGTATGCTTGCAGTAAGTAAAGAAAGAAGGAAATTGTTGTGGTTTGTTTAACAGTGTGGAATATGGACCGGGGTTCATAGGTTCACTAGTGGTGTCTCTCCATAAAGATAACATGCTGGGTGAACAAATTACATCTAGGCAATTGACAAATAGAGGTTGCATCGTAGTGCACATTATAACATGATGTCTACTATGATATTTACTGCGGGCATTACAACAATATACATAGACCGAAATCCATCTGCATCTATGACTAATAATCCACCCTCATGTTGTCATCTGAACCCCCTCAGGTATTAAGTTCCAAGCAACAGATAACTTCATTAAACAATGTGTGTAATGTAAGCAATGATTGTACACGCGGGCACTCTCACCGCAGTTTTCTTCCTAGTGGCAACATCACATCCTCCCCCGTCACGTTTTTGTCACTCGAGCACAGGAGAAAAGGAGGCAAATACCCACTATCTAGCATAAATACTCCCTCTTGGAGTCACTAGCAACTACTTGGCCAAAGCAACCACTAGCAATGGAAAGCATGCAAGATCACAAATAACATATGCAATAAAGACTATAATCAAGTTGGCATAAGTTCAATATTCATCGGATCCCAGCAAACACAACATATAGAATTACATAAGATCAATCTCGATCATGATAGGCAGCTCACGAGATCTAAACATGGAGGCATACGAGGAAAAGACAACCATCTAGCTACTGCTATGGACCCGTAGTCCAGGGATGAACAACTGACGCATCACTCCGGAGGCGGGCATGGTGATGTAGAAGCCTCCGGTGATGATTTCCTCTCCGGCATGGTGCCGGGAGATAGCTCCAAAACCCCCTGGTCTAGGGTTGACGACGACGGCGGTTGCGGCACTTTTCGGGGATTTTTTTCAGGTGTTTAGGGTTTTTCGTCCGGGGGGGAATAAATAGGAGAAAGGGCAGAGGCGGTAGAGGCCAGGGGGCCCGCACCTATAGCTGGTGCGACCAGGGGAGACCGCGCCACCCTATGGTGTGGCCCCTTGGTGCTCGCCTTCGACTCCTCTTCGGTGTTCTGGATGATTACGGGGGAAATAGGCACTTCGGGCTTTGTGGGGTCCAATTCCGAGAATGTTTCCAGAAAAACTTTTCTGAAACCAAAAACAGCAGAAAACAGGGAGCTGGCACTTGGCAATTCGTTAATAGGTTAGTCCCGGAAAACGTATAAAAATGCTATAAATAAGGGAGAAAACATGTAGCAATTTGCATAATATGATCATGGAGCATTAGAAATTATACATACATTGGAGACGTATCAGGGGTTTAGGTTTCTGTCACTCTGTCAACCCCACAATTAGTAGCCAAATACACGATACATTCCCCTAGGCCCATAAATGGTGAAGTATCATGTAGTCGACGTTCACATGGCACCACTAGAAGAATAACACCACAACTTAAATATCAAACATTAAATATTACTCAACATTACTTCACTACTAACACATGACTTCTCCCATGTCCTCAAGAACAACATGAACTACTCACAAGACATCATATTGATCATGATCAGAGGTTATATAATGGATAATAACAATCTGGTCATAAAGTGCAAACACCGATAAATCTCAAAAGCATCAACTACTAACAAGTAATCCACACCGGGAGAGAGATCTAATGCAAAACAACGATAGAGGCCCCTAATTGTTACAGCGGGATGACGGTGGATGATGAGGGTGATGGTGCTGGTGGTGATGATGATGACGATTTTGATGATGCCCAGCGTGATGACGGTGACGATGGCGGTGATTTCCCCTCTCCGGAGAGGAATTTCCCCGACAGATTTCTTCCTGCCAGAGAGCTTTTCTCTCTCGGGTGTTTTCCGCCGTGAAGCGGCGGCGGAATAATTCTTCGACGATGGTATGAGGCGTAGGGTTTCCTGGGGGACAAGTACGCAAAAGATATCCCTAGAGGTGGGCCGGGGTGGCCACACCCCTAGGTGGCGCGGCCAAGGGGGGGCGCGCCACCTCATGGTGTGGGCCCCCTCTAGCTTTCCTTCTGGCTGGGTTCCTCATCTGAACTTCTAGGACGCCCCCAGTGTCTCACTTCTTCTTCTGATCTTCTGAAATATGGTACCCCGGCGGTGCTTTTTTCCATGAGATTCCTGGTCCTGGTGTTTATTCTCCAAAAATTATAAAACATGCAAAATAAGATAAAATAACATAAGATATGTATCATAACATGAAATATATCGATGAATAACATAAATTTATGATATAAAATAGTGATGCAAAATGTACGTATCAAGAGCCAACCGGATATTCCGTTCCAAGTTTGGACATGACATTCCGGTACCTGTTTTCCTTCTCAACGGCTATATTTGAGGAGGGTGTATAAATACCCCTCCTCTTCCTCCTTGAGCTCTAGTTCATCCCAAGCATTGAATAGCATTTATTTATATCACCAAATCCTCAATTACTCCCAATCCCTCACACCGAAGTTGTTGTTCTTTAGAGGATTGAAGGAGAAGGCCCCGATCTACATCTTCACCGAGTTATTCTTCATTTCCCCCTCATTCACTTGAGGGATTTGAGTCTAGGATTTCCATTTGCGGAGAACCTAGACATGTTGCTACACTTGGTGATTCTTGGAGTTGGGAGCCCCCAATTTGGTTGTGGGTGCGTGCCCCAATCTTGTTTGTAAATGATTTGATTCCCGCATCAAAGGGAATCAATAGTGGAAGGTGGACTAGGCCTTTGTGGCAGGGTTTATCGGAGAGTAGGGAGAGGCCTTTATGGCGTTGAGTCGGCCTTTGTGGCGAAGCTCAGACCCCTCCAATGGGACGTACTCCCTTAACAAGGAGGAACTCATGATTACATCGTGTCTTCACGTGCTTCATATCGGTTACCTCGTTTCCCTCCCCTTTACTTGTGCTTTTATTGTGTTTGTTGTTATTCTCGTCATATAGGTAAATTCACCGTAGTTGCATTATCTAGAGAATTTACCTTTGTGTCAAGCCTAATCTTGAAGAAAAAATAAATTGCTCATAGCACCTATTCACCCCCCCCTTCCCCCCTCTAGGTGTCATAACTATCCGTTCAGGTTTTATGGACAAGTCTTTTGGAATGTGCATGGTGACCGCAATCTCCTCCGTGTATTTCTTGAAGGATTTTCCTTCCCTCATACGGCTCTATGCATCACATGAAAATACCGGGTGTACTCTGTTTGTACATCTTTCTTTCGATGACGCGGTATCCTTTGCAACGTTGGATGAGTTGTCTTTTCTCTAGTTCAGTGCTCCCCTCTGGGATTTTCTGATCTAGTGAGAAATACATATACGACTTTCTCCAGTCCGTTGTTACAATGAGGGCGGCCACCAATGTCGATATTAGTGGGTAATCCATGTCTCCGCCTTCAATGGATGGTGCTTTGAGATGCTCGAGGAAAATATCAGGTGGTAGCTCTTTTCGTTTAGAGCCCGTCCTTGCTAGTGCATATGTTGCCCAATTTTCTTCACGCTTGATGTTTTTCACCTCGAATCCGAGGAAACAGATGGCGAATTCGTCCATCCTTCTTCCGTACTCCGCCATTAGGGGGCGTTTGGCGTCCCATGTCCGGTCTAACTAGTGCTGCACTAGGTATGAATCTCCATAGCATAGTATCCTTTCGACGCCAATGTATTTTTCTATGTGCAAACCATGTAGCAAAGCTTCATATTCTGCCAAGTCATTGGAAGCATTAAAATGGATTTGTAGCACATAGCTCATGATGTCTCCTGTTGGAGATTTCAGGAGTATTCCAGCCCCCGAGCCCTCTTTCATATTGGATCCGTCAAACTGCATGATCCAACAAGGAGGTTCTATAATGGCAGTTTTATCCATGTCTTCCGTCCAATCTGCGGAAAAACCCGCCAAAACTTGGGATTTGATTGTTGTTCGGGGGTTGATACTTAATGTAGAATGCAACTAGGTTGATGCCCCATTTGGCAAGTCGACTTGTAGCGTCTGCATTGTTGATTATATCCCCTAGTGGTGTTTTGCTTACCACAGTTATGAAATGTCCTTGGAAATAATGGTGGAGCTTTCTTGACGCAAAGAATATGATGTATGCCAGCTTCTGGTAGTGCGGGTATCTCTATTTTGATTAGAAAAAACCTCGCTTATAAAAATATATCGGATCCTGGTCCGAGAATTCCTTTCCGTACGACCACGCCTATTACCCGGTTGGTTGATGCCAAATAAAGCAACATGGGTTTGCCTTCCTACGGAGATGTCAATGTAGGTGCCTTCATCATGGTTCTCTTGAGCTGCCCTAAAACAACATCTGCTTCCGCCGTGCAAACGAAATTTTCCGATTTTTTGAGCAATTAGTATAGCGTCTCCGAGTCTGCTTATGAAACGGCTAACAGCGGCAGTTGAGCATGTTAATCTTTGAACATATTTTAGGCAAGTTGGCCTTTTGATGTCCAGGACGACTTTAATCTTTTCCGGGTTTCCTTCAATACCTCTATGCGAGACGATGAAACCCAGAATATGTCCTAAGGGGACTCCAAACACGCACTTTAGAGGATTTAGTTTCATTTTGTATCTGCACAAGCTTTCGAAATTTTCACGAAAATCATCAAGGAGTGTTGCCTCTTCCTTGGTTATTAACGCAGTGTCGTTACGTATGCGTGGAAGTTTCGTCCAATTTGCTTATGTAGGCTTTTTTGCATGCAACGCTGGTACGTGGAACCAGCGTTCTTCAAGCCAAACGACATGATGATGTAACAGTACGTTCCATACTTTGTTACAAAATACGTTTTAATTTGGTCCGAGTGTCGCATCAGGATTTGGTGGTAACAAGAATAAGCGTCCAAAAAGTATAAAAATTCGGACTCAGCGGTTGCATCTATTATTTGATCGATTTGCGATAAAGAGAAAAGATCTTCGGGACACCGTTTGCTTAACCCCATATAATCTATACACATTTGTAACTCTACTATGTTTTTCTTTGGGATTAACACCGGATTGGCGGACCAATCGGTGTAAATGACTTCTTGGATGAAGTTGGCTACTAGAAGCCGGAGAATCTCTTTGCCAATGGCTCTACGTCTTGGCGGATCGAAAGGACGGAGTCCTTGCTTCACATGCTTCAGACCTTTTTTCAGCTTCAGGGAGTGCTTGACAAGTTCCCGGGGTACGACTGACATATCTTGTGGATGTCATGCGAATATATCCCCGTTCTCATAGAGGAACTACACGAGCTGACTTTCCTATTTGGGGTCCAGGTTGTTCCCAATTGTGACTTCCTTGGCTAGGTCATTGGGGTTCATGCTGGCTTTCTTTATATTTTTGGCGTCGAAGGATTCCTTCATCTTTAGTGTTGCTTCTTTGCCGACTGGCATTTCTATGTACTTCATCTATTTCTCTAGCTCATGCAGTTCTTCTTTGGCAATGGCGGTTTCTGCGCATTCGGCATTCGCCAATTCACACTCCTTTGCCAACTTGAAATCTCCACACATGGTGATGACGTCGCCTTTTGGTCCTGGCATCTTCAGCTTATAGTAGATATAGCATGGGAGCCCCATGAACTTGGCGAACGCCGGACGCCCAAGTATGGTGTGGTACACGTTGTGGAATGGAACAATCTCAAAGGAGATTCTCTCCGTTTGAAAGTGCTTTTCTTCGCTGAAGGTGACGTCTAGGGAGATATCTCCGAGGGATGTGGCTTGTCTTCCAAGAACAATGACGTGAAACTTCACATTGATGTGGTTTAGTTCCTTCCGCGACAAGTGGAGCTTCTCCAATGTACTTAAGTACATGAGGTTTATGCTGGCACCACCGTCCATGAGGACCTTGTGGAGCCTTGTGTTTTCCACGATTGGTCTCGCCACCAGAGCATGTGATCTGGGGTCCGGGATGTCTGGTGGGCGATCCGTGTGGTCCTACGTAATTGGGGTTTCAGCATACTTCAGGAATTTTGGGCTAGCTGGCAGAACGGCATTGATCACCCTCCATGCAGCTTTCACGTTCTTAGATGATTGAATTGTCTAGAATGTGTGGTTCACACTCTCAGTCACTCTAGGGAACATTTGTTTGCCCTTCCGCTGCTATTCCTGGATTTCGGCATCCATGTCGGAGGCACTATCTGCCTGTCCGTCTTTAGGCTTGGTTTTTGTGTGTACTTACTTTTGAAGTTCTTCCCTTTATACCCGTTGTCATACTCTCGCCTCAATGCGCTATTAAGGCGACATTGCTGGTTTATGTGGTTAGGCGTCCCGAATCTTGAGTGATGGAGACATAATTCCAGTATCACCTTGTCCCAATCCAACTTCTTGATATCCTCATTGAATTATGGTTCTTTGTCCTTTCCTTTCCGCTAACCGCCATTGGATTGTCCACCTTTGCCGAAGGTGGTGTTCACCTCCTTCCGCGGGTTTGGCGGATCTTGGTTAGCATTCCACTCAACCTTTGGCTGTCTTCGACTGTTTATGTAATGGCCGAACTTTCTGCCATTCAGGTCATGTGCCGTTGCATGCTTGTTGGCAGTTGTCAGCATGGATCCGAGGTCCGGGTGGTCACACAAGGTGATCATGGCTTTGACCAATCCATTCCTCGGGCCATTGATGAAAGCATGTATTGCTAGGAAGTTACTTACCCCCTCGCAGTTGTTCTTCAACGTGGTACATTGTGAGCTGTAATCCATGTTGGTTTTATTGTCATAATGGACGCATCTTTGCAACTCATTGAATCTCTTGGGGCATTTGTACGTACCCCGAAAGTGTTGGGTGAATACCCGCACCATTTCCTCCCAGCTGTTTATGGACTTTGGCGGAAGGATTTCAAACCATGTCCTTGCTCCTTTGATTAGCAGTAAGGGAAAGAAACGCACTGCTTCCAGATTTGATCCGCCATTGATTTTCACAGCCATGTGATAGTCTCGTAGCCGAGTATCTGGGCTGGTGGATCTGTCATAATGCTCATGTGTTGCTCTAACTTTGGCGAATCCTGCTTGGAGCTTTAGATGCCAGATGTTATTACCGAAACATTTTGGCATTAGGTAATTTGCATCCTTAGATGCTTTGAGCGCATCCAGCAATGCCCGTGTGTCGGAATGCACGGGCTTGGAGTGGTGCGAGCCATCATTACTCGAGTGCTCGCACCATGGTTCGACATTCGTATTTCTAGCCGGGACATCTGCAATCTGGGGGCGTTCTTTTTCTCTGTCTTCCCCCATAATCACGCTGCAGCGATCGTGAACGCTCTTGTCTTTGACGACCGTCTGACCTTCCGCGTCCGCCATTGGGATTTGTCGGAGGCGAAACACCGTCCCTTTGTCTGGCAGTGTGGGATTGGTGAGGGATTTCCCCTTATGAGGGGTTACGTATTTCCTCCTGTCTTTCTCCTCATGATTTCCATGGATGGAACCCGTCTTTGACACTTCATCATCCTTTTGTACCATGGCCTTTTCTTTTGGGGCTTTGGTAGCGCTTAGAGCGATGGTTGTTGTCTCGGTCCTGCAAAGCTGGGAATCCTCAAGCAGTTTTCCTGAGCGTGTTTTGCCGTTTTACTGCTGGATCATTGCATGGTGCAGCAGCACGTTCCCGTACTTTACCTTGTCTTCCAGCGTGTATCGATCATCGTTTAGGATCTCGTACTCTACTACCGCATTTACTGCCGGGGTCCCGAATATGGGTTCCCCCTTCGCGTTTTTGCAGATTGATTCTTTCGCCGGTTGGTGGCTAACACCCGACGACATGCTGGGTTCTCTTCATCTAGCTTTCTTTTGCCAATTTTTGACTTGAGAGCGGATCGAGTGACCCATCTCTCATATTCCTCGATAGTCGCCCGCGCCTCCTCAATCACTACCAAATTCCACGCGGTCTGGGACGTTTCAATACCGTTGCGGATGGGCTCCAAACCGTCGCTAAGGGCAATCCGCGACGGTTTGCTCGACGGAGTGAGAACGTCCCTGATCGACTATCACGGGTGATTCTGCGACGTTAATTTGAATGGGAGAACGTTGAGGATATCCGCAACGTTCAGAAAATTGTTGCGAGCATCTGGGCCGTCCAGTCCCGGCCCATTAAGCGGCAACATTGTTTTTCGTCGCTGTCGGCTGACACGTGGCAAAGGATTAACTGACGGCTGTTAGCGTAATCAGCCGACGTCACAGTACATGCAGTTTATGTTATTACGATCGCGATGTTCGTCAAAAATATATTCTGTTGAGGCCCCGTTTATGACATCACCAATCCGTTCATGACGTCATAACCGCCGATCCCGTTCACGACGATTTTTGTCGTCGCGGCCTCGACCAATCATGTGAAACCATGTGGACGCCATCTGCGACGAACTTACTAGCGCCGTGGTATGAGATGATGCAACGAGATGACGCCACGTGGAACAATTGTACGTCGCCGCGTGTTTTTTTTTCGGGGACGATCTCCGGTCGTCGTGGGCTACTCGGTGACGGATTTTTTTCCGACCCAAAACGACGCCACGTGGACCAAGTGCACGGTGTCATGTGGCGCCCTTTTCCGCGACGTTTCTGTTTCGTTGTGGAACTACCCGGTCATAAAATGACAAGTGGAACATGTGCACATTGCCACGTGGCACCTTTTCGCGACATTTTTATCTTTGTTGTGGAACTGTCCAACCGTAAAACGACACGTGGGCGTGGCATACGGCACCATGTGTCCTAATCCGGGTCTGTTTTTACGTTACGATACTACGACATTTTTTTTCGTGCGAGATAGGTGCTTAAATCATCATTAGAATTGACCTCTCCATGTTCCATATGCAGAAAAGCAAACCACATAGCAGGCATCAAATACATAAATTGCAACACTAGTGGTTTATTTTACAGAATAGCAAACCAACATACAGAAATTTAGCTTTCAGCAACACGACCATAGTTTCAGTTACCACATATGCGCTGAGCTAACTGCTCAAGCAGGGCAACTCCTTCTTGTTGGCACATTTTTAGCTCGTCCTGTTCCTTCCGCATTTCTTCCATTTCAAATGCAAACCGGAGCCTCATTCGCTCAGATTTCTGCATTCGCCGCCCTCAAATCAGCAATTGTGTTGCGCATATTGGCATCCCCCTCTCTCAACATGAGTTTGCACTTGGTGTCCAGACTTTGAAATACTTGTTTCCACACAAGATTTCTTCGACAAAGTATGCTTTCCACGATCCAGCATGACACCTAAAGTATCATCCTCATCCTCTGAAACTGGTGACGACATCATCCTTTTCTTGCTTTCCTATCAAGCATGCAAAGAAAATAGATGTAAGTATGTATAGAAAACAGATGAAACTAGCAGGTGACCAGCAATCTACAGAAAATAGATGAAACTAATAGATGGCCAGCAATATACAGAAAATATTTGGAAAATAGCAGATCACAATCAAACAAGCGTGTCTGTAATGACAAATGACCTAGAAAATGTCAAGCATGTCAGGAGCATAGATGTAAACCATGTTAAAATGACAACCACAGCCTTAAGTAGCTTACCAAAACGTTTTATGGTATGGAATAGATGAAGTAGCATAAAATATATGACATGACAATAATCAAACTGTTCAACACAAGATAAGTAAGATGTGCCCTAGTTGTTGTTTTTTTTAACTAAAGGGTGTTTTTATTACTTAAATAGTTTTAAGCATTACACCCTACTTGTTGTGATATCATGGAATAATGTTGAGTTGCCGAATTAGGGAATAACCTGCAACTCATTGTCCTCACTAAATAGGGATTGACATGACCAGTCTCCTTCGCTGGAATCTGATTCCTCTTCAACATTATCCTCGGGATTGTACTCAGATCCAGAGTCTTCCTGCTTGATCTTTTTGGGTGTGAATACAGTAGGACATGAAAGAATACTTGCTAAAGACTTTACACCCAGTTGATGCATCCTTCCACTGTTTGCCATGATAGTTCTGGCACGCTCTTCTTCCATGGGTGTAGTGGTGATCCTAATGTGACGCCCCGGGATCGGGCACTATGCAGATTTCAGCATTTCCGCCAAAATCCACATAATAACCGATTTCAGGTTGCCACTTGTGATAACATTACAACAGTTCACGAATAATCCACAACAACAACAGAGGAGGTATATACAAGAGGACTCAAACGAGTCAAGGATACAACTGAAACAATACAAAGATCCAAATAACAGCGGAAGAAACAACATAGCGTCCGACTACGGACAAGATACAAATTGGACTAAGAGTCCTGAAGATAACCGATGGCGTCCAATCCCTGCCCAGGCCATGCCGGAGGGATTCCCAAGCTAACGTCGTCAGACTTCAAACCTGTTGACTGCAATGTGGAATATGCAGCCACGAAAAAGGATTCGTGGGTCAGTATGGTTAAGTACTGGCAAGTGGATAACCCATACTCACAAGATACCAGCGTAACCAATCATCACAAGATACAAATACTTTGGGTACAACGGGAAGGAAGGGATTATTGCAAAGAAGCGGCAGCGGGCTGCACTAACCAACTACAGAGACTCGCTACAACATCCGGCTAAAACAAAGGGATAAGATAGCGTATCAGAATCAACTGCAACTACTCACCAAACAATCCCCATCCAATGTTACCCCCTACTAAGGAAGCAACCCAAGGAAACTCACACTATTGATTAAGGTGACATCATTTTATGGTGGAGGTAATCTATATTACTAGTCAAGTTATCATCGTTAAGTGTATGTTGTCTGAGTACTTGTTAGCCAGCACTTTCACCAAGTCATCCATAACCGCGGACAACACGGCTTCTCGAGAAGATTTAACCCTGCAGGGATGCACCAATTTAGCCGTACACGTAAGAATAACCCGCCAGACGGGGGATCAACCCACCAAGCGAGGTACTCAACACAACCCAACTCTTCTTCGCATCAAGCCCAAAGAACCCCGTGCAATTGAGCGCACGGCTAATCAAGCCCCACGAAGAAAAGGGGACCCTCATAGCACTCTAAGAACGTGTCTCCCTAAATGCCGACTACAAAAGTTCCACCCTGGCGCCAAGGGTTCGCACCTGCATATGCATGCGGCAAATGGAAAACCCGAACTAAATGAGGCGATTTGGACGAGATGCGAATCGAATCAGAATTGCGGGGGGGCGCCCATACTCGCTTCCCACATGCGGTTAGTGCGCTCATCATGGATCAATGGACAAGACCCTTTTCCTAATTAGGGTCGACACTAGCAGGCCTCAAAACCACGACGGGCCTCCTGCCGGTGCCTTATCATCAAATTATTATTACCCAAAACATTAACATGTTGTTGATTGAATTGAAACCCAGCTATCAAACTAAACCGGTGATAAGACGGACAACAAGACTTGAGCGCAAACAACACTAAGCATGCAACTACGACACGAGGCCAACAAGGTAAACAAACAACAGTTAATAGGAAGTGGAAGGAAGGCTATATCATGGCTGCAAGGTAAACATATGATAGGATCGAGACACAAGCATCGAATCATAAGGCTAGCATAAGAACAACGGAAAGAATCGGTAACAAGTGATGAAAGGCAGCCATAGGCAGCAAGTGAGTATATCCGAAGAACAACGGAAAGAATCGGTAGCAAGTGATGAAAGGCAGCCATAGGCAG
Organism: Alopecurus myosuroides; assembly: GCA_028641055.1. NCBI lineage: Eukaryota > Viridiplantae > Streptophyta > Magnoliopsida > Poales > Poaceae > Alopecurus > Alopecurus myosuroides. The sequence goes on from CM054060.1 coordinate 95,644,744, forward strand.
CCATAGGCAGCAAGTAGGGGTACATCCGAAGAACTTGTCGTTGCTCACATCATATCAACGTCCTATCAGCGAAGAAGCAACGAACTAGGACAAACACCGGATGCAATAATTACTACTACGGCAAAAGATCCAGCATGATCAAGATATGGATGCATGACAACTTTAAGGATGCATCAGGATAAACTAGCTGACATGGTAAACATATTTAAATGGGCCCATATGCAATTTGGGTTGCATATAGAAAGGCCCAAGAATTTAGGTTGAATTAAGTGATCTACAAATAACCATCATGTGAAAGTTGATTAGAATGATGCATGGATGATGAAAACAATAAGAAAACAACAATAGCTTCAATTTGATATGTTGTTTACCAAGTTTGGAATTTTATTTATTAAGTTATGAACTTTGGCATTTTAAATGACTTAAACAAACATTTGTTGTTTTCACCCATTTTAAATGTTCAAAACAGATAAGAAAATTCATATTTGGAAAGAACACAAAATTTTAGATGGAATACATGTTTCATTTGTTGAATTTGGATTTTAGATGAGCAAGTTATTAAATTGACAATTTTAAATGCATTAATTAAGAAACAGTTGTTTTCAGCAATTTAAATTGCTCAAAACAGAAAACAAAGTTGTTATTTGGAAAGCTTATTCAATTTTGCCTGGAAAACATATTTCATTTGTTGACAAAGGATTTAAGATGAAATAATTATGACTTAAACAAGTTTAAACAAGGTTTAAATGATTTTGTTTCAAGTATGAAATTATTTGAATTTTTTATTTGTTCAAAACATTCAATAAGATTCATATTTGAAAAGGTCACACTTTTCTGGTTTGAAGACATATTTTATTTGTTGAGATTGGATTTTAATTGAGCAATTTATGAATTTCACCATTTAAATGATTGAATTAAAGCATTAAGTAATTGCATTAGTTTTATTTATCCAAAACAGAAAACAAATGTTATATTTGGAAAGAGCATGAAATTTTGGTTGGAAAACATATTTTATTTGTTCCATTTGGAATAAATTTGAAATAGTTATGAATTTAATCAAATTCAAAAGAGGTGTTTGAATTTGAATTTTTGAAACCATTTGGAATGTTCAAAACAGAATACAAATGTTTTAAACATGTAGAGAATTTAATTTAGCATGGAGTACATGTAAAGTTTGAATTATTTGGAGATGTGGTCTGAAAGTTAGGGGCAAGAGAATTTCAGGGGTGTTTCTGTAATTTTGGAGGACCTAGGTGGAAGGAAAAACAGGGCTAGGGGCCTGTGTGTGAAAAGTTGGCGCGGATCTGGATCTGGAGGCAGGATCCACCGGGCTGCAGCCAGCCCCTGCGGCTGACTCGCGGGCCCTGGCAACGCAGGCGCTGGCGTGGCGCGGTGGAGGGCTGCGTGGCAGCCACGGCCCATGACGGGTGGGCCAGCGCCCGTGGTTAATTCCTGAAAAAGAAATGCGCGAGGGGGGAATCGAACCCACCCCCTCACGGCTGTGCGCGGCGCAGGGTCAGTACCAGTGCGTTGCACTGCGCTTTGTGATTCTACACGATTCTGACGGAAGAAGTGGTGTAGCGCCTGCTCGTAACTGAATTTCGACACACAGGTTCAGATAGCACAGGTTCAGAGAAGGAATTACTGCGGGCTGCTAGAGATCCTCTCGCGTTGGTGCGACCTCGAGGGTGTAGCAAGGGGAAGCTAGGAGTGCTGGGGTGTGTGGGACGACCAGCCCATCATGGCGCTGTGCACGGATGAGCAACAGAGGGCATAACCCCCGGTGTTGGAGCTTCTCTGCAACATGTTCATGGCGGACCGAACAGAGTTCAGAAACCCACGTCGACAAAATAGCAGGGAAACGAGATGGGAGATGACCGGAATCGGACGAGAAGATCACCTGGAGGGTTAGGTAGGGGTTTTTCCAGCTTGAGGGCGACCAAAGGCGATGAATTTCGACGGAGGAGGAGTTCGGCCGGGAAGGTAGAAGATGATGCCGATGACGAACGGGAGCAATGCGGCCCGATCCCTTGCACCATGAGGTAGTGGACGTCACGGTGAAGCTCAGGGGCGTAAGGACCTGGCTACAGAAGGATGGTGACGGTGGGGCGACGGGGAGGCAGTGGTGGGGTGTGCTTGTCCGGTCACAGTGGACAGAAACCGAGAGGTGGGAGGAAGAGAGAGGGAATTGGCAGCGGAGGATGGGGAGGGGTCTAGGGCTAGGGGTTAGGGCACGGCTCGGTGTCTTGTAGGGGCACGGGAGCATGTGAGGCAGGGGGTCCATGGTGGGGGGATGACAGCGACATGAGGGTCTCCTCTGCGTCCGTACGAGGGAGAAGGGCATTGGTGGGCTGGGCTTGGGGGAAGGCCCGTGGTGGGCTGGGGGACGAGGGGAACGGGCTGGTGGGCTGGCCTGCCTCTCCCTTGGCTGCTCTCTTTTTTTTTGCTTACTCATTTTTTTTGTAGAAATAAAGAGAGAGAGAAAATAGAGAGGTTTTTGGGGTTTTGCATTTTATGAATTACTTTTTATTGAATTACAATACAGTAAAGTCAAAGCAATGTTAACATTATTTCCAAAAATTTGAAATGGCCAAAAGGTTTAAAATTGCTATTTGGATTTCAAGTAGGGTTCATATAGGTTTTGATTTGATTTTTGAAATAACCAATTTTTTATGCAATGAGCTCAACCCATTATGGAAACTCATTGAAGTTAATTGTTTGCAAGATTTTAATTTTTAAACCCACATTTGGAACAGGCCAAGTATGGATGAATTTGATTTGAATTTTGAATTTATCATTAGGGTGTTGATAAAAGGGAATTTTATTAACAAGCAATTTGAATAAATCAACTTCAAAACTATTGGAAACAATTTGAGTTGTTTAGTTTGCAATTTTAGAATTGGAAGCTTTGGACATGTTTTGAAAGTTTAAATTGGTTTGAATATTGGAGTTGTTATGAAAACAGGGTGCAATGTGTATGATGCATGTGATGCAAGCAAAAGAAAAACAACCAACTTTCTAACTTAGGGAAACACCCCAGGTGTTACAGACGACACCACTAACATGGGGATTGCGCCCTCGCAATCCACTCACTAACCCGGGAGGGGAAAGAAGTTCGTCTATCGATTCTTCACTTCCAGTTGATCTCCTCGACACCAATAACAAGGGAATCTTGCTCGGGCTGATGACGATGTTCTTCCACCAGGAATCTTCCGATGATCGAACCTATTAGGTTAAAGGCTCAGAAAACGTCCACCCACGTAGGATCCTAACACTTTGAAAGATAGACAAGGGGGGAGACTCCAAAACAAATAAGATGGGAGGGGAAATAGAATAGAGATAAGGAGAAAACAAGAATCCTATTGAGATGTTTCCAAAATAGTTTAGCAGAAATAGTTTTTGACACTCTAGAAACAACGACCGTTAGCGAAGTTATCCTACAGGCTTTGCGGACCCGTTGCTTCGATAACCATTCGTATCGAAACGACTTTGGGAATCGGAAACCAGGCTCTGATACCATTTGTGACGCCCCGGGATCGGGCACTATGCAGATTTCAGCATTTCCGCCAAAATCCACATAATAACCGATTTCAGGTTGCCACTTGTGATAACATTACAACAGTTCACGAATAATCCACAACAACAACAGAGGAGGTATATACAAGAGGACTCAAACGAGTCAAGGATACAACTGAAACAATACAAAGATCCAAATAACAGCGGAAGAAACAACATAGCGTTCGACTACGGACAAGATACAAATTGGACTAAGAGTCCTGAAGATAACCGATGGCGTCCAATCCCTGCCCAGGCCAAGCCGGAGGGATTCCCAAGCTAACGTCGTCAGACTTCAAACCTGTTGACTGCAATGTGGAATATGCAGCCACGAAAAAGGATTCGTGGGTCAGTACGGTTAAGTACTGGCAAGTGGATAACCCATACTCACAAGATACCAGCGTAACCAATCATCACAAGATACAAATACTTTGGGTACAACGGGAAGGAAGGGATTATTTCAAAGAAGCGGCAGCGGGCTGCACTAACCAACTACAGAGACTCGCTACAACATCCGGCTAAAAGAAAGGGATAAGATAGCGTATCAGAACCAACTGCAACTACTCACCAAACAATACCCATCCAATGTTACCCCCTACTAAGGAAGCAACCCAAGGAAACTCACACTATTGATTAAGGTGACATCATTTTATGGTGGAGGTAATCTATATTACTAGTCAAGTTATCATCGTAAAGTGTAAGTTGTTTGAGTACTTGTTAGCCAGCACTTTCACCAAGTCATCCATAACCGCGGACAACACGGCTTCTCGAGAAGATTTAACCCTGCAGGGATGCACCAATTTAGCCGTACACGTAAGAATAACCCGCCAGACGGGGGATCAACCCACCAAGCGAGGTACTCAACACAACCCAACTCTTCTTCGCATCAAGCCCAAAGAACCCCCGTGCAATTGAGCGCACGGCTAATCAAGCCCCACGAAGAAAAGGGGACCCTCATAGCACTCTAAGAACGTGTCTCCCTAAATGCCGACGACAAAAGTTCCACCCTGGCGCCAAGGGTTCGCACCTGCATATGCATGCGGCAAACGGAAAACCCGAACTAAATGAGGCGATTTGGACGAGATGCGAATCGAATCAGAATTGCGGGGGGCGCCCATACTCGCTTACCACATGCGGTTAGTGCGCTCATCATGGATCAATGGACAAGACCCTTTTCCTAATTAGGGTCGACACTAGCAGGCCTCAAAACCACGCCGGGCCTCCTGTCGGTGCCTTATCATCAAATTATTATTACCCAAAACATTAACATGTTGTTGATTGAATTGAAACCCAACTATCAAACTAAACCGGTGATAAGACGGACAGCAAGACTTAAGCGCAAACAACACTAAGCATGCAACTACGACACGAGGCCAACAAGGTAAACAAACAACAGTTAATAGGAAGTGGAAGGAAGGCTATATCATGGCTGCAAGGTAAACATATGATAGGATCGAGACACAAGCATCGAATCATAAGCCTAGCATAAGAACAACGGAAAGAATCGGTAACAAGTGATGAAAGGCAGCCATAGGCAGCAAGTGAGTATACTTGCCTGAGATCCAGCAAGTAGGGGTACATCCGAAGAACTTGTCGTTGCTCACATCATCTCAACGTCCTATCCGCGAAGAAGCAACGAACTAGGACAAACACCGGATGCAACAATTACTACTACGGCAAAAGATCCAGCATGATCAAGATATGGATGCATGACAAGTTTAAGGATGCATCAAGATAAACTAGTTGACATGGTAAACATATTTAAATGGGCCCATATGCAATTTGGGTTGCATATAGAAAGGCCCAAGAATTTAGGTTGAATTAAGTGATCTACAAATAATCATCATGTGAAAGTTGATTAGAATGATGCATGGATGATGAAAACAATAAGAAAACAACAATAGCTTCAATTTGATATGTTGTTTACCAAGTTTGGAATTTTATTTATTAAGTTATGAACTTTGGCATTTTAAATGACTTAAACAAACATTTGTTGTTTTCACCCATTTTAAATGTTCAAAACAGATAACAAAATTCATATTTGGAAAGAACACAAACTTTTAGATGGAATACATGTTTCATTTGTTGAATTTGGATTTTAGATGAGCAAGTTATTAAATTGACAATTTTAAATGCATTAATTAAGAAACAGTTGTTTTCAGCAATTTAAATTGCTCAAAACAGAAAACAAAGTTGTTATTTGGAAAGCTTATTCAATTTTGCCTGGAAAACATATTTCATTTGTTGACAAAGGATTTATGATGAATTAATTATGAATTAAACAAGTTTAAACAAGGTTTAAATGATTTTGATTCAAGTATGAAATTATTTGAATTTTTTATTTGTTCAAAACATTCAATAAGATTCATATTTGAAAAGGTCACACTTTTCTGGTTTGAAGACATATTTTATTTGTTGAGATTGGATTTTAATTGAGCAATTTATGAATTTCACCATTTAAATGATTGAATTAAAGCATTAAGTAATTGCATTAGTTTTATTTATCCAAAACAGAAAACAAATGTTATATTTGGAAAGAGCATGAAATTTTGGTTGGAAAACATATTTTATTTGTTCCATTTGGAATAAATTTGAAATAGTTATGAATCTAATCAAATTCAAAAGAGGTGTTTGAATTTGAATTTTTGAAACCATTTGGAATGTTCAAAACAGAATACAAATGTTTTAAACATGCAGAGAATTTAATTTAGCATGGAATACATGTAAAGTTTGAATTATTTGGAGATGTGGTTTGAAAGTTAGGGGCAAGAGAATTTCAGGGGTGTTTCTATAATTTTGGAGGACCTAGGTGGAAGGAAAAATAGGGCTAGGGGCCTGTGTGTGAAAAGCTGGCGCGGATCTGGATCTGGAGGCAGGATCCACCGGGCAGCAGCCAGCCCCTGCGGCTGACTCGCGGGCCCTGGCAACGCAGGCGCTGGCGTGGCGCGGTGGAGGGCTGCGTGGCAGCCACGGCCCCTGACGGGTGGGCCAGCGCCCGTGGTTAATTCCTGAAAAAGAAATGCGCGAGGGGGGAATCGAACCCACCCCCTCACGGCTATGCGCGGCGCAGGGTCAGTACCAGTGCGCTGCACTGCGCTTTGTGATTCTACACGATTCTGACGGAAAAAGTGGTGTAGCGCCTGCTCGTAACTGAATTTCGACACACAGGTTCAGAGAAGGAATTACTGCGGGCTGCTGGAGATCCTCTCGCGTTGGTGCGACCTCGAGGGTGTAGCCAGGGGCAGCTAGGAGTGCTGGGGTGTGTGGGACGACCAGCCCATCATGGCGTTGTGCACGGATGAGCAACAGAGGGCATAACCCCTGGTGTTGGAGCTTCTCTGCAACATGTTCATGGCGGACCGAACAGAGTTCAGAAACCCATGTCGACAAAATAGCAGGGAAACGAGATGGGAGATGACCGGAATCGGACGAGAAGATCACCTTGAGGGTTAGGTAGGGGTTTTTCCAGCTTGAGGGCGACCAAAGGCGATGAATTTCGACGGAGGAGGAGTCCGGCCGGGAAGGTAGAAGATGATGCCGATGACGAACGGGAGCAATGCGGCCCGATCCCTTGCACCATGAGGTAGTGGACGTCACGGTGAAGCTCAGGGGCGTAAGGACCTGGCTACAGAAGGATGGTGACGGCGGGGCGACGGGAAGGCAGTGGTGGGGTGTGCTTGTCCGGTCACAGCGGACAGAAACCGAGAGGTGGGAGGAAGAGAGAGGGAATTGGCGGCGGAGGATGGGGAGGGGTCTAGGGCTAGGGGTTAGGGCACGGCTCGGTGTCTTGTAGGGGCACGGGAGCAGGTGAGGCAGGGGGTCCATGGTGGGGGGAGGACAGCGACATGAGGGTCTCCTCTGCGTCCGTACGAGGGAGAAGGGCATTGGTGGGCTGGGCTTGGGGGAAGGCCCGTGGTGGGCTGGGGGATGAGGGGAACGGGCTGGTGGGCTGGCCTGCCTCTCCCTTGGCTGCTCTCTTTTTTTTTTTTGCTTACTCATTTTTTTTCTAGAAAGAAAGAGAGAGAGAAAAGAGAGAGGTTTTTGGGGTTTTGCATTTTATGAATTACTTTTTATTGAATTACAATACAGTAAAGTCAAAGCAATGTTAACATTATTTCCAAAAATTTGAAATGGCCAAAAGGTTTAAAATTGCTATTTGGATTTCAAGTAGGGTTCATATAGGTTTTGATTTGATTTTTGAAATAACCAATTTTTTATGCAATGAGCTCAACCCATTATTGAAACTCATTGAAGTTAATTGTTTGCAAGATTTTAATTTTTAAACCCACATTTGGAACAGGCCAAGTATGGATGAATTTGATTTGAATTTTGAATTTACCATTAGGGTGTTGATAAAAGGGAATTTTATTAACAAGCAATTTGAATAAATCAACTTCAAAACTATTGGAAACAATTTGAGTTGTTTAGTTTGCAATTTTAGAATTGGAAGCTTTGGACATGTTTGGAAAGTTTAAATTGGTTTGAATTTTGGAGTTCTTATGAAAACAGGGTGCAATGTGTATGATGCATGTGATGCAAGCAAAAGAAAAAAAACCAACTTTCTAACTTAGGGAAACACCCCAGGTGTTACACCTAACATGAATAAATAACTCAAAGTAAGCTCCAAATATAAACACTTGGTAAGAATTTTATTAGTATTGTTCCCCAACCTTTGCTCCGGCCCCAACGCCTCCCTCCTTCTCCCCCAACCTTGAGGCGGTTCCGCGAGGAACGGAGGACGCGGTCGCATCATCTGCTGCCGGCGCGGCCCACCATGTCGGTTGGACCTCATGTCCGGATCCGATGCAAGGGAATAACGCCGGCGCGGCATCTGCTGTCGTCGCCGCAGATGCGGACGGCCATGGTGGTTCGCTTTCATCGCCTCCTCCGGCGGTGGAAGCGCCGGTACTCCCTCTCCTGTCCGATCTGGGGGACCCCATGGGGGAGGTACCGGCATTCGAGGAGGTCGTCTCCAACGAGGAGTCCGAGTTGCTTCCCTAAACATATATAGCTATCCCTAGTTTAGTATCGAAGATCCAATGGTTTGTAGAGACATACAAGAAAGTTGGATCTTGAGACGGGGATTCTACATATGCAACTGTGAACCCAGCGCCCCCATTACCCAGCGGTCGGAACAGTGTAGTTGAAGTTTATTTCATAGAAAAAAATACACATTAAGCCTTGTAACTGACTATTTGCCCGGGCTTGAATCTATTCCCGGGCCCGCTAATGATTTTAGGTCCTGGATTCTATAGAGCTTGTAGAATAGAGCGATTGGTATATGCAAGTTAGGAATTATCTATACATGATTTTGATATCATTTTGTCTATCTGCAAGTTCTATTGTCCCATTCGAATGTGGGCATAAATTCTAGCCTTTTATTACATATTAAGCCCATTAACTAACTGCATATATGTGGTACCATTTATGTTCTGCTTCAATTTTTGTATTCTATTTAAGCAAAGATTGATGTCATTAGTTTATCATTGGCATGGTTATTTGATTTAAACTAGTGTTAGTACGTGCATTTTAAAAATGACCTAGAATTAGAGTGTGGTGCTAACTTTTGTTTCATTTCTAATTTGAAGCATTCCGATGACGGCGTATCATCTGACAAGGAGTACCGCGATGCTAAGAGCAGACATGTTCTTAGGAAGCTGCAGAATGGGCAGATTAGGTACCGTCGTCGCGGCGGCATGTTCTTCTGCTCCTTCTGCTGCAGGAACATTGACACGAGCATCGTCAGTATGATCCAGCATGCCAGCGGCATTGGAAGTGGCTCGGAAAACCGCGTGCCCGATGTTAGGGCCAAGCACGCTGCCTACGGTGTGTTCCTAAAGAAGTTGCTCACGTGCAATATCCTCTTAGGGCTCGCGCATCCTCATCTAAACCCCAATCACCAGGACAGGAATCCTTGGAGGAGTCAGTAATGCTGTCGCTTGTGCCGAATGCTGCAATGGTGTCCTGATGAACTTAATTTGAATAGTTGTGCTACTAGCTTATGTTCTGGTTTGGACAAGTAGTATATGTAAGAATTTTATTATTATTGTGGAAGAATTCCTCGTGTGTGTAAGAATTTAAGTACTATATATGTAGTACTTCTATACTATGTTGCTTCAGCCGATCATGTTTTTAGGATGCCTAAATATGGTATAACTTAGTTATAAGTGGAGTGTCACGTCCATTTAGTACTCGATCATGCCCAATAAACCAATCCTTGTCGAAAACTCGTTGATCTAATGGATCAATGGTTTTTAATTCTTCATTTAATTAGTAGAAAATAAAGAACTAATGGGAAGAATACAACCTTTTTCGTATTAGCAAATATTTACATTTGAAAAACCTTCAATTTATGGGACAACATGCCACAATTGGCATCTATAGCCCTTTGTACCCTAATTCACACATAGACCCTCAATTTTAAAAAGTTCACATCCAAACCTAACATCTGCGCGCTTAAATTACGACCGCTAACAGCCGAGCGCGCGCTAAAAAACAAAATAGTCTCACACGGGGTCCCACTCGTAGGCGTCACAGGCGCGCGAGCGCTAAATCTTCACCGAAACAGCCTCACACGGGGTCCCAATCGTCAGCGTCACAGGCCGCCGCGCTCCCTCTCCCACTCTCGGCTACTTCCCCACTGAAAGGGATCACTCTGCACCCCCCCCCCCCTCCCAAAGAAAACCCAGTGCCTCCACTTCGCCCACTGGGCGGCGGCTATTACGGCGGCGCCCTCCCTAGCTTCCTCGTCCTCACCGACGTCCTCAACCAATGACTGGTAAGTGTCGGTTGCCTCCCTTCCCTTCCTCAACCAAACGATTCGATCTAGGTTAGATGGCGGTGGATCTAGGTTAGATGCCGGCGGATGTAGGTTAGCTGCCGGCGGCCACCGTCGTTGACATGTTTTAGGTCACCACCAGCCATGGATTTAGCTCACGCTACCGTCACAGGTATCTCGAAGATCTCTTCCCCCATCCAGATGGAGATCCACCTTAACAAGGCCTTGGAGCTCGCAAGGCCCCCTGTTCTTTAGATCCCCAAGGTAAATACTAGTATATAAATTAGTATCTCCTTTTTCCTTCGTAGCTACTTGTTTGATTTTTCTTCTTTTCATATTTGGCTGTAGCACTCTAGTCGAGGATGTAGCTTTTGCACCATGTCTCCTTATCCTTATGAAACTCGTAACTGGATGGAGACTCGTAACAGTAAAATGCCAACTCGGCAGGTAAATGTTCTACGATCTTATTAATTTTGTTTTGTGCTTAATAGTATGAGGCTACTTTTCTTGTTTTCCATTGCTAAACATTTGTGCTTGATACATGTGTCAATGATTAAAGTGTGCACTCGATCTTGATGAGATCATCGAGCATTTACCTAGTGTTGTGTACAGCCACATTGTTTTTGCATCTTCCTTGGTAAAATGTTCAATGATCTCATTAATTTTGTTTTGTGCTTATTCATATGAGGCTACTTTTCTTGTTTTCCATTGCTAAACATCTGTGTTTGATACATGTGTCAATGATTAAACTGTGCACACGATCTTGATGAGATCATCAAGCATTTTACCTAGTGTTGTGTACAACCACATTGTTTCTTCATCTTCCTTGGTAAAATGTTCGATTATCTCATTAATTTTGTTTTGTGCTTATTAGTATGAGGCTACTTTTCTTGTTTTCCATTGCTAAACATCTGTGCTTTATACGTGTGCCAATGATTAAACTGTGCACTCGATCTTGTTGAGATCATCGAGCATTTTACCTAGTTTTGTGTACAACCACATTGGTTCTGCATCTTCCTTGGTAAAATGTTCTACGATCTCATTAATTTTGTTTTATGCTTATTAGTACGAGGCTACTTTTCTTGTTTTTCATTGCTAAACATCTGTGTTTGATACATGTGCCAATGATTAAACTGTGCACTCGATCTTGATGAGATCATCGAGCATTTTACCTAGTGTTGTGTACAACCACATTGGTTCTGCATCTTCCTTGGTAAAATGTTCCACGATCTCATTAATTTTGTTTTGTATGAGGCTACTTTTCTTGCTTTCCATTGCTAAAAATTTGTGCTTTATACGTGTGCCAATGATTAAACTGTCTCTGCCAATGATTAATATGCAGCAATATGTCTAGCAGTTTGGCTACTATAGCAAATAGCATTTAGAACAATTTCAGTTGTGCCTAATTTTACTATAGTACGTAAATCTGTCAGAATTATTGCGTGTCATTTGTATGTACCATGGTTGGCAATGAGGCTCACTATTACACTTTTATTTGTTTTGTTGCATGTGCCGATCATTAGACTGTGCTGATGGTTGGCCTTGTAGTTGATGATGTGCTAACCATGTATGATGCCTTTTTTGTAGGGTTTGCGAACCTGTGGTTGTGGCTTCAGAATGGATGGGTCAATGGGAGAAGTGTTGTGGAACAATTGCATGTGCGTTTTGAGAGCATTGAGGACGCTGAAAAGTGATGTGGAACCTGTGGATGTACCTTTGTAATGGATTGGTGACTAGGAAAAGTGACATGAAACCTATGGTTGTGCCTTCGGAATGGGTGGATCAGTAGGAAAAAGTGACGTGAACCGTATCGATGAGAAACTATTTAGGTTATGATGCGCACCTGTTTAGATGCTGAGGTGCACCTGTTATGATGTGAACCCTATCGATGACATGAAACTATTTAGTTAATGATGTGAGCATGTTGTGATGATGGCGGGTAACCTTTGTGATACTGGTGTGAACTGGTGTTAATTCTAGTTATTGTTATAATTCTAGTTATTATAAATCTCCTTGTTGTGATGATGGCGGGTAACTTTTTTGATGCTAGTGTGAACTGGTGAACTGACAGCTGGGCCCGTGCAAAAAAACGTTAGGAACAACAGCGAGAGAACGCGGTCGTTGCCGGTCAAAGAAGTCAAACATGGCAGGATGTGTGGGTCCGATGAAAATTCGCAACGTTCTACGTGACCAAGCCAGTTTCGTCGAAGGCAACTGCGCTCTTAGTGGGCTACTAGGCCGGAGACGAAAATCCGCGACGTAAAAGTAGCAAAAAGTCGGCCAAAACCAGTCTGCGACGGACCAAACAAATACGTCGAGAGCAAACTCCACTTTTCAGCCATTCGCAATGGAAACGCCCGACGTTATCAAAACGTGCCGCTCAAAACGTTCTGATCGCGCGGAATTTGGTAGTGAATGGATTCATGTGCGCTCTTCAGCTCCTTGTTTTTATTTTCCAGGTTGTCAGTCTATTTCATCAAAAGCTGGCGTCTGGCTTCAGGAATTGCTGGGGTTTGGCTGGATCCACGGATGTTCTGTGTAATGCGTACTCATCCATCTATTCTAGGGTTTCCAGGAGTGGTGAGGTTTTTCCCTTCCCACCAATATCCTTCGTGCCGCTAGGTCCGCCTTCCTCGAGTACCCTATCTTGAAAATCCAGCCTCCGAGGTTTTGCTAATGGCTTCCGTTTTGGAGGATCTGTCTTCTTGGGTGGTGAAGGCGGTGACTTGGACTTCGTCGTCTCGAACTGTGTCTCTAGAGAGGGCGGATCTTGTTTTGGGGCATCCGGCAATGCGGTTTTCGGCTTTTCGAGGGCTTGCTCCTCCTTGGAGGGTGTTTGTTCATCCTCATCTACTGGTTTAGCCAGCGCTGTCATATAGTCGCTATTCGAGCATCAAGTGGCTTTCCATACTTTTTCAGAAAAGCCGGTGCCATCATCATCGGAATCATTTCCGGTTTCCGAATTTCCTTTACCGTCAATGGTGGCAAGTATTGACTCAGGTTCAGAACTTTCTTTCAAAGGCTCTGCTTTCACCATGCCAGCAAACATAGATCTAGGAACTTGCATATAAGATTAACTTTAGATCTACATGGGCGATGTGCGTTTTTGTTACCTTTGCTGATTGGGTGGTGGGTGCACTACTAGGAAAATGGCTATAGGAGTGATGATACCCGTGACGCACATAACATTTGGCGCGTCACGCCTATTACCCGCGGCGCACCACGTTTCTGCGCGTCGCGCCTAAAGGCATAGCCGCGGCGCACCGAATAGAAGGCCCGTCGCGCGTATGTGTGGGGCCGGGGTGGCGAGCCTCCGAGGCATACCCGCGACGCACCCATCCAGCGGTGCGTCACGGCTATGTTGGGTAGCCGCGGCGCACATGCCAGTGGTGCGTCACGGCTATCTTTTCCACGGGTGGCATCTATAGCCGTGACGCACCACTGCTACGTGCGCCGCGGGTACCCAACATAGCCGTGACGTGCCAAATCTGATGTGCGTCACGGGTATACCTGGAACGAATTTAAGTGGTTGGGACCACCCCCCACCTCCCATCCCCCCATATCTCCACCCCATTTTAGATCTGGTCGCCACCCACCTCCTCACCACCCAATTTCCCCCATTTTCCCACCATTTAAAACTTATTTAACCTATTTTATTTGATATATATGTGTGGGGAATCTAGTAAACATTTGCCTCCACCCTCATCTCTCACTTTATTACCACTTTCCCTTCCATCTTTTCACTTTCTATAGCCACATACAAACGTACTCTCTCGATCGGTCTCGTGTCGGCAAGATCTATAGTTGGTGAGTTGTTGGAGGGACGATATGTATATGTGTTGTATGTATGTGTGTCGGCGCCGTGCGTCGTCACAAAAGATTCATATATATGGTTGCATATATACATATATGCGAAATTGTGTTGCGTATTTTTGATGAAATTTGTGGATGTCTTAAAAATGAGTTGACATGTGTTGCCAAAATGTTGATTCATTTCCATTTCGGCGACCACGCACTCCGAGAATGTCCTATTTTTAGCATAGGTCATGCCGAATTTTTCCGTCGACGACTATGTGCATGCATCATATATCCATATATTACGTAATTTGATTCTAATTAATTTTTCATTTGATCTTTTTTTACTATGTAGGCAACCATGCATATAAGCACAGGCACCGTGGCTAGATTTATGAAACATGCGACGGACGAAATGTTTCGAAATAGCATGACGGAGATAAGATGTCCTTGTCGAAGATGCAAACTGAAACACTTGATCAGATACGATTCTGGTGACTTGGAGTCGCACCTTATCCGTCGTGGTTTTATGGATGGCTACACTCTTTACCCGACAAGTGATGAAGATGAAGAGTCGCCCGGACATGATGAAGGACATAATGATCAAGATGAAGGACATGATCATAATCAAGACGAAGGACATCGTGATGAAGATGTCGGACATGATCATAATCAAGACGAAGGACATCATGATGAAGATGTCGTGACATCGTCGTCGGACTGGGTGCGGGACCCTCATGTCCAAGCTCTGCTTCTCAAGGAGACTAGCAACACCAGAGCTGCTGCTAGAGAGAAATCGAAGTTGTCGCAACTGGAGATAGACGCCGTTACTCCATTGTATGAAGGATGCGTGAGCGAGGATACCCGTCTGAACGTAACGTTAAGGACCCTCGAGATGAAGACAAAACACCGATGGACCGATGCGAGCTACGATGAGAACATGGCATTCTGGCACGGCCGTCTTCCCACGGGGAACAAGTGTCCAACGAGCATCGAGGAGGCGAAAAAAGTCGTGTGCCCTCTGGATTTACCTCACGTGAAATACCATGCTAGCATTAATGACTGCATCATCTATCGGGGCGCGGACGCGGAGAGAACCATATGCCCGGTGTGCGACGCAACTCGATACAAGACAGGGAAGAAGGCCTCTCCTCGAAAAGTGGTGTGGTACTTTCCGATAACTTCCCGTCTGCAGCGGTATTTCGCAGACCCCACACAGGCGAAGCTCATGCGATGGCACGCGGAAAGGAAGAAGCCAGAAGAGCATGATGGAACCGATCCGGAGAATGATGACACGATGCTGACACACCCCTCAGATGCTAGCTAGTGGAATGCGCTAGACATCGAATACCCCGAATTCGGCGACGATCCAAGGAACATCACGTTGTGCATGAGTACGGATGGGTTAAATCCTTTTGGCAACCAGAGCAGCACCCATAGCACCTGGCCCGTGTTTGTATGTATATACAACCTACCCCCCTGGTTGTGCTTGAAGAGGAAGTACATACAGATGAGTATGCTTATTCAAGGGCCGAAACAACCAGGTAACGACATCAATCTGTATGTCCAGTTGTTGGAAGAGGAGCTAGCCACGTTATGGGACGAGCCAGCCAATACGTGGGACGCCTATGGAGAAACGTTTTTTCCATTGAGAGCCGCGCTCATCACGACGGTGCATGACTACCTCGGTTACAGATATGTCGCGGGGCAGGTGGCACACGGATTCTGTGCATGCGTTAGGTGCATGGATGACACTACGTATCTCCAGCTAGAGAGAAACCCCGGGTCATCGAAAACCGTGTTCTTGGGGCATCGAAGGTGGCTTCGCAAGGATGACCCGTGGAGAAAACGCAAAGATCTGTTCAACAATGAAGTTGAGATGCGAAGATCCCCACGTCAAAAGAGCGGCGAGGAAATCGACGAGCTGTTGAAGAACTGAAAGAGTGCCCTGCGCCGGGAAAGAAGCGAAAGGCGCCGGCGCCGTTGGAGGGTGTATGGAAAACAAGGTCTGTTCTCTGGGACCTGAGGTACTGGAAGATTCTCCGCACACCCCATTGCCTTGACCTCATGCATATCACGAAAAACGTGTGCGAGAGTCTGCTTGGCACCCTGCTAAACATGCCGGAGAGGACCAAAGCTGGGCCGAAAGCAAGGAACGACTTGAGATTTTTGAATATCAGGGGCGAGCTCCACGGAGGAAAACCGGATGATGATGACGATGACGATGACGATGTGTTAGATGGGACGGAAGGTCGCCGCAAGGGCAAAAAGGCCAAGAAGACGGAATATTACTGTCCCCCTTCGTGCTTCACGCTATGCGAGAAGGAGATCGACCAATTCTTCAAGTGCCTCCTTGGAGTCAAATTTCCTTACGGTTATGCGGGGAAGATAAGCAGATACCTAGACGTACCAAAGCAGAAGTTCAGCGGAATGAAGTCTCACGACTGTCACGTGATGATGACGCAGATACTTCCAGTTGCAATTCGAGGGATAATGGACGAGCACGTCCGCGAAACGCTGTTTGGACCCTGCAACTTTTTTGACGTCATCTCTCGAAAGTCGATTGGCGTGAAGAAACTCGCAAGGCTACAGGAAGAGATCGTGGTGATACTATGCGAGCTTGAGATATACTTCCCGCCAGCATTCTTCGACATTATGGTGCATCTCCTTGTCCATGTCGTGGATGATATCATCCAGCTCGGGCCGCCGTTTTTACACTCTATGATGGCGTTCGAAAGGATGAATGGTTCCATCAAAGGATACGTCCGCAACAAGGCCCGTCCAGACGCAAGCATTGCCAAGGGCTTTCTGACAGAGGAGTGCATCTCTTTCTGCACGAATTTTCTAGACAAAGATGAGAACCCTGGTATGCCCGTAAACAGGCACTTTGGCAGGCTCGGTGGATGGGGACACCGCGAGGGCCAGCGCGAAATGAATGTCGACTTTCAGGGCCGACGCAACGACTTTGACAGAGCAAACCTAGTCGCGCTACAACATCTAACAGTGGTCGATCCTTGGTTGGAAAAGCACAAATTGCTAATCGCGAAGTATTACAGTGACCGAGGACAACACAGGACCGAAGCAGAAATAATCAGAGAGCACAACATCCATTTCACACAGTGGTTCAGGGAGAAGATTATGACCGATCAACCGGAGACGCCTTATTCTGAAGAAGAAAAACTCGTACTCACATTGTCACAAGGCCCCGCACATAACCTCATGACATATCAGGCATACGATATCAATGGTTACACATTCTACACGGCAAATAAGGACCGGAACTGCGAATACCAGAACTCGGGGGTAACGATGGAATCATTAACAGGTGACGTCAAAGAAAGATACTATGGTAGGATCGACGAGATATGGGAACTCGACTACTGCGGAGAGAAGGTGCCAATGTTCCGTGTCACATGGGCAAAGAGCGTCAGGAAAGAAGGACAATATTTCACCACCATGGTGATACCTGAAGCCAAATCCGGCACGAATGTCACCGCAAAAAATGAGCCATGGGTCTTGGCTAACAAAGTGGACCAATGCTTCTTCATTACTGACCCGACAAGGCCTAGCCGTGTTGTCGTGCGGAGAGGCAAAAGAAACATCATCGGAATGGATGGAGTAGCCAACGAGCAAGACTTTGACCAGTACGGCGACCCGAAAATGGAAGATGACAATGACGATGGAACGAAATACACAACAAGAAGAAGCAGGACAACGCTACCTACAGGTCGCCCATTCCACCGAAGAAGTCAAGGTGTTCCGGGACTGAATTACTCAACCGCGACAAAAAAGGGAAAGAAAATTGTAAAACGCTAACTCTAAGAACAACGATATATGTGTCGTGTGTTTGCATGCATTCGAGGCAGTGATGACAATGTATGATGATGTATTTTATATGTATGCACTAAGATGTGGTGTTTAAATTAGTCAACACATGAATTGAGATTTTATTTTGAAATTTATATTGATTTATATGAATTTATGTTGATTTATATTGTGTTTTCCAAAACTATTAAAAAAATGGGGTGTGGGGGATTCGAACCCGGGTGCTGGGGCACATCACAGTAACAACCACTGGGCTAACGAAGCAGTTGTGATATTGACAGGCAACACAACCTTTTGAACATATTATGCGAATAAGCGTGGCGCACCAAGCTGTTGTGCGCCACGGTTTAGTAATGCGTGGCGCACGATTGTGATGTCCGTCGTGGCTATCTAATGCGCGGCGCACTTTCGAGCCGTGCGTCACCGCTATCTAATCCGCGGCGCACCTGGCCGCGGTGCGTCACGGCTATAGCTGATATAGATCAAGCTAGGGCGCCCGGCCGTTCCTTCTTCTTCCCTTTTTCTCTCCATCGCGATCCCCTTTCTTCAATCTCTCCGATCGCCGCAACCGTCCCCTCGTTGTTGGCCACCGCACGCACGCCTCCGCTGCCCTAGCCACCGGCGCCCAGCGCCCTAGCCCTAGTCATCCACCGCCCGTCACATCTGCCCGAGGGGGAGGAGTACAGGAGGAGGGGAGCCGCCCGGGCCGTCTTCGTCGACACCATCGCCCGCGCCGTTGCAGCGAGAGAGGAGGAGGGAGCCGCCTGCGCCGTCTTCCTCGACACCATCCAGGACCAAGGCCCCGGCGTGAACAACTACACCGTGCCCCAGGTAAGGCCCCCCCCCTCCCCTCCCTGAATTTTGCTTGCAATTTAAATTTAGGTGCTGTTTGGCCTTCGGTGCAGTGCAGTCAAACAACGGAACAATGGAAGAATTAGTTTCAAGTTTGTTTTGCGATCATTATACTTACAGACTCACCGCTTGCATTCATAAACGTTTGTGGCTTGGCAAGCATGATAGGAACATCTCCAATCCGACCTGAATAATGCCAAAACTATTTTAGTACAAATGTCTAACTGTATGTAAGGAATTTAGAAGGAATAAAATGCATATCCTAAATACATAGCTTCTAATTCCAATAATTACCTAAGAAATACCATAGAGATTGTTGGGAGACAAGTATTGCATGTTGCAATTAACTAGGCATTTAGGTTACATGAGTATGCAAAACATGAGGAAAAAGGTTTGACTATGTTAAAGTTAAGGAACAAAGTTTAGCTCTGGCAAGATTCAATAAAGGTACCATCTCAGGCTTCAACTTGAAGCAAACATCTTTGGTGAGAATATTACCTTTGCCAACCATTGCCTTGAATTGCATACTGCTGAGCGATATACCCTCAGCTTCTGCTATAACATCAATCATCTCAAATCCAACCTGTGAATAATCGGATATGACTCAATTTAAATAGAGAGAAATTGTCCATTGGACTGTTGATGAACCAAATCATTATCCATTAATGGAAGATTGAAGTTATGTGCGATCCAATTCTACAAAACTAAGTCTGAAACAAGGGTAACCTTAGATAAAATCAAAAGCAGTGGCAAGAACCAATTTTGCTGCCGATAAATTTAAATATTCTACATAATTTATACTGTAGCAGCTGTTGCACTGATGTTGCTGCTCCTAGCTGCTGTTGTTGCCTATCACAGGGAGTTGTTGCTGATTTTTGAAGGCGTTCTGCTGCTGTTTTCTTGTGTTGGTACCACTTTTGGTGTTGGTACCACATTTGGTAATCTGTCCGGCCATCGAGCCATTTAAAACTTTGCAGGGAATTCAAATGAGTTGCCCATTTTCGCCGAAATGTTGATTAATTTCCGTTTCGGCGAGATTCGGGCACTCTAGTGTTAGAAAATTAGCAAAGGTCATGCCGAAATTTTCCCGTGAATTTAGGACTTAGCCGTTTTCCCGTGATTGAGTAGTATGTCGATTTTTTGTTTCCTTTAGATTAACCAATAATTTCCCCCTTCAGAACATGGCACACGACGACGAGGCCGGCGGTTCTAAGCCGTTCTGGCAAATCACCGACGAAGAAGATGAGCAATACGACCCGACGGCGGATGCCTGGGCTGACGCGGACACTAGCGGTCGCGAGGAGGATGACGCCACGACTAGTGGCTCCGCCGGTGATACCACTAGTGGCGCCGCCGGCGGAAATGACACCACTGATGCCGGCGGTCAGACAGATGGTGGTAGCAAAGCCAACAAGAAGAGGAAACGGAAATGTAACACTCTCCGCACCTACCGTGAAGAGATCACGGAAATTGATAGCTCTGGGTATCCAATCGCGCCCGAGAAGGTGGTCAAAGGATTCAGCAACCAGATTGGTTGCATTGTCCGGGACACTGTCAGGATCTTAACCAATGATCTAAGGAAAAAAGAGAATGCCCATTATCGGGTTATTCTCTTTAGAAAGCTGCACGGACGATACTTGTACCCGCATCCGCCAGACGAGCCGTTTAAGTACAATAACGACAATCTGGAGGGGAATAAGGTCAACCATTCCGCCATTGGTAAGATGAACACCGCCTTGGCCAACTGGAAACACCGGGTGAAGGTTAAGGTCTTGGACCCCAAAAATAGCTTGCAGGATGTTTTAGCGAGTGAGCCGAGAATCACCGAAGCTGAACTCCGGGACTTCAAGCTAATTTGCGAGAGCGAAGTCGCCAAGGCTAACTCTGGTTGGGGGCAGAGGATGCGGAAGTTGAACATTGGTACCCACAAACTGGGATGCGGCGGTTACAGAGCGGCGATTCCCAATTGGGAGAAGGAGGACGCCAAACGTGCAGAACAGGGCATCCCTGACCCTCTCGCAAAGTACTCGCCGCGGACGAAAAACTTCATCAGGGCCCGGTTTACATATGACCCGGTAGCTAATGAGTATACTACCAATGATGAGAAGGTGAAGACGTTGTATGACAACTTGGTAAGTAAATACACCACCCTAGTTAGTTTGCTCTCGACGATCAAGTCGATTGCATCATAGTGTACTGGTGGAATTCTAAACGGTTCACGCTAATTGTGCAGAACTTAGAAATCGAAAGTGGTGGAACCCCGTCATCCATGCCGAGGCTGCACGGCCCGTGGGACGACACTTTAAATAGGGCGGTGAACGTGACGCAGGGGAAGGAAAAGCACAAAAGGCCGTCAGGTGGCCGAGTTTGTGGCCTGGGCACGACGACGAAGCTCAGAGAGTACTTCAAGGAGCCCAGGGAGGCGAGAAGGAATAGAAAGAGGAGCATCGAAGATATCCAACGTGACGAAGCCCGCGATCGCGAGATTGCAGACCTCAAGGCCAAAGTTGCCGATATTCCTAATATTGTCAAAACAGCTTTGGCAGAACAAATGGGCAGCGTTTTGCCTACCATCTACGATGTGGTTACTCGATGGAATGAAGGAGGTCGAGTGGGGCCGTGCCCGGTGCCTAGCATGCAGGGCAGCAACTCAAGAGACTTGTCCAGAGTCTCGCCGGCCAACGCCACGATGGCGGACCCACTTGTGACTCCGCCCGCCTACACCACGGCGCCGATAGTGACTCCGCCCGCCTCTACCCGCCTGACCATCCGTTGCACGCCCACAGTGGGCGGTCCTCCACCGAATGAAGAGCGTGCACCAACGAACAACCGCCGCCTGGCCATCGGTTCCACGCCCGCCGCCGGTTCTCCCTCGCCATTGAGCAGTAGCACGCCCGCTGTCGTCGTTGGCCCCTCGCCACTAGAGGAGCTCGACGCCCTCGCCAGCCAGGTAAATAGTTAAGCGTTGGAGCGTCGATCTTCCTTTGCCTTAGACGGGCCTCTCTGACGCCCTGCATGTTTTCCGCAGAACGACGACGTTCCATGCACTCTCTTACACACAGTGGACGGCGTGTTGAAGGATGTTGCTGTGGGTATGATCGTTCAACCGTCAACCCGCAGGTTCCACAACAGGCCGATGCGCGAAGACGTATATAGAGTTCGAGTGCTTCGGGTGCTGGCGGGCTACGACGACTTGTTGCCTCCCATTCAACCCTACCAAGAAGAAGATGACCCCGATACCCTGACGCTGCTCCAGTGCATGCCTTGGAACATGGAATGGCCGAAGAGCCAGATTCGCCTGGGGAAGAGGGGCGCCACCCCGCGGACATCGCCTCTAGAACTACCGGCGCGAGGCACCACCTCGAAGACAACCCCTCTAGAAGCTCCGGAGCGGAGCCATGGCAAGACCGTCGCCGCGCCGTCGCCTACCCGTGACATGGAGATGGCACAAGACCAGGAGAATGACGTTGATCTTGATGCCATGGATTTCATCGCTGATGACTTTGATGGCGGAGATTACGTTGCTCCTCCTCCAGAAGAACCCTACCATAGCACGGAGGCTCGTGGTGAGGCTCCTCCTGCGGATAAATCCAATTGCAAGCGTCTCTTCGGTTCTCAGGAAGACACGCCTCCAGATGTCGGCCCCTGCACCGAGACTCAGAAAAGTGCGAAGGGTGGAGTTATTTTCAGCCCTAGCACAATCCGTAAGGCGGCTAATGAGGAGATTGACAGGGAGATCATTCCGAAAGTGCCGAAGCCGCGGAAAAGAGGACCTAGATCCAAGGCCGCAAAGTCCGCGAGCCAGCCTGCTAAGATGCCGCTCCGTGTTCAGGACGGCCCACCTACATCTAAGCATACGAAGATGCATGTGATTGGTCAGCCTATGCTTAGCCAGAGCAAGCTCAAGGCCGCAAGTGGGGATATGCGGAGTTTGCATGACAGCATTCTTTTTCTTGAATCGCGTCTTCTTGAATCCAAGGATCCATCATACCCGGTTTTCATTGCCATGGTGCCAAAGGACTTGGGCTTCGTCGAGTCAACCAGCGCGGATAGAATAGTACTGCGGTTTTCGGACATCTTCGATATGTTCCATAGCAATCCGCTGCACTACTCCATGATCCGCCTATACTCGCTCAGTCTGGCGGTGCAAGTCATCAGGGATAATACACCGGGCATCGCGATAGCGGACCCCTTCTACATGCGCCACGACGTGTTGTGCGGCGTTGGGAACCTGGTAGTCGCGTCGACATATCTCCGGGACTTCATGCTGGCGAACCAGACGAAGGATTACATCCTCGTGCCTTACTTTGCCGGGTAAGTCAATATTATTAGCCGAATCGAAAGTGATTTTCTTTAGATTTTCATCGCTCCTTTCCAACACTTTGTTTGGATTGTTCCGCGCAGATAAACACAATGCACACTCATCTGCATTTGTATCAGTCATTCGCATGCCACGTATCTCGACTCAGGGAGTGCGGTGAAGAAAGACTACTCCAACATGAAGAAAGTTTTGGATAATGCTCTCACCGGCTACCACGCAAGGGGGGGCAAAATCACTAAGGAGAAGGTCGTTCAGGGCGCTCGGGTGTTCACCCACACGACGACTTTCGCGTGCGTCAAGCAGCCGGCGGGCAGTAACCGAGACACCTACTATATCCTCCATCATATGCGGGTGTATGTACGGGATCAACAGTTCCTTACCCTGCCTAGTCAAGTCCAACAATGGGCCTCCCGCTTGTCGATGGTCGGCGATGACAAGGTTAGAGAAGAGATATATGATATCCAGAAGTGCTTTGCCACGAAAATCGTTCATGAAGTGGTGAACAAGAGTGGGACATTCTACTGCCGGTTCAACTTGCCGAACCGCGACATAGATACCTACCTAGCAACTGCCTGTGACGACAGGCCCTTCATCACTCCGGAGGGCTGTCCCGTTGTAATCCCTGGGAGGATGAGTCAGAAGGAGTGAGAACTATTGTAAGGCTTGCTACATTTTCCGAAAATAGTCGAACTCAATCGTTAGGGTTATGAATCGTCCATCGTGTGACAGATGCTTTATTATGTTAATGCTTAATTATCTTTCTTTTCATTATTGCGGTCTTACTTGTGATGGTCGTTCGAGCTTTTGAATAAGTAAATGCCGATGATTAAAAGAGTTGGTTCACACTCAGATGGCCTAGGCGGTCCGTTGCGCCTTGTGATTTTCACAAAGTTAGGATCTTTTGCATCCCACTTGGCGCAGCGGCACCGCCTACGGCCGCTTGTATGTGTCCACCCTAAATATGAGGCACACATCGTTACGGTTATGAATCGTCCATTCTGTAACTGATGCTCAATTATGTCAATGCTTGATTATCTTGCATTTTATTATTGCGGTCCTACTTGTGATGGTCGTTCGATCTTTTGAATAAGTAAATGCCGATGATTAAAAGAGTTGGTTCACACTCAGATGGCCGAGGTGGTCAGCTGCGCCTTGTGATTTTCACAAAGTTAGGATCTTGTGCATCCCACTTGGCGCAGCTGCACCACTTCGGCGGCTTGTATGTGTCCACTCTAAATATGAGGCACACATCGTTACGGTTATGAATCGTACATGGCTTGATTATCTTACTTTATATTATTGCAGTTTTACTTTGTGATGTTCGTTTGATCTTTTGTGTTTGTGTTTGTGTTTAAAAGATGATCATCTTGTTCCTTTGTGTTTAACTTTCATCTTATTTATGTCATATTTCTCCACTTACTACTATTGCAGACATGTTTAAAACTATTGTTTTTGTTTTTCTTTCTTGTCATTACAGATGCCGAGGTGCTACGTGGTGTTTAGAGGCAGGGTTCCAGGAGTCTACGATCACTGGGAAGACTGCTTCGAGCAGGTGAACAAGTTCAAAGGGAATGCCTACAAATCCTACAACACAAGAGTGGCGGCGGAAGCTAGGTGGTTCATCCATCTCGAGGAGGAACAGAAGAAGATCAAGAAGAACAACAACAAGTGGATGAAGACCATCGCAGCCGCTCTTGTCGCCGTCGCCTCGCTCGTCATGCTATGGTTCCTAGCTAGATGATTAGGTTATCGGCGACTAGATAGGTCACTTGTCCCGATGATGAAGCATCATCAATCGATGTAATCGGTCCCGATGATTAACCGTGTGATGTAGGTCACTTGTATCTATTTGACTCTGATAAACACTTTGTATTCATAATCAACTGTTTGATGTAGCTATTAGGAATTCTAAGCAGTATGATCAACTATGATATATAACTTGTTTGTCAAAGAATTGTTTTGATACATTTTGTCTACTGATATTCCTCTGTATTTGAGCTGTATATACCTGTATAAATACGGTACTGCGTATTTTAAAAAAATACAGCATAGTGTAGCCGTGACGCACCAAAAAGTGTACCCGTGACGCACCTGGGTGTATAGCCGTGACGAGCCAAAATGGAGACCCGTGGCGCACCAGCGAACTTAGCCGTGGAGGCATTAGCTTACCCGTGACGCACCTGTATTCATAGCCGTGGCGCACCTACGGAGTTAGGCGTGACGCGCCAAGAAGTAGCCGCGGCGCACCAGGCCTGTGCGTCACGGGTACAGATAGGCGCGGCGCACCAGCTTGGTGCGTCACGGCTAAACCCATAGGCGCGGCGTGATAGCCGTGACGCGCCCAGGTGCGTCACGGATAAGCAAATTGGTGCGTAACGGGTAAGCTTTTCCCTAGTAGTGGTGGGGAAAAAAATTTGCTCCCTCCACAGAATCCCATTGCCTCTGTTGTTAGCCCGACGAAGATGTTGGCGGTGCCGATCGGGACGACGTAGGAGCAGATGAGGTGGTTCGTGTTTGTGTTACCGTATTTCCGTTGACGAGGTAGCCATTCTACAGTCCCAGGACGGCGGTTCTGACGACAATTGTCTCGCCTATGCCGCCTAGGAGCCCTTCCCGGAAGGTCACCCCAAACATTGCCAGCCCCATGGTGGGCGCCAAATGATGTGTTCCCTGAGTAGCTTTCCCAGAAGGGAGAGCCATCTCTACGAGGAAGAACATGGGGGAGAGAATGTGGGGGAGCGCTTTAGGACGAGGACACTGTGGTTTTTACCTAGGTTCAGGTTAGCCAGATGGCTCCCTACTTCCTGCAAATCAACAATGACGGCTGATCGTCGGACACATGTTACAATGACCTTGGTAGATTGAGTCTAGTTGTTAATCTGCCATAGGTTTTCTCAAGTCCGACCTTATATAGAGAGCAGGATCGGGTCTAACAAGGTATCATCCATACAAATGACTAAACCTAACAATATACGGTCATCCGGGTTCCAAGACCCAGATGGTCTTGTGTCCGCCGTTCTGGATGCAGTCATGCGCTTAGTTCCACTTGGGCCTTAGGCTTTGGGCCTGCCCTTTTGGTCCGTCCTTCTGGATGCCAGGAGATACCCCAGTCAGGATATCTCCGACAATAGTTATTCTTTAATAGGTTTTAACTTAGAAAAAATGCTATAATGCAATTAAAAAGTCAAGATACCAAAAGGACATGGCATATGAAAAATTACTCGTGAAAAAACTAACCAAATAAAGTTTACGAGTAATTCCATTCCATGTGCTAACAACAACTGTTGCATAAATACCACTATCAAGATAGACATTGTAAGTGGTAAACAATTCGTAAGAAAATTAGTACATATGTTTAACAAAATATTTCTAAATTACAGAAAAACAACACTACTAGACCTTGTACATTCTCGGGGTAGAGGATGAACCACTGTCCTGAATTTGCTTAAATTAAATCTCGTGTTCGCACCACAAAAATCCTTGTATAATTTCGTAAATGATGAGCACTACAGAAAAAAGTAATAAGTAGAATCAATACTAAAACTTGCCAAATTTTCTAACATGGATTCGAGGATAGAACCATACTATTTTATCGCTAACAACAAGCTGAGATTCAGTCAATTCCAAGAAGCTCAATATATTAAATTTTCTACCATCCAAGTTAACATCAATAACAACCAATGTGTTTCATCAAACTTGGTAATATAAATTCGCTACCAACAATTCTTTTAACAAAACTTTAACAAAAATAAATAACAAACATGATATAATTACCATCTCACAAGTATCAGATCCCAAGGAAACGAAAAATTTGGCAATCATCCTCAACAGAATGGAAGTATCAAGATCAACCCCAAGAGAATCCTAAAATAGCAAAATGATAGTTTTTTTAAAAAAAATTGGTTAAATAAAAAACTGCATTTAAATAATAGGAATACATAGACAAAAAATAAAACTTACCACTAAATTGCTGTGCCAATAAAGATTGACCTGTGGTCAATGGTAAGTAAATCGAGATACATACCCATGACAGGTGAATGCAACAACCCAATACCATTCAAACCAAGATATAAATTATTCCTACTCACATATCTTCTACTAATGCCTATAACTGGTTCATTACTACACAAATAACATTTAAAAATAATGAGTGAACAAACAAACAACCAGGCAACAAAAATAGACAGAGTTCGCTGATGTAGTTAACTACCATTCGTGATCATTCTAGTTTTCTCTAATGCAATAGAAATTAATTTGTTTTTTTACTCAACATCAAAGAATTTGCTTTCACAACAACTACCACAACCTACGAATGATCTCATTAATTTGGCCGAACCAATATCACCAGATGATACATCATCTTTTCATCCAGGTGTAGAACAACCAAACTCATAACATGCCCCTTGTTTCATAAGCAAATCTTGTGTCTACATTTGCTGGTCTCTCAAAGATATAGTTTGCTTTTTCAACTCCGTTGACAAAAAACGAACCATTTGACACATCTGATCAACGATATTTGAATCCAAACTACTCATGCAACATGAAACGGACGACTGATAGAAAATTTTGCACATCCTTTTAAGTTTGTGTCTTAACTGAAAAACAAAAAAAAGTAATTAAACATAACATATGAGTGTAACCAAGAAATGGAATCAATATATCTTAAGATTATTTAAATCACCTCCACATGATTGTCACCAGGTAGCACTTTAAAGATATAAGTATCAACAGAGGGTGGAAGTTCATAAGAAACAAAGCCGGAACCACCACAATTTGTCATTTTTCATCATGCTAATCAACATATAGGTTAAAAGTAACGATGATTAAAAGTTAATGCATAAACATATTGAAAGTATCCACCCCCTCCCATTAATTCCCCTGAAAACTCCCTGCCCGGAAAAGAAAAAGGGAAGAATGGATTTTAGCTACAAATCAATGTACCAACCATAAAATCAAAGGGAGAATCATGCAAAAACGAAGAATCAATTAATGCAAAGGACATTTCATATGAAACCGAGTCTGAAATAATATAACGGAGAAAAAACACAAAAAGTAGAGAATGACATCTAGATCTAAAAACCCTAAAGGAATAGACAAAGTGAGCCTTCGAGTCGCGAGCGGAAGTATTCCTTTCCCCTTCGTTCCTTACTGTCACCGGGGATAGATCACGACGGCGCAATATGTGACAACAGTTAGTGGTCGGGAACGACGACTGCGGCGAGGAAGAAGAGAGAAGGGAAAATGGAAGATAAAGGAAAGTACATGACGCTAACCTTCCGACAACGATTTGGACCGAAAATATCGGATCTGGTACCAATAAGGACAGTTCGAACTGCGACACATGTCAATCACGGAAAGCATAGGCACAACTCCTTTGTCTCTCGAGAAGGCGGCCGGTGACCTTCCAAGGGATTTTATTTATTCTAGTGATCTCGGCAAGACGCTTCTCGGCCACCCTACTTTGTCTTGACTAACTACTCCCTCCGATCCATAAAAAGTGCCCCAACTTTGTACCAACTAGGCGACGCTTTTTATAGATTAGAGAGGGACTAAGAGCATCTCCACTCGCGGCCCTAGTTGTTGTCCGAATAGGAACCTGGAGAGGCCCTAGTCCGAACGACGCAGCGCCCCCAAGCAAAACCTCCAAAGCATTATTTTTCCTACTTTTTGTTATTTTGGCGTTCCAAAAATACTTAAAAATATTTATGTTATAGATTTAAATTATTACATATATAATTCCGAATGGCTAAAAATAAAAATAAAATATTCATACAGCTAAAAATAAATTCGAAGTGCATTGTGCCGCGTGCCAATCCTTTGCGAGCCCACAAATGCTCCACTAGATCATCGTTGACCTAATCATGAGTGGCCCCGTTTCGGATCTCCATATGCATAGCGATAATCTGCTGGCACATTGTGATCCACATTGGCGAGAGGACCCTGACACTCATATGGAAAATGATCCTGCACTGGATTTGCACGCTCATCCTCAATGATCATGTTGTGCGTGATCACACATGACTCGGCCGACCAAGTGAGAGCAGGATACCGCACAATGGCAAACCTCTGCTGGAGCACTCTATATGCACGCTCGACATCCTTTCTTGTGCTTTCTTGTATCGAGGCAAACCAGGATTTTTTGTTTCCTAGAGGGTTGGAAATTGTCTTCACAAATGTTGACCATCTTGGATAGATACCATCCGCTAGGTAGTACCCCTTGTTGTACTCGTGGCCATTGACAATATAGTTCACTCGCGAAGCATGGCCTTCAACAAGTTTCGCGAATACAGGGGAATGCTGCAACACATTGATGTCATTGTGAGATTCTGCCATGCCGAAGAAGCCATGCCAAATCCAAGTCTCCTGATCTGCCACTGCCTCAAGGACCACGCTGCAAACTCCTTGATGGCCCCCTATGTACAATCTTTGCCAGCCAAATGGATAGTTCTTCCATCTTTAGTGCACGCAATCAATGCTTCCAATCATATCAGGAAAACCTCTTGCTTCACTGTTTCATCCCCGTTTGGTCCTCTCAAGTAGTTTGGGACAAAAACTTCCACTATCGCACTGCAGAACCTATACATGGCTTTGATAGCCGATGACTTAGACATGCGGAGATAGTCGTCATGGCCATCTGCAGGGGCTCCATATGCAAGCATTCTCATAGCAGCAGTGCACTTATGAATTGAGGAGAAACCTACCATCCCCACTGCATATTTCATTATCTTAAACCAAGGGTCGTGCTCCCTCACATTCTGCACCAATGTGTTGACCAACCTTCAGCTCATTCGAAATCTCCGTCGAAAACTTTGCATCGAATCTTGGATCTTTGGAAAAATTGTCGGCGAAAAGCATGTAGTGGCCCTCCATTATCATCCTCGGTTTTGTCTTTCTCCTCCCAAACTTGGACCCTCCTCGCTTTGGTTCGCTATTGGATACATCCTCGGCGAGGAGTTTTTCCAAACAAACAAGAACAAGCAAGTTCCCATCTTCCTCGTAGTCAATATCGGCTTCTTCCTCTAAGAGAAAGTTCACCATCATCTCATCGTCGCTGTTCATCTGTAGAAATGAAAATGGCTTCAGAATTTTGACAAAAACAACGGCCGACGCCCAACTTGGAAAATTTACGAATACCTTGGGGCGAGGTGGTTACCTATGGTCGCTGGAGGCACCGCTGGTGGGCGGGGGACGGCGGGATCAGGGCCGGGACCGGCACCGAAAAAGGGCCGGTTGGGGAGAGACGCCGGTGGTCGACGGAGCGGCGGCGCTGCGAGGCGGAGGGATACGGCAGAGGAGGAGGCGGCGTGGGCGGGGCGCAAATGTACATGTAACATCCCTGATTTGTGGAAAACTCAAAAATCACAAAAATTTGAAACTTTTTGTTTTCATATTATGCAAGTCACCAAAAAACAAATGAGATGCAAGAAACAAAAGTAAACAATACATAACTCAATGAAAATTGAAATTAAGAATCCATTATGCCTTTGTTCCTTAAACCCTAAAACCTTATTTAAAAATAAGTTTCTCTGTATAAAGGGAATATCTTTTTATTAACAAACATTTACCTAAAATA
Source organism: Alopecurus myosuroides (assembly GCA_028641055.1). Lineage (NCBI taxonomy): Eukaryota > Viridiplantae > Streptophyta > Magnoliopsida > Poales > Poaceae > Alopecurus > Alopecurus myosuroides. Next base: position 95,675,443 of record CM054060.1, read on the forward strand.
TTTACAACTCCAATATTACTTTGAAGATGTTTTATGGCAACAAAAATAAAATATTCATAACCCTTAATAAATTTCTAAGCCTCAAAAATATTTGATGAGAATAAAATATTTTAATAGTAGCTTTAAGTTGTTATTCCATGTTTTAAACATGAACGTGGGAAAATAAAATGCATTGCTTTGAAAATAACGTAAAAGAGGGATTTGAAAACAATATTATTACTTGGGTTTTATTCTAAAATTTTATTCAGCCACTTTAATAATTATTAGTTTTCTATTTAAAAATGGCATTAGTTGCTATTAGGGTGTACCCCTATTTCAAATTATAAAATTGTGAGAACAAGATGAAATGACTTTCAAAAAATATTTTTTCAACATTTAGAATGTCAATAAAATTTTAATTGACCAATAACTAAGTTTTATAAACAAAATAATGAAAAATTACATTAAGTAACTATTAAGGAATTATTCAAATTTCCAAATTAAAAAATATAGATATGATGAAAAGTTTATAAAAAAATGTTATGGTTTGAAAGATATGGAAATTTTAAGATTTTAGAAATTGTTTCATGTTATTTGGATATTTAAAACAGAAGTTATTAAGGTTTTGATTAAACAGGAAAAAAAAGATTGGATGACGTCATCAATGCATCACCGTTTCTTCTTCCTCTAGAAACCGAAAACGGTCGTTTTAATCCGGTTGATTGTGTTTGTTTCAGTCGATTGAATTCATTCCCAAGCCCATGGCTACAAAGCCCTCGTCCCCCTCCGCATTTCCCCTCTCACCCCTCCCTCAATCGTGTCAGTAGGCCATAGAAATCTCTCAGCGGAGTTGCTCAAACCCGCCACCGTCAACCCCTATTTTTGGCCACCACAGTGAGTCCCCGCCGCCCTCCTTGGCTCCGTTCGACTCCCCGAGCGCGTACTCACTCCCTCATGTCCTCCTTCAGTTGTTTCTCGCAGCGGAGAGGCCACAACCACGACGACAGAGCTCGTCGGAGCTCTCTCGCCGCCATTTTCTTTGTGTCGTCCATCCCGGAAACGAGGGAGCAAGCAGAACCCACCCTCGACCTCGCCGTGACGCGCTGGTCCTCTTAGTGGCCTCCCCTTCCCCGGAGACCCTCTCTAGCGCCGTCGCCGTCCACAACCGTGCCTCCGGCCACCGCGTGGACATTTTCCGACGAAGCAGCGCCACCCAGGTGAGCTCCTTTCTCCCTCGCTGTCCGATCTTGATACTACGGCCTAGATTAGAACCCACCGACGGGGCATGCATCCGTGGGATCGAGATCCAACGTCCCGGATCGTTTCACTTAAACCCAGTCAGCATGCCATGCAACACACTGTCATGCGCCCAGTCATAGCTCTATCAGCAGCCATGTCAAACCATGTTTTTCTGTTTTATCCGGAATAGAATAGAATTCAATTTTGCAAAACCACCCCTGTAACTTGGAACCTTCATAACTTTTTAACCACTTTGCCAAATTTAGCAAACTTGGACTTTTTGAAATCAACACAACATGTAGAAATTTTTGGAACTAGCCAAATTTAAATTTGACCATTTCAAATTTGTTCAATTTCAAATATGCTTGTTTGATGAATTTTGGCATAATTCAAATTCTACAAATCCAAAAATTGCAAATAAAATATATTTGGAAACCTTAGAATGTGTAATTTCATATCCTCTGCCCCAAAATAATTTTTAAACAAGTAAAATTTGAATTTATAATTAAGTGGTATATTTGAGTAATTTTGATATAGATTTAATTCTATAAATAATTTCAATATAGTTCCTTTTGCAAAATTCCTCCATTGGGTAACCTTGAACCAGAGACATTAGTGCCTAACCATTTTGGACACCCTTGGACCATGGCCATGTGTTTTTTTTACCAAAAACACAACATAGTGTTACATCTATTTTCACCATGTCTTAGAAATTGTTTTCAACTGTTATTCTTTGATATTATCTCTAGTTGGGCTAAGACAAGTCCTTAGAATGTGTCAATAACATATAATACCAATTAGTGAACCTTAGCTTTCTATCTACTTCTCCACTCCCCCATTCTTGCTTCAAGAATCTATCAAGATTACAAAATGGAAGTCAAGACTCAACCACAATAAGGAACTCCATTTTCAACTTGGTGACAACTAGTAGAGATAAAAGAAAGATCATTGAAGAAATTGAAGGGAAGACTTAGACTCCACAACAATTAGAAGCAACTCAAGGAAGTGAAAATTCATGAAGGGATCAAGAAGAAGACAAACCCCTCTCTTTCTATCTTTCTTCTTATTTCTTTTCTATTTTGACTTAGTGGTATTTTGTACCCATCCCACCTTGAACCAATTAATGAAGTTAAAGCCATGAAGAATATATCAAGATCAAGAGAATAATTTATTAAAGGAACAAGACTACAATAGAAGCATTAAGATGATCTTCAAGAAGACAAGCATGTGAAGACTTGGAGCAATCCACACAAGTTGAAGAATAACAAGTTGTTTTTGTCCAACCATTGACCCAAAAGGAAAAATCCCAAGACTTTGTCTTGTTTTTCTCTATTGTTATGTAGTTAGTTGAACCAAGACCAACCCTAAACCAAAAGAAGGACTAACTTAGATCACTCAAATGTCTTGATGAAAATGACTAAGTGTTACACATTGTTATGTGTTACTATAGTTGAAATAGTGAAATCACCTTGGTGAACTCTTGGAACTTCTTAGATAAATATGTTTTCAATAAAGTTTGATCACTACAAAGACATCCATAGTGAACCCTTGGAATTTCCTTAACAAGTATTGAACTCAAATCTTGACCTTGTCCTAGCCAACTTGGTTAAACCCCTGTAGTTATGTTAGTTGCTCTATATGTTTTCTTCACTTATGTGTTTGATAGCTAGAATGCTTGTTTATTTTTTGTTTGCGTTTTCAATGAATAGATTGTACGAAGAGCAACGATCTTTTGTGAAGAGAGTGTGATTTCTTCACCAACTTCAACAAGGCAAGTAACACACCATCAACTGCCCATTATTTTGGAAAAGGTCCATTTCAAAACCTGAACTCATAGAGGTTCGGAGAAATGAACCTCAAAGTAGAAATCCTTGTCGATTGCACCATGAACTATGCAATCCCGGTATAAATTGAACCCTAGCCAAGTTTTTCAGACGAAAAAAAAAATTTATCCACTCCCACCGACTAAGATGGCACACATGTCATGTGCATCTTGTACCCCAGTCTCCGTCCAATCTCAAGTTCTCAACCAAGATCCACGGCGCGGCTCGGACTCATGGCTGTGGACAGCGGCACGCGGTGGGCGTGGACATAACTCGTGGCCGACATGGGGTATGGAGGAGGCGGAGGGATCTTGCTGCTCAGAGAGGAGACAAAGTAGTACAACGAGGTGATGTTGGGCGGGGTGGTGCCCGGCTGGCTTCCGCATCCGGCCGGTTGGATGCCTGTTTTGCTGTGCCACCACAATCGCTAGTCCAGCGATAGATGTCAGATCTAGGAAGTATACTCGTGGTCAGAGCGGCACGGAGCTCGTGGTCAACAGACTCGCATGCTGGGCGGCGACGGCGGCGGCTGCACGTGACCGGCATGGGGCGAAGGTGTAACACCCCAAAGTTTGCCAATTTAAATTGTGAATTTAGTTTGAGAAAAATCCCACAGATAGTACTTAAAAGGGTTTCCAAAATTTTGTTCTGAAAAGTATTTCAAATTCATCAAAGCAAAACATGGTTGTGTTGGAAATTTCATAAGCTTTCCAAAAGTTATTTTTGCCAATTTTTCTGATTTCAAAAAGGCCCTCAAAAGGTTGTTTTCTGTTCTGGTTTTAAAGAGAAAAGGACTTAATTGTGGTTTTCTAAAATTCTAGGGGGTTTTTGAAAACCTCCTTTTGTCTTCTACCTTGGGACAGAGGAGCAGCTGCGTGGCAGCTCGTCCGCGTCGGAGCCACCTCCTGCTTCCAGCCATCGAGGGTATGAGGCCCCGGGAGACGTCCAGATCGAGTAGACACCCCGCAGAACCCCCCCCCCACCCTCGAGCTCTCTCTCTGTTTCTCTCTATGCGAACCCAAACCCTAGCTTCCTCCGGCCGCCGCCTCGCGCAGCCAACTCCGGCCGTCCCGAGAAGAGATGATCGTGCGTAGAGCTCCGACGTCCTCCCTGCTTTCTCCTTGTCAAGTTTCGTGAGCCAGGAGGAACGGAAGCGCCGGAATCGGGGTCTTCTTCCCCGTGGCCGGCTAGGCTTCGCCGCGTCGATTCGTCGTTGTGAGACATCGCCGAGCTTCCTCGGCCATCCCTGCGGTTACCCGGTGAGCTGAGCTACCTCTGGGTGCTCTCCGTTTGAATTCCCGTGGCCGGAATCGTGCTAGCCGTGAGCAACCGTGGCGCCGCCGCCGCGCTCGCACGCCGGCGTCGCTCCGGCGACCTCCAGCAAGCGGCGCGACCACCGTTAGGTTCGCCTCGGTGTTCTCTACGTGCTGGTACCCTTCGTTCCGTGAATTGCGCGTGGTTTCCGTCGAATTTGAAGGCTCCTGTGAAGAACAGAGACAGATGACGTCATGTCTGCGTCATGGTGATGTCACAAATACAATTTTCCTCATTTCCAGAAAATAACTAAATGTTGAATAATTAATAACTATTGTTTTATACTTCAGAAAAATGAAAGTGAGGTATTAAAATGTTCAGAAAATTATTCTCTACCCATCTATACCATTTTCATTCATGTTTGAGAAAGTCCAAAAATAAGCATTATTTTAATGTTGTTTAATCTTTTAAAATAGAAAAATAAGTTTTTATTCAAGAAAATTAGAAAATTAAAAGTTATATACCAATTTGCTCAAAATGACATTTGGAACCTATTTATGATGTTTTCAAACTCTTTTGAGCACTTTAATTTGCACTCACTTCCATAACCGTCCGAAACCCCCTCCGGGGTCTATTTCGGGACTTTTTCACTAAAACTGCATTTCTGACATATGAACCCTAGCAACCCATTGATCCTGTTTAGGGCTTCTTTCAGTGCATTAACTTGCTCGTGCATACATATTGCGCATTGCATCGATGCCATGTTTGATTGTTGTTTCTCTTCCGGTGTTTTGCTTCTGATCGGTAGAACGCGACCCTGAAGAGAAGATCAACAACGCCATGACGAATACTTGATCCTAACCGACAAGTCAAGCACTTATCCCAGAAGACATTTCAATTGGTTTTCTTATAACCAAGGCAAGCATAACCTCTTATCTGCCCATATATGATTTCGAAAGACTTTTGATTCTCGTACAAATGCATTCGATTCCAATGTATCTTGAGTCAATAGATAGAGTTATCATATTTATTTGCATAACCCAGATATCATGATTCAATGCTCCTAGCAGACATAGGTTTTGCTTTTGTGTATCGCCAGAGCCTCAAATATGCCATGCTTAGTCATACATGCATGTTATCTCTGCTCCATCCGGCTGATGAATCAGAGTTACGAAATAATCTAGTATGGCAGGAAGTAGTGGTAAGTTAAAGAGATATTTGATTAACATGATTTAAAGGTGTGGATGACGAGACCACAGAGGGTCTGTGGTGGTTGTCTCGTTCATGCCCCTAGGAGCGAGTTCTCGTCTTCGAGCCAAGACTGAGCGTGCATCCACACGAGGGATTGGATTCCCCTCGGTCTCAACTTGCCTAGTTTGTTCCATGAGTGGCCTAGTTCGGGCTTTCCATTTGGATTTGCGGGGATGTTAAAAACGTTTACAAAACTAGGACGTGGCGGTGCAACAGCCTGTGGCGAGACAGTAGTTGAAGCACCGCTCACAACGATAGAGACCCGGCAGGAGATGGCCACTCCCTATTGGCGGACCATCTCTACTCGGAGCGACTCATGGAATAGGCGAAGCAAGGGAAAGGTCGTGGTCGACCTCCATCTGCCGGCACTTCCCGTAATAGTGCCAACGTTCTGGCATTAAGAGTTGGTTGATACGTGTGGTTAAAGTTGTACACCCCTGCAGGGTTAAATCTTTTCGAAAAGCCGTGTCCGCGGTTAAGGACGACTTGGTGACGGATTCTGTGATCATAGACAACTTAAATGGAATGATTAAAACTTGCTGATAACGAATGAAGGATGCCTCCTCAGAGATGCCGAGAGGGGTTACCTTGTAGCATGAGTTACCGGAACAACTTGATGTGGTGATCTTTGAAGCACGAGGTGCTGAAATTATGTTGGTGGATGAAAAAGATGATGATTTCAGTAGTTGAACAACTTTCTCATCTGTTTTCAAAATACTCCATGAGACGTGCTATTCCTCCCTCAACTTGGAAAACAAAGATGGCTTTACGCAAAATAACCTTCATAACTCTTTCTAAAAGAAGCAGATATATAATAGGTTAACTAAGTCTTGTTGAGTACCTCCCGTACTCATGTTTGCTTCAACTTGGTTCAGGTGGAGTTCCTCAGTTCGGTGGTGTTTCAACGTGGACATCGACGAGTAGTTTGGGGTTCCCAGGTAGCAGCCTGGAATCTATGGGCTGGGACGTCGCCTTATGTTGCGGCCTCTTAGGCCTTTTGGATTCTTGTTGATTAGCAACATATTTTTGCTTTCCGTTGTCTGATGAAATGTTGGGTCGTGTGACCTCTGTTTGTAAGCTATACTCTAGTAACACTTGTTTAATAAAGCTTCATGTCTAGAGTTCTGCTTTGATCGGTTGTTGGGTTCGAGCTCATTGCTATACAGTTTTGGCTATGCCTGCATAGTTGTCGCAGTCGAGGGGTTGTGGAGCCGATGATCCATGTCCGAGCCCGCCTGTCGATGTGATCGGCCTGGGGCGAGGTAACCCCAGTAACCCTCGATTGTTGTTGCACTTTCTGGACACATAGCATCTCTGTATAACTTTGGTCCCGTTCCTTCAGTTTCATCCGACCCATGGATGCTTGGGTATGCATAATTGGTTATGACTAGCATGGATACAAGGAGTAGTAGACCGGGGATCCGGACTGCGTGCCGATGAATCCGGTATGCCTGCCGTTGTTTGTTGCGGCCGGGGCTGGTAACCCTGAAGCCCTTGTGAGTCCATGGCTAGGAGCACATAACAGTATGTATATCTCTGGGTCCGGGGTCTGACAAGTCATGGTATCAGAGCAGGACTGCCTGTAGGAAAACCTTACTGCTTGGTCGATGTTGAGTCTAGAGTTTGTGAAAACTATTTTGAAACTTCAAATGATTGTGAAAAACCTTCTTAGGATTCTTTTTACTCCTTACCTGGTATCGCTCTGACTCTGGGTCATCTTACCTGTTTTGATTTGAAAAGGTTTTGCTATCTCTTCTAGTCATTCAAAACCTAGGTGCCTTCTTTGGCAAGGACGTTGTTATCCAAGTTGACCTAGTGTTAAAGTTTCTAGAGTCGTGTGTGTTCTGTGTTCCGTTATCTCTTAAGCTGGGAGATTTCCTTTCCATCCAAATCTCTCTTAGAGTTGTGTGGTTCCATAGTATTCCCTGTTCTAAAGTCTCAAAATCCTGAATCTCGAGATTTCCTTTTCATCTCGAATGTTTCCGTTATCCTCTGCTCCAAGTTCTTCCGGAGCTATCGTTATATTTTGGAAGATACCTCGTGATTGCTAATGATAGTGTCCTTTGTGGCACTCATATAGTAGTTACTCCTTTTGTTGTGATTTTAATTCTTGGACTTGAACCGAAGGTCCCGGAATGTGTTGAATGGTGGTGGGTTGAATCTTGTGGTTTTATAACCATGTGATGCTCACTCTATCAGTACAGGATGCTGACCTTTAACCCAAGTTCTGTTTCTTTGGATCCTCAGGAATATCTTCTACCTCGGGATGGCTAGGTAGTTTCAACTCCAATAGCCGTAGGTTTTTCCTTGTAATCAGGAAGGGATCACAACAAGAGTAGTCATCATGAAATCCACATCTTCGTTCTTAATTCAGCTATATCAATCTTCTAGCATGGGTTTTACAAAAGAGTATCACCTGTGCACTCCCCATGGCCTCTGGATTTTCCGGAGCATGCTCCTATCTTCCAGTTGCTCTCAAATCTCCATCCGTTCTTTTGAAACCAAGTTGCATATGTGTGTTGGATTGATTCAATGCATTTTCTCTTGTTTTCCGTCAAAACATTCCACCTTGGAATGTCAGGAGAAACAAACTCCAGTACCTCGTTCATCTCCAGGACCAGGTCAAAGTTTTGTAATCCGCAGACCAAAGAAGTTTCATCAACTTCCAATCTGTTCTACCTTCGAGTATCACACTCTTACATATCAAGAGGCTATGTTTAATTTCCATGGCCTTAATGATGAAGTGATGGTCTCATACATCTTCACTTCCCCTTCTTCCAAGCTTGAATGCTTGAGAATGATGGGTTTGTGCTTTGAGGTGTGTACCAGATATTTCTAGCAATTCTGATTGCTTTGAAAAGTCTAAGAAACATTTGTATCCTTCTTAGCACTACTGGTCATCCAGCCTCTATTTGAAGTTGACTGTGTTACTAATTTTGTTCATTTTGGTGCACATTCCTGGTCAAAGAGTCAGGTTCACACCAAAGCCCTCAAGACCATATCGGTTGCTTTGACAAGCAAGTTTCCTTCTAAACTCCAAGACATACCGGTAGGTTGTGATGTTCTGGTTGTCTTTCTGGAAGTATCACCAGGTTTTACCTGACCGTGATGTCTAAACCAGGAGTAGTTGAACTACTCCTTTCTCCAAGAAAATTGTGCTGGATATCCTGGACTAGTGGTTGAGCTTAAACAACAACTTGGAGAGTTGAAAGGCAAAACCTCCGCCAACTTGTTCCTTGGATAAGGGATATCTAGTTTTCCTCGTGTTGAAGCAGGATAGTATCTATTTAATGGACATGCTATCTTCCTAACCTTGATTCGATTTGGGCTATCGTCAAATCAAGTTCAGCTCCAAGGACTGTCTTGATGGTGTTTCACTCATGGTGTTCTGCCCGAGTACACCTTCATGTCCTTTAATCTGACCAATATTTTGCCTTGTTCATGTATCATATGAGACCCTCTTCTTGGAGTGTTTTGATAAGTATGTTGTCGAGCCCATCGATGACATTCCTATCTCTCCAAGTTGCAAGAGGTTCATGTTGAACAGTTGGCATTAATGTTGGAAACTTTTGGAGAACCATCTTTGTGTCATCACGAAGTTTGTGTTCTTGATGTTCGAAGTGACTTACTTTGGTTCATGTGCTTACGGTGAAAGTTGTCGCCATGGATCTAAGTAAAGTTTTCTTGTTTCCTCGGGAATAATCCCAAGTCGGTCATGCATGTGTGGACTATTCTTAAGATGGTTGGTTGTTACCTCCGTCTACTGTAAGAAGTTTCCATCCACATTAAGCCCCTGACTGATCTTTCGTAAAAGAGAAGAAGTTCAAGAACTTTGTTATCTTTGTAATCGTCTTCCTAACAAGGACTCCGATGTGTTCTTTATAAGTAAGTCATGTAGGTGCAACCGTCTTCCACAAGTTGCTAATACATGGGTTCCATAATCTCACTCATCTTCTTGAGCTTGACATCATAGTCCATACCTTGAGAATCCAGTAAATGTATCTCAGTTGTAACCAATGCAATTCCGCTGATTTAACATAGTGAGTCTTGTTTGACAATCCACTAACCAGAGCTGAATCTCAAGCAGCAACGATGGTTGGTGTTCTCTCAAGGGCATTGAATTAGGTCCAGTATAAAATACGGCATGGTTGATGTTGTGGTTGACACAATTAGCCGGAAGGCCTAATGTCATATCTCTTTAAATTTGTAAGAACAACCACTCCCTATGAGAATCCTTGTGTGGTTCATTCTAACAAGTTTTCTCTCCCCGTTCTTCCAAACCGGAGTTTTTCTTTCACTTGATGACCTATAAAAGGTTCGTCATGAGCCTGCTATCGGTTTCCATAACAACAGGAGAACTTGGAAGTTGTATTATCCAGTGTCTCTTCGTCAATCCTGCAAACCTTTCTTTTGGGGGAAACAAGTTCATCAGGAGAACATCTCGTGGTGTTTTGTAACCACCATTGATCAGTTCCTTTTTTTCAAGTTGTTTGTACTTGAAGTTCTGTTCGTCTGACACATTGTGTGAATTTGTCAGTCACTTCAGCCATGGGATCTTTACCATGTGGTAAACGTATTGCTACGTCAAATCCACCATAGGAAAGAGGTTCCCTATTTTCTTCCGGTGCTTCATCCCTCGTTGGTTAACCATCCTTATGGTGTGACCAAGAGTTCCTCCTTAATTATGGTGTTCCAACATCCCGTGGTTACTCGTATTCTGTCGTGAAGTAACATTCCGATTTTTGACAAAGTTTTTCTACAAATTTTAACGGAATGAAAGTTCCGTTCTCTTCTGTGTCCACTCCGAAGAGTGAACATGATCTTGTATCAAATTTTTCTCCGACGCACGATTACAGTGTTTTCCCGTGTCTTCCCTCGCCTATGGATATTATGTTGTGGTATCCAAGACAATCCTTTCCATCTTGGTATTCTGTTTGAAGAAACCTCGATGTCACAAGTTGCTCAACCTATCTTTCCCAAAAGGATTTAAAGTCTTGTGCAAAGCTCATATTCCAAATCCTTTCAAGAACCATCGTCCATAAACTTGAAACCATCTTTTATTCCCTCCGTTATCTTGATGTGTTTCATGCACGATAACTCAAAAGTTCTTTATGAACATTCCTGTCATGAGTTAGCCATGAGATACTCGATCTTCGTGAATATCGTTTCCTAAGAGTTTTTCCTCTCACCTAAGGTGTAGCCGCTGAAGAATCTTCGCAAGTGCTACAGATCAGCCTCTTCGAGAAAAGAACCGTAAGGTTCAAGAAGATCGTTCAAAACCGGTGTTCCTTCTTTCTTCTCCTTCGGGAATCTCGGGACGAGATTCTTGTAAGGGGGGTAGATTTGTAACACCCCAAAGTTTGCTACCTTAGGGTGTGTGGTGTGTGTTCATATCATACATGCATAAGAACCAAAATTTAATCATGTTTTTACCAATTTAAATTGTGAATTTAACTGGTTTGAGAAAAATCCCACAGATAGTACTTAAAAGGGTTTCCAAAATTTTGTTCTGAAAAGTATTTCAAATTCATCAAAGCAAAACATGGTTGTGTTGGAAATTTCATAAGCTTTCCAAAAGTTATTTTTGCCAATTTTTCTGATTTCAAAAAGGCCCTCAAAAGGTTGTTTTTTGTTCTGGTTTTAAAGAGAAAAGGACTTAATTGTGGTTTTCTAAAATTCTAGGGGGTTTTTGAAAACCTCCTTTTGTCTTCTACCTTGGGACAGAGGAGCAGCTGCGTGGCAGCTCGTCCGCGTCGGAGCCACCTCCTGCTTCCAGCCATCGAGGGGATGAGGCCCCGGGAGACGTCCAGATCGAGTAGAAACCCCGCAGAACCCCCCCCCACCTCGAGCTCTCTCTGTGTTTCTCTCTATGCGAACCCAAACCCTAGCTTCCTCCGGCCGCCGCCTCGCGCAGCCAACTCCGGCCGTCCCGAGAAGAGATGATCGTGCGTAGAGCTCCGACGTCCTCCCTGCTTTCTCCTCGTCAAGTTTCGTGAGCCAGGAGGAACGGAAGCGCCGGAATCGGGGTCTTCTTCCCCGTGGCCGGCCAGGCTTCGCCGCGTCGATTCGTCGTTGTCAGACATCGCCGAGCTTCCTCGGCCATCCCTGTGGTTACCCGGTGAGCTGAGCTACCTCTGGGTGCTCTCCGTTTGAATTCCCGTGGCCGGAATCGTGCTAGCCGTGAGCAACCGTGGCGCCGCCGCCGCGCTCGCACGCCGGCGTCGCTCCGGCGACCTCCAGCAAGCGGCGCGACCACCGTTAGGTTCGCCTCGGTGTTCTCTACGTGTTGGTACCCTTCGTTCCGTGAATTGCGCGCGGTTTCCGTCGAATTTGAAGGCTCCTGTGAAGAACAGAGACAGATGACGTCATGTCTGCGTCATGGTGATGTCACAAATACAATTTTCCTCATTTCCAGAAAATAACTAAATGTTGAATAATTAATAACTATTGTTTTATACTTCAGAAAAATGAAAGTGAGGTATTAAAATGTTCAGAAAATTATTCTCTACCCAACTATACCATTTTCATTCATGTTTGAGAAAGTCCAAAAATAAGCATTATTTTAATGTTGTTTAATCTTTTAAAATAGAAAAATAAGTTTTTATTCAAGAAAATTAGAAAATTAAAAGTTATATACCAATTTGCTCAAAATGACATTTGGAACCTATTTATGATGTTTTCAAACTCTTTTGAGCACTTTAATTTGCACTCACTTCCATAACCGTCCGAAACCCCCTCCGGGGTCTATTTCGGGACTTTTTCACTAAAACTGCATTTCTGACATATGAACCCTAGCAACCCATTGATCCTGTTTAGGGCTTCTTTCAGTGCATTAACTTGCTCATGCATACATATTGCGCATTGCATCGATGCCATGTTTGATTGTTGTTTCTCTTCCGGTGTTTTGCTTCTGATCGGTAGAACGCGACCCCGAAGAGAAGATCAACAACGCCATGACGAATACCTGATCCTAACCGACAAGTCAAGCACTTATCCCAGAAGACATTTCAATTGGTTTTCTTATCACCAAGGCAAGCATAACCTCTTATCTGCCCATATATGATTTCGAAAGACTTTTGATTCTCGTACAAATGCATTCGATTCCAATGTATCTTGAGTCAATAGATAGAGTTATCCTATTTATTTGCATAACCCAGATATCATGATTCAATGCTCCTAGCAGACATAGGTTTTGCTTGTGTGTATCGCCAGAGCCTCAAATATGCCATGCTTAGTCATACATGCCTGTTATCTCTGCTCCATCCGGTTGATGAATCAGAGTTACGAAATAATCTAGTATGGCAGGAAGTAGTGGTAAGTTAAAGAGATATTTGATTAACATGATTTAAAGGTGTGGATGACGAGACCACAGAGGGTCTGTGGTGGTTGTCTCGTTCATGCCCCTAGGAGCGAGTTCTCGTCTTCGAGCCAAGACTGAGCGTGCATCCACACGAGGGATTGGATTCCCCTCGGTCTCAACTTGCCTAGTTTGTTCCATGAGTTGCCTAGTTCGGGCTTTCCATTTGGATTTGCGGGGATGTTAAAAACGTTTACAAAACTAGGACGTGGCGGTGCAACAGCCTGTGGCGAGACAGTAGTTGAAGCACCGCTCACAACGATAGAGACCCGGCAGGAGATGGCCACTCCCTATTGGCGGACCATCTCTACTCGGAGCGACTCATGGAATAGGCGAAGCAAGGGAAAGGTCGTGGTCGACCTCCATCTGCCGGCACTTCCCGGAATAGTGCCAACGTTCTGGCATTAAGAGTTGGTTGATACGTGTGGTTAAAGTTGTACACCCCTGCAGGGTTAAATCTTTTCGAAAAGCCGTGTCCGCGGTTAAGGACGACTTGGTGATGGATTCTGTGATCATAGACAACTTAAACGGAATGATTAAAACTTGCTGATAATGAATGAAGGATGCCTCCTCGGAGATGCCGAGAGGGGTTACCTTGTAGCATGAGTTACCGGAACAACTTGATGTGGTGATCTTTGAAGCACGAGGTGCTGAAATTATGTTGGTGGATGAAAAAGATGATGATTTCAGTAGTTGAACAACTTTCTCATCTGTTTTCAAAATACTCCATGAGACGTGCTATTCCTCCCTCAACTTGGAAAACAAAGATGGCTTTACGCAAAATAACCTTCATAACTGTTTCTAAAAGAAGCAGATATATAATAGGTTAACTAAGTCTTGTTGAGTACCTCTCGTACTCATGTTTGCTTCAACTTGGTTCAGGTGGAGTTCCTCAGTTCGGTGGTGTTTCAACGTGGACATCGACGAGTAGTTTGGGGTTCCCAGGTAGCAGCCTGGAATCTATGGGCTGGGACATCGCCTTATGTTGCGGCCTCTTAGGCCTTTTTGATTCTTGTTGATTAGTAACATATTTTTTCTTTCCGTTGTCTGATGAAATGTTGGGTCGTGTGACCTCTGTTTGTAAGCTATACTCTAGTAACACTTGTTTAATAAAGCTTCATGTCTAGAGTACTGCTTTGATCGGTTGTTGGTTTCGAGCTCATTGCTATACAGTTTTGGCTATGCCTGCATAGTTGTCGCAGTCGAGGGGTTGTGGAGCCGATGATCCATGTCCGAGCCCGCCTGTCGATGTGATCGGCCTGGGGCGAGGTAACCCCAGTAACCCTCGATTGTTGTTGCACTTTCTGGACACATAGCATCTCTGTATAACTTTGGTCCCGTTCCTTCAGTTTCATCCGACCCATGGATGCTTGGGTATGCATAATTGGTTATGACTAGCATGGATACAAGGAGTAGTAGACCGGGGATCCGGACTGCGTGTCGATGAATCCGGTCTGCCTGCCGTTGTTTGTTGCGGCCGGGGCTGGTAACCCTGAAGCCCTTGTGAGTCCATGGCTAGGAGCACATAACAGTATGTATATCTCTGGGTCCGGGGTCTGACAGCGGAGCGCGGGCTACGCAGGGCCAATGTGGCCAGAGCAGCACGCAACGGGTGCATCTCGTCGCTGCTGTGGGGTGAAAGTAGGCGTGTTGGGCAGCGTCGGCGTGGCCAGAGCGGTCCACAGCGGGCACAACTCATTTTCGGCGGGCGGCGGCGCTACCAAGGAGGGAGGCGCGAGCGCGGGAGCAATGTGTTGCCGGCATGGGGTGGCATGCTGGGCGGCCACATCGCATCCAAAGTGAGCGGCGCGGGCATGCTGACGGGGTGCGGCATGCTCGGCCACACACGGTCTCCCAATACAGAGTGAATTGGAGAGAAAAAATATAAGAAAAAAATTAATTTGACATGTGGGACCGTACCTACTGTCAGCGAGAAAGTAGTTTGTAATCACGGTTCGGGGTGTATTTCCCGGTGTGCCAAACAAGTCTGGGGTTCAATTTAGACCAGTATTGCATAATTCAAGGTGCAATCGACAGGGATTTCGACTTTGGGGTTCATTTCGCCAAACGTTTATGAGTTCAGGGTTTAAAATGGAATTTTTCCCATTATTTTCTATATGCATTAGTTGATTTTGAGTAGTATGCATGATAGGAAATTTTACCAAGTTATATTATGCTATGCTATATCCTAGTAGTGTGTAGCTATCCTTATACCTTATTGTTTTGAGGCCTTGGTACTTAGTATATGCTTAGCCATGCTGTAAAATTTGTTTTACTTGATGTTGTGGAAAAATACTAAGTATAAACTTCAATGAACCACCTGGGTGGATTTGGTTGTTTGGCTGATGAGAGTTGAGTGTCTCCCCGAGGGGTGTTCACTTGAAGGAATGCCACCCAGGAACAAAGTGATTATGATGTTCCCCATGTTTGGATTGCTTCCAGTGCAGCCTTTAGCACTACTAGGGAAAAGCTTACCCGTCACGCACCATTTTGCTTATCCGTGACGCACCTGGGCGCGTCACGGCTATCACGCCGCGCCTATGGGTTTAGCCGTGACGCACCGAGCTGGTGCGCCGCGCCTATTAATACCCGTGACGCACGGGCTAGGTGCGCCGCGGCTACTTCTGGGCGCGTCACGGCTAACTCCAAATGTGCGCCACGGCTAGTAATTTAGGTGCGTCGCGGCTATTCTATGCTGTATTTTTTAAAAAAGGCAGTACCGTATTTATACAGGTATATACAGCTCAAATACAGAAGAATGTCAGTACACAAAATACAGAAGAATATCAATAGCTCAAACACAGGTATGCAATTGATAGAATAAATTTTCATAGCAGAAATATTACATAGTCTAGAAAACAAACATATATACTACTAATAAATCCAGGAGTTAGTCTCGAAAACAACCATATTACATATTTTCGATCATCACCACATAATCTATCTAGCGGGGGCGGATGTAGTCGATGACCATCATCATGTCCAAGTTGGCGATGTCACTATCCCTCATGGTGATCAGAATAGCTCGGCCAACCTCCATACCACCTCTTGCGGAATGGAACTGCCTCCATGCTTGAGAGTTGAGGATGACCCGACCATCAGCGTTATCCCTGGTGATCGGAACTACGGTGACAGGTCCTGATTCTCCACGGCGTACTCCAATGGTACCCATATGCTCCATGCCAGCACTGTCCGCTACCGCCAAAGGTATTTTCTACAACACACAATTCCAAGAAAGAATAAAAGCACAATGTCAAATACCGGATAAGAAAGTGTTAAGAACATAAGCAACTATACGAATAAGAAAGTGTTAAGAAACATACCATGACATGTCCATTGGAGATGTTAGTGTTGGTGATGCGATGCACGAAAGGGGACCCGATGTAGCTATCTATCTGGGCAAGTTTCTGAAGGACACGGTCCTTCTCAAACTCGCTAAGATTCGCTCTTTGAGCAACCACCACATGTTTCCATGGGTCCTCCTCGTCCATATCATCCTCAGTGTCCATATCCTCGGTGTTCTCAGTTTCCTCCTCACTCCCGCCATCCTCGCTCGCAATCCCGCCCATATACACAATTTTGATGCGAGGTTGCGGTCCTTCCATAGAGAAGTGAATGTAATCACCTCCGCTTAAATTGTACGTGGCGATGAGAACCTGCAATGCTTGCCCGCAGAAGTAGGTCTTCGTTCTTTCTTTTTTCACTCGAAGAATGTAGGTGGTCCCGTGAACATTGAAATCCACGTTACAGCCAACTAACTCGTTGAATTCTTCGCGAATATTGCATGGTAGAATCTAAAAAGGAAATATAAAGAATATTTTGTTAATAAACACAAGTCTCAAGCTAGATAGTAAAACGAAAGAACAAGTTAACATAAAAAGAATTGTTAATTACCAACGAATCAACGTCACCGTCGTGGAGCTGAAGCATAAAAGAAGTCCCCGTGAATCGTCCTTGGGCACATCGAGACCGACATACTTCGCAAGCCATGTTCTATTAAATTAAGAAAGTACACATAGAGGTTAGAGGAGCATAGCTATCACAAAACAAAGACAAATGGCAGAACCTACCTATCACAAAACAAATGCAGAAAGGCTATCTACTTTAATGGAATATCCAAAAACAAAGCAACACTTGGGGACATAGACCATTGATTTGTCATGGAAATACGCATTATTGAAAATTAAATGTGACAGATAACATCCGACATCGCTCCTATCACGGGAAAATGGCTAAGTCCTAAATTCACGGGAAAACTTCGGCATGACCTTTGCTAATTCTCTAACACTAGAGTGCCCGATTCTCGCCGAAACGGAAATTAATCAACATTTTGGCGAAAATGGGCAACTCATTTGAATTCCCTGCAAAGTTTTAAACGGCTCGATGGCCGGACAGATTTCCAAAACAAGATTCACCAGCACCATCACCAACACAAGAAATGTTTACAAAGTCCATTTCTTCTCCTGCACCACACAGCTCGAGCTACACAGCTCAAGCACACACAACAAAAACCTGGGCACTTCCTATCAGATAATAATTCCAGGGGCAACAAGAAAGTTTGCGGTGCCAATAGACCACAAGAAAGTTAAATAATTGGCAAATAATGGTCTTATAAGCACGACTCTTCCAAACTTTATTGGAAGTCAACAAATACATAATTGATAATGTTTAGCAGAACCATGGAAATATATGTAGCACCTTTCTTGCACATCCTAAACCGGCTTTCTAGTAACATAGGTAGGCATGATGATTATGCACAATCCAGCGACCGACCGAGGATTTCATCACCTCTTGGAAAAAAGAAAAAAATGTAAACATGTTATTTATCTGTATATCAAAGCTGCCTAATTACATCCTTCCCAATGTACAAAATGACCAAATCACAAGACATATAGGATGTTTCAGTTCACAGCTAAAGGCATTCAATTCTCTTTTATAACAAAGGATTGCAGCTTTGTAAAAGCTGAAATGAGTATATTTTTTTTCCTTTATGTAACCAGGAACAACTCAGGGCTGAACCTAGACATCAAACTCATATTCGAATAAATTGATTCACTTTTCCTCCCATGCTAAAGAATCTACATCAATCTACTATGAAAAAAAACATACCCAAGCTACATGTCAAACTGAGACCAAAGAGGCGGGCCTATATGATTACCCAATGGCAGCCAATATACTACTCCAGCGACACTTTGAATGTCTTAAAACGAATGGGGAAAGTACAATTGTTTTTTACATTTGTTGCAACAAAGTAACTGTATGCTCAACCCAAGGAAATTTCATTTTGGCAATGTTATTCCATATTTCTTTTGATTTCATAAGCACCAGCGGCATAGACATTATGTCAACTCAAATACCAAGAGAATTATGACCGGTATAGGCTCTCCAAATAGCATTGTTTTAGGAGAAATAGAAATATTATTTAGCATCCACTAAGACTAATAAGTTTGACCAAACTTGCCGTGAATCAATATCATAAAAAGACCCCCACTTTTACCTTGCAAACCAGATGCAAGTGAATGTGCCTATTTCTTGCATGATCGCAGATGAAAACAGAAAAATAGGTAAAGAAGAAAAAATTTATTTTACACCTAAATGCAACTCCATATGGCGAAATTGGTCGAGGAGAAGGATCGAGGGGACGGGATCCACGCGCACCTAGGGGGGCGGGATCGAGGAGAAGGGGAGGGAGAGGACTAGGGGGTGGCGCACCTTTGTTCGTCGGGCTTCGAGGTCGATGGAGACGGGACGACGACGGCGCAGTGGTCGACGGCAGTGACCTGGTCCTGCGCCTGCTCCTCCTCCTCCTAGGTCGATGCAGAGGCGAGGTGGTGGCGGCGACTAGCTAGAGGGAGGGCAGAGGCGTGGATGTGGATCGAAGAGGAAGAAGGAGAGGACGGGCCAGTCCTAGTATAGGCGAAAGGATAGCCGTGACGCACCAATGGAAGGTGCGCCGCGGGTATCTAACATAACCGTGACGCACCACTGCCAAGGTGCGTCGCGGGTATGCCTCGGAGGCTCGCCACCCCGGCCCTACACGTAGGCGCGACGCGCCGTATGTTTGGTGCGCCGCGGGTATGCCTTTAGGCGCGACGCACGAAACGGGCGTGCGCCGCGGGTAATAGGCGTGACGTGCCAAAGTTCAAGTGCGTCACGGGTATCATCACTCCTATAGCCATTTTCCTAGTAGTGTAGTCATATGGGCTTGTCTTGATTAACTAAGTTGTGAGGGTTAAGCTTGGGCTTGACAAGCAGATGTAGCATAATTATAGGTGGAACGGGTATTGCCATTAGGTTGAACTAGTAAATATGCCCGTGCGTTGCACTGGGTGACAAACACTATAATTTTCATCGAAAATAGAGGCAACTATAATGACTGACAACAAGAAGCCTTATTGCTTTTATTATTAAAAAAATATTAATTATATATAAGCAAAGTTTGTCCATGTGTTAATACAGTTTGATTTTATTTCGATATGATCTAGCAAGTCCAACTAAATCGTCAAGTTTATTTCTCTTTATGTTCATTTGGAGAGCTATCTAAAAAATTGCCACTTTGAGGGTACCAATATCCTGATGGAGCCTCTTATCCTTGTTACCAAGTCCATAAAACACAACAATCTATGGACAAAAGAATAATAATGCATATATAATACATAAAAAGCATATTGATTAAATCAGTAACAATTCAAAAAAAAAATTTGATCTACTATTAGTTTCACTGTTTATTTTTTATTATTATTATTTTATCCAGTCAGCCAACAAAACAGTGAGTATAGGAGTACCTTGCAATAGCACACTAATCTCAACAGTTATGGTTGACAAGGGCATCGGCACGGCGTTGTTGAAGGTATTGCTACTCTACTATTGGAACCGAGGACATGCTTTGCCATTATGTCGGCTCGCCAAAACCAAAGTCTGATTTCAGATCGAGCCATCTTTAGGAACCTAGACCATCATGACCATGCAACAACCTTCAAGGCGACGTAGCATAGCATAGCATGGATACGTAAACAAGCAGCTGACATGCACAGGAGAGGAGTAGTCGGTAACTTGATTCTGTAGTCGCGCCGCCTCCATGTACGGGTCGAGCTATTTAGTAGTTCTCATGTCCTCCGCCATGAGGGTGGCCATGACGGCTCCGCCAATCATGCCGTCGCTGATGCCGGAAACATCCAGGGGTGCGCGGAGACTCCATCTCCAACTTCAGCAGCCAGATGTACGTCAATACTGGCGGATCTGGTATAGAGAGCTCGCCATCGCGGACGGACATAATGCCGCGGTCGTCGAGTTCTTCTCTGCCATGACCTCGGTGACTTTGGCACCCCAGAGCGCCACCTCGCCGAAGCGGCAAAGCTGAAGGCGTTCCCAAGCGTGGTGGTGTTGAGCACCACCTTTTGGGGCCGAGGCAATGGTGAAACCACCATGCCGCCGGGGGCGCGCATGTAGGCCATGTACCTCTGTTCTCCTTGCCACGACATACACCTTTAACTCCACCTCGCCTCGACCTGAACAAGTTCACCACCTCGGCCTGTTCAAGGTCCAAGCACCACAACGCCCGCGACGACCGGAAGGACACCCCCACCTCCCACCTCCCCCACACCACGACCTCGTCCACCCTGGGCATCGAGCACAGGAAGTACAGGCGTGCAGGTATTCCCTATATGTGATGGCGGCGTACCAGACCGGGGCCTATGTGTGTGCCACATTGCGTCGTCGCGGCCACCACGGTGACCACATGCCGCGGCGCCATAAGCGGCTTAAACAACTGCCCCGTCACGTCTGTCGTCGTCATGATCGCCAGCATGATCTTGGGTGGGCTCCACTTGCGGTCGTGCTTTCTGATCAGCGCCACCACCCGGCGACGTGCGGCGTAGACATGCTCGTGCCGGACAGTATGGTGAAATTCTTGCCCCCGATCCCGGCAGGACTCCAGGCTCCCAGATGTGATGACCCATCGCCATGGCGTTCAGTTTCAGGCCCTGATAGTTTGGAACGCTCGATTTTGATCATAATCTTTGGATTGCTTTGATGCCCCGCAATTGATTTCTCCCATATTTAAAGGCGGACGTGGAGCCAAAACCGACGTGGATACGTGGAGTTGTTTTCTTCAACGTGGAGGAGAAGGAGACCAAATGATTGGTCCATACAAATCCTAGTCTGCTTTCAAGGCCACATCGATGGCTCTTGGGCTGGCCCCTGTTGCATGGACTCTGTAGCAAAGTAGCGTTTGAGTTTCCACTAAAAAGAAAGTAGCGTTTGAGTTGTATCGGGTGACCATGGTCGGATCGAGCAGGCTTTTGAGCGAGCGATTGAATTAGGTACGGGCGGTCTGGTTTTTTAGCGCACGCGAGGTAGGGCGGACGACCAGAAACGACGGACGAAGGTAAGAAACACTCCTTCCTTTATTATTAGGTATAGATTCTTGCTTCTGAAACATCTCGTCTCAATCTTCCCCTTTCCTTAATGCACTCAAGGTGTATAGTATGTTTGGGCTGATTTGAGTCTGGAGGTGAAAGTGCACAACCTCTACAAAGTTAGAAACTAAGATCTTAGCTGTGTCCCGGTTATGGACAACTATGAGCAGCTGGACAAGGATGGACGGAAGAATCACATCATCATTTTCAATAAGTAAAATTTGACCAAGTGAACAGTATTTGTGGTACTTAGATTTCAGTCCAATGATGCCTCCCTTTGAAAAGAAAAGTTTTCTTTTACAAAAGAGAGAGGAGAAAACTTGCTTTATGCAAAATTAGCCAAAACTCCACGAAGCCAAATATGTATGTAGTATTATTATTGCCAATTATATCCACCATAGTGTTACTTACATTTAATTGTATTGACTCCCTTGTGGCTGCATATTCCATCCTGCAGATGATTCTGAAGACGAGTGAGGATTCGTTTAGGATCTCGAGACTATAGCCAACAAGTTTTGCCTGTGGCACATGAAGAAGATGGGCTCAATGTTGTTCTATGTTTTCCGCTGTATTTCTTTGTTTTCTGCTAGTCTTCTAAGACTATGTAAGTTGTAATAGTATTTTGTAAAGACTGGATCATGCGATGTAATAGAATATGATGCATTCGCATGATATTTGATTTTGTAATGTGGTGTTAGCAATTGATCTAGGGACTATCACAATAACACAGGTGTCCTTAGATTATTTAAATGTGGGAACACTACAAAATAGTATCACAGCACTGTGTTGCCTGTAGGATTCGAGACCCTAAGTTTGGGAAAAGACCCTAGGTTTGAAAATTTACTATTATCAAACTTTCTAGAAACAAAACAATCATCTTAATCTTTATCATATCCTCTCATATATTATTAACCTTCAAAATTTTCTAGATGACCTACATCTTCAATACCATCAAGACATGAATGTTGATGACCATACCAAGAAGTGCAAGAAGTATTTTCACCACATGACGACCTACACTCAAGACAATTGAAGCAATTTGGATATATACCCAGACTTCACAACATTCAAGAACACCTCAAGACATGGAGAGAAGAATTTCAAGAAACTCAAGAAGATATAGATGAGACCACCAATCTAGTTACTTTTCTAGAACAAAGTTAACGTGTTAGTGTATTGATCATACCAATGAGTGTTGAATGACAATACTAGTTGTTTTAAAAAAACTTGTTGTCTGGTGTGATGGATGTATTCCTATATGTTTGTTATTTGTTGTTTGCAAGATGAGTTTCCTTGATTTGCTATGTATGGATAGGAACCGCTCTTAGCTATCTTTCTAATCTCTACTCATCTTTCCTAAAACCCCAAAACAGATGCCTAACCAGAATGCCAACAACCCTGAGAAGTCAATAGCAATGCATATGCTACTAGAAGCTCAAACCCAGATGCTACAACTGATGACCCGGAATGAAGCCAACAACCCCAATAAGGAGTTAGCACCAGGAATGCAGCAAGTGTTAGATACCCAATCTCATATAGTACACATGATGTCTCAAAACTTGGCCAATCGTGAAAACAATCAACCCTTGGTAGCTAGAAATAACCAGGAGACGGAAGAAGAAATGTTTTCAACACTCAAAGCCTGCAAATCTTGTGGAGAGATAGGACACTATTCCAAAGAAGTCCTGATGAGTGGCCCCATGGTGATGCAAACAACTCAACTGAAGGATACTTCACTCAAGTTACCTTCTTTCTGTGTGAAGGAACAACACATGTTCCAACACAATGTCCACTTTACCCCATGGTACAACTAGTTGGACAACAAGCCAAAGTAGGAATTCTTAGTGCAATCCAAGAGAACCTAGCTCAACTAGAAGTGAAGGGAAAACGCAAGTTGGATACTATTTAGATGGACCATGTCAAGATGAATACTGGAACCAAGACTACACCACATCCATATTCACCCAAACACACCACCAAGAATTGTTATTATTGTGAAGAAGATGGACATTAATCTAGGAATTGTCCCAACAAGAAACCAAGACCTTCAACCAACATAGTTGAGTATACTGGAAAACAGTATGAAGATATGATGGCCAATTCAACACCATCAAAGAAGAAGAAGAAACTTCAGAAGAACCCCAATTATGTCTATAGAGACATCAGCCAAGTGACTTTCTTCAAATGCAAAGATAAAGGACATTATGCAAATAGTCGCCCTCAAAAGGAGAAGGAAAAAACATGACTTTCTAAAGGAAGGATGATAAGGCATGAAGAAATATCTGTCCAAGAAGGAGTCTTAGGTAAAGTTTTATTTTAAAAATAAATTTTCCTTAGGAATTTATTTCAGTGTAATAAACTAGAATGAATATTTCAGAAATGTGTTCCCATTATAATAAGATTATGTGAAATCCTCTCAACTTGTACTTTTGTTCAACCCAAAGAGTGACCCCTCAGCGTCAAAGGTAGTTCAACAGAATTCTGTTGGTTTGTAACTCAACCATGAGGGAAAGTTCTACTCAAACCATCTTAAGTAAAACCACACTTAAAGATATGTGAATGGACACATCCTATTAGAAGAGAGTCTTAACCCATAGAACCCCAAAAGTTAAAAACATGGATTTAAGACCCCCAGTACCAACAAGGAGTTGGTACATGCTATACAATTATACCATGGATAATGAAGTATGACTCCAGTTGAAGATATAGAAAATTATGAACAAGAGTTTAGACTAACCACAAAAGTTTCTTTTAAGGGTGGTAGCCCACCAAATTGTTCTGGAACCTAGTTATCCAAACCTAATCTTTCTTTCTAGCCTTCCCAAATCCCGGGATGAGATTTCTTTTAAGGGTGGTAGTCTGTAACATCCCTGATTTTTGGAAAACTCCAAAATCACAAAAATTTGAAACTTTTTGTTTTCATATTATGCAAGTCACCAAAAACCAAATGAGATGCAAGAAACAAAATGAAACAATACAAAACTTAATGAAAATTGAAATTAAGAATCCATTATGCCTTTGTTCCTTAAACCCTAAAATCTTATTCAAAAATAAGTTTCTTTATATAAAGGGAATATCTTTTTATTAACAAACCTTTACCTAAAATATTTATAACTCCAATATTACTTTGAAGATGTTTTATGGCAACAAAAATCAAAGATTTATAACCCTTAATAAATTTCTAAGCCTCAAAAATATTTGATGATAATAAAATATTTTAATAGTAGCTTTTGGTTGTTATTCCAAGTTTTAAACATGATGGTGGGAAAATAAATTGTATTGATTTGAAAATAACATAAAATAGGGATTTGAAAACAATATTATGACTTGGGGTTTGATTATAAAATTTTATTAAGCCACTTTAATAATTATTAGTTTTCTATTTAAAAATGGCATTAGTTGCTATTAGGGTGTACCCCTATTCCAAAATATAAAATTGTGAAAACAAGATGAAATGACTTTCAAAAATATGTTTTCAACATTTAGAATGTCACTAAAATTTTAATTGACCAATAACTATGTTTTATGAATTTTTTAAATAAAAATCACATTAAGTAACTATTAAGGAATTATTCAAATTTCCAAATTCAAAAATAAAAATATGATGAAAAGTTTATAAACATGTTATGGTTTGAAAGATATGGAAATTTTAAGATTTTAGAAATTGGTTTCATGTTATTTCGATATTTAAAATAGAAGTTATTAAGGTTTTGATTAAAGAGGAAAAAAATGATGATGGCATCAATGCATCACCGTTTCTTCTTCCTCTAGAAACCGAAAACGGCTATTTTAACTGGTTGATTGCGGCCGTTTCAGTCGATTGAATTCATGCCCATGGCTACAAAGCCCTCTTCCCCCTCCGCATTTCCCCTCTGACCCCTCCCTCAATCGTGTCCGGAGGCCGTATAGATCTCTCACCGGAGTTGCTCGAACCCGTGATGACCCACAAGTATAGGGGATCGCAACAGTCTTCGAGGAAAGTAAAACCCAAATTTATTGATTCGGCACAAGGGGAGCCAAAGAATATTTGTGATCCTTAACAAGTGAGTTGTCAATTCACTTGCACCTGAAACTGGACTTGTTCGAAGTGGTTTATCAGTAGTAACAGTTTTATAGTAGCACCAGTAGTGAAATAACAACAGTAGTAGTATGAAAACAGCAGCACTGGTGATTGAAGTAAATAGCGGGATTAAATACTGTAGGCATAGGGATGGATGAACGGGCATTGCATGGATAAGGAAGTTCATATAATGATCAAGTCATGAGCATTGCAGATAAATAAGATAAAGGATCCAAGCACTAAGTAACCATAGGCATGTGTTCTGTAACTAGTCAGACGTGCTCGCAATGAGAACTTCCACAACATCTATTGTCCTACCAGACCGTTTCAGCGGGGCCTCAAGGGAACTACTGGTAATTAAGGTGTTCCTTTTAATAGAACACCGGAGCAAAGCATTAACACTCTGTGAACACATGTGATCCTCACATCACAGCCATCCCCTCTGGTTGTCCCAATTTTTTCACTTTGGGGCCTCGGGTTCCGGACAACGTGTGTAAACAACTTGCAGGTATGATCAAGAAACAATAATTATCATCATGATTCAATAACATGTTCAGATCTGAGATCATGGCACTGAGGCCCAAAGTGGCAAGCATTAAGCATAACAAGTTGCAACAATGGCAATAGCACTAATAGAGGATACTCGGCACTATGCCCTAATAATCATGGCATTATTACATGAACAAACTCATCCAATCCCTACAATCCCCTTCAGCCTACAGCGGGGGAATCACTCACACATGGATGGGGGAAACATGGATGGTCGATGGAGAGGCGTTGGTGATGACGGTGGCGATGATCTCCTCCAATTCCCCGTCCCGGCAGGGTGCCAAAACAGAGTTTCTGAACCCCGAAAAAGGATTCGCGATGGTGGCGGATCTATGGACTTCTTTCTGAAAAACTATCGAACCCCCTCATGTTTTAGGGTTGAAGACTATTTGTAGTCGAAAGGGGAGACCGAGGGGGCCTGGGTGGCCCACACCCTGTGCTGGCGCAGCCGCGCGAGGGGGTTGTGTGGCCCCCATGTGGCTCTTCTTTTGGCCTCCTTCTAGCTCCCGGGGTCTTCTGGTGTTTTAGGAGCAACGGGGTCTTTTCTGGGCAATTTCCCGAAAGTTGATTTTTCTGCACAAAAACGAGACACCAAGGTAATTCTGCTGAAAACAGCGTTAGTCTGTGTTAGTTGTATTCAAAACACACAATTTTAGAGGAAAACAATAGGAAAAGTGTTCGGAAAAGGAGATACGTTTTCGACGTATCAACTCCCCCCAAGCTTAGCTTATTGCTTGTCCTCAAGCAATTCAGTGACAACTGAGTGCGATAAAAGACTTTTACGAACACATTTGTTTCATATGATGTGAATATACTCACAATATGATCAGATACTTAGTTATGTTCATGACAAGATACATGCAAGATACTGTCACTTAATAGCTATGCAAACCATGGAGAGATAACAACATATTAATAATAAACAACATGAAGCATAACTATTTGCAAGATTGAAGTATTCATAATAAGATCTGATAAAGTGGTATCTCGCTTTCCCTTAAGTGTGAGGCAAAACATAAATGCCAGGGCACCTCTGAAGTTCAAGGGAAGACTAGAAGTAAACATATCAAAGATGCAAGTATCAAGATTATACCACAATCAACCGTGATTTGGAACAAACACATTACACTAAGAATGATAATTATGCTCTCAAGAAAGTGCTCAAAGAATATGGTAGAGACTCAACATAAAAGTAAAAGGAAGGCCCTTCGCGGAGGGAAGCAGAGATTACTCATGTGCTGGAGCTTTTATTTTATTAAACAGAGGTATTGAAAACACTTTTAAGAGAGGTGTATGCTTATGTCAACGAATGGTAAACAGACAATACAGTACATCACAAGCTAACTGGATTCACAAGAGCGACTCCCATTGTGAAGGACGCAATTGGTGTAGAATGTCACCCCTCTTTCTCTTTGTTTACACAATTATGCTTTGACTGATAAATCAGGGGCAAAAATAGTAAAGAGAATTTGTGTGTATTAATTTGGGGCCGGGCACCCCGCTGCTAGCTCTTCTATCATTTGGATAAGCGGATGAAGCCACTAGTCTAGGGTGTGAAATCCAATCAACAAGTGAGATAAAGATTCTCTATTTGCGTCCTCATGAGCTAAAACAGGGGCACAAAACAGGAATAATTTTTAGAAGGTTTTAAAGGTAGCACATGAGCAATTTACTTAGAATGGCAGTTAAATACCACATGTAGGTAGGTATGGTGTACACAATGGGAAACTTTGGTTTTTGGGAGTTCACGAGTAGAATTCCATACTCATTACAGGTGAAGGCTAGCAATAGACAGGGAGCGACAATCAAGAGAGCAACAACTATCATAATCATGTTTGCGACAAACTAAAACTAACTGAGGCATAAAATTTATATTAGAATTCTAGGGTAAAATAAATCATTGAGGCTTACTGACTTTTTGTTTTCAGTCTTAGCATGCGTGAGCATGTGCCAAGTCGATTCAAATGAAACAGTCAGAGGAGGCTACCACAATGTCATACCCTTCTATGAATAGAACAATGCGAACAAATATTTATATGATAGGTCATTTACCATTACTAAATTGGAACAAAACATGAGAGAACACGAACTATTAAGCAGTCATTAAGTCACATATATCTTATACGAACAAACTAAGCATGCTCACTTAGATGGATATATGTACAAAAATGAAAGCAAATAGAACTCATACAGACCCTCACCACACTTGAATCGTCGTAGATCATCATTATTGCTCTTCACTTGTGGCTTGAACAAAATATATAATGAAAAATCAAGCTCCAATAGAATCACGGACGATTGTTGAGCTATGCACCAAACTTTACAATACAAGAGAAGAACAATATTTTTTTTTGGGCTTTTCAATTAAAGCACAAGAAAAAGAGAACAAGCAAACAAAGCAAAATCTTTTTGGGTTTTTTTTAAATGAAACAAGAACAAAAGCAAGCAAGCAAACAAACAAAACAAATATTTTTGGGTTTATTAATATTAGAATGCAACTAAAAAATAAATCAAACCAACTAAAGAAACAAATAGAGAGAAACAACGGAAATATTTTTGGTCTTTTTGTGTTTTGGAAAGAAAAAACAAAAGAATAAAAGAAAAAGAAACAAAAGAAACAAAAACAAGCGACAGAAGCAAAAAGAAGCGAAAGAAAAGAAAATATGGATATACAAAGAACCGGCAGAACATGATATATAAATGAGTGTGATGTCGGTATACCTCCCCCAAGCTTAGGCTTATGGCCTAAGTGGAGATCAATTATGGCGCGTGAAGTATCCCACTCTTGTGGGTCATCTCTCGGGTGGTCGTACTCGGGCGCATAAGAGAAAGATGATATCGCGGGTGCGTAATCATAACCGAGGTGCTGGTATGGAATTCCCGTGGTGTCGTAGGGATGGACGAAATCACTATCGCCCCCCTCTTCGGCGTCCTCCCCTTGTCGGGGGAGATGCTCAAGGTATGTGTCCAGCTCACTCTCAGAAAGCTCCCATCCTTGCCTGCCATTAAGATTAAACAAAGAGTGTGCAGGCAACATTACTTCCCTAACAATTTTAATAACCCTCCACCTAGATTGTTTGATGAAAGTTACTTCAAAGGACAAGTTGTGAAAATGAGCATGGGTAGAAAGAAACTTATGTTGAACCATTGAAACAAGATTAAGCCTCTCTATAGGAAATTAAACATCCATATGGTGTGGCTCCAAACCATGCAAAGCTAGCAAGCGCGAGGCAATAAGACCTCCACAAACTCCGCGCTTCTCACGGTTATGTGAGAGACGGTAAGCAATCAAAGCGCCAAGGTTATAAGACCTATCACATTTTAAGGAAGCTGCAATAAACGCCAAATCATAAACAGATAGCTTACTGGCAGTTTTTCTAGCTAACACACATTTAGAAATGAAATAGGAAAAATATCGAATGCTAGGGAGTTGATTTCTTGAATTTTACCACACTCCCCTATGAAGCTTCTGCCTTGGCAAATTTCTTCATAGAAATCCAGCAGTGGTTTGGGCTGCCCACTTATCTTCCCACAAGAACCCCACTCTGGTACCTTAATAGCTGCACAGAAAACACCGAAAGGCAGACTCACATCTTTGTTGTAAATTTTATAGTGGACCATTGGGTTAGTTGCGAACCACTTGAAACAAAAATCCTGCACCACAGAAATAGTTAGTTTCACATATTGGATAGGTTCATCCTCAATGAAACAGTCCAAGCCCGCATTCCGCACAAGAGTGTTGAAGTCCTGCAAAATTCCTGAAATCCGCATAAATTCCTGACACGGATAGATTGATGGGAATACTCTCTATTCGTGGTGCTCGAGCATGACCTCATGCACCTCCAACTCATGCTGGTTTAGTTGACAAGCATTGTGCTCCATCTCTGAAATTTTTCAACAATCATCACATAAATTAATTTCAAGCAACTATAAGGTTGATATTACCATAGGGACTTATATGAGAGCTAAACATACATCAAGAATAAATTATTTATACTCAAATCAAGCATGCAAACTCACATAAGTTGTGACCTACAGTACCAAAATACTCAAGAAATACTTCACTAAATAAAATTCTACTTGGATCATCGGAGGAGTCACATACCGGAGATCAAACACACCAAATATTAGCACAAACGATGGGCTAAAGAAGGAGATCGAAAATCCAGAGGAAGAACAGGAAGAACACGGGTTCCAGGAAACGTTTTCAGTTTGTGAGGTGAGAGAGAAGACTTTAGCAGGGGAGAGAGTTAGTGGAGGGCCAGGGGCCCCACACCATGTGCTGGCGCCACCAGGGGCTGGCCGCGCCACCCTAGGGTGTGCCTGACTGTTGGGTCCCCTTGGGGCCTCCTAGGTGGCTTTCTGCCTCATTTTTAACATAAAAATTTATTATAGATTTTCCAGAATTTTTCGATAAACTTTATTTTTCGGACTTTTTCAGAATTTTAATGAATAATAATATTTCTGGAAAACAAAAGTGAAAAGGTGTAAAAAAACAAAACCAGCAGTACAGAGGTTCTATGACACTCTAATGTAAGAATATCCAAGGAAAACAAAGGTGGTAGTGGTGAAAACAAAAGTATGGATGGTGAAAACATGCATATCCTCAGAAATTATAGTGAAAATATCAAGAAAACATGGATAAGGATGGTGGAAAACATGATTGTACTCAAGTAGCAATGTTATTACAGAAGTAAACATGGTGAAAACATAATGGGGAAGGTGAAAACATAGTGAAAACAATGTCCTCTTCATTAAAAATCATTTTGTTAACAAGGGTGATCAAGTCTTGTTACCAGAATAATTTTCATATGAAGAAAAACTTTGCTAATCACTAAATAATTATGTTACCTCAACCTTGATATGCATAGTCCCAATCATAATAAATTCATATTCGTTTGGTGGTATTGGAATGGGACAATAAAATTATCCAATCTTGATGGTCTCAATATTTTCAAAATGAATTTAGACCATATTTCTTATCAATGTTCTTGGGAAAATAAACATTGTGCTCTTTATCATTAACATTAAAAGTAACTTTTCCTTGATTGTAATCAATAACAGCCCCTGCAGTATTAAGAAAAGGTCTTCCAAGAATAATAGACATATTACCATCTTTAGGCATTTCCAACACAACAAAATCAGTTAATATCAGATTTTCAGGTTCTCTTTCATTACCAAGTTTATTAGCAATAAAATATTCCTTAGTATACTTTGTATTTTTAGTTTGCTTTTCAGGTTCCTTTTCAATTTCTTCTTTATCAGAAGCATCATTCTTTTCATTACCACTTTCAGTTTCAGCATCAGAGATAGATATATTATTAGGATCTTTAGCAAGTTAAGAGGATTCTACAACATTTTTATGTTTCTTCTTCTTTTTCTTCTTAGTATGAATAACATCAATATCAGTTTGCTGAGAATCTTGTTCAATTCTTTTAGGATGTCCCTCAGGATATAAAGGATCTTGTGTAGCAGTACCACTTCTAGCTCTTATTTCATAAGCATGTTTTTCTTTAGAAGCATTAACTAGCAAATCTTTTTGCACTTTAGCAAGTTGATCAAATTGAGTTTGAACCATTTTAAAATGTTTAACAAGCATTTTAACATCATTAGAGGTTCTTTCTACAATACCATGCAAATCATTAATAGCTTTAGAGTTTTCCATTAGGTGATTTTGCACTCTCATATTAAAATTATCTTGCTTAATAACATAATTATCAAATTCATCTAAGCATTGATCAGGAGGTTTTCTATAGGGAATATCTCTACTATCAAAATATTGGAGAGAGTATACCTCAATGGGTGATGAGTGAGGGATTGGCTTACATAATTCTTCTATAGGTGGAAGATTATTCACATCCTCAGATTTAATACCCCTCTCTTTAAGGGATTTCTTGGCTTCTCTCATCATTTCATCATTTAATTCAATCATTCCCCTCTTCTTGGGTGTTGGTCTTGGTGTTGAAACTGGAGTAGGGCCAACCATAGTCCAATAATCATGATTTTAGCTTATTTTAGCCATGAATTCCTCAGCTTCTTCTCGGGTTCTTTGCCTGAAAACACAACCAGCACAACTATCCAGGTATGTCCTAGATTCAACAGTTAGTCCATTATAAAATATATCAAGAAGTTTATTATCTTCTAGCTTATGCCTAGGTGTAGCCCTTACTAAAGAACAGAACCTTGCCCCAAGATACATGCAATTTCAATTCTTCCAATTGCTTGAAATTAAATATATTTTGTAAAGCAGCATGTTGAGCACTAGCAGGAAAAAAATTCTGAAAGAAAGCATTAACCAAACCAATAGGACTATCAATAGATCCAGGAGACAAATTATTAAACCAAGTTTTAGCTTCATAAGGGAATATTTTAGTAACAAAGTAGCTACATTTCTTAAGATCATCCGAGAATAAACTACTCAAAGAGGAGAGCTCATTCATATGTTTCATAGCACTTTCATTTTCAGTACCACAAAAAGGTTCTTTCTCAACAATAGATATATAAGATAAATCAAGAGAGAAATCATAATCCTTATCCCTAATATTAATAGGAGAAGTGGCAAACTTAGCATCAGGAGATAATTTATATGTAACAACACGACTTTCCATAAGACGTATAACAGCATCATTATCCTCCATAGATTGTATTTTCTCAATAAGATCATCACTAAATTCAATATAGGAATCATCAAAATCATCACTAGGATTTTCTCTAAACTCGGGTGAAAAAGCAGGAGTAACAGGATTTTTATCAGGAGTTTCAATGTTTGCAATATTTTTAGCTTTAGCAATAGTAGCATCTAAGAAAGGACCGAGAGAACCACTCTCATCAAGCACAGTAGAAGCATCATCAAAAGTGTCAGAAATATTTTCAGATTCACCAGAAGTAGCATGTGTATTTGGTGGTGTAAGAAACTTACTCATAACAGACGGTGAATCAAGAGCAGCAGAGGTGTTCAGAGTTCTAAATCTTCTTGTAGTGAAATAATAACATAGTAGTATGAAAACAGCAGCAGTGGTGATTTAAGTAAAGATTGGGATTAAATATTGTAGGCATAGGGATGGATGAACGAGCGTTGCATGGATAAGAAAGTTCATATAATGATCAAGTCATGGGCATTGCAGATAAATAAGATAAAGCATCCAAGCACTAAGTAACCATAGGCATGTGTTCCGTAAATAGTCGTACATGCTCGCAATGAGAACTTGCACAAGATCTATTGTCCTACCAGCCCGTTTCAGCGCGGCCTCAAGGGAACTACTGGTAATTAAGGTGTTCCTTTTAATAGAACACCAGAGCAAAGCATTAACACTCCATGAACAAATGTGATCCTCACATCACAGCCATCCCCTCCGGTTGTCCCAATTTCTGTCACTTCGGGGCCTCGGGTTCCGGACAACGATATGTGTAAACAACTTGCAGGTATGATCCAGAAACAGTAATTATCATCATGATTCAATAACATGTTCAGATCTGAGATAATGGCACTCGGTCCCAAAGTGGCAAGCATTAAGCATAACAAGTTGCAACAATGTCAATAGCACTAATAGAGGATACTAGGCACTATGGCCTAACAATCACTGCATTATTACATGAACGAACTCATCCAATCCCTACCATACCCTTCAGCCTACAGCGGGGGAATTACTCACACATGGATGGGGAAACATGGATGGTCGATGGAGAGGCGTTGGTGATGCCGGTGGCGATGATCTCCTCCAATTCCCCGTCCCGGCAGGGTGCGAGAACATAGTTTCTGAACCCCGAAAAAGCATTCGCGATGGCGGCGGCGCTATGGACTTCTTTCTGGAAAACTATCGAACCCCCTCGTGTTTTAGGGTTGAAGACTATTTGTAGTCGAAAGGGTAGACCGAGGGGGGCCCTGGGTGGCCCACACCCTGTGCTGGCGCGACTAAGGGGGGCGCCAGGGGGTGGTGTGGCTTCCTTGTGGCTCTTCTCCTGGCCTCCTTATGGCTCCCGGGGTCTTCTCGTGTTTTAGGAGCAACATGATCTTTTCTGGGCAATTTCCCGAAAGTTGATTTTTCTGCACAAAAAAGAGACAATAAGGTAATTTTGCTGAAAACAACGTTAGTCCGTGTTAGTTGTATTCAAAACACACAAGTTTAGAGGGAAACAACAGGAAAAGTGTTCGAAAAATGAGATACGTTTTTGACGTATCAACCCGCCACCGTCAACCTCCATATCCGGCCACCAAAGTGAGTCCCCGCCGCCCTCCTTGGCTCTGTTTGACTCCCCGATCGCGTTCTGTAGCGTTCCCACATTTAAATAATGTGAAAACATCTGTGTTATTGTGCTAGTCCCTGGATCAATTGCTAACACCACAGTACAAAATGAAATATCATGCAAATGCATCAAATTCTATTACATCGCATGATCCAGTGTTTACAAAATAGTATTACAACTTGCATAGTCTTAGAAGACTAGCAGAAAACAAAGATATACAGCGGAAGACATAGTACAACATTGAGCCCATCTTCTTCATGTGCCACAGGCAAAACATGTTGGCGAGAGTCTCGAGATCCTAAACGAAATCCTCACTCGTCTTCAGAAACATCTGCAATATGGAATATGCAGCCACAAGGGAGTCAATACAATTTAATGTATTGACAAGTAACACTATGGTGGATATAAATGGCAAGACTAATACTACATGCTTATTTGGCTGAGTGGAGATTTGGCTGAGTTTGCATAAAGCCAGTTTTCTCCTATCACTTTTGTAAAACCAACTTTTCTTTTCAAAAGGGTGGCAACATTGGATTAAGATCCAAGCACCACAATAATGTTCACTTGGTCAAAATTTTACTTATTGAAATTGATGATGAGATTCTTCCGTCAATCCTTGTCCAGCTGCTCATAGTTGTCCATAACCGGGGACACGGCTAAGATCTTAGTTTGTTGACTCTACAGAGGTTGTGCACTTTCACCCTTTGTCTTCAATTAGCCCAAACATCCTATACACCCGGAGTGCATCATGGAAAGGAGAGAATTGAGACGAGATCTTTCAGAAGAAGAAGTCCAAACCCACCGGCAAGACCGTTCCACCTATAATTTTGCTACATCTGCTAGTCAAGCCTGGGCTGAACTCGCACAACTTAGTTGATCAAGACAGAGCCCATATGTCAAAAGGCTGCACGGGAAGCTACTAAACTTAGAAGGACATAGTAATCTCTTTGTTCCT
Organism: Alopecurus myosuroides; assembly: GCA_028641055.1. NCBI lineage: Eukaryota > Viridiplantae > Streptophyta > Magnoliopsida > Poales > Poaceae > Alopecurus > Alopecurus myosuroides. Next base: position 95,710,571 of record CM054060.1, read on the forward strand.
GGGTGGCCATCCACAAGTGACAACCTCAAGTGGAATAACCCTTAAACAAGGGCCCTGAGGAAACACTCAACATAATCCAGTCTTACCACTTCCACCCAGGTGGTTCATTCATTAGTTATACTTAGGATTTTTCCTCAACATCTAGTAAAACAATTTGTAACATTGCATAGCATCTAATAAATTCTAAGGCTATCAAAATAACAAGGTAAAAGGGATGGCTACACACTACTAGGATAATAGCATAGCATAGTATAACTTAGTAAAATTTCCTATCATGCATACTACTCAAAATCAACTAATGCATATAGAAAATAATGGGTAGTTGATGGTGTGTTACTTGCCTTGTTGAAGTTGGTGAAGATTTCACACTCTCTTCACAAAAGATCGTTGCTCTCCGTACAATCTATTCATTTAAAACACAATAACAAAATAAACAATCATTCTACCAAACAACATACAAGTTTAGAAAACATACAGAGCAACTAACATATCTAAAGGGGTTTAACCAGTTGGCTAGGACAAGGTCAAGGTTTGAGTTCAATACTTGTTAAGGAAATTCCAAGGGTTTACTTGGGATGGACTAGGTTGGTATTGTAGAGATCAAACTTTATTAATACCATACTTGTCGAGGAAGTTCCAAGAGTTCACCAAGGTGATCTCACTATTTCAACTAAAGTATCACATCATAAAGTGCAACACTTAGTTGTTTTCATCAAAACATTTGAGTGATCTAACTTAGTCCTTCCATTTTGGTTTAGGGTAGGTCTAGGTTCAACTAACTTCATAACAATGGAGATAACAAGTTAAAGTCTTGGGTTTTTCCATTTGGGTCAAAGGTTGGACAAAAATAACTTGTTATTCATCAACTTGTATGGATTGCTTCTAGTCCTCATGTGATTTCCTTCTTGAAGATCATCATCATGCCATCTAAGTTGTTTCCTTCCTTGGTGTGGTGCTTCTCTTGGTCTTGATAGTCTTCATGGTTATCTCACTAGTTGTTTCCCAAGTGGTGTGGTCACAACTAAGTGTTTTATTTAACAAATGTGAAAATATCACTAAGTCAAAATAGAGGAGAAATGAGACAAGAGGATAGAATGGAAGGTGTAGCCTTCTTCGTCATTTCTTCATGTACTTGCACTTGATGGAGTATGCTTCAGATTGTTGTGGAGCCTAAGTCATTTCTTCAATGATCTTCCTTGTTTCTCTTCATGTTGCCATCAAGTTGAAAGGAGAAGAATAGAAAAGGGGAAGGAAAAAGACTTAGAGAGAAAGGGGGTTAGTCTTCTAGAAGTTTCTCTGGTTTTCATCTAAGTGCTTCCACTTCTTGGAGATGCTTCTGAAGTTTTGCTAAGTCCTTCATTGGTCTTCTATCTTCATGTTGAAAATCTCTAGCTGGTTAAGTCCTCCATTGCACTTCATGGTTCTCACAAATCCCCACTTGGTGAAATCTTGAAGCAAGCATGGGGAGTGGAGGAGTAGATAGAAAGCAAAGGTACTAGTGTCTAAGGGTCACTACTTGGTCTTGTATGTGATTGACAAATACTAGGGATTTGGTCTTGGCTCCAAAATAGCCATAACAACAAAGGTAAACAATGATAGAAACAACCCTAATACTTAATCAACTAGGTGGACTACTATGATGGAAGTTTGGTTAAAAAATACATGGTCATGGTCCAAGAGTGTCCAAAATGGTTGGGCAAAGATGGCTCTGGTTCAAGGTTATCAAATGGAACAATTTTGCAAAAGGAACTATATTGAAATTATTTATAGAATTAAATCTATGTCAAAATTACTCAATTATACCACTTAATTATAAATTCAACTTTAATTTTTTCAAAAATTATTTTGGGTCAGAGGGTATGAAAGTACACATTCTAAGGTTTCTAAAAACATTTTATTTGCAATTTTTGGATTTGTATAATTTGAATTATGCCAAAATTCATCAAACAAGCATATTTTAATTTGGACCAATTTAAGTTAGTCAAATTTGAATTTGGACAGTGCTAAAAGATTCTACAGATCCAGGGGATTTCAAAAAGTCCAAGTTTGCTAAATTTGGCCTTATGGTTAAAAAGATATGATAGTTACAATATACATGGACTAATCTGCAAATCTGTCATTTAAATTCTATCGGAAAAATAAAACAGAAACTGACTGGATAAGGATGGCTACGTGGCAGCATGTGATTGGCTTGGTCTGCTGACTGGGCGCTGACGCAACGCTGACTAAGCGCTGACTGGGCATTCCACGTGGCTGAATCTAACTGGCCTATACCTCTTCGGTAAGTGATCTATTAGGGCCGCACGATTCCGATCCAACCGATGGGATTTAAAACACCGTTAGGGTTCTCACCTCGCCGGCAGGGAGTCGCCGGAAATGGCATGGACGGCGGCGTGTGGCGCACGGACTCGACGGCGGTGGTGCTCCTGGAACTTTCCGGGGTTTTCGAGGGCATGGGAGAGCGCGTCTCGCCACAGAGAGCACGATGGTGACCTCAGGGAGGCTTGAAGACGACCATAGCGGTGGCGCGATGCAGACCGAGGACGGCGTGGCTCCGGTGGTTGTCGGGGACAGGTTTCTGCTGCGGAAACGAAGCCAAACAGGAATCAACAGATGCACAGTGACACAAGGGTTTGAAAGGGACGAAACAGAGCGGCAGGGACTCACCAGGGTTGCTGGAAACGGTGATGGACGGCGGCGGGCAGAGGGAACTCCGGTGAGAAATCGTGACAGCGAGGGGGCGCAATAACCAGAGGAGGGAGAGGGGAAATAGGGAGGTAGTCGTGGGCTATAAGTAGGAGGAAACAGAGAATTGATTTGGGGTTTAATTCTCGCGCAATCAAAGGGTTTCAATTTCGGTAGAGGCAGTTTTCTCCAGGAACGGAAGGTTGAAGACGATGACGTCATTCATCACATCATCAATGAATTTTTATTTTCTGTTTTCTTATTTATTTTATAACTTCTGTTTAAATAATCCAAATGAGCTCAAATAAATTTCTAAACTCCTGTAATAATAATATCTTTCAACCCAAACCATTTTTGTAAACATTTGAACATATTTTTATTTTTGAATTTTGAAATTTGAATAATTCCTTAATAGTGATTAATGTGATTTTTAATTTAGAAATTTATAAAGTATAAATATTTGTCAAATTAAATTTCAGTAGCTTTATAATGATCAAATACTATATTCCAAAACCAAATCAGAGTGTTTTCATCTTTTATAATTTTTAAAATATGATGAAAACATTAATAGATACTTAATAGAAAAGAGGATTAATTATATAAATATGATTTAAATGATTTTAGAAAATATTTCTATGGTTCAAATTATTGTTTTCTAGGGCCTTTTAAAATGTTTTCAACATATGAGTAATTCACTCATGGTATCTTATTAACATAACCAAAACAGAAAATTTTAAATTGAGGGTGAGTAAGAACAGAGAGATTTTCTCAAATGAAGATGTTGTTTTCCCAATTGAAAACATTATTTTTCCAATGCACTTTACTTGTTTTCATAACTCGATAATATATATAACACCTTATTGTTTTATTGATTGACATAATACTTGGAAAACAATTAACCAGCTTTTATCCATTTGAGGTTAATAATAATAGTGTCATAATTTCTAGGAGACATGGAGAAAATATTAGAGATAGTAACTCTTTGGTTTTTAATTATCATAATCATTTTCAAAATGGTAGTTGAGTTGAAAACATATCGGATAAAGATGTTTGCCAAGATAATATTTTATTCACATGGGGGAACATATCTTATTTTAGAAATAGGCTTTAGGGTTTTTGGAATTAAGGAAATTTGGATTCTTCATTCCAATTACATATTGTTTTCTTTTCTTTCTTCCTTTTACTTTTATTTTTGGTGACTTGCTTTATCATGAAAACAAAAGTTTCAATTTTTTTGTGATTTTTGAGTTTTCCAAAAATCAGGGATGTTACAGACTACCACCCTTAAAAGAAATCTCGTCCCGAGATTTGGGAAGGCTAGAAAGAAAGATTAGGTTTTGGGTAACTGGGTTCCAGAACAACTGGGTGGGCTACCACCCTTAAAATAAACTTTTGTGGTTAGTCTATTTTCATTAGATTGGATTGTAGATTGATTTGAGATTGTCTTGAGTAGAACTTTCATTTGTGGTAGAGATGTAGACCAACATAGGTCTGTTGAACTACCTTTGACACTGAGGGGTCACTCTTTGGGTCAATCAAAAGTCCTTGGGTCACTCTCAACTTGGTCTTTTGATGCCCTTGGAAATCTTTCATCTTCTTGTTGTCATCCTTGAAGGCAAACATCATGCTATTTCTAACGAAACTCTCATGGCGGGCAAAATCTTCCATTTGTTCGATACCTCCAAGGTTGGCTTGATCCTCACCGAAAATAGTACGTTTTCAGCAACACTAACATACGGTAATTATTGTATTCTACCATTCTATGGTTCAGGTTTAACATCGTCGTCTCACTCATAGGTATGTCACTCAGATTTAACATTCCTCATAGCAAAAGTAAATAATGTGGGTAGTCACCATGGGGGCCAATCCATGTTGCACTCAATTATTACCTTGTACTTGGATTGATGAATCTTGTTTAATAACACTAGGTCACCTCACTTGTCTAACATAAAGTTTACAATCTGTAAGACAAACTTGAGCTAAACTATCATTTCTCATCTATTGGGTTGCGTAAAACTCTTATGTAACACAAACTGGATAGTTGTGTTTCTTCATTATTTCTTCTCTTGGTGTAGTTGGCTCTGAAATCTTCATAGCTCATGCAACTTTGAGTTCTCTTGTCCATCTTCTCCTGTTGATTGGCGTGTTGCTCCTTATGATGTTGCCGGCATTGATCATGGATGTGATTGTTCGTTCACACAGAAGGATCTTGAGATCGGTGACATTCCTCAATTGTATGGCTTGTGTCTTGGTAGGATACTGGTTGTGGCATTCTTGGGTGAAAGGATTGTTGTTGCACTTCATACTCTAGTTCACTAGGGTTGGTGCATGGGTATGGAATTTGGCTTAGCATGGATGAGTAGAGATTAGAAAGAGACTAAAGAAACTCTTACCCCAACACATCAGAGCAAGGAAACTCATCTTGCAAACAGCACATAACAAACATACAACAATACAATCTACACACCAAACAACAAGGTTTTTAGAAAACAAACTAATATTGTCATACCACACTCATTGGTATGATCAATACACTAACACGTTAACTTTGTTCTATCAAAGTAACTAGATTGGTTGTCTCATCTATATCTTCTTGAGTTCTCTTCAGATTTTTCTCTCAATGTCTTGAGGTGTTCTTGATTGTTGTGAAGTCTATGTTTGTTTTTCTTCAAGTTCTTCAACAATCTTGAGTGTAGGTCTTCATGTGGTGAAAATACTTCTTTTACTTCTTGGTATGGTCATCAACATTCTTGTCTTGACGGTATTGAAGAGGTAGGTCATCTAATTTTTTTTAAGGTGAATAATAGATGAGAGGATATGAGAAAGATTAAGATGAGATGTTTTGTTTTTAGAAAGTTTAAACCTAGTAATTTTTCAATCCTATGGTCTTCTCCAAACTTAGGGTCTCGAATTCTACAGGCAACACAATGGCTCTGATACCATTTTGTAGCGTACCCACATTTAAATAATGTGAAAACATCTGTGTTATTGTGCTAGTCCCTGGATCAATTGCTAGCACCACAGTACAAAATGAAATATCACGCAAATGCATCATATTCTATTACATCGCATGATCCAATGTTTACAAAATAGTATTACAACTTGCATAGTCTTAGAAGACTAGAAGAAAACAAAGATATACAGCGGAAGACATAGTACAACATTGAGCCCATCTTCTTCATGTGCCACAGGCAAAACATGTTGGCGATAGTCTCGAGATCCTAAACGAAATCCTCACTCGTCTTCAGAAACATCTGCAATATGGAATATGCAGCCACAAGGGAGTCAATACAATTTAATGTATTGACAAGTAACACTATGGTGGATATAAATGGCAAGACTAATACTACATGCTTATTTGGCTGAGTGGAGATTTGGCTGAGTTTGCATAAAGCCAGTTTTCTCCTATCACTTTTATAAAACCAACTTTTCTTTTCAAAAGGGTGGCAACATTGGATTAAGATCCAAGCACCACAATAATGTTCACTTGGTCAAAATTTTACTTATTGAAATTGATGATGAGATTCTTCCGTCAATCCTTGTCCAGCTGCTCATAGTTGTCCATAACCGGGGACACGGCTAAGATCTTAGTTTGTTGACTCTGCAGAGGTTGTGCACTTTCACCCTTTGTCTTTAATTAGCCCAAACATCCTATACACCCGGAGTGCATCATGGAAAGGAGAGAACTGAGACGAGATCTTTCAGAAGAAGAAGTCCAAACCCACCGGCAAGACCGTTCCACCTATAATTTTGCTACATCTGCTAGTCAAGCCTGGGCTGAACTCTCACAACTTAGTTGATCAAGACAGAGCCCATATGTCAAAAGGCTGCACGGGAAGCTACTAAACTTAGAAGGACATAGTAATCTCTTTGTTCCTGGGTGGCCATCCACAAGTGACAACCTCAAGTGGAATAACCCTTAAACAAGGGCCCTGAGGAAACACTCAACATAATCCAGTCTTACCACTTCCACCTAGGTGGTTCATTCATTAGTTATACTTAGGATTTTTCCTCAACATATAGTAAAACAATTTATAACATTGCATAGCATCTAATAAATTCTAAGGCTATCAAAATAACAAGGTAAAAGGGATGGCTACACACTACTAGGATAATAGCATAGCATAGTATAACTTAGTAAAATTTCCTATCATGCATACTACTCAAAATCAACTAATGCATATAGAAAATAGTGGGTAGTTGATGGTGTGTTACTTGCCTTATTGAAGTTGGTGAAGATTTCACACTCTCTTCACAAAATATCGTTGCTCTCCGTACAATCTATTCATTTAAAACACAGTAACAAAATAAACAATCATTCTACCAAACAACATACAAGTTTAGAAAACATACAGAGCAACTAACATATCTAAAGGGGTTTAACCAGTTGGCTAGGACAAGGTCAAGGTTTGAGTTCAATACTTGTTAAGGAAATTCCAAGGGTTTACTTGGGATGGACTAGGTTGGTATTGTAGAGATCAAACTTTATTAATACCATACTTGTCGAGGAAGTTCCAAGAGTTCACCAAGGTGATCTCACTATTTCAACTAAAGTATCACATCATAAAGTGCAACACTTAGTTGTTTTCATCAAAACATTTGAGTGATCTAAGTTAGTCCTTCCATTTTGGTTTAGGGTAGGTCTAGGTTCAACTAACTTCATAACAATGGAGATAACAAGTTAAAGTCTTGGGTTTTTCCATTTGGGTCAAAGGTTGGACAAAAATAACTTGTTATTCATCAACTTGTATGGATTGCTTCTAGTCCTCATGTGATTGCCTTCTTAAAGATCATCATCATGCCATCTAAGTTGTTTCCTTCCTTGGTGTGGTGCTTCTCTTGGTCTTGATAGTCTTCATGGTTATCTCACTAGTTGTTTCCCAAGTGGTGTGGTCACAACTAAGTGTTTTATTTAACAAATGTGAAAATATCACTAAGTCAAAATAGAGGAGAAATGAGACAAGAGGATAGAATGGAAGGTGTAGCCTTCTTCTTCATTTCTTCATGTACTTGCACTTGATGGAGTATGCTTCAGATTGTTGTGGAGCCTAATTTATTTCTTCAATGATCTTCCTTGTTTCTCTTCATGTTGCCATCAAGTTGAAAGGAGAAGAATAGAAAAGGGGAAGGAAAAAGACTTAGAGAGAAAGGGGGTTAGTCTTCTAGAAGTTTCTCTGGTTTTCATCTAAGTTCTTCCACTTCTTGGAGATGCTTCTGAAGTTTGTTCCATTTGCTAAGTCCTTCATTGGTCTTCTATCTTCATGTTGAAAAATCTCTAGATGGTTAAGTCCTCCATTGCACTTCATGGTTCTCACAAATCCCCACTTGGTGAAATCTTGAAGCAAGCATGGGGAGTGGAGGAGTAGATAGAAAGCAAAGGTACTAGTGTCTAAGGTTCACTACTTGGTCTTGTATGTGATTGACACATACTAGGGATTTGGTCTTGGCTCCAAAATAGCCATAACAACAAAGGTAAACAATGATAGAAACAACCCTAATACTTAATCAACTAGGTGGACTAGTATGATGGAAGTTTGGTTAACAAAATACATGGTCATGGTCCAAGAGTGTCCAAAATGGTTGGGCAAAGATGGATCTGGTTCAAGGTTATCAAATGGAACAATTTTGCAAAAGGAACTATATTGAAATTATTTATAGAATTAAATCTATGTCAAAATTACTCAATTATACCACTTAATTATAAATTCAACTTTAATTTGTTCAAAAATTATTTTGGGGCAGAGGGTATGAAAGTACACATTCTAAGTTTTCTAAAAACATTTTATTTGCAATTTTTGGATTTGTATAATTTGAATTATGCCAAAATTCATCAAACAAGCATATTTTAATTTGGACCAATTTAAGTTAGTCAAATTTGAATTTGGACAGTTCTAAAAGATTCTACAGATCCAGGGGATTTCAAAAAGTCCAAGTTTGCTAATCTGCAAATATGTCATTTAAATTCTATCGGAAAAATAAAACAGAAACTGACTGGATAAGGATGGCTACGTGGCAGCATGTGATTGGCTTGGTCTGCTGACTGGGCGCTGACGCAACGCTGACTAAGCGCTGACTGGGCATTCCACGTGGCTGAATCTAACTGGCCTATACCTCTTCGGTAAGTGATCTATCAGGGCCGCACGATTCCGATCCAACCGATGGGATTTAAAACACCATTAGGGTTCTCACCTCGCCGGCAGGGAGTCGCCGGAAATGGCATGGACGGCGGCGGACGGCGCACGGACTCGACGGCGGTGGTGCTCCTAGAACCTTCCGGGGTTTTCGAGGGCATGGGAGAGCGCGTCTCGCCACAGAGAGCACGATGGTGACCTCAGGGTGGCTTGAAGACGACCATAGCGGTGGTGTGATGCAGACCGAGGACGGCGTGGCTCCGGTGGTTGTCGGGGACAGGTTTCTGCTACGGAAACGAAGCCAAACAGGAATCAACAGATGCACAGTGACACAAGGGTTCTAAAGGGACGAAACAGAGCGGCATGGACTCACCAGGGTTGCTGGAAACGGTGATGGACGGCGGCGGGCAGAGGGAACTCAGGTGAGAAATCGTGACAGCGAGGGGGCGCAATAACCAGAGGAGGGAGCGGGGAAATAGGGAGGCAGTCGTGGGCTATAAGTAGGAGGAAACAGAGAATTGATTTGGGGTTTAATTCTCGCGCAATCAAGGGGTTTCAATTTTGGCAGAGGCAGTTTTCTTCAGGAACGGAAGGTTGAAGACGATGACGTCATTCATGACGTCATCAATGAATTTTTATTTTCTGTTTTCTTATTTATTTTATAACTTCTGTTTAAATAATCCAAATGAGCTCAAATAAATTTCTAAACACCTGTAATAATAATATCTTTCAACCCAAACCATTTTTGTAAACATTTGAACATATTTTTATTTTTGAATTTTGAAATTTGAATAATTCCTTAATAGTGATTAATGTGATTTTTAATTTAGAAATTTATAAAGTATAAATATTTGTCAAATTAAATTTCAGTAGCTTTATAATGATCAAATACTATTTTCCAAAACCAAATCAGAGTGTTTTCATCTTTTATAATTTTTGAAATATGATGAAAACATTAATAGATACTTAATAGAAAAAGAGGGTTCATTATAGAATATGATTTAAATGATTTTAGAAAATATTTCTATGGTTCAAATTATTGTTTTCTAGGGCCTTTTAAAATGTTTTCAACATATGAGTAATTCACTCATGGTATCTTATTAACATAACCAAAACAGAAAATTTTAAATTGAGGGTGAGTAAGAACAGAGAGATTTTCTCAAATAAAGATGTTGTTTTCCCAATTGAAAACATTATTTTTCCAATGCACTTTACTTGTTTTCATAATTCGATAATATATATAACACCTTATTGTTTTATTGATTGACATAATACTTGGAAAACAATTAACCAGCTTTTATCCATTTGAGGTAAATAATAATAGTGTCATAATTTCTAGGAGACATGGAGAAAATATTAGAGATAGTAACTCTTTGGTTTTTAATTATCATAATCATTTTCAAAATGGTAGTTGAGTTGAAAACATGTCGGATAAAGATGTTTGCCAAGATAATATTTTATTCACATGGGGGAACATATCTTATTTTAGAAATAGGCTTTAGGGTTTTTGGAATTAAGGAAATTTGGATTCTTCATTCCAATTACATATTGTTTTCTTTTCTTTCTTCCTTTTATTTGTACTTTTGGTGACTTGCTTTATCATGAAAACAAAGTTTCAATTTTTTTTTGTGATTTTTGAGTTTTCCAAAAATCAGGGATGTTACAGACTACCACCCTTAAAAGAAATCTCGTCCCGAGATTTGGGAAGGCTAGAAAGAAAGATTAGGTTTTGGGTAACTGGGTTCCAGAACAACTGGGTGGGCTACCACCCTTAAGATAAACTTTTGTGGTTAGTCTATTTTCATTAGATTGGAGTGTAGATTGATTTGAGATTGTCTTGAGTAGAACTTTCATTTGTGGTAGAGATGTAGACCAACATAGGTCTGTTGAACTACCTTTGACACTGAGGGGTCACTCTTTGGGTCAATCAAAAGTCCTTGGGTCACTCTCAACTTGGTCTTTTGATGCCCTTGGAAATCTTTCATCTTCTTGTTGTCATCCTTGAAGGCAAACATCATGCTATTTCTAACGAAACTCTCATGGCGGGCAAAATCTTCCATTTGTTTGATACCTCCAAGGTTGGCTTGATCCTCACCGAAAATAGTACGTTTTCAGCAACACTAACATACGGTCATTATTGTATTCTACCATTCTATGGTTCAGGTTTAACATCGTCGTCTCACTCATAGTTATGTCACTCAGATTTAACATTCCTCATAGCAAAAGTAAATAATGTGGGTAGTCACCATGGGGGCCAATCCATGTTGCACTCAATTATTACCTTGTACTTGGATTGATGAATCTTGTTTAATAACACTAGGTCACCTCACTTGTCTAACAGAAAGTTTACAATATGTAAGACAAACTTGAGCTAAACTATCATTTCTCAACTATTGGGTTGCGTAAAACTCTTATGTAACACAAACTGGATAGTTGTGTTTCTTCATTATTTCTTCTCTTGGTGTAGTTGGCTATGAAATCTTCATGGCTCATGCAACTTTGAGTTCTCTTGTCCATCTTCTCCTGTTGATTGGCATGTTGCTCCTTATGATGTTGCCGGCATTGATCATGGATGTGATTGTTCCTTCACACAGAAGGATCTTGAGATCGGTGACATTCCTCAATTGTATGGCTTGTGTCTTGGTAGGATACTGGTTGTGGCATTCTTGGGTGAAAGTATTGTTGTTGCACTTCATACTCTAGTTCACTAGGGTTGGGTGGAATTTGGCTTAGCATGGATGAGTAGAGATTAGAAAGAGACTAAAGAAACTCTTACCCCAACACATCAGAGCAAGGAAACTCATCTTGCAAACAGCACATAACAAACATACAACAATACAATCTACACACCAAACAACAAGGTTTTTAGAAAACAAACTAATATTGTCATACCACACTCATTGGTATGATCAATACACTAACACGTTAACTTTGTTCTATCAAAGTAACTAGATTGGTGGTCTCATCTATATCTTCTTGGGTTCTCTTCAGATTTTTCTCTCAATGTCTTGAGGTGTTCTTGATTGTTGTGAAGTCTATGTTTGTTTTTCTTCAAGTTCTTCAACAATCTTGAGTGTAGGTCTTCATGTGGTGAAAATACTTCTTTTACTTCTTGGTATGGTCATCAACATTCTTGTCTTGACGGTATTGAAGAGGTAGGTCATCTAATTTTTTTTAAGGTGAATAATAGATGAGAGGATATGAGAAAGATTAAGATGAGATGTTTTGTTTTTAGAAAGTTTAAACCTAGTAATTTTTCAATCCTATGGTCTTTTCCAAACTTAGGGTCTCGAATTCTACAGGCAACACAATGGCTCTAATACCATTTTGTAGTGTTCCCACATTTAAATAATGTGAAAACATCTGTGTTATTGTGCTAGTCCCTGGATCAATTGCTAGCACCACGGTACAAAATGAAATATCGTGCAAATGCATCATATTCTATTACATCGCATGATCCAGTGTATACAAAATAGTATTAGAACTTGCATAGTCTTAGAAGACTAGAAGAAAACAAAGATATACAGCGGAAGACATTGTACAACATTGAGCCCATCTTCTTCATGTGCCACAGGCAAAACATGTTGGCGATAGTCTCAAGATCCTAAACGAAATCCTCACTCGTCTTCAGAAACATCTGCAATATGGAATATGCAGCCACAAGGGAGTCCATACAATTTAATGTATTGACAAGTAACACTATGGTGGATATAAATGGCAAGACTAATACTACATGCTTATTTGGCTGAGTGGAGATTTGGCTGAGTTTGCATAAAGCCAGTTTTCTCCTATCACTTTTGTAAAACCAACTTTTCTTTTCAAAAGGGTGGCAACATTGGATTAATATCCAAGCACCACAATAATGTTCACTTGGTCAAAATTTTACTTATTGAAATTGATGATGAGATTCTTCCGTCAATCCTTGTCCAGCTGCTCATAGTTGTCCATAACCGGGGACACGGCTAAGATCTTAGTTTGTTGACTCTGCAGAGGTTGTGCACTTTCACCCTTTGTCTTCAATTAGCCCAAACATCCTATACACCCGGAGTGCGTCATGGAAAGGAGAGAATTGAGACGAGATCTTTCAGAAGAAGAAGTCCAAACCCACCGGCAAGACCGTTCCACCTATAATTTTGCTACATCTGCTAGTCAAGCCTGGGCTGAACTCTCACAACTTAGTTGATCAAGACAGAGCCCATATGTCAAAAGGCTGCACGGGAAGCTACTAAACTTAGAAGGACATAGTAATCTCTTTGTTCCTGGGTGGCCATCCACAAGTGACAACCTCAAGTGGAATAACCCTTAAACAAGGGCCCTGAGGAAACACTCAACATAATCCAGTCTTACCACTTCCACCCAGGTGGTTCATTCATTAGTTATACTTATGATTTTTCCTCAACATATAGTAAAACAATTTATAACATTGCATAGCATCTAATAAATTCTAAGGCTATCAAAATAACAAGGTAAAAGGGATGGCTACACACTACTAGGATAATAGCATAGCATAGTATAACTTAGTAAAATTTCATATCATGCATACTACTCAAAATCAACTAATGCATATAGAAAATAATGGGTAGTTGATGGTGTGTTACTTGCCTTATTGAAGTTGGTGAAGATTTCACACTCTCTTCACAAAAGATCGTTGCTCTCCGTACAATCTATTCATTTAAAACACAATAACAAAATAAACAATCATTCTACCAAACAACATACAAGTTTAGAAAACATACAGAGCAACTAACATATCTAAAGGGGTTTAACCAGTTGGCTAGGACAAGGTCAAGGTTTGAGTTCAATACTTGTTAAGGAAATTCCAAGGGTTTACTTGGGATGGACTAGGTTGGTATTGTAGAGATCAAACTTTATTAATACCATACTTGTCGAGGAAGTTCCAAGAGTTCACCAAGGTGATCTCACTATTTCAACTAAAGTATCACATCATAAAGTGCAACACTTAGTTGTTTTCATCAAAACATTTGAGTGATCTAAGTTAGTCCTTCCATTTTGGTTTAGGGTAGGTCTAGGTTCAACTAACTTCATAACAATGGAGATAACAAGTTAAAGTCTTGGGTTTTTCCATTTGGGTCAAAGGTTGGACAAAAATAACTTGTTATTCATCAACTTGTATGGATTGCTTCTAGTCCTCATGTGATTGCCTTCTTGAAGATCATCATCATGCCATCTAAGTTGTTTCCTTCCTTGGTGTGGTGCTTCTCTTGGTCTTGATAGTCTTCATGGTTATCTCACTAGTTGTTTCCCAAGTGGTGTGGTCACAACTAAGTGTTTTATTTAACAAATGTGAAAATATCACTAAGTCAAAATAGAGGAGAAATGAGACAAGAGGATAGAATGGAAGGTGTAGCCTTCTTCTTCATTTCTTCATGTACTTGCACTTGATGGAGTATGCTTCAGATTGTTGTGGAGCCTAAGTCATTTCTTCAATGATCTTCCTTGTTTCTCTTCATGTTGCCATCAAGTTGAAAGGAGAAGAATAGAAAAGGGGAAGGGAAAAGACATAGAGAGAAAGGGGGTCAGTCTTCTAGAAGTTTCTCTGGTTGTCATCTAAGTGCTTCCACTTCTTGGAGATGCTTCTGAAGTTTGTTCCATTTGCTAAGTCCTTCATTGGTCTTCTATCTTCATGTTGAAAAATCTCTAGATGGTTAAGTCCTCTATTGCACTTCATGGTTCTCACAAATCCCCACTTGGTGAAATCTTGAAGCAAGCATGGGGAGTGGAGGAGTAGATAGAAAGCAAAGGTACTAGTGTCTAAGGTTCACTACTTGGTCTTGTATGTGATTGATACATACTAGGGATTTGGTCTTGGCTCCAAAATAGCCATAACAACAAAGGTAAACAATGATAGAAACAACCCTAATACTTAATCAACTAGGTGGACTACTATGATGGAAGTTTGGTTAAAACAATACATGGTCATGGTCCAAGAGTGTCCAAAATGGTTGGGCAAAGATGGCTCTGGTTCAAGGTTATCAAATGGAACAATTTTGCAAAAGGAACTATATTGAAATTATTTATAGAATTAAATCTATGTCAAAATTACTCAATTATACCACTTAATTATAAATTCAACTTTAATTTGTTCAAAAATTATTTTGGGGCAGAGGGTATGAAAGTACACATTCTAAGGTTTCTAAAAACATTTTATTTGCAATTTTTGGATTTGTATAATTTGAATTATGCAAAAATTCATCAAACAAGCATATTTTAATTGGGACCAATTTAAGTTAGTCAAATTTGAATTTGGACAGTGCTAAAAGATTCTACAGATCCAGGGGATTTGAAAAAGTCCAAGTTTGCTAAATTTGGCCTTATGGTTAAAAAGATATGATAGTTACAATATACAGGGACTAATCTGCAAATATGTCATTTAAATTCTATCGGAAAAATAAAACAGAAACTGACTGGATAAGGATGGCTACGTGGCAGCATGTGATTGGCTTGGTCTGCTGACTGGGCGCTGACGCAACGCTGACTAAGCGCTGACTGGGCATTCCACGTGGCTGAATCTAACTGGCCTATACCTCTTCGGTAAGTGATCTATTAGGGGCGCACGATTCCAATCCAACCGATGGGTTTTAAAACACCGTTAGGGTTCTCACCTTGCCGGCAGGGAGTCGCCAGAAATGGCATGGAAGGCGGCGGACGGCGCACGGACTCGACGGCGGTGGTGCTCCTGGAACCTTCCGGGGTTTTCGAGGGCATGGGAGAGCGCGTCTCGCCACAGAGAGCACGATGGTGACCTCAGGGAGGCTTGAAGACGACCATAGCGGTGGCGCGATGCAGACCGAGGACGGCGTGGCTCCGGTGGTTGTCGGGGACAGGTTTCTGCTGCGGAAACGAAGCCAAACAGGAATCAACAGATGCACAGTGACACAAGGGTTCGAAAGGGACGAAACAGAGCGGCAGGGACTCACCAGGGTTGCTGGAAACGGTGATGGACGGCGGCGGGCAGAGGGAACTCCGGTGAGAAATCGTGACAGCGAGGGGGCGCAATAACCAGAGGAGGGAGATGGGAAATAGGGAGGCAGTCGTGGGCTATAAGTAGGAGGAAACGGAGAATTGATTTGGGGTTTAATTCTCGCGCAATCAAGGGGTTTCAATTTTGGCAGAGGCAGTTTTCTCCAGGAACGGAAGGTTGAAGACGATGACGTCATTCATGACGTCATCAATGAATTTTTATTTTCTGTTTTCTTATTTATTTTATAACTTCTGTTTAAATAATCCAAATGAGCTCAAATAAATTTCTAAACTCCTGTAATAATAATATCTTTCAACCCAAACCATTTTTGTAAACATTTGAACATATTTTTATTTTTGAATTTTGAAATTTGAATAATTCCTTAATAGTGATTAATGTGATTTTTAATTTAGAAATTTATAAAGTATAAATATTTGTCAAATTAAATTTCAGTTGCTTTATAATGATCAAATACTATTTTCCAAAACCAAATCAGAGTGTTTTCATCTTTTATAATTTTTAAAATATGATGAAAACATTAATAGATACTTAATAGAAAAAGAGGGTTAATTATAGAAATATGATTTAAATGATTTTAGAAAATATTTCTATGGTTCAAATTATTGTTTTCTAGGGCCTTTTAAAATGTTTTCAACATATGAGTAATTCACTCATGGTATCTTATTAACATAATCAAAACAGAAAATTTTAAATTGAGGGTGAGTAGAGAGATTTTCTCAAATGAAGATGTTGTTTTCCCAATTGAAAACATTATTTTTCCAATGCACTTTACTTGTTTTCATAATTCGATAATATATATAACACCTTATTGTTTTATTGATTGACATTATACTTGGAAAACAATTAACCAGCTTTTATCCATTTGAGGTTAATAATAATAGTGTCATAATTTCTAGGAGACATGGAGAAAATATTAGAGATAGTAACTCTTTGGTTTTTAATTATCATAATCATTTTCAAAATGGTAGTTGAGTTGAAAACATGTCGGATAAAGATGTTTGCCAAGATAATATTTTATTCACATGGGGGAACATATCTTATTTTAGAAATAGGCTTTAGGGTTTTTAAAATTAAGGAAATTTGGATTCTTCATTCCAATTACATATTGTTTTCTTTTCTTTCTTCCTTTTATTTGTATTTTTGGTGACTTGCTTTATCATGAAATCAAAAGTTTCAATTTTTTTGTGATTTTTGAATTTTCCAAAAATCAGGGATGTTACACGTTCTCACTCCGTCATGTCCTCCTTCGGTTGTTTCTCAGAGCGGAGAGGCCACAACCACGACGATAGAGCTCGTCGGAGCTCTCCCGCCGCCATTTTCTCCATGTCGTCCATCCCGGAAGCGAGGGAGCAAGCAGAACCCACCCTCGACCTCGCCGTGACGTGTTGGTCCTCTCAGTGGCCTCCCCTTCCCCGGAGACCCCCTCTAGCACCATCGCCATCCATAACCGCGCCACCGGCCACCACGTGAACATTTTCCGGCGAAGCAGCGCCACCCAGGTGAGCTCCTCTGTCCCTCACTGTCCGGTGTTACATCTATTTTCACCATGTCTTAGAAATTGTTTTCAACTGTTATTCTTTGATGTTATGTCTATTTGGAGCTAATACAAGCCCTTATAATGTGTCAATCACATATAAAACCAATTAGTGAACCCTATCTTTCTATCTACTTCTCCACTCCCCCATTCTTGCTTCAAGAATCTATCAAGATTACAAAATGGAAGACTCAACCACAATAAGGAACTCCATTTTCAACTTGGTGACAACTAGTAGAGCTAAAAGAAAGATCATTGAATAAACTGAAGGGAAGACTTAGACTCCACAACAATTAGAAGAAACTCAAGGAAGTGCAAATTCATGAAGGGATCAAGAAGAAGACAAACCCCTCTCTTTCTATCTTTCTTCTTATTTTTTTCTATTTTGACTGTATATTGTACCAATCCCACGTTGAACCAATTAGTGAAGTTAAATCCATGAAGAATTTATCAAGATCAAGAGAAGAATCCATACAAGGAAGAAGACTACAATAAAAGAATGAAGATGATATTCAAGAAGAAAAGCATGTGAAGACTTGGAGCAATCCACACAAGTTCAAGAATAAAAAGTTGTTTTTGTCCAACCATTGACCCAAATTAAAAAATCCCAAGACTTTGTCTTGTTTTTCTCTATTGTTATGAAGTTAGTTGAACCTATACCAACCCTAAACCAAAATGGAAGGACTAACTTAGATCACTCAAATGTCTTGATGAAAATGACTAAGTGTTACACATTGTTATGTGTTACTATAGTTGAAATAGTGAAATCACCTTGGTGAACTCTTGGAACTTCTTAGATAAATATGTTTTCAATAAAGTTTGATCACTACAAAGACATCCATAGTGAACCCTTGTAATTTCCTTAACAACTATTGAACTCAAATCTTGACCTTGTCCTAGCCAACTTGGTTAAACCCCTGTTGTTATGTTAGTTGCTCTGTATGTTTTTCTTCACTTATGTGTTTGATTGCTAGGATGCTTTCGTATTTTGTGTTTGTGCTTTCAATGAATAGATTGTACGGAGAGCAACAATGTTTTGTGAAGAGAGTGTGATTTCTTCACCAACTTCAACAAGACAAGTAACACACCATCAACAACCCATTATTTTCTATATGCATTAGTTGATTTTGAGTAGTATGCATGATAGGAAATTTTACCAAGTTATATTATGCTATGCTATATCCTAGTAGTGTGTATCCATCCTTATACCTTATTATTTGATGCCTTGGTAGTTAGTAGATGCTTAGCCATGCTGCAAAATTTATTTTACTTGATATTGTGGAAAAATTCTAAGTATAAACTTCAATGAACCACCTGGGTGTCTCCCCGAGGGGTGTTCACTTGAAGGAATGACACCCAGGAACAAAGTGATTATGATGTTCCCCAATTTAGATTGCTTCTTGTGCAGCCTTTAGTCATATGGGCTCTGTATTGATTAACTAAGCTGTGAGGGTTCAGCCTGGGCTTGACAAGCAGATGTAGCATAATTATAGGTGGAATGGGTCTTGCCATTAGGTTGAATTCTTGCTTCTAAAAGATCTTGTCTCAATCTTCTCCTTTCCTTAATGCACTCAGGGTGTATAGGATGTTTGCGCTGATTTGAGTCTGAAGGTGAAATTGCACAACCTCTGCAGAGTTAGAAACTAAGATCTTAGCCGTGTCCCCGGTTATGGACAACTAAGAAAAGATGGACAGAAGAATCACATCACCATTTTCAATAAGTAAAATTTGACCAAGTGAACAATATTTGTGGTACTTGGATTTCAGTCCAATGATGCCACCCTTTGAAAAGAAAAGTTTTCTTTTACAAAAGAGATAGGAGAAAACTTGCTTTATGCAAATTTAGCCAAAACTCCACCAAGACAAAATATGCATGTAGTATTAGTCTTGCCATTTATATCCACCATAGTGTTACTTGCCAATACATTAAATTGTATTGACTCCCTTGTGGCTGCATATTCCATCCCACAGATGATTCCGAAGACGAGTGAGGATTTCTTTTAGGATCTCGAGACCATCGCCAACATGTTTTGCATGTGGCACATGAAGAATATGGGCTCAATTTTGTTCTATGTTTTCCACTGTATTTCTTTGTTTTCTGCTAGTATTCTAAGACTATGCAAGTTGTAATACTATTTTGTAAAGACTGGATCATGCGATGTAATAGAATTTGATGCATTTGCATGATATTTCATTTTGTACTAGGGTGCTAGCAATTGATCCAGTGACTAGCACAATAACACATGTGTCCTTACATTATTTAAATGTGGGAACGCTAAAGTACAGAGCGCAACTTGACATGGCGGCGTGGGCCACTTTGTGGGCGGTTTGTGTCGCTAGCAGGACGGACCCGCGGCGCGAAACGACTCGTCCGACGCCCCACAAAAGCCCTGGGAGGCGGGGTTGTGCTAGGTTTTCCGGACGAGAACAAGAGGGCGTCTAGACGGGAAGGTCCAATAGGACACGCGAGTACACGCTCGAGGCCGTACGGATGGGAAGGTGGTTTGAAGCGGCCTTTAGGGGTGCGAGTGGAGATGCTCAGAGTATCTCCAGTTGCGCCCCCCAGTAGGCGTCTAGATGGGCGCCCGGCGAGGCCCTTTGCGGGCTCGTCCAGACGGGAAGGCGCGGACGGGGGGCGCGACTGCCCACTCGCAGCCCCCAATCAAACCCCCCAAAACAAGATTTTGCCTATTTTCGTTATTTTGGAGTCTAAAAATACTTAAAAATACATATGTTCTAGGTTTAAATTATTACATACATAGTTCACGAATGACTACAAATAAAATATATATGCATACAGTTAAAAATAAATTTGAAATACACTATGCCGCTGCCATTCCTTTGCGAGCCCACAAATGCTCCACTATATCATTTTGGAGCTGATCATGAGTTGCCCCATCTCGAATCTCCATGTGCATAGAGATGTACTTGGTCCAACCCATTGGCACATCGTGATCCACATCGGCGAGAGGACCTTGGAACTCATACGGAAGATGATCATGCACTAGATTTTCACGCTCATCCTCAATGATCATGTTGTGCATGATCACACATGCATTCATGATCTCTCCCATATGCTGGGCCGACCAAAAGAGAGCAGGATACCGCACAATGGCAAACCTCTGCTGGAGCACTCCAAATGCACGCTCGACATCCTTTCTTGTGCTCTCTTGTACCGAGGCAAACCAGGATTTCTTGTCGCCTAGAGGTTTGGAAATTGTCTTCACAAATGTTGACCATCATGGATAGATACCATCCGCTAGGTAGTACCCCTTGTTGTACTCGTGACCATTGACAACATAGTTCACTGGCGGAGCATGGCCTTCAACAAGTTTCGCAAACACATGGGAACGTTGAAAGTGCACTATGGTCAACTAGAGGGGGTGAATAGGTTGACTACCAATTTTTCTTTTCTTTTCTTTTCCTTTTAGTAGGGCTAAGCAAGATAAGATAAGGTTCTCTAGATTTCCTCTTTTCCAAAGTCCCTTAATTGATTGCCAAGGGTGACCACTCTTCTATATAGCTCCTGGGGACTTTCGTCTTCAAACATAACGAAGTTCTCGGACTTGTCAAGAGCAACATCATATTTGGATGATTGGATGCTTGCATTGCCTTGGAACAAAGTGTCAAGTTTATCCCAAGCCTCCTTGGCGGTCTTGATACCACGGATGTGTTCAAGATGTTCTCTTGGGAGAACCTTTTGGATAGTCACAAGAGCGGTCTTGTTGAGTTGAAATTACACATCCTGTCTTGGAGTCAAGTTGCTTGGATCATGAGGGTGGAATCCATGGAGAATGCTTCTCCACAAAGCGGTGCAAGACCCTAAAATGTGAGACTCCATATCGAACTTCCAAGATGAAAATTCATAAGTGTTAAGCATGGGAGGAACTCCAACATTAACCATGTGTGGCATTATGGCAATGGGATTAATAGAATCATAATTGGGAGGTGGTGGAACTTTAGAGTTAGACCCCGAATCGTTAGCCGATTGAGACTTGGAGCCTTCGGAGCTCCCACCTCTCTTGGCCTTTTTATCGACTTTTGCTTTGGCTTTCGCCTTAGCTAAAGCTATGTTAGCTTCCATTTCGTCGATGTACGGAATGGACTCTTCGTCCCAGCTAACATCATTGGCGGTGAGAGGTGGTTCCGCGGACTCCTTGGTTTTCCCCATCAAGGCCTCCATCATTTTCTTTATGCTAGAAACCTCCGAACTAACACTAGAGCTAAACTTGGACAATTCGGTTTGGAGAGTTCCAACCGTTTCTTGTAGGTTAGATATAGTGTCGGCCATTTTGGAGATTTCCGCACTAGAACTTTCGAGGGCATTTTCATTGACCATTATACTCTTGGGCGGTTAACCCTTAGCAAGAGCCGAGGCTCTGATACCAATTGAAAGTGCACTATGGTCAACTAGAGGGGGGGTGAATAGGTTGACTACCAATTTTTCTTTTCTTTTCCTTTTAGTAGGGCTAATTAAGATAAGATAAGGTTCTCTAGATGTGCATCTAGGTGAGCAACCTATGTGGACAAGATAATATGCGCAACAGAAGTAAAACGAAAGGTAGCAAGATAAACCACAAGTGTAAACAAGGAGACAAGGATATGATTCCCGTAGTTCCTTCTCAATGAGAAGTACGTCTACGTTGGAGAGGTGGTGAGCCACCTAGGCACTCCTCAATAGCACAGTTGTGCACACCTTATTCTCCTTGAGCTTCTCCGGTGAGGAAGATTCTCGTTTCCACTATGAGGTCGACTTGGAGGCATTGAACAAACCTTTACATGAGCTGTAGGTCACTCCACAAGATGGATGGAGGCTCTCAAGCAATCCGTAGCTTCTTGCAACAAGGTGGAAGCTACAAGCACAAGATCTACTTAGGTTTCTAGGCCTCAAGTAGGATTCTAGATCTACTAGGTTGTGGTGGATGGATTCGAAATTCCTTTGGTGGAAGTGTGGATCTTGGTCTCCTCTAGCTCTCCACAAAGTTTGGGAGTGAATGGGTGAGTGGAGAGGGAGATCTAGGTGGGTGAAGCTTTCATTAATGGCTAGGAGAGAGAATGGGAAAAGCTTAGCATTTATGAGGAAGGGGAAGGTGTATTTATACCCCTTCCCACAAGTGGCCGTTGTGCAGTCCTGGATGCACCAGAGGCTCAGGTGGCCTTCTTCTGTGCGTAGCCGCGCAACCGAGATCTGCTCTATGGATGGGCCAATGGGGCGGAGGCTCCGGTGGAGCCTCCGCTCTTATCCAACAGAACGTGGTTTTGGCGGAGCCACCACCGGAAGCGCACCGGAGGCCCAGCCCCTAGCGTGCCAGTTGAGAGGGCGGAACCTCCGGTGGTTACACCGGAACCTCCGCCCACCGGAGCCGCACCGGAGGCTCTACTGGAGGATCCGCTCTTATCCAACAGAGCACCATTTTGCCGGAGCCTCCACCGGATGCGCACCGGAGGCAAATCCTTGTAGGGCCTGGTGGAGATGGCGGAGGCTCCGGTGGTTTCACCGGAGGATCCGCCCACCGGAACTCCAACCGGAGGTTCCGTGCTTGCCTCCGCTCGTATGCACTAGAGGGCGGTTTGGGCAGACCCTGCACCGGACCCGCACCGGAGGCTGGGGCGGAGGTTCCGGTGGTTTCACCGGAGCCTCCGCTCCATACAAAAACTGCTTCTCAGTTTTGTCTCTTCTAGCTCTTTTCATTCCAACCAAAATTGCAGCCCATAGAATTACTCCCTCCGTCCACTTTTATAAGCCACACTTCTTATAACATTTCAATAGTAAGAAGTGTGCCTTATAAAAGTGGACGGAGGGAGTAGTAAACTTGATGAACCTGGGCATTTTTCATATATCAAATAAACATTAGTCCAATAGGTATGTTGTCATATAATTATCAAAACGGACGAGGATCTTTCATTCTCCCCCTTTTTGGTAATTGATGACAACATCCCTATTTGCATAATTAAAAACACAACATGAATGGAGCTCCCCCTAAAGATATGCTCCCTTCATGTTGAGAGAATTTAGGCACAATGTTTATATGAGCAATATGAATAAAAGTGAGCACACAACACATAATATAATAAGTTCATAAGCTCACGAAGCATGATACGATGTTCACAAAGCATAATACGATACGAGGTTCATGACACATAAGAATAATGTAAACAAAGTTCCAAATGAAAAACCAAACTCCCTCAAGCAAGATAAAGATGCAAATCAAAGAATATGCTTGAGGGAGAACCATGCAAATACCTGCTCCTAATATATGTCTCTCCCCCTTTGGCATCAAGATACCAAAAGAGGGAGAAACTGATGCTAACGACCCGAAGATCACTCGGAAGATATGTCCATTTCCAGAGAGGGGGCACGGCGACGAGAACTGGTAGCTTCTTCTCCTTCTTCCTCAGACCACTCAATCAATTTTCCCTTGGAGTCTTTTGCTTTCCACTTGTCCCAGTTGGTGATGCTTGGGAGGACCGGGGAGTCCATGGATTCGCCACCATCACGAAGAAGTTGACGAGCTGCCGATGCTTTATTGGGGTTCTTGAACTCCTTGTCATAATGGGCTCCACGGATTCGCCACCATCACGAAGAAGTTGACAAGAAGCAAGAGATTCTTCAGAAAGCCTTGGATTTCATCCACATTCCCCGCCTTTGGGTTGATGGTCTCTCTATAGATGCGCATCATGATACCATAAGTGGGGTAGAGACCCTTGGCAAACCCAACGGCGAATTTCTTCCAGTGATATAGTGGGTTGAGTTGATACTTGGCAAGATATGGGGTGTTGATGACGTGAACGCGGAACCAACCATTGGCAAACTCCTCACTATCTGCAAATGGTCCAAAGTCTGGGTATCCTCCAAGAATGATGCCAACGTCAGACCACTTGATTTCCAGCTTCCTCCCATGTGTCATCCAAGTAAGATGACGCTCGGTCTCATTGGAGATGAAATGTGGCCAAGAACTGACAAACAAGGTCTTCATCATAGTATTTTTGGATACTCATAATAGGAGCAAGTCCAAACCTCTCAACAATCCCAAGTGCCTCCCCAAAGTAATGGGGGTTCCTTTCCATATGCCCAAAGTTGATTGCATGTTGAGGGGCAACATTGTCCTTTGGCTTCCTCATCAAAATCTCGTGATATATTTGGCTCTGGAAGACAGTGTGGAAGCGAGCATCCTTACCCTGAAAATGTGGCATCAAGTGGTTGCAGTCAATCACATACGGATTCTCGCGACGTTCTTTCAGAAATGCCGCCTCTGACATCTTGGAAGCGGTCTTCTCCTTGTTCCTGTTAGGCAATTTCTTCTCGGGAGCCGGGAACCTCTTGCGCTTTGGCTGAGAAGGGTCCAGGGTTTCCTCAATCTCATCAACCCTAGGAGTCTTGCGACGAGCCACACTCTTGGAGCGAGTGCCCTTGCCTTTGGAGCCGGAAGCATCTAAGAAAGAAATATCAAGGGTAGAATGAAGAAAAGGCAATGCTCAAGTTGATAAAAACGCACAAATCCAAGAAACAAAGATATACATGGTGTTAGGGTTGAATAACTAGGGTTAGGGCATATGAATCCACCCTACAATCGTAACGATTCAAGCCTAATACACACTATCTAGGTTGCTAGGGTTTGTACTCGAGATCTCCTACTCCCAAAACTCCAAATCCACACATCTAGATGTCAAGAACATGGAACTCCTATGCATCCCCATCCATCAACTAGATGAGAGAGAGAGAGAGAGAGAGAGAGAGAGAGCACATACCCGCATCATCCATGGTGGAAAGGAAGGAGGAAGAAGAGCCCGAGGTGGTCCAAGGCAAGGAGGAGGGCTCCCGGCGGTGGAGCACCTAAATCCGGCGGCGAAGGTCTTGGGGGCGGTGGCGGTTGAGAGGGAAAAGAGGGAAGGCGAGTGGGGGAAAAATGAGATTGGATCTCATTGACCCCCGTCCGCCCTAGGTCTTATCCCGCAGAACCGCCTCGGGCGTATCCTCCGGTGGATTCACCGGAGCCTCCGCTCCCCGCCCAGCGGAGCCTCCGGTGGTTTCACCGGAGCCTCCGCCCTTATCCAAATAGCCCACCAAAATATGGCCCGTTGAGCAACTTGCGCCAGCGGAGCCTCCGGTGGTTTCACCGGAGCCTCCGCCCGACCAAGTTTTCGCGCGCCAAGATTATAACAACAAGAGCATTAAGAGTGGAATAATGTTTTGGAAAAAGGAAGCTTGGGTAGGAAAATAGTCACTGATATACGAGAGACATTACTCGGAGGGGTTCGCAAGAAGCACAAAACATAGAAGATTGAACCCGTACGAGTTGTCAAGGAAGAAGTATGATACGCGTGAAAGAGCCAAAAATACCAAAGGTCGGTGGCCGAAGCCACCATGTTTGAGTGTGTACTTTGGCACCGTGAAGATATATCTTGGGTCCAAAAATAATACTCACAATTAAGCACAATAAGTCACAAATTTACTAGATATGCAATGATAAATTGATTTTCGCATAATAAGAGGAGTGTATACTCATGAGTTGAGTAATGCTCCCCCAATTTCCATGCCTACATCAAAACCTAATAGCATGCATAATGCAGGTACATATGCAAGGTTTCAAGTGAAGTTGGAAGAATCGATGACATTTAGTTCATTCCTCAAAGCTCGAAATCTTAGTTCATGAAGGGCCTTCGTGAAGATATCGGCAAGTTGATCCTTAGTGGGGACATATGAGAGATCAATATCACCTTTCTCAACATGATCCCGAATAAAATGATGACGGATCTCAATGTGCTTCGTCTTGGAGTGAAGAACTGGGTTGTAGGCGATCTTGATAACACTCTCATTATCACAAAGAAGAGGCACCTTGTCAAAAAAATACCATAATCCTTGAACGTTTGCCTCATCTAAAGCAATTGGGCACAACAACTTGCCGCGGAGATATACTCGGCCTCGGTGGTGGAGAGAGCAATGCAATTCTGCTTCTTTGAAGACCAACATACCAAGGAGCGGCCAAGGAATTGGCAACCCCCGGACATGGACTTCCTATCCGTCTTCTCTCCTGCATAATCCGCATCCGAATATCCAATGAGTTGAAAGCTTGAACCCTTGGGGTACCAAAGACCGAAGTTTTTGGTATGAACT
Source organism: Alopecurus myosuroides (assembly GCA_028641055.1). Classification (NCBI taxonomy): domain Eukaryota; kingdom Viridiplantae; phylum Streptophyta; class Magnoliopsida; order Poales; family Poaceae; genus Alopecurus; species Alopecurus myosuroides. Next base: position 95,737,039 of record CM054060.1, read on the forward strand.
AAATATCGAAAGATTCGTTTCACAGCTTCCAAAAGACTTTGCCTCGGGGAGGCTTGAAACCTTGCACATTTACCTATGATATACATGATATCGGGTTGAGATACACAAAGGTAGAGCAAAGAGCCAATCATGGAGTGGTATACCTTTTGGTCTACCTCTTTACCGTTGGGGTCGGGTTTCAAGTCGGTGGTCGTGGACATGGGAGTCTTCATAGGCTTGGAATCATGCATATTAAATCTCTTGAGCATGTCTTGAGTGTATTTGGCTTGTTTGATGAAGTTTTCTTCATGATATTGATTCACTTCAAAGCCAAGGAAAAATTCCAACTCTGGCATCATAGACATCTCAAACCTATCGGTCATAAGCTTGCAAAACTCCTCATTGAACAAAGTGTTAGTAGACCCAAAAATGATGTCATCCACATAGAGTCGGCATATGAACAAGTCACTTCCAACCGTCTTGGTAAAGAGGGTGGGATCGATTAAACCAACATTAAACCCACGATCCACTAGAAACTCTTTAAGGTGCTCGTACCACGCACGTGGAGCTTGTTTAAGTCCATAAAGAGCCTTATCGAGTTTATAGACATGATCGGGGTGGTTGGGATCCTCGAAACCCGGAGGTTGCTTGATATATACTAACTCATTAATGGGACCATTGAGGAAAGCACTCTTAACATCCATTTGTTGTAACTTGAAATTATGATGAGATGCATAAGCAAGTAAGATGCGAAAGGATTCAAGGTGAGCTACGGGAGCAAAGGTTTCACCGAAGTCAATACCTTCGACTTGAGAAAAACATTGGGCCACCAATCTTGCCTTGTTGCGAATGACAATACCATCTTTGTCTTGTTTGTTCTTGAACACCCATTTGGTGCCAATGACATTTTTGCAATCCTTAGGTCTTGGCACTAGTTTCCACACTTTGTTGCGCTCGAAGTTATTGAGTTCATCATGCATGGCTTCAAGCCAATCTCGATCTTCGAGTGCTTCATAGACCTTCTTGGGTTCAATGAAAGAGACAAAAGCATGAGCCTTTCTAAAGTCCGCCAATTGCCTTCTAGTGACCACTCTTCCACGAACTTTCCCAAGAATCTTGTCCTCCGTATGACCCGCTCGTTCAAGATTCTCTAGCCTTCTCTTTGCTCTTCGTGCTAGTATCTCCTCCAAAGATTCTTTGGATATAGATTGAGAATCACCTTCTTCATCGGAGACATGTCCATCTTCATTTCGTCCTTGATCAATAATAGGTGACAGATCGCCACTAGGTTGAGCTCTCTCAACAATTATGGAATCTTGATCATTATTAAGATGAGTAGCTTGGCCTTGATTATTAGCTTGGCCTTGATTGCTCGTTTGACCTTGATCATTAACTTGAGGGCTTGGTGCATCTTGTTGAGTAGCTTGATCATCAATGGGTGTAGGAAATGGCTCCACTTGAGTGGGGCATAGTCCTTCTCCCTCCGTCATCCGGTAACCCTCAATGGGGATTATTTCACCAATCCCCATTCTTCTTATGACGATGGGAGGAATCACATCTCCTACAACACCATGATCTATACGCCCCCTTGGGAGCCGTTATCCTCATCAAAAACCACGTCTATAGCCTCTTCAACTTGTCCGGTGTACTTGTTGTAGACTCTATAGGCGTGAGCGTTTGTGGCATAGCCAACAAAGATACCCTCATAAGATTTGGTCTCAAATTTTGACAACCGTTTACTTTTCTTGCGAATGAAGCACTTGCAACCGAAGACCTTGAAGTAAGATACATCCGGTTTCTTGCCCGTGAGAATCTCATAAGGAGTCTTGTCCAATATCTTGCGAAGATATAACCGCTTGGTAGCATGACATGCGGTGGAGACGGCTTCGGCCCAAAAGTTATAGGGAGAGGAGAACTCCGCAATCATAGTCCTAGCCGCATCCATCAAAGTCCGGTTCTTTCTCTCTGCAACACCATTTTGTTGAGGGGTATAAGGAGTGGAATATTGATGAGCGATGCCTTCTTCACTAAGAAAACCCTCAATGGTGTAGTTCTTGAACTCCGAGCCATTATCACTCCGGATGGCCAATATGGTAGCATTGTGTTGGCGCTCCACTAGAGTGATGAACTCGATGACTCTCTTTTGATTCTCACTTTTCCTCTTGAAGAAATACACCCAACAATATCTTGAATAATCATCCACAATCACCAAGAAATATTTTTTCCTCCGAGGCTATCATAGGATAGTGGACCAAAGAGATCTAAGTGAATGAGCTCAAGAATTCTTGTGGTGGAGATAGTTGTCTTGGTTGGGTGTTGTTCTCCATGTTGCTTCCCAAAGGTACGAGAGCTACACACACGATCTTTAGCAAACTTAGCTTTTGTTAGTCCTAGAACATGATTGCCACTTTGAAGGTCATGCAACATTCTCATATTGGTGTGGGCTAACCGGCGATGCCAAAGCCACCCCACATCAACTTTAGCCATTAGGCATGTCGCGACACACGTGTCTCCTTTAGAGAAGTCCACTACATACATGCAGTTCTCGACAAACCCAACAAAGCCTACTTTAAGAGATGTTTCCAGAGTGAAAATCACACTCTCTTTATTAAAGAACGAGGTAAAGCCACAATTCGCAAGTTGAAGAACGGACATCAAGTTATAGCCAAGGGACTCAACAAGGAGACCATTCTCAATTGATAAATCATTTGTGATAGCCACCTTGCCTCGTCCCAATACCTTAAGATCGGACTTGTCACCAATAGTAACACAATTGAGATGAGTTAATGGAGGTTCAATATTACTCATTGCGTCATAGCTTCCGGTCATATGTTGAGATGCACCACTATCCACTGTCCATCTACTTGACCCAGAAGCACTTCCCTACAAGAGATCAATTTCTTGATTTAGGTACCCATCCTTCACTGGGTCCTCTTTTGTTAGTAACAAGGGTCTTAGGAACCCAAATAGTCCAATGATAGTCATCACCATAAGAAGTACCAACGTATTTAGCATAAACATGTCCATCTCTAGATTTCATAAGAACATAGGATGGGTTATATTTTCCGACGAAGTCATTGTGAGTGATGCTCCCCCTAGAGGTATCACCACCCACAATGGCGTTGGTCTCCTTCTCCTTGGTCACCTCTCCCTCTTTCACAAAAACGTCATTTTGAGAGGAGGAAGTGACATTCTTGGATTTCTTCTTTGACTTGGAAACAAAGCCAAGTCCTTCTTTTCCTTTCTTGGCCCCTTGAAAGCTTATGGCATCATTGAGAATTTTCTCCTTTCCTACAATGTTAGTCGTAGTGCAAGAGGTAGGCATGATAACAATGATATTAGAGGAGGATATCACTTGCTTATTAGATTGTTGAGCTAGAAGCTTGTTCCGAGACTCGGTGAGTTTGTCATGAATTTCTTTAAGAGACATGAACTCCTTTTTTAGTTTTTCATGTTTCTTAACAAGTTCTTCATGAACTATTCCTAGCTCAAACTCTTATTCTTCAAAGTCTTTAAGTAAATCAAGAGATTTTTCATTATCTTTCCTAAGCTTGGAAACACTAATAGCATAAGTCTCTTGTAGACTAGATAGTCTCTCTTCAAGAGAGGCTCTCATGGATCTTCTTTTTCAAGAGCTTTGACGAGCTCATTGTCATGATTCTCATTGCTACCGCCATGGCTCTCCAAGGTCATGATGATCTCCTCCTTATCATCTATGAGAGAGTTAGCATCATCAAGTTGCCTTAAGAGAGCCTTTACCTTTTCTTTAGTTTCACCCTCAAGACTACATAACCAAGAGCCTAGATTTTAGCCTCCTCATCATCAACAATGTTTTCAACACAATCCAATAATGAGGGAGAGCTAGTGACAATAGACTTGGAGGTGGAAGATATTACCGCGGTGGTTTTGCCATGAGACATGTAGGTCGGATCGATGCCTTCTCATTGGGAGATTCAAATAGAGAGACCGATGAAGAGAAAGTCGTAGCTATGGCGACATGGGAAACACCTACGAATTCATCTTCTCCTTCATCTCCGGAGTAGTATCCCTTGGGACTCTCCTAGCAAGATTCTTGTTTTGTGGAGCTTTGTTCTTGTCCTTGCGAACAAGCTTCCCTTCATTTTCTTCTCTTGGCTCAAAGGGACACTCCTTGATGAAGTGGTTTGCACTTCCACAATTGAAGCATGTCCTTGGTCTCTCTCCTTTCTTCCTAAAGATCTTGTTCCTTGAAGGTCTAGGAGCACCGACCTTGTGAACCTCCCATCTCTTCCAATACCCATGCATGGCAAGAGCGATGCACTTATGAGCACCTTTGTATGTATCTTCATAGTCCTCATCATCATCTTCATCCACTTCTTCTATATTAGCAATCGCCTTAGACTTCAAGGCGAGGTTTGGAGACTTTCCAAGTCCTCTTGAGCGGGCGAGAGCATCGTCCGCGCTCTTGTGAGATAGGGATATGGCTATGAACTCACTAAGAACACCAATGGAGTTGAGGGAGTTGTAGTAGGATCTTGTTCGAATGCTAGTGGAGAGGTTCTTCTCAAATGGAGTTATGGCCTTGACAAACTTCCTCTTGATCCACTCATCGGAGATTTCCTCTTTTCCAAAGTCCCTTAATTGATTGCCAAGGGTGACCACTCTTCTATATAGCTCCTGGGGACTTTCGTCTTCAAGCATAACAAAGTTCTCGGACTTGTCAAGAGCAACATCATATTTGGATGATTGGATGCTTGCATTGCCTTGGAACAAAGTGTCAAGTTTATCCCAAGCCTCCTTGGCGGTCTTGATACCGCGGATGTGTTCAAGATGTTCTCTTGGGGGAGCCTTTTGGATAGTCACAAGAGCGGTCTTGTTGAGTTGAAATTCCACATCCTCTCTTGGAGTAAAGTTGCTTGGATCATGAGGGTGGAATCCATGGAGAATGCTTCTCCACAAAGCGGTGCAATACCCTGAAATGTGAGACTCCATATCGAACTTCCAAGATGAAAATTCATAAGTGTTAAGCATGGGAGGAACTCCAACATTAACCATGTGTGGCATTGTGGCAATGGGATGAATAGAATCATAATTGGGAGGTGGTGGAACTTTAGAGTTAGACCCCGAACCGTTAGCCGATTGAGACTTGGAGCCTTCGGAGCTCCCACCGCTCTTAGCCTTTTTATCGGCTTTTGCTTTGGCTTTCGCCTTAGCTAAAGCTATGTTAGCTTCCATTTCGTCGATGTCCCGAATGGACTCTTCGTCCGAGCTAACATCATTGGCGGTGAGAGGTGGTTCCGCGGACTCCTTGGTTTTCCCCATCAAGGCCTCCATCATTTTCTTTATGCTAGGAACCTCTGAACTAACACTAGAGCTAACCTTGGACAATTCGGTTTGGAGAGTTCCAACCGTTTCTTGTAGGTTAGATATAGTGTCGGTCATTTTGGAGATTTCCGCACTAGAACTTTCGAGGGCATTTTCATGACCATTATACTCTTGGGCGGTTAACCCTTAGCAAGTGCCGAGGCTCTGATACCAATTGAAAGTTGTAACACCTGGGGTGTTACCCTAAGTAGAAAGTGTTTGTTTTCTTTTTGCTTTGCATCACATGCATCATATGCATTGCACCATGTTTTCCTAATTAACTCAAAAACTCAAACCAAATTAAACTTTCAAACATTGCTCAAAAATCTCCAATTTAAAAATTGCAAACTCAAACACACTCAATTTGTTTTCAATAGTTTGAAGTTGCATTTAATTAATTTGCCTGTTAATGAAATACCCTTTTGTTAACACCCAAATGATAAATTTCAAATTCATTTCAACATCAATCATAATGGGCAAGATCAAATTGTGGGTTTAAAAACAATCAAATTCTTGCAAACAATTAATTCAATAAGGTCTCATAAATTGTTTGGGGTTATTGAATAAATTGTTTAAATATCAATATTTATGGAAAACTAATGGAATTTCAAATACCAACTTAAAACTCCAATTAATAATTCAAATTTTTGGAATTAATGTGCACAATTGCTTCTACTCATTGTTTTGCAAATTCATAAAATTTAGTTATAAAATAAAAAAAACCCCAAACCCTATTTGAAATTCAACTCACAATTTTTTAAAAAAAAGTCAAACTAATAATTCAAAGTTTGAAGTCAATGCTAACATTTGCTTTTATTTTCTGTTTTGAAAATCAATAAAAATATGGCATAAAATGAACACCCCCAAATCCTATTTGTATCCCTCCCTCTCTTTCATCCTTTACAAAAAAAAATTAAGGAAAGAAATAAAAATAAGAAGAGAGGGGTGAGCTGAGAGAACGGGCCAGTTCCTTTCCCCAAGCCCACCTCTCTGGCCCATACCCTTCGATTGTCGTCTTCCTCCTCGATGCTGTCGTCAGCAGTACGATTGCACCTCCACCGTAAGATCACCGCCTCCCCTCTCCGATTGCATGCCGTACGCAACTCAGGCCCCCATAAAACCCCCTCCTGCAACCCTACCCTATCCCAATCTTCCTGCCGCGCCGCCATCCCTCTCTCCCTCCTCGTCTAGCTGTCCCCCGCTCCTCTCTGTTCTGTTCCTCTGAAAGCCACCGAGAGAAGCAGCGCCAACCACCCTCACCGTCGATCGCCGTGGAAGCGGGAGCTCCACCTGAGGGCGGGAATGGAGCCGTGGTGGCTCCATCCACCTCCCCGTCCCCTCGACGCGTGCTGGGAGCGACCGTGGTGGCCGCGTCGTCGCCGAGAACACCCCCTCGCCGCTGCACGTCGACATCCTTCCTCGACACCAACCGAGGTGATCGCCTCCCTCCCCCCCCCCCTTCCGCTCCTAGCTGCCCGCCACCTTGCCCTCTCTGCTTCACGGTCACCACCGCACTCCCGCGCACACGCACCACCCACAAAAGTCGTCGCCAGTCGAGGTCACCGTGGTCGCCTCTGTCCGTCGTATCGCTGCAGTCGTTCCGTCCGTCAGTTTTGGCGCAAGGCGTGGCCTTTAGTTTGAAAACCAAACGCATCTGTACTCTGAAAAAAACAGCAGCAGCAGCGCACTGGCCCTGTTCCCTTGCGCGCAGCGATCAATCGCGGGTTCGAGTTCCGCCCAGGGGAGTTTGCCCCAACTTTTTTTGGATTTTCTTCCGCGCGTCGCCTAGGCCCACAGGTCAGCGAATGTGCGTGCCACCTCAGCCCGCACCCGCCTCGTTGGCACCCCGCGTGGCACGGGCCCGCGCCGCAGAGGCCCAGGCTAGGTTGCCCTGGGTGAAAAACGCCCCAGGGGCCCCTCTGCAATTTCTTTTTTATCTTTTAGGTCCCTGCTATTACAGATTAGTCCCCAAACTTAAAATGCACATAACTTTTATTTCCCAAATTCAAATAATGTAAATGAAATATGTTTTCTGCCCCAAATTTAATACTCTATCTAATTACATCATTTGTTTTTTGTTTTGCACATTTCAAATTGTTTCAAATTTCAAATTCAAACAATTCATTTCAAATTTGGTTAAATCCATAAGTAATTCATACTTAATTAAAATAACACAAATAAAATATGTTTTTCAGTCCAAATTCATTGTACTTTCTGTTTATCAACTTTGTTTTGCATTTTGGGCAATTAAAATTAATGTTATTTAATAATTCTTAAAAATGACAAATTAAATGGCATAATTAATAACTTGCAAATGGTTGCTCCAAATTAAATACTCAAAACATGAATTTCATCCAAAATCACATGCCACACTTGAATATCAACTTTGTTTTCTGGTTCGCAACCTTTCAATTGAATAATTGTTTCATCTCTTAATTAATGCATTTAAAATTGGTAATATGCTTAACTAAATCATTTGAAATTGTTTTCCAACAAATAAAATATGTTTTCCATGCCAAATTGAACTACCTTTTCAAATATAAACTTTGTTTCCTGTTTTGAATAATTAAAAGTGGTTAAATAATTTAAACCTTGTTTAATTCATTTAAAATTGCTAAATTAATAACTTGCTCAAATTAAATTATTTTTGAACTAATAAAATATGTTTTCAAACCAGAAAAACATAACCTTTTCAAATATGAATTTGAATTTATGTTTTGAACAAATAAAATTCAAATAATATTCACACTTGAATTAAATTCAATTAAAACTTGTTTAATCTTGTTTAATTCATAATTAAATCATTGTAATTCCTTTTTCAATAATTTAAACATGTAATCCACCTAAAATTTTGTGTTCTAATCAAATATGAACTTTGTTATCTGTTTTGAACAATTTAACTTGATGAAAACAACAAATGCTTGTGTGACACCTTTAAGTAACCAAAATTCCCAAAACTTAATAAGTGAATTTCAAAATGGGTAAACCCTATTTCCAATTGGTTCTATTGTTGTTATTTTGTTGTTTTCCTCATCCATGCATCATACTAAACCACTTTCACATGTTGGTTAGCTGTAAAACAATTGTTTCAACCATAACTCATGGGCTTTCCATATGCAATCCAAATTGCCTATGGGTCCATTTAAACATGTTTATCATGTCAACTAGTTTATTTCTATGCATCCATTAAATTGTCATGCATCCATATCTTGATCATGCTGGATCTTTTGCCGTAGTAGTAATTGTTGCATCCGGTGTTTGTTCGAGGTTCATTGCTTCTTTCCGGATAGGACGTTGAGATGATGTGAGCAACGACAAGTTCTTTGGATGTACCTCTACTTGCTGGATTCCAGGCAAGTATACTCACTTGCTGCCAAATGGCTGCCTTTCATCACTTGTTACCGATTCTTTCCGTTGTTCTTATTCTAGCCTGTTGATTCGATGCTTGTGTCTCGATCCTATCATATGTTACCTTGCAGCCATGATATAGCCATTCCTTCCACTTCCTATTAACTGTTGTTTGTTTACCCTGTTGGCCCTCGTGTCGTAGTTGCATGCTTAGTGTTGTTTGCGCTCAAGTCTTGTTGTCCTTTTCGTATCACCTGTTTAGTTCCTAGTTGGGTTTCAATTCAATCAACAACATGTTAATGTTCTGGGTAATAATAATTTGATGATAAGGCACCGGCAGGAGGCCCGGCGTGGTTTTGAAGCCTGCTAGTGTCGACCCTAATTAGGAAAAGGGTCTTGTCTACTGATCCATGATGAGCGCTCTAACCGCATGTGGGAAGCGAGTATGGGCGCCCCCCTCAATTTGACTCGATTCGCATCTCGTCCAAATAGCCACACTTAGTTCGGGCTTTCCATTTGATACATGCATATGCAGGTGCGAACCCGAGGACAGGGTGGAACTTTTGTAGTCGGCATTTAGGGCGGCTGTCGCACCCGGACTTCTAGGGGATACTCGCAGTTCCGTTGAACAGCAGATGATTGGATTACGGGGCTTACCTGCACCCGCATCTCTTACGAGTAGGCCAACACACGTATGTGTGACAACCAAACTCTACTGTTCATCGTCTACGTAAAACATACACACATGGTACGTCAACGGCGTTTGAACAAGTGATATCACAACAGATCTCTAAGACACAAAAGATTGAAATAAGTGCAAATAGCTCTCATTAGAGCAGAGATAGCAAATACAATCATCCAGAGGACACATGTCCCAACATAACATCATTACATCACAGCGGAAGCATTCAAAGGGTCTGAGTACAGACAAATCCAAATAGGCCTAAGAGGCCGGAAACGAAAAGACGGAGCCCATCCACGAAGTCTCGGATCCTGCCCGGGTCCGCTATCTACTCGTCAGCAGTCTCGTCATACTCCACGTAGTAGCCACCATGGGGATCCTCGGAAACGTCGTCTGCGGAAACCACAGCCCCAAAGGGGTCAGTACATAAACGTACTGGCAAGCAAGACTCACAGTTCACCAAAGTGTAACCCGTCAACACCAAGCACAGATGCTTTGGGTTCAACGGAAGAAAGGGGATATGAAAGATGCTGCAACTGGCTGCTCTAACCAACTACAGAAACATACTACAACTTCTGGCTAACAGAAAGGAGATAAGATCGCGTATCGTAACCAACTATAGCTAACTCCAAACAAACCCATCCTGGATCTAACCCCTTATCCAAAGAAGCAATCCGAGGATAACTCACACAGTTGAAATAATGATGGTTCAGATTATTGTGTCAATAAGCCTATTACTAGTCAAGTTGTTAATCATTGGGTGTAAGGTTGTTAATCATTAGGTTTAAGTTGTCCTGAGTACTTGTTAGCCAGTACTTTCACCAAGTAGTCCATAACCGCGGAAAACACGGCTTCTCGAGAAGATTTAACCCTGCAGGGATGCACCAATTTAGCCGTACACGTAAGAATACCCCGCCAGATAGGAAATGCCCTTCCACCAAGCGAGGCACTCAACACAACTCAACTCTTCTCCGCATCAAGCCCAAAGCACCTTGGGCGCACGGCTAATCGAGCCCCAAAGAAAAGGGACCCTCATAGCACTCTAAGACCGTGTCCCCCTATATGCCGACTACAAAAGTTCCACCCTGGCCTGGGCTCGCAAAAACATGCATGCGGCAAATGGAAAACACGAACTAAATGAGGCGATTTGGACGAGATGCGAATCGAATCAAATTGAGGGGGGCGCCCATACTCGCTTCCCACATGCGGGTAGTGCGCTCATCATGGATCAGTAGACAAGACCCTTTTCCTATTAGGGTCGACACTAGCAGGCCTCAAAACCACACAGGGCCTCCTTCCGGTGCCTTATCATCAAATTATTATTAAACAATAACATTAGCATGATTGATTGATTAAACATCGAGCCCCCAGAACATAATAGAATAATAATAACAGAAAGTAACGGGTAACAGACTCGAGCAAACAACCCTAAGCATGCTAGTAAGACACGGGCCACAAGCAAAAGGTTATAGGAGTGGAGGTGAGGCAATATCAGGGTTGAGGGTATCATGTGATAGGTTCGTAACAGAAACAACTATTCATAGGGCTAGCAGAATAGACAACGGAAAGTATCGGTAACCAATGTTGAAAGGAACACAATGGTTCATGTGAGTGAATACTTGCCTGCAAACCCAGTAGCCTGGTACTGAGCTAACTCCTTGGAAGGGGTGTCGTAAGTATCGTCGGTCTCAACATCGTCGTTTATCCGAGAAGAAGCAAACAATCAATGCAGAAAGAGATAAACAATCAATATCATGGCATAATGCACAAACATGGGATGATGCATGACCATTTAATTGATGCATAGAAATAAACTAGTTGACAAGATAGCAACATGATTAAATGGACCCACATGCAATTTGGATTGCATATGGAAAGCCCATGAATTATGGTTGAATTAATTGTTTTACAACTAATCATCATATGAAAGTGGATTAGCATGATGCATGGATGAGGAAAACAGAAAAATAACAACAATAGAATCAAATAGAAATAAGGTTTACCAAGTTTGGAAATTCATTCATTAATTTAGGAAATTTTGGTTCCTTAAAGGTGTCACACAAGCATTTGTTGTTTTCACCAATTGTAATTGTTAAAAATAGATAACAGAGTTCATATTTTAAAAGAACACCCAATTTTAGGTGGATTACATGTTTCACTTGTTGAAAAAGGATTTCAAATAAATTATTTATGAATTAAACAAGTTTAAGCAAGAATTAAATGAATTTAATTCAAACATGAACTTATTTGAATTTTCATTTGTTCAAAGCATTAAACCAAATTCATATTTGAAAGGTTTATACTTTTATGGTTGGAAAACATATTTTATATGTCCCAAAAGAAATTAATTTGATCAAGTTATGAATTTAACAATATTGAATGATTTAAACAAGGTTTAAATCATTTAACCAATTTTAATTATTCAAAACATGAAACAAATTTTATATTTGGAAAGGTGGTTTAATTTTGCATGGAAAACATATTTCATTTGTTGAAATTGGATTTAAAATGAGCAAGTTATTATTTTGGCAATTTTAAATGCAATAATTGAGAAACAGTTGTTTTCAGCAATTTAAATTATTCAAAACAGCAAAAAAAAATTATATTTGGAAAGTACATGAAAAGTTGATTGGAAAACATATTTAGTTTGTGGAATTTGGAATTTTTATGCCCAAGTTATGAATTTTGCAAAATTAAGTGAATTAAACAAGAATTTAAATATTGCACCAATTTAAAATATTCAAAACATTAAACAAATATTATATTTGGATAGAACATTCAATTTGGGACAGAAAACATATTAAAAATGTTGAATTTGGAGTTGGGATGAATTACTTATGCATTTTACAAGATTTGGTGCAAATCTGCCATTTTTTTAGCTGCTAGGGACTTGGAAAATATTTTTCAAGGGCTAGAAAATAAGTGCAGGGACCTGGGTGTGATTTCTGGTGAAGTTGTTGTGACCAAACACATGAAAATAAAAAGATTGGGTTTTTGGTGGGCAGGGGGATCGAACCCCTGACCTGCTGCTAGCGCAAAGGGGTGCTAACCAGTGCGGCTGCTGCTCTGTTGTTGCTAGAAGGGGTATGGGGGGTGGATATGGTTCAGAAATCTGTACTGCACTCAAATCGGAAAATAAGCAGCAAAAGGGTGGGGGGCTGGGACTCGATCCCGCGAACTCCCGCTGCGCGCACAGGGACAGAAACCAGTGCGGTGGTGATTGAGTTGTGACAGAAGGGGGAGTCGTGGGGGCTTAAGGTGGCGTTCGCGGTGAGGTTGCTGAAACTGAAACGGATCGGTGCTTCTGTAACTCAACAGCGACATGGGCATCGACGGCAGCGGTCTGCAGTGGCCCTCGCCGGGGGCGCTGGTGCGTGGGGCTGCTGCGGGGGGTGCGGTGTGCCGTGGGGTGGCCGTGCGCCGCAAGGAGCGAGAGGGAGAGGGATCGAGGGGAGGCGACGTGCTCACCTCGAGCTGACAGCGATCGGGAGGAGGCGGTGCAGCGGCCGGCGATCTTGGAGCGGACGGCGGCGGCGGCTCGAGGCTCCTCGGCCCAAGCCGAGGGGGTGGAGAGGGAGCCCGCGGTGGGGCGGCTCCATTCCCGCCCTCGCCGAGGCCGGAGGGGAACCCAACGGCGGTGATCACCGGAGAAGGGAGGGGCTCGGTTGTGGTTCAGTACAGAGGAAAAAATACAGAGATGAGGGAGATGGAGGGGAGGAAGAGGATGGCGGCGTTGGAGGATGGAAGAGGGGACTAGGGTTAGGCTAGGCAGAGGGGAGGGCTCGGTTTTAAGGAGGGCTTGAGCTTGGTACGGCAAGGCATCGAGGAGGGGGGGAGGTGACCGTGTGGTGCAGAGGGAGTCGTACTGCGAGGAAGAAGACAAGCGAGGGGGGTACGGGCCAGAAGGGAAAAGGTGGGTTGGGGTGGTGTTGGGCTGAGGGGAAAATTGGGCCTGCTGTGTGTGCTCCTCTCTCTTTTTATTATTTGTGCCATTTTATTTTATTTTTGCTGAAATGAATTAGGAAGAGGATGAGGGTTTGGAGTTAGGGGAAATTTTAGGAAAATATTTTTGTTAGTGTTCAAAACAGAAATGTAGCATTGACCCAAAACTTTGAATTATTAGCTTGACTTTTAAATTGGTAGTTGAATTTCAAATATTAGTTTGATTTGGAGTTTCTGGGAATAAACAAATTCTATTTGATAAGCTCAAGCAATTATGAAAATATTGTTGAGTTTAATTGTTTGCAATAAATTGATGTTTAAACCACAATTTGAAACATGTCAATTATGAATTGATTTGAAATTTAAATTGCCATTAGGGTGTTGATAAAAAGGAATGTTATTCACAAGCAATTTACATCAACTTCAAACTATTGAAAACAATATTTGAATAGGGTGATCAAATGATTTTAATTGGAAACAAGTGAGCACAAATGTTTTGGTTATTCATAATTTCAAAAGTGGGTACTGTTTGCAGTTGAATTTGAAATAACATTTGGATTAAGTTTGTATTAATTAAATTATTAAAAGCCATAATTTTAATGGTGTGAACCTTATGGTTTAATTGGAAACAAATGATTGATTTGTTTTGCAATTTTCATAACTTTCAAAAGGGTTGTTGTTTTGGAAATTAATTGAATTTGAAAGGGGTTTGGTATTAAGTGAATTTTTGATAGAAACAAAACAACAGTTTGGAATCACACTTTAATGGAAACAATTGATTGTTTTGATTTGAAATATCATTTTGGAAATTGTAACATCACAAGGATGAAATAAAAGGTTTGAATTTTGGTTTGAAATTCAAATAGAAAACAAAGGAAAACAGTTGGAAAACAAATGAAAACAGAGGAAAACAAATGGAAAACAAGCAAAACAAATGCAATCAACATGATGCCATGATGCAAAAGATAAAATAGCAGAGAGCAAAACATTCTAATGGCTATTTTTCATACTTGGGATGTTACAAAACGCCCCCCCCTTGAAGGAATCGCGCCCCGAGATTCCTAATGAGAAAAGAAAAGGTCCGGATACTTCTTGCGAAGATCCTCTTGAGCTGTGACACGTGAAACACATCGTGCACCTTGGATAGTTTTTCTGGAAGTTCAAAACGATAGGAATTCCTGGGAACTCTTCTGGAAAGACGTCAGGGAATTTGGAAACCACCGGAACATTTTCAAGTAAAGGGAGAGGTTTGCATTGAGGGTGTATAGCTGAACAGAACTTGATTCCTTTGGAGAATAGACTATCTGGAATGTGGTGATTCGGGAATGCTTCCTCGAAACAACCCCAGGTGATAGGAATGCCAGCTCTCATAGCCTGGAATCAACAACAACAACAACCTTTCTGGCCAGATAGACTTGATATTTGGGAAGTTTTGATTAGACGCCGGTAGAAGAACTGAAATGGAAAACAACAACAAGATTTCAACGGACGAAAAGGATGTTGAGAAGAACAGGATATCAACATCGGGGAAAACGAGAACAAAACTCCTGAGGTACTACGGAAAACCCATCCAGGCTTCTAAAGGATCAATATCTACTGCTTAAGGAATAGAGGATTTGCTTCCGGGGCTTACACGCCTCCGTTCTCAATCGTGAGTAGGCAACATGATAAATCATGTCACAACCACCTCCATTCCTATGGACTAGTAGATATAACCATCCTAGAGAAACCAGAATACGTGAAATCCTAACTTGAAAGTTTAGATGAGAAGGGAAAACAACGTTGCACTTCCTTACCAGAAAAAGGGAGGGTGGGTGGGGAAAGAAGGAAAATGACAGAATTCCTACTCTCACGTTTCATTTTTCCTATATAGCTACAAAATAGTTTCTAGACTCAACTGCGACCAGTAAAAAGGGATCCTACAGGCAGACAGGCTCTGATATCATATGTCGCACCCAGACTTCTAGGGGATACTAGCAGTTCCGTTGAACAGCAGATGATTGGATTACGGGGCTTACCTGCACCCGCATCTCTTACGAGTAGGCCAACACACGTATGTGTGACAACCAAACTCTACTGTTCATCGTCTACGTAAACCATCCCATAGAAATCAGGATACTTCCATTGACGTACTTCAAAACATACACACATGGTACGTCAACGGCGTTTGAACAAGTGATATCACAACAGATCTCTAAGACACAAAAGATTGAAATAAGTGCAAATAGCTCTCATTAGAGCAGAGATAGCAAATACAATCATCCAGAGGACACATGTCCCAACATAACATCATTACATCACAGCGGAAGCATTCAAAGGGTCTGAGTACAGACAAATCCAAATAGGCCTAAGAGGCCGGAAACGAAAAGACGGAGCCCATCCACGAAGTCTCGGATCCTTCCCGGGTCCGCTATCTACTCGTCAGCAGTCTCGTCATACTCCACGTAGTAGCCACCATGGGGATCCTCGGAAACGTCGTCTGCGGAAACCACAGCCCCAAAGGGGTCAGTACATAAACGTACTGGCAAGCAAGACTCACAGTTCACCAAAGTGTAACCCGTCAACACCAAGCACAAATGCTTTGGGTTCAACGAAAGAAAGGGGATATGAAAGATGCTGCAACTGGCTTCTCTAACCAACTACAGAAACATACTACAACTTCTGGCTAACAGAAAGGAGATAAGATCGCGTATCGTAACCAACTATAGCTAACTCCAAACAAACCCATCCTGGATCTCGCCCCTTATCCAAAGAAGCAATCCGAGGATAACTCACACAGTTGAAATAATGATGGTTCAGATTATTGTGTCAATAAGCCTATTACTAGTCAAGTTGTTAATCATTGGGTGTAAGGTTGTTAATCATTAGGTTTAAATTGTCCTGAGTACTTGTTAGCCAGTACTTTGACCAAGTAGTCCATATCCGCGGAAAACACGGCTTCTCGAGAAGATTTAACCCTGCAGGGATGCACCAATTTAGCCGTACACGTAAGAATACCCCGCCAGATAGGAAATGCACTTCCACCAAGCGAGGCACTCAACACAACTCAACTCTTCTCCGCATCAAGCCCAAAGCACCTTGGGCGCACGGCTAATCGAGCCCCGAAGAAAAGGGACCCTCATAGCACTCTAAGACCGTGTCCCCCTATATGCCGACTACAAAAGTTCCACCCTGGCCTGGGCTCGCAAAAACATGCATGCGGCAAATGGAAAACACGAACTAAATGAGGCGATTTGGACGAGATGCGAATCGAATCAAATTGAGGGGGGCGCCCATACTCGCTTCCCACATGCGGGTAGTGCGCTCATCATGGATCAGTAGACAAGACCCTTTTCCTATTAGGGTCGACACTAGCAGGCCTCAAAACCACACAGGGCCTCCTGCCGGTGCCTTATCATCAAATTATTATTAAACAATAACATTAACATGATTGATTGATTAAACATCGAGCCCCCAGAACATAATAGAATAATAATAACAGAAAGTAACGGGTAACAGACTCGAGCAAACAACCCTAAGCATGCTAGTAAGACACGGGCCACAAGCCAAAGGTTATAGGAGTGGAGGTGAGGCAATATCAGGGTTCAGGGTATCATGTGATAGGTTCGTAACAGAAACAACTATTCATAGGGCTAGCAGAATAGACAACGGAAAGTATCGGTAACCAATGTTGAAAGGAACACAATGGTTCATGTGAGTGAATACTTGCGTGCAAACCCAGTAGCCTGGTACTGAGCTAACTCCTTGGAAGGGGTGTCGTAAGTATCGTCGGTCTCAACGTCGTCGTTTATCCGAGAAGAAGCAAACAATCAATGCAGAAAGAGATAAACAATCAATATCATGGCATAATGCACAAACATGGGATGATGCATGACCATTTAATTGATGCATAGAAATAAACTAGTTGACAAGATAGCAACATGATTAAATGGACCCACATGCAATTTGGATTGCATATGGAAAGCCCATGAATTATGGTTGAATTAATTGTTTTACAACTAATCATCATATGAAAGTGGATTAGCATGATGCATGGATGAGGAAAACAGAAAAATAACAACAATAGAATCAAATAGAAATAAGGTTTACCAAGTTTGGAAATTCATTCATTAATTTAGGAAATTTTGGTTCCTTAAAGGTGTCACACAAGCATTTGTTGTTTTCACCAATTGTAATTGTTCAAAATAGATAACAAAGTTCATATTTGAAAAGAACACCCAATTTTAGGTGGATTACATGTTTCACTTGTTGAAAAAGGATTTCAAATAAATTATTTATGAATTAAACAAGTTTAAGCAAGAATTAAATGAATTTAATTCAAACATGAACTTATTTGAATTTTCATTTGTTCAAAGCATTAAACCAAATTCATATTTGAAAGGTTTATACTTTTATGGTTGGAAAACATATTTTATATGTCCCAAAAGAAATTAATTTGATCAAGTTATGAATTTAACAATATTGAATGATTTAAACAAGGTTTAAATCATTTAACCAATTTTAATTATTCAAAACATGAAACAAATTTTATATTTGGAAAGGTGGTTTAATTTTGCATGGAAAACATATTTCATTTGTTGAAATTGGATTTAAAATGAGCAAGTTATTATTTTGGCAATTTTAAATGCAATAATTAAGAAACAGTTGTTTTCAGCAATTTAAATTATTCAAAACAGCAAAAAAAATTATATTTGGAAAGTACATGAAAAGTTGATTGGAAAACATATTTAGTTTGTGGAATTTGGAATTTTTATGCCCAAGTGATGAATTTTGCAAAATTAAGTGAATTAAACAAGAATTTAAATATTGCACCAATTTAAAATATTCAAAACAGTAAAAAAAATTTATATTTGGATAGAACATTCAATTTGGGACAGAAAACATATTAAAAATGTTGAATTTGGAGTTGGTATGAATTACTTATGCATTTTACAAGATTTGGTGCAAATCTGCCATTTTTTTAGCTGCTAGGGACTTGGAAAATATTTTTCAGGGGCTAGAAAATAAGTGCAGGGACCTGGGTGTGATTTCTGGTGAAGTTGCTGTGACCAAACACATGAAAATAAAAAGATTGGGTTTTTGGTGGGCAGGGGGGATCGAACCCCTGACCTGCTGCTAGCGCAAAGGGGTGCTAACCAGTGCGGCTGCTGCTCTGTTGTTGCTAGAAGGGGTACGGGGGGTGGATATGGTTCAGAAATCTGTACTGCACTCAAATCGGAAAATAAGCAGCAAAAGGGTGGGGGGCTGGGACTCGATCCCGCGAACTCCCGCTGCGCGCACAGGGACAGAAACCAGTGCGGTGGTGATTGAGTTGTGACAGAAGGGGGAGTCGTGGGGGCTTAAGGTGGCGTTCGCGGTGAGGTTGCTGAAACTGAAACGGATCGGTGCTTCTGTAACTCGACAGCGACATGGGCATCGACGGCAGCGGTCTGCAGTGGCCCTCGCCGTGGGCGCTGGTGCGTGGGGCTGCTGCGGGGGGTGCGGTGTGCCGTGGGGTGGCCGTGCGCTGCAAGGAGCGAGAGGGAGAGGGATCGAGGGGAGGCGACGTGCTCACCTTGAGCTGACAGCGATCGGGAGGAGGCGGTGCAGCGGCCGGCGATCTTGGAGCGGGCGGCGGCGGCGGCTCGAGGCTCCTCGGCCCAAGCCGAGGGGGTGGAGAGGGAGCCCGCGGTGGGGCGGCTCCATTCCCGCCTTCGCCGCGGCCGGAGGGGAACCCAACGGCGGTGATCACCGGAGAAGGGAGGGGCTCGGTTGTGGTTCAGTACAGAGGGAAAAAATACAGAGATGAGGGAGATGGAGGGGAGGAAGAGGATGGCGGCGTTGGAGGATGGAAGAGGGGACTAGGGTTAGGCTAGGCAGAGGGGAGGGCTCGGTTTTAAGGAGGGCTTGAGCTTGGTACGGCAAGGCATCGAGGAGGGGGGAGGTGATCGTGTGGTGCAGAGGGAGTCGTACTGCGAGGAAGAAGACAAACGAGGGGGGTACGGGCCAGAAGGGAAAAGGTGGGTTGGGGTGGTGTTGGGCTGAGGGGAAAATTGGGCCTGCTGTGTGTGCTCCTCTCTCTTTTTATTATTTGTGCCATTTTTTTTTTGCTGAAATGAATTAGGAAGAGGATGAGGGTTTGGAGTTAGGGGAAATTTTAGGAAAATATTTTTGTTAGTGTTCAAAACAGAAATGTAGCATTGACCCAAAACTTTGAATTATTAGCTTGACTTTTAAATTGGTAGTTGAATTTCAAATATTAGTTTGATTTGGAGTTTTTGGGAATAAACAAATTCTATTTGATAAGCTCAAGCAATTATGAAAATATTGTTGAGTTTAATTGTTTGCAATAAATTGATGTTTAAACCACAATTTGAAACATGTCAATTATGAATTGATTTGAAATTTAAATTGCCATTAGGGTGTTGATAAAAAGGAATGTTATTCACAAGCAATTTACATCAACTTCAAACTATTGAAAACAATATTTGAATAGGGTGATCAAATGATTTTAATTGGAAACAAATGAGCACAAATGTTTTGGTTATTCATAATTTCAAAAGTGGGTACTGTTTGCAGTTGAATTTGAAATAACATTTGGATTAAGTTTGTATTAATTAAATTATTAAAAGCCATAATTTTAATGGTGTGAACCTTATGGTTTAATTGGAAACAAATGATTGATTTGTTTTGCAATTTTCATAACTTTCAAAAGGGTTGTTGTTTTGGAAATTAATTGAATTTGAAAGGGGTTTGGTATTAAGTGAATTTTTGATAGAAACAAAACAACAGTTTGGAATCACACTTTAATGGAAACAATTGATTGTTTCGATTTGAAATATCATTTTGGAAATTGTAACATCACAAGGATGAAACAAAAGGTTTGAATTTTGGTTTGAAATTCAAATAGAAAACAAAGGAAAACAAAGGAAAACAGTTGGAAAACAAATGAAAACAGAGGAAAACAAATGGAAAACAAGCAAAACAAATGCAATCAACATGATGCCATGATGCAAAACATAAAATAGCAGAGAGAAAAACATTCTAATGGCTATTTTTCATACTTGGGATGTTACAGCGGCGTGGTCTTCCAGTGCTATGAGGGTCCCCTTTTCTTCGTGGGGCTCGAGTAGCCGCGCACGCACAGCACGTGGTGCTTTGGGGTTGATGCGAATAAGAGTTGGGTTGTGTTGAATACCTCGCTTGGTGGGTTGATCCCCCGTCTGGCGGGTTATTCTTACGTGTACGGCCAAATTGGTGCACCCCTGCAGGGTTAAATCTTCTCGAGAAGCCGTGTTTTCCGCGGTTATGGTTGACTTGGTGAAAGTACTGGCTAACAAGTACTCAGAACAACTTACACCTAACTAATGATACTTGACTAGTAATAGTCTTATTGACACAATAACTTGATCCATCCTTAACCCAACAGTGTGAGTTATCCTTGGGTTGCTTCCTTAGTAGGGGGTGACATTGGATGGGTATTGTTTGGTGAGTAGTTGTAGTTGGTTACGATACGCTATCTTATCCCCCTCTCTTAGCCGGATGTTGTAGTAAGTCCCTGTAGTTGGTTAGTGCAGCCCGCTGCCGCTTATTTGCAATAATCCCTTCCTTTCCGTTGATCCCAAAGTATTTGTATCTTGTGATGACTGGCTACGCCGGTATCTTGTGAGTATGGGTTATCCACTTGCCAGTACTTAACCGTACTGACCCACGAATCCTTTTTCGTGTCTGCATATTCAATATTGCAGTCAACAGGTTTGAAGTCTGACGACCTTAGCTTGGGAATCCCTCCGGCTTGGCCTGGGCAGGGATTGGACGCTCTCGGTTATCTTCCGGACTCTTAGTCCAATTTGTATCTTGTCCGTAGCCGGACGATATGTTGTTTCTTCCGCTGATACTTGGATCTTTGTACTGTATCAGTTGTATCCCTGACTCGTTTGAGTCATCTTGTATATATCTTTTCTGTTGTTGTTGTGGATTATTCGTGAACTGTTGTAATGTTATCACAAGTGGCAACCTGGAATCGGTTAGTATGTGGATTTTGGCGGGAATGCTGAAATCTGCATAGTGCCCGATCTCGGGGCGTCACAAATGGTATCAGAGCCTTGGTTCCGATTCCCGAGATTGTTTCGATACGAATGGTTATCGAAGCAACGGGTCCGCAAAGCCTGTAGGATAACCTCGCTAACGGTCGTTGTTTCTAGATTGTCAAAAACTATTTCTGCTAAACTATTTTGGAAAACATCTCAATAGAATTCTTGTTTTTTCCTTATCTCTATTCTATTACCCTCCCATCTTATTTGTTTTGGAGTCTCCCCCTCTTGTCTATCTTTCAAAGTGTTAGGTTCCTACGTGGATGGACGTTTCCTGAGCCTTTAACCTAATAGGTTCGATCATCGGAAGATTCCTGATGGAAGAACATCGTCATCAGCCCGAGCAAGAATCCCTTGTTAGTGGTGTCGAGGAGATCAGCTGGAAGCATGAAGAATCGATAGTCGAACTTCTTTCCCCTCCCGGGTTAGCAGGTGGATTGCGAGGGCGCAATCCCTTGTTAGTGGTGTCGTCTGTAACACCTGGGGTGTTACCCTAAGTAGAAAGTGTTTGTTTTCTTTTTGCTTTGCATCACATGCATCATATGCATTGCACCATGTTTTCCTAATTAACTCAAAAACTCAAACCAAATTAAACTTTCAAACATTGCTCAAAAAATCTCCAATTTAAAAATTGCAAACTAAAACACACTCAATTTGTTTTCAATAGTTTGAAGTTGAATTTATTTAATTTGCCTGTTAATGAAATACCCTTTTGTTAACACCCAAATGATAAATTTCAAATTCATTTCAACATCAATCATAATGGGCAAGATCAAATTGTGGGTTTAAAAACAATCAAATTCTTGCAAACAATTAATTCAATAAGGTCTCATAAATTGTTTGGGGTTATTGAATAAATTGTTTAAATATCAATATTTATGGAAAACTAATGGAATTTCAAATACCAACTTAAAACTCCAATTAATAATTCAAATTTTTGGAATTAATGTGCACAATTGCTTCTACTCATTGTTTTGCAAATTAATAAAATTTAGTTATAAAATAAAAAAAACCCAAACCCTATTTGAAATTCAACTCACAATTTTTTTAAAAAAAGTCAAACTAATAATTCAAAGTTTGAAGTCAATGCTAACATTTGCTTTTATTTTCTGTTTTGAAAATCAATAAAAATATGGCATAAAATGAACACCCCCAAATCCTATTTCTATCCCTCCCTCTCTTTCATCCTTTACAAAAAAAAAATTAAGGAAAGAAATAAAAATAAGAAGAAAGGGGTGAGCTGAGAGAACAGGCCAGTTCCTTTCCCCAAGCCCACCTCTCTGGCCCATACCCCTTCGATTGTCGTCTTCCTCCTCGATGATGTCGTCAGCAGTACGACTGCACCTCCACCGTAAGATCATCGCCTCCCCTCTCCGATTGCATGCCGTACGCAACTCAGGCCCCCATAAAAACCCCTCCTGCAACCCTACCCTATCCCAATCTTCCTGCCGCGCCGCCATCCCTCTCTCCCTCCTCGTCTAGCTGCCCCCGCTCCTCTCTGTTCTGTTCCTCTGAAAGCCACCGAGAGAAGCAGCGCCAATCACCCTCACCGTCGATCGCCGTGGAAGCGGGAGCTCCACCTGAGGGCGGGAATGGAGCCGTGGTGGCTCCATCCACCTCCCCGTCCCCTCGACGCGTGCTGGGAGCGACCGTGGTGGCCGCGTCGTCGCCGGGAACACCCCCTCGCCGCTGCACGTCCACAACCTTCCTCGACACCAACCGAGGTGATCGCCTCCCTTTTCCCCCCCTTCCGCTCCTAGCTGCCCGCCACCTTGCCCTCTCTGCTTCACGGTCACCACCGCACTCCCGCGCACACGCACCACCCACAAAAGTCGTCGCCAGTCGAGGTCACCGTGGTCGCCTCTGTCCGTCGTATCGCTGCAGTCGTTCCGTCCATCAGTTTTGGCGCAAGGCGTGGCCTTTAGTCTGAAAACCAAACGCATCTGTACTCTGAACAAAACAGCAGCAGCAGCGCACTGGCCCTGTTCCCTTGCGCGCAGCGATCAATCGCGGGTTCGAGTTCCGCCCAGGGGAGTTTGCCCCAACTTTTTTTGGATTTTCTTCCGCGCGCCGCCTAGGCCCACAGGTCAGCGAATGTGCGTGCCACCTCAGCCCGCACCCGCCTCGTTGGCACCCCGCGTGGCACGGGCCCGCGCCGCAGAGGCCCAGGCTAGGTTGCCCTGGGTGAAAAACGCCCCAGGGGCCCCTCTGCAATTTCTTTTCTATCTTTTAGGTCCCTGCTATTACAGATTAGTCCCCAAACTTAAAATGCACATAACTTTTATTTCCCAAATTCAAATAATGTAAATGAAATATGTTTTCTGCCCCAAATTTAATACTCTATCTAATTACATCATTTGTTTTCTGTTTTGCACATTTCAAATTGTTTCAAATTTCAAATTCAAACAATTCATTTCAAATTTGGTTAAATCCATAAGTAATTCATACTTAGTTAAAATAACACAAATAAAATATGTTTTTTAGTCCAAATTCATTGTACTTTCTGTTTATCAACTTTGTTTTGCATTTTGGGCAATTAAAATTAATGTTATTTAATAATTTTTAAAAATGACAAATTAAATGGCATAATTAATAACTTGCAAATGGTTGCTCCAAATTAAATACTCAAAACATGAATTTCATCCAAAATCACATGCCACACTTGAATATCAACTTTGTTTTCTGGTTTGCAACCTTTCAATTGAATAATTGTTTCATCTCTTAATTAATGCATTTAAAATTGGTAATATGCTTAACTAAATCATTTGAAATTGTTTTCCAACAAATAAAATATGTTTTCCATGCCAAATTGAACCACCTTTTCAAATATAAACTTTATTTCCTGTTTTGAATAATTAAAAGTGGTTAAATAATTTAAACCTTGTTTAATTCATTTAAAATTGCTAAATTAATAACTTGCTCAAATTAAATTATTTTTGAACTAATAAAATATGTTTTCAAACCAGAAAAACATAATCTTTTCAAATATGAATTTGAATTTCTGTTTTGAACAAATAAAATTCAAATAATATTCACACTTGAATTAAATTCAATTAAAACTTGTTTAATCTTGTTTAATTCATAATCAAATCATTGTAATTCCTTTTTCAATAATTGAAACATGTAAACCACCTAAATTTTTTTGTTCTAATCAAATATGAATTTTGTTATCTGTTTTGAAATTTTTAACTTGATGAAAACAACAAATGCTTGTGTGACACCTTTAAGTAACCAAAATTCCCAAAACTTAATAAGTGAATTTCAAAATGGGTAAACCCTATTTCCAATTGGTTCTATTGTTGTTATTTTGTTGTTTTCCTCATCCATGCATCATACTAAACCATTTTCACATGTTGGTTAGCTGTAAAACAATTGTTTCAACCATAACTCATGGGCTTTCCATATGCAATCCAAATTGCCTATGGGTCCATTTAAACCTGTTTATCATGTCAACTAGTTTATTTCTATGCATCCATTAAATTTTCATGCATCCATATCTTGATCATGCTGGATTTTTTGCCGTAGTAGTAATTGTTGCATCCGGTGTTTGTTCGAGGTTCATTGCTTCTTCCCGGATAGGACGTTGAGATGATGTGAGCAACGACAAGTTCTGTGGATGTACCTCTACTTGCTGGATTCCAGGCAAGTATACTCACTTGCTGCCAAATGGCTGCCTTTCATCACTTGTTACCGATTCTTTCCGTTATTCTTATTCTAGCCTGTTGATTCGATGCTTGTGTCTCGATCCTATCATATGTTACCTTGCAGCCATGATATAGCCATTCCTTCCACTTCCTATTAACTGTTGTTTGTTTACCCTGTTGGCCCTCGTGTCGTAGTTGCATGCTTAGTGTTGTTTGCGCTCAAGTCTTGTTGTCCTTTTCGTATCACCTGTTTAGTTGCTAGTTGGGTTTCAATTCAATCAACAACATGTTAATGTTCTGGGTAATAATAATTTGATGATAAGGCACCGGCAGGAGGCCCGGCGTGGTTTTGAAGCCTGCTAGTGTCGACCCTAATTAGGAAAAGGGTCTTGTCTACTGATCCATGATGAGCGCTCTAACCGCATGTGGGAAGCGAGTATGGGGGCCCCCCTCAATTTGACTCGATTCGCATCTCGTCCAAATAGCCACACTTAGTTCGGGCTTTCCATTTGATGCATGCATATGCAGGTGCGAACCCGAGGCCAGGGTGGAACTTTTGTAGTCGGCATTTAGGGCGGCGTGGTCTTCCAGTGCTATGAGGGTCCCCTTTTCTTCGTGGGGCTCGAGTAGCCGCGCACGCACAACACGTGGTGCTTTGGGCTTGATGCGAAGAAGAGTTGGGTTGTGTTGAGTACCTCGCTTGGTGGGTTGATCCCCCGTCTAGCGGGTTATTCTTACGTGTACGGCCAAATTGGTGCACCCCTGCAGGGTTAAATCTTCTCGAGAAGCCGTGTTTTCCGCGGTTATGGTTGACTTGGTGAAAGTACTGGCTAACAAGTACTCAGAACAACTTACACCTAACTAATGATACTTGACTAGTAATAGTCTTATTGACACAATAACTTGATCCATCCTTAACCCAACAGTGTGAGTTATCCTTGGGTTGCTTCCTTAGTAGGGGGTGACATTGGATGGGTATTGTTTGGTGAGTAGTTGTAGTTGGTTACGATACGCTATCTTATCCCCCTCTCTTAGCCGGATGTTGTAGTAAGTCCCTGTAGTTGGTTAGTGCAGCCCGCTGCCGCTTATTTGCAATAATCCCTTCCTTTCCGTTGATCCCAAAGTATTTGTATCTTGTGATGACTGGCTACGCCGGTATCTTGTGAGTATGGGTTATCCACTTGCCAGTACTTAACCGTACTGACCCACGAATCCTTTTTCGTGGCTGCATATTCAATATTGCAGTCAACAGGTTTGAAGTCTGACGATCTTAGCTTGGGAATCCCTCCGGCTTGGCCTGGGCAGGGATTGGACGCTCTCGGTTATCTTCCGGACTCTTAGTCCAATTTGTATCTTGTCCGTAGCCGGACGATATGTTGTTTCTTCCGCTGTTACTTGGATCTTTGTACTGTATCAGTTGTATCCCTGACTCGTTTGAGTCATCTTGTATATATCTTTTCTGTTGTTGTTGTTGTGGATTATTCGTGAACTGTTGTAATGTTATCACAAGTGGCAACCTGGAATCGGTTAGTATGTGGATTTTGGCGGGAATGCTGAAATCTGCATAGTGCCCGATCTCGGGGCGTCACAAAAGTGCACTATGGTCAACTAGAGGGGGGAGGTGAATAGGTTGCCTACCTATTTTTCTTTTCTTTTCCTTTTAGTAGGGCTAAGCAAGATAAGATAAGGTTCTCTAGATGTGCATCTAGGTGAGCAACCTATGTGGACAAGATAATATGCGCAACAGAAGTAAAACGAAAGGTAGCAAGATAAACCACAAGTGTAAACAAGGAGACAAGGATATGATTCCCGTAGTTCCTTCTCAATGAGAAGTACGTCTACGTTGGAGAGGTGGGGAGCCACCTAGGCACTCCTCAATAGCACGGTTGTGCACACCTTATTCTTCTTGAGCTTCTCCGGTGAGGAAGATTCTCGTTTCCACTATGAGGTCGACTTGGAGGCATTGACCAAACCTTTACATGAGCTCGAGGTCACTCCACAAGATGGATGGAGGCTCTCAAGCAATCTGTAGCTTCTTGCAACAAGGTGGAAGCTACAAGCACAAGATCTACTAAGGTTTCTAGGCCTCAAGTAGGATTCTAGTTCTACTAGGTTGTGGTGGATGGATTCGAAATTCCTTTGGTGGAAGTGTGGATCTTGGTCTCCTCTAGCTCTCCACAAAGTTTGGGAGTGAGTGGGTGAGTGGAGAGGGAGATCTAGGTGGGTGAAGCTTTCATTAATGGCTAGGAGAGAGAATGGGAAAAGCTTAGCATTTATGAGGAAGGGGAAGGTGTATTTATAACCCTTCCCACAAGTGGCCGTTGTGCAGTCTTGGATGCACCGGAGGCTCCGGTGGTTTCACCGGAGGCTCCGGTGGCCTTCTTCTATGCGCAGCCGCGCAGCCCAGATCTGCTCTTTGGATGGGCCAATGGGGCGGAGGCTCCGGTGGAGCCTCCGCTCTTATCCAACAGAACGTGGTTTTGGCGGAGCCACCACCGGAAGCGCATCGGAGGCCCAGCCCCTAGTGTGCCAGTTGAGAGGGCGGAACCTCCGGTGGTTACACCGGAACCTCCGCCCACCGGAGCCGCACGAGAGGCTCCGCTGGACGATCCGCTCTTATCAAACAGAGCACCATTTTGGCAGATCCTCCACCAGATGCGCACCGGAGGAAAATCCTTGTAGGGCCTGGTGGAGATGGCGGAGGCTCCGGTGGTTTCACCGGAGGCTCCTCCCACCGGAACTCCACCGGAGGTTCCGCGCTTGCCTCCGCTCGTATGCACCAGAGGGCGGTTTGGGCGGACCCTGCACCGGACCCGCACCGGAGGCTGGGGCGGAGGTTCCGGTGGTTTCACCGGAGCCTCCGCTCCATACAAAAACTTCTTCTCAGTTTTGTCTCTTCTAGCTCTTTTCATTCCAACCAAAATTGCAGCCCATAGAATTAGTAAACTTGATGAACCTAGGAATTTTCATATATCAAATAAACATTAGTCCAATAGGTATGTTGTCATATAATTATCAAAACGGACGATGATCTTTCAAACGCTGTAACACATTGATGTCATTGTGAGATCCTGCCATGCCGAAGAACGCATGCCAAATCCAAGTCTCGTGATCGGCCACAACCTCAAGTATCACGCTTCAAACTCCATGATGGTCCCCTTTGTACAATCCATGCCATCCAAATGGACAGTTCTTCCAGCTCCAGTGCATGCAATCAATGCTTCGAAGCATACCAGGAAAACCTCTTGCTTCATTTGTTTCTAGGATCCGAGCAGTTTCCTCCTCATTTGGTCCTCTCAAGCAGTTTGGGACAAACACTTCCACTATTGCAGTGCAGAACTTGTACATGGCTTTGATAGCCTTCGACTCAGACATGCGGAGATAGTCGTCCTGGCCATCCGCAGGGGCACCATATGTAAGCATTCACATAGCAGGAGTGCACTTCTTAATTGAGGAGAAACCAAGCATCCCCAGAGTCTCTTTCTTCATATTGAACCAAGGGCCATGCTCCCTCACACTCTGCACCAACGTGTTGAACAACCTTCGGCTCATCCGAAATCTTCGTCAAAACTCCTTTGCATCGAATTTTGGCTCATCTGCAAAATAGTCGGCGAAAAGCATGAAGTGGCCCTCCATTCTCATCCTCGGTTTCGTCTTTCTCCTGCCAAACTTGGATCCTCCTCGTTTTGGTTCGCGGTTGGCTTCATCATCGGCGAGAAGTTGTGTCAAACAAGCAAGAACAAGCAAGTTCTCATCTTCCTTCTCGTCGATATCGTCTTCTTCCTCTAAGAGAAAGTTCATCATCATCTCATAGTCGCTGTCCATCTGTAGAAACAAAAATGGCTTCAAAATATGACAAAAACAACAGCCGGCGCCTAGCCGGGCAAATTGCCGAACACCTTGAGGGCGAGGTGGTTACCTCTGGCCGCCGGAGGTGGCGCCTGTGGCGGCGCCTATGTGTCCGAGGCGCGACGGGGGAAAACTCCGAGGACGGACGCGCAGCCGGAGGCGCCGATGGGGTGGAGGCGCGGCGGGAGAAAGTGGCGGCGCTTCGAGGCGGAGGGAGACGGCAGTGGACGAGGCGGCCTGTGCGGGGCGCAAGGGGTCGTGGCGCAAATGATTCCTTTTGTGTCGCTGGAAGACGGACCCCTGCCACGGAACGACTCGTCCGGCGCCCCCACAGGAACCCCTGGAGCAGGGTTAGCCTGGGTTTGCCGGACGGGAAAAGGGGACGTCCGGACGGGAAATCCCAATGAGGACTGGACGTGTTCGGGGCCGTCCGGACCGGAAGAGGATTGGGGCGCACCGGAGATGCTTTGAGGCCGCCCGCAGGCCCGTGGCCAAAACCTGCCAGGCTACCAGCATTGCCCGTAAACAGTACATAGTACTCCCGATTTGTGCTCGTCGGCTCGATTGAGAGGTAACCTAGCCCCCCAAATCCGATTTGTTCTCTGAGCAACTACGATGGAGGGATACGTCCAGATCCAGCCCTTCACCGTTGACGCCGCAGCAAACGCCGGCGCCGGCGCCGCCGCAGCCCCAATCTCCACCGCAACTATCGCCGACGCCACCGATACCCCCACCCCCGCCGTCGATGCAGCCGCAACCACCGACACCCCCATCTCCACAGAAACAAGCGCCGCCGCCACCATCCCCACTCCCGCCGTTGATGCCGCCGCAACCACCTCCGCCCCCCTCTACCCCCCTTGGGTTCTCCTCGAGCGGGAGGTCCACTATAGCGACCGCGAGAACGCCACCACCGCTGCAGCCGTGACGTTCAACAAAGACATCGTCAAGGTAACTTTTTTTCCCGCGGACCCGCCGGCCGTCTCCTACTTTTGCGTCAACGGCCCTAAACTGGAGCATGCGAACTTCCTCGTCGCTCCACGGGTTGTTTTCTCGGAGAAAGATCTCGTTCTCCTCCGATTCGTCTTCACCCTCCCCTCCGGTAGCACTGTCAGCAACCCTAATCCCGCCCAATACTTCGTCTACAAAGCTGGCCATGGCAAGCCATTGCTTACACCGATCCCTACTTCTTATCGGCCTAACAATAACCCATCGTATCCCAGTATCTTGCCGTTGGAGGACGAAGGTGGGTGTTTCCTTGTGGCTGATCTCGCTATGACATCCCTTGGGCGCTATGACCTCCACATCTTCTCGTCAAAGACGAACGCCTGGACCACCAGGCCGTTGCAGTTTCAGGCATCTCCTGCCACTACAGAAGAGCTGCCCAATCAACCCCACAAGGTGATCGCCCTTGGAGCAGGTACCATAGGCTGGGTTGACCTCTGGCGAGGCATTGTCGTCTGCAATGTTGTTGACCCAGATCCAGTTCTCAGTTTCATCCCACTACCAAAGCCCGATTTCAACATGCAGCTGAAAGGTGACCCGCAGGAAATCCGTGATGTCACCTGCTTCAATGGTTTTATAAATTTTGTTGAGATGGAGCACTCTGCCAGACCTGCTATTGCTTATAGCAATAACAGGAGGAATCGCAAGACGACCAAGGATCTTGACAGTGCAGTTGTCCTCTATGATTCAGAGCTCTTTTTCCACAGCAGTGTCGAACTAATGGAGTCTGTTGCCTGGAAGATCCGGACATGTTATAGGCACACTTCTTGGAACCTTTGGCGCAAGGGTCACACTGTCCATGTTGATGACATCTTGGTCAACAAACCAAGTTATCTTATGATGTTGCCTGAGCTGTGGGATTATAGTGCTGCAAAACTTTCATTGAGGTATCTGACAGCATTTTGCCCAGCACTTGGCATTAATGGTGGGGATGTTGTCTACCTCGTTTCTAAGGTAGGAATTTATGATGAGAAGGCATGGGTGGTTG
This sequence comes from Alopecurus myosuroides, assembly GCA_028641055.1. Lineage (NCBI taxonomy): Eukaryota > Viridiplantae > Streptophyta > Magnoliopsida > Poales > Poaceae > Alopecurus > Alopecurus myosuroides. The sequence continues at coordinate 95,767,888 of CM054060.1, forward strand.
GTGTGGACCTTCGAAAGAAGACAGTGGAAGTACTCGAGCCATATCTTGCTATGAGATCTAGTTTGCATCAGACACCCTTCCTTGCCTGTACATTCTCCGGATATCTGAATACAACCCCAAGGTATCTACACAGTGATATGAACCTTTCAAACTTGACTATATTTTCCAAATTTGCAGAAATTATTTGACATAATGGCATTTGACGTATTTGCTTTTGTTATTATTTCCTTAAGGTCATGTGCGCCAGAAGATGGCTGTGGTCAGAATTATCCATTCAAAGATGGCTGTGGTCAGAATTATCCACTGAATGTTTATCTTAGGCCAGGGAATATTATTCAAAACAATCTGGTATGCTTTAACAATCTGGTCTGGGGCGATAATCTTTATGTGACAATTTTCATCTGTACTCAAACAGATTTGATATAACTTCTCTTTATGGGGACCCTAGCAGAACATGCGGATTGCGGGTGGCTACTCTAGGAGTTCCACTGAAAACGGCAATGACGTGCAGCCAGTCAACAGCTTCCAATTCCAGCCACAGATAGTTGTACCGCCACACAGTTTTCCACAAACCCTCCAACGTAGTTTTACTCCGTCAGGGCCAGGTAAGAACATTTTTCATGCTTGTGAATTGGTGCTGACCTTTCCTGTACCCTTGCTATTTTTCTGACAATACTTATCCCTAAAGTATCGGAAGTTTTCAAACATTTCTTTGATAGATTGATGTCGCCAATATTTCCATTAAAATACATAAGTTGGTCACAATTTCACGTACATGTAAATTTTCACACGCTTGTTGCGGATGCCTGAAATATGACAGAACTTCCAGCAAAGGATTGTGTGTAATAGTAAATGACCATTTCGTCAAGGCGTGATTTATGTAGCTTTCTAAACCAGACAAGTCTGAAACAGACCGTAGCTTCTCTTTAGCATAATTATCAAAATGCAATAGAATTGAAGCAACTAAATGTTTTACATACTGCCTTCTGCTTTTGACATATGTCCAGTAAATAGGAGAACTGTCCTATGAAAAAAACATAGGCAATGGGGAAATTATTGAATTTAAAATATAGCCGATGAAATATTTGTGTCAGCTCCTCTTGAAAGGGAAGCTCCTGTCTGAGAGAGTACAAACTGTAAATAAAGTCTGGTCAGGCTAAATTTAGTCCTCTGCACAGGCGAGGAGCCTGAACAGGTCACCAGTTGGTCTTTTAAACTGATCTTCCAAAGCGTTACTTCGTTCATGAACAGTGCTTACTATAATTAAGTTTGTTATGTTTATAAGTGCAATATACATTCGGGATAGTAACATTGCTTTGCTGAAGGATATGTTTGTCCGGTGAGCGCCCAGTCGACATACCCAGTGCTGGACACTGGTGCTGATGCCCAACTACGTCTCTTAACGCGAATAGACAACGGACTCCAGCAGCAGATGCCTCAGGAGCCAGCGTCCCTGGCTGTGCCCTTCAACACACTGATGCCTCGGATGCTTATGGATGACCGATTCCTTCCACAGATGCCTCTGATGCCAGCTTACCCAGTTGTGTCCTTTGACCGATCGATGTGTGTGTGGATGCAAGCACCGACATCTGTACCCTTCAGCGAATCAGAGCCGGTATTGCCTCCTGCAACGGCTGTTGATACTCTTGTAAACAGCAATTAAAGCCATCGCTCTGGTGATAGCATTTGTATCGTGGAACCTCACAGACGTGAAAATCTGTCCTTCCTGTGTCTCTGGTATTTCATTTGTAAGTTAATTAAGTTTGCTCTCGTTGAAAACATGTCCTCCCCTATTATTATATAAGATATGAGAGTTTGCTGAGGATGGCTGTTGTTTGAAAACATTAAACCATTTTATGATGTTTCGTGGCGGTACCTCTTTGGAATATTTCTTGACAGTACTGGTAATCAAGCACAGTGCATGTGCACGTTTGATGTGATAATATAGTGGATGGGAATATATAGTTGTACCTGAATGAAAAAAGTACTAGAAGTGTAAGGCGCGCTTCGCTGCGCCCGACATCACTTGAGGCACATCTTACGATATAACTCGTTTGTCAAAAAAATTATTGCTTCTAAATAAAAATGTATTATCCTATAGATGAGATATACCATACAATACATCGAATAGTAATAAAAATATCACTATATGAAGGAAACAAATAAGGTATGACACTTCATTAATATTGCAAACTTGCGGTCTCGAATGAGATACCTATGAGCCCTTTTGAGAAGCTATCAGCTATATACTGAATTTTTATCATAGATCCGATTATGTAAAGTGTTTATATATAAAAGCGCAATTTCCCTTACTAAGCTAATATATATTTATTAAGCCAAACAATAACCATGCCACGAACCTGTAATCCATCCAATTAATTGAACCAGTAAAACGTTGCAGCGGTTATCTAGGATACTACAAATTACTAAGCAAGTCAAATTAACCCATATTGATATTTTTCTTGGACATAGCACGATAGATATAATGTGTGCGCATCCAAAGAGAATCCCTTGTCTTCCTCCACTGAATCTAATAAGTGGAATCCAGGATGCACATAACCGAAGCAACTTGGGGCATGAAGCTGTAGTGGTGGTCGTCCTCCTTGCTTGTGACGGATTGGCGATAGAGTAGTTAATGGACAACTGACAAAAGAAAATAGAAGTTAGAATAAGGATGTGAGCGAGAACTAACCTTTTGTCACCATGAGTTAAGGATATTAGCACAAGGTCAATTCTTTACCAGTTAAAAAACATAGCTAAAAAGTAAGCAAGATAGCTTTTGGACAAGTTAAATAACAAGGTCAATTCTTTACCAGCAACAACATTTTCTTCCATGTGTGCAGGCAAGAATTATGCGAAAGTAAGGGGGAAATACTAATACAGTTTCTGAGTAAATATTGCAATGAAAACTGATAGACTTGTTTCAATTTTTCTGTAGTTACTATATTGATGAATGCATAACACACACAACACAACCCTAGCGGAGTTCCAATCTTTCCCACTAAACCACTATGAAAGAATCGAAAGCACAAGATCGTTGCGCTAAATCGCTAAGTCAATTACAAATGCAGATGGCTTGAGAACCCAAAAACTATCGATGGTTTCAGTCCGCGGGTAGCTCCTCCCAAGTAGGAGACTGATTAAGCATGAACTATTCCACTGAAATTATTTTCTCTATTAAGCATGAATACTTCCACTAAATTGGTACTGTAATGAGTGAGCATAGGGCATACAACACTATTCTTGCATAATCATATGTTTTTAAGATAACGTAATTTGATTGCCCTTCAAATGATACAGTAAATGCCAAGAGTGGTTTATGTTCATACTTCAAAAACTAATCTGAAAATAGTGCCTGCACCGCTCCAAAAAAAAACCAGGAAATTATCAACCATGGTTTAATTTACTAACTGTCAAACCAAAATAAATCAATTCCTTTTAGATACAGCATGGTGAATTTACTGATTGGTCTGACGCAGTTGCTCAATGAATATTATCCAATGACCAGAAAACTAAAAGGAAGTTAAAATGTGGAAGGCCTAACCATACCCCCTTAACTGTAAGCACAAAGAGCCTCTATAAACGGCCTAGTTTTGTGGAAATTTGATCAGCGAAGTAATGTAACATCCCAATGTTTGCGAGGTTATAAGGATCTAAATATAATATGTGCATTTGCAAAGCATGCATCTAAAAATACGGGAAATTTTGACGCGAAAGTTTAAACGAATCAAAGTGACCAATGTTTCACTTGACATGATGAAATAGGTTTAGATCATCTGTCCGAGAGTACATTTGGAGTGATCTTTATAACAAACATCTTTCTAAACCAAATCATCTTATAAGACAAACCAGATTTGGTGATGACCATCACCAACTTTCAACCATATCCACCACAAGTTTATGATTGACTTGAGAGGATTCATCTAGGTATTTTAGAACTCAAAGAGGGTTGAGTATCCAAATCACATAGATGATGACCTTACTTCTGAAAGTTAGTCATGTATAACTGGATGATCTCAACAGTCCTAAAGGATGAGTCTGAACAAGGAAACAAACCTTCTTAAACCAATATTAAACCCTGATCACTGTCTGTGATCTTTCCAAAACTCTTGTCGACGTTTCTGCATGACCAAGGCCACAAGAGAGGCAAACCAGGAGGAAGCCAAGATCAGAACACATCAACTGAGGGGGGTTGAAATCCTGGTGTTTGGTGCCATACAAGAATAATTTGAGTACAAGACCTGATCAATCTTGTAAGCAGATTATTTCTGAAGGCATTAAACAAGGGAGTTTCATTAGGTTTAATTATACGGGAACAAACTGGTAATTGACTCCAGACATCATCAGACGAGAAGTGGCAACTGGAGACTTATTCACAAATACTAGACCCCGGATTGATCGAGGTTCCATCGATATTCTAATGGATGGAGAGAGAGACCATTATTGGAAGAGAGTGGAATTTCGACATGACCTCTAAATTATATTTGAAATTGGAGAGTTCAAATTTGAATTATTTAAAACTTGTGAATGTTTGAATTTGAATTTGAATTCAAATTGAATAATCAAGAAAATACAATTACCATAATCAAATGGAAACAATTAAGAAGCAGCTAGGAGGTGCAGGCACGCCACAAGAAGAACGATTTATCAGATCCACAAGAAAAACAAAAGCTTCACTTCAACAGCAGGTTGATATCAAATAAATTTATCTATAGAATCTGTTCATATCATGGTCCAAAGAGAGGGAGAGGGGAGAGTTCTCCCAGATTTGCATAGAGTTGCTATGCCCAAATCATCACAAAGATTAAAAGTCACACAATAAGTATGTATCAGAATATATGCCTCAGTCTTTTGCACCATTGGCAGGACTTAGAAAGCAAGTGATATTTTGTTCTTATAAGTCTATGGGAAATAAACTTGCAAGTAAAAATCAAGTCCGATCTGGACAGCAGCTATGCTCTGTCCAGAAAGACATCTATAGATCACTTCAGCACATTTAAAACAATAAGAAATGAACACTTAATACCTATGATGTCGCATCGGAGACGACGGGGTCGTAGCGGCAACCACACCAGCATCTCGTCACAGCACCAGCACCGCACCTTGACCATACACATCACCCACAGACCACTGCCGTACGACCATCACCAGTGAGTAGAAGAGGAAGAGAGAGACCTAGGCGGCGTGTTTGAGCAGAGGCCGTGGTGTCGTCGTAGAACAGGAGGTCGAGCAGAGGCTCGAAGTGGGAGTTGTGGTCGACCCGGAAGAGCACCATGGAGGCGCACATGCAGACCAATGGGCGACGACGTTGTACATCAACCAATCGCGTAGGGTATGCCTAGCCTAACAGCGACGTGTGCGTGAGAGGCAGAGAATCAGGAGCAGGGGTGGACCACGAGGAGACACAGTCGGAGGCGAGGAAGCCGGGGAAGCGCGCCGGCGAACCGAGCTGTGAATGTACTAGGGTTAGGGTTATGGGCGAGCTCGATTGGAGAGCTGAAGAGAGCCACTGTGGTGGGGAATCAGGAGAGAGGATGGAGGCGGAGCAGACCCATGGAGAGGCGGCACCGGACCCATGGAGAGGAGTTGACGACCGTGTGTGCCGGGTTCGAGCTTCAGCATACGTACGACCTGGGCTTGACCCAACCAATGGGACCAATGTCTCCGTGCGTGTATACTAGTACACATAGTGTACTGTGTATATGTGTGTGCTAAGATGGCCCAATTAGTTAGTCCATTCCAATGAGCTAATTAGCCCAATAAAATAACAAGGCATTTTCTTTTCCTTTTAAACCTCACAAATAATTCTTTACAGATTTTTAAAATCCAAATCTAAGACACCATAAAATTCATGAAGAAATTTGAAAATATTGGGAATTAAAATTTACCACTACTTTAAAATTGAGGAAAGATTATACATGATTTTTTAAATGATATTCTTGATTCCCTTAAAATAAATTTACCTTAATGATTAATTTAAAAAGGTTCCAAAAGTATTATACTTTAAAAGACATCTTCTCAAATAGAATAAAATTTATTTTCGTAGTTATGAAAAGGATCCTAAAATATTTTAAAGCAAATACTCTAATATTTTTCTTGAATTTAATAAATATCCAAGTAATTGTAAATATTAAAATAAATCCTTTACTTTATAAAATATGGTCACTATTTTCTTATAACCTTATTATGTTATTAAGCTAGGTATTTCAAGAATTCAATTTCACTTAAGGTATTATCTCTAAAGTAACAAATTTTAACAAATCATAAGAAACTGTGTTTATTTTCCTTTAAGAATTGTTCCTAAATAAGATATTATCTTATTACTTGCATAAAAGTGAACAATACTCAATTCATAAATGCATAAAATTTTGAAATATCTAATAACCAGGAAAATCATGTTAAACCCTAAAAATCTATGAAATCAACATACCAACTTAATATCAACTTCTTTAAGTGATCATTGTCATCACTTGAAGGTAAGAAAACAAACCCTAAGTCACGTAAACCTAATGAAATCAAAGTATCGCAAGACGAAGCGTAAGCTTTTAAGTTTGGGTATTTTCGGGGTAAATCACGATGCATCTCATTACTATGCATAATAGCATCTTGCCATTATTCCAGTAGCCCTTATCGGGACTTCTTTGCTATTTTCAGATCTCGGAATTTCTCTACGCGACCCTCGAACCCGAAGACATGGATTGTTATTGTCACTATTTCTATCTCAGGCAAGTTCATCACTTGCTCATATCCTTTGCAATATTTCATAACGAACTATTTGTAAAAACCCTATCGTATTACCACCTATTCTCAAAAGAATGCATGATCCTATTTTTATAATAATATGACTAATTGAATGACTACCCGAGTGGTACTGTTCTGTTTGGTGGGCGGATGGGACCATGGTAATATGAATAGGTCAAAGGAAGGTTCCATCTGCATGGGAAAGTATTACCTAGGATTAATCACAACTGCCATCACGATTCTTGCGCCGTAAATTCGCGTTAACCATGGGTCTTATATGGGGGGAGTAAGTCAGCTGTGATCTTCTCTCGTTCGCATGTCAACGGACTGCCAGAGACGTACGCTGTAGGTCTTGCGGGACTACATGCACATGGATGGGAGCCCTTACGTCCCACAGACTATACGGGTCTATGAGTGTCTGCCAGGGGCGCGTAGATCTCCATCGTGAGGGGTGGAATCGGGCATTCAACCTGCTGGCGGAAATGGGTGGGCATGCGTTGTGCGGAGAAGCACGGTTTGGCTTGGACCAACAACCGGGCCCCACACCTGAGTGGGAGTGGACAGGAATGTACACTTGGTTGTGCAACCTGGTCTTGATCGTCCATGGGTATAGTAACGCACCTCTGCAGAGTGTAAAAGGATGTGGCATGTTACCCCCTGTTCCGGGAAGGAGCTGCGAACGCCGCAGGAAAGGCAACTCCATGAAGTTCTAATCCTGTGAAGATCTGGCGGGCATAGTTTTCAGAACTAAAAGCAATCCCGTGAAGAAAGATTTACAAAAACCTTGCTTTAGCTTATGACTCTTTCGAGTCTAAAGCTGTAGTTAGTGCATCAAACCAACCACTATATATCATGAACTTGCTGAGTAACGCTCGTTACTCATTCGTTCCCGTTTGACCACCTGCTTAGAGTTGAAGCATATGGAAGTTGTCACCGTGAAGCCATCGCTACCTCATGAAGCTAGGTGGGGTGATCTATTACTTAGCCAGGAAAGCATCGTCATCAACAACGCTGGAGGAGGAGAAGCTATCAAGGTGTAGGTGGAGACCATTCTTGAGCTTAGCTGTTACAAGCCATAGATTAGGGCTGACATCAGCCGTAGTAGATTAAGTTCTGAGCTAGAGTTATTCTCCAGCTTGGAGCTTCGCATTGCTTCTTCTGATGTTCATTTCCAGGAGATCTTCTTGATTCATCAAAGAGATTCTCAAGATTTTGTAATGAAGTTTGTATCCTATAGCTGTGCTTGGACCCGCTCTGTTTCTGTTGTACCACTCTGAGAGATGTAATATTCACGGATAAGTCCTTCTGTGAGTATTATGTCACCGACTTGCACACTACACATGTAGTGGTGTGTGCTGGGTCATCACAGATGGTATCAGAGCGAAGCGACCTTAGGTTTATAACCTTTTAGGAGATCTGTAGGTTGGTAAAGACTATAGGAAGCCATCTTATCTAAACCATATTTCCTACAACTATGATGATCATTCACTTGAGAATGATATAATCATACTTGTATAGAATTATTCTTACTCAACCTGAGTAAATCTACTTATCTATTATCTTTATACCTAGGTATGAATAGTTTGAAGTCTATCATGTATTAGTGTTGTTGAGAAAAAGAGAGTTCTGACATAGTCAGAGATGATTAAGTCAAAGTGATGATTACCCCATTCTATGAATGAATAGGATGGAGTAGAACATGGTATAGAGTCAGTATAGGAGTTATCACGAAGGGATGTTTGAGAATCATTAAGAGTCATTCAGTTTTGGTAATTATGGGGTATATACTATATCCTTAGTTATCAAGTCTAGAGTTGAACTATTATAGTATAGTATAGTATAGTAGTAGGAGAAGGCATACGCATAGATGGAAGCTACATTACTACTCCTACGATGTGATCAACACCATGAAGGATCAACAGATGCCATGAGAAGCTTAATCATAATCAAGAGGTAGTATTTCAATTGACATAATACTTAGTCCTATATGGAACCTAGTTAGACAACAACTACTATAGGATCATTTTGTCTTGGTGTATTCCATTGCAGTAAGGCATGCAATTGGACTAATTACCGAGGTAAATAGTGGTTGTGTAGACTAGGATTACAAGGTAATATATACCTACTTGTAGTGTATAGCATTTAAGAGCCTTGGTACTTGAGATGTTTTACTCTAAGTACTTTTATTTCACGTGCTTTTAATGCATGAGTGATAACTGCATTTGGGATTTATTGGATCTTATTTGGATCTTTGATTGACTATATTTGTACATGAAGAATGAACTTGATGTGCAAACATTTAGTTCTTTCTTGATGTTACTGGTCTAGAGGGTATAGGATTAGTATGAGAGTGGTCTGAAATATCAGCTAATGGAAGTAACCACCCAAGGCTCTAAGAAGACCAGAAAGTCAAGAAGGAAGATGACAATGAAGACACTGATGGGAATGGACCATGTTCCACATCTTGTTTGGAGTTGGTGAGCTACTACATCCACACATGGTGAGCTACCACAAGTGATGCCAAGAAAATAACATGAGTAGTTATATCCTAGAAGGAAATATGTAGAAGTTCGATAAGTTAACTTATAGAGTCACCCGTAGAAGTCAAAACCCAAAGATGTAGAAGGACCATATGAAGTAACCAGTGGACTAAGTTATAGACATTTGTAGGAAAAAGTTGAAAGTCGAGGAAACTCGAAAATATTTTCATTAAATAGATGAGTCTAAATCAATGTACACTATGTTGTACAAGCTTCTTTGAGCAGTGTTCCTCTTGAGACCATTATATTGAACCAAATGGAGTCCTAAACATAGACAATATCCAGTGTACCGGTAGAATCTTATTTGTTATTCATCACCGGTGGATATATCAAATATTCTTCGGAAAGCTGTGAGAGATAGGAAACCATACCTATTCATTGGAGAATGAAACTTGGTATCCACTATATGGTGGAAATACCACGTATTCTTTGTGAGACCATTAAGAAGGTATAGTGAACAAAACAGAGTTGTTATAACCGCAGGCAAAATATTAGATCATAGTGCAAGATAGTGGCAGGTAAAAATAAAGATAAGAGGCCACACATGCCAAGGTCAACACAAGAAAACAGTTGTGAAGAATCAACGCTCTACAGAAGTTCTCTACCTATCTTTACGTGAGAGAGGTTGAACTTCGGGACGAAGTTCTTGTTAAGGGGGAGATACTGTAACATCCCAGGGTTTGGGAGGTTATAAGGATCTAAATATAATATGAGCATTTGCAAAGCATGCATCTAAAAATACGGGAAATTTTGGCGCGAAAGTATAAACGAATCAAAGTGACTAATGTTTCACTTGACATGATGAAATAGGTTTAGATCATCTGTCCAAGAGTACATTTGGAGTGATCTTTATAACAAACATCTTTCTAAACCAAATCATCTTATAAAACAAACCAGATTTGTTGATGACCATCACTAACTTTCAACCATATCCACCACAAGTTTATGATTGACTTGAGAGGATTCATCTAGGTAGTTTAGAACTCGAAGAGGGTTGAGTATCCAAATCACACAAATGATGAACTTACTTCTAAAAGTTAGTCGTGTATAACTGGAGGATCTCAACAGTCTTAAAGGATGAGTCTGAACGAGGAAACAAACCTTCTTAAACCAATACTAAACCCTGATCACTGTATGTGATCATTCCAAAACTCTTGTCTACGTTTCTGCATGACCAAGGCCACAAGAGAGGCAAACCAGGAGGAAGCCATGATCAGAAGACATCAACTGAGGGGGGTGAAATCCTGGTGTTTGGTGTCATACAAGAATAATTTGAGTACAAGACCTGATCAATCTTGTAAGCAGATTATTTCTGAAGGCATTAAACACTGGAGTTTCATTAGGTTTAATTATACGGGAACAAACTGGTAATTGACTCCGAGACATCATCAGACGAGAAGTGGCAACTAGAGACTTATTCGCAAATACTAGACCCCGGAGTGATTGAGGTTCCATCGATATTCTAATGGATGGAGAGAGAGACCAATATTGGAAGAGAGTGGAATTTCGACATGACCTCTAAATTATATTTGAAATTGGAGAGTTCAAATTTGAATTATTTAAAACTTGTGAATATTTGAATTTGAATTTGAATTCAAATTGAATAATCAAGAAAATACAATTACCATAATCAAATGGAAACAATTAAGAAATAAAAAATATTGGATATTTTCAATATCAATAAATAATAGAGAAAGGAAAACAATTGAATTTTATTAATAAGAACACAAGATACAAAGTCTTTACAACTGGTTCCAAAAATAGAAATATTACAACAATATTACATAGGTAATCATTACAGGAATTTGATCCTAGAACTAAGATCTAACTAATCCTTAGTATCTGTTTAAATAAAGTTTGTCTCAGACCAGCATCACAGGCAGGGTTAGGAAATACAACTGGCAGCACAAGAAAAATAGAAGGCTAGGATAAGACCAGCCACACTGCCTAGTGAAAAGATCTTCTCAGCTAGCACACAAGCAAACAGCTTACTCACTAGCACACTTTGGTGCTGTCAAGACCACTGTTACAGTATAAATACCACATCAGCCGTAGAGGGGAAGGGACAAAGTCCATTTGTTCTTCTCTTCAAATACTCGAGCTACACAGCTCAAGCTCATACCACAAGAACACCACCACCAGGAAACCACAGCACCACAAATCAATCCATCCATCAAAAGTCAGTGAAACCATAGACCCAGTAAGATAACAACAAGGCCAAGCCAGGAGCTGGAGGAGCAGGCCAGGAGACAAGCAAGTCCACGAGCATACAATAAGCCAGAATCATCTACCAACAATTCCAGTACCGTTAGAATAGCAAGAACACATTCCATGTTAGTCTAGGATCTAGGTGAAGCAGCTAGGAGGTGCAGGCACGCCACAAGAAGAAGGATTTATCAGATCCACAAGAAAAACAAAAGCTTCACTTCAACATCAGGTTGATATCAAATAAATTTATCTATAGAATCTGTTCATATCATGGTCCAAAGAGAGGGAGAGGGGAGAGTTCTCCCAGATTTTCATAGAGTTGTTATGCCCAAATCATCACAAAGATTAAAAGTCACACAATAAGTATGTATCAGAATATATGCCTCAGTCTTTTGCACCATTGGCAGGACTTAGAAAGCAAGTGATATTTTGTTCTTATCAGTCTATGGGAATAGATAGATGGGAGAGGAGAGAAATAAACTTGCAAGTAAAAAATCAAGTCCGACCTGGACAACAGCTATGCTCTGTCCAAAAACACATCTATAGATCACTTCAGCACATTTAAAACAATAAGAAATCAACACTTAATACCTATGATGTCGGACAACAACTTGGTGTTGTCCAGAAATCATCAGAGCACCCAAATAGGCAAGCCCAACACATCTAAATAATTCCTGAGCATCTACAACATCAGGACGAGAAAGAAAATTTCTTGCAAGGCGCACGGATAGATAAATCAATCAGGAAACCATCCCTAAGCAAATATATGAAACCAACAAATACAAATTTATTTAGTTATATTATCGCATGATTTATACAAGCACATGATTCATTAAATGGTGTGCTAGGAGCTTATGCTAGCAACTATAGTTAAACAAGGCACACACAGCTAACCATTACTTGCTTACACAGACCAAAACAGGAAGTTAACCAACCTATAAGTGTTTAGTTTGGACATAATTCGAGCACCACCAAACAATCGATGCCGTGGATGAACTTATCCTCCCATTTGAGGCACCACAAACCACATGACTAAATCACATCACGAAGGCTGGTCACATATTACAGAACACCACCACGAGCACGGCCAGCACAAATTAATCAGTCATCGACACGATGGCTGGTCATAGAAGAAGCGCTCACCTTGAGCAATTGTAGCTGAAGCAGAGCATCACCACCGTTGCACGGCGGTGGGACTGGAATGTCGGGGTGGCGGTCGCAGCACCTTCCCGACGGCATCGGAGACGACGGGGTCGCAGCGGCAACCACACCAGTATCTCGTCACAACACCACCACCGCACCTTGACCATACACAGCACCCACAAACCACTGCCGTACCACCATCACCAGTGAGTAGGAGAGGAAGAGAGAGACCTCGTCGGCGTGGTTGAGCAGAGGCCGTGGTGTCGTCGTAGAACAGGAGGTCGAGCAGAAGCTCGAAGTGGGAGTTGTGGTCGACCCGGAAGAGCACCATGGAGGCGCACAGGCAGACCAATGGGCGACGGCGTTGTACATCAACCAATCGCGTAGGGTATGCCTAGCCTAACAGGGACGTGTGCGTGAGAGGCAGAGAATCAAGAGCACGGGTGGACCACGAGGAGACACAGTCGGAGGCGAGGAAGTCGGGGAACCTGTTACACCCACGATCGGAATTGGAAAGAGGATCGAGGGATTTTGGAGGATTTTCTAGATAGGTTTGATGTACGGTGAAGAAGGAAGAAGCTACAGCTAAGGTACACTAGGAATATGCTCTTCTTTCTTACTTCTCATTCACGTCAAGCCTGGTATATAAGGATGTTCGATTACAATGGTAAATAAAATTAGGGCAACAACTACTGTTGGTTATCTGCCACGTTTCTTATGGACCGTTGATCTTCTTACTTCGGCTGTGAGCCGTCCGATAACTGATGCCACGATATGTTGGTATTCAGCTAGGTAGTTAGGGTACTGACAATGCCTCCCCCTTGAGACAGAGCTTGTCCTCAAGTCTGAAAAGTTGGGAAAAGCTTGCGAATGAATGAGAGATCCTCCCAAGTAGCCTCTTCCGGACCCAAACTTTCCCAGTGAATCAGCACTTGCTTGACCGGGGATTTTTGGCGCTGTATCAGGCGTTCGTCCAAGACTGCCAGTGGAGTTGTCTTGATTTTTCCATCTTTAGTAACGAGTGGCACATTAGGCAGAGGGATAGCATGCTTCCCCACATGGTGCTTTAGCTGGCTGACATGAAATACTGGATGGATGGTGGTAGTGTATGTAGTTTGTAAGCAACTTCACCAACACGTTCCAAAATCTTGAATGGGCCATAATATTTGGACCTGAGCTTGAGTGAACCACGAAGGCCAAAAGCATTCTGTCTGTATGGTTGAATTCGAATGTAGACCATCCCATTCACCTTGTACTGTCTGTCTGTGCGATTTTGGTCCGCATACACTTTCATCATGTTCTGTGCTGCCAGCAGCTTAGCTTTCAATTGCTGAAGCATATTGTCTCTCTCAGTGAATGTGAGTCGGGCTGCAGGACACATTTCTTGAGAAAGCACAAACTCACCAATTATGGGAGGAGAGTAATTGTATAAGGCTTCAAAAGGAGTCATTTTGAGAGAGGAATGATATGATGTGTTATACCACCATTCGGCTGTTGGAAGCCATTTTGCCCATTGTTTGGGCTCCTGGAACACCATGCTGTGCAAGTAGGACTCAAGACACTGGTTAACGGGCTCTGCTTGGCCGTCCGTTTGTGGGTGATAAGATGTACTAAACTTGAGTGTAACCTGGAGAGCCTGGAAAATTTCCTTGTACAGAGTGTTTGTAAATATTCTGTCTCGGTCAGAAATTATTTCCTTATGAGGTCCATGTAGCCTGATGATATTGTCCATGATAACATCAACAATTTGTTCCACGGAGTAGGGGTGTGACAAGGCAATGAAGTGAGCGTATTTCGTCAGTCTGTCCACCACAACCAGGATAACTTCTTTCCCATTGGATTTTGGGAGTGCTTCCATGAAATCCAAGCTAATGCAAGACCAAGGAGTGTCAGGTATATGAATAGGTTGCAGCAATCCTGCTGGATGTTTGTGTTCCACTTTCACCAACTGGCATACTGGACATTCGGACACAAAATTTTGTATCATTTGCTTAAGATGAGGCCAACAAAATATTCTCTTAAGGCGTTGGTATGTTGCTTTGGCTCCCGAGTAGCCTCCAATAGCCGACTGATGGAATATTTTCATGAGATGCAATCTCATATTTGTAGAAGCTGAAAACTCATGATCCCTCTAATGTTTTTGGTGATGATGATAACACGGGTATCATCTATCTAACAGTGTTGTTTTAGACTGTGCAGCTATTATCTCAGATGCTTATTGTTATATTCTTGTCGGAAGATCAAAGAGAAGACCTACACTCTGGATTCTCTGCCACCGGATTTTTCAGTATACTGACCGGAAATTCCGGTGCTTAAGGGGCGGAATATCCGTCCCCAGCACCGGAATATTCCGGCCCTCTCCTGGCATCTCCAGAAACGACTAAGTGTTTTCACTGCCCGCGGACAGAAGCCAGGGCGGAAATTTGCCCTGGAAATTTCCGGTGCAAAAATCCGGCCCTCTGGGACTTAGCGAAAAACGGAGTCCTCCCAGGTGCCCGCGCACAGAAGCTGGGGCGGAAATTTGCCCCGGAAATTTCCGGTGCAAATATCCGGCCCCTGGTCCTTAGCATTTTTCGTCAACGAGTTGGTGCCCGCACGTAGAGAGGGGGGCGGAGAATTGGGGCGGAAATTTCCGCCCCCGGATATTTCAAAATTCCGCCCCCCGGACTATTCAAAAATCCGGCCCAGGCAGGCCGGAAATTTCCGCTGCTAACACCGGAATATTCCGGCCCTGGAGGACTGCAACGGTTAGAAATTGGAGGAGCCTATAAATAGCTGTCTTCTTCCTCTAGATAGGCAGCTCGTCCATTCCTCTCTCTCCTCCATTGTTGTAGAGCTCAAAACGCCCCGATCTCCCACCTCCTCGAACCAAACTCGATGCCCTTCAAGGATCTCATGGAGGAGGACTAGATCTACCTTTCCACCAAGCCAAAACGTGTGTACCCACACCACAACTCTTGGGATCTTGTAATCTCTTGGTTGCTTTGCCATCCAAGGGAAACCCTAGTGCTTGTAGCTTCCACCTTGTAGCAAGCAGCTTCGATTGTTGAGAGCCTCCATCTCACTTGTGGAGTAGCCTCAACCCCTTGTAAAGGTTTGGTCAACGCCTTCAAGTCGACCTCATAGTGGAAACGAGAATCTCCCTCACCGGAGAAGCTCAAGGAGAATAAGGTGTGCACATCCGTGCTATTGAGGAGCGCCCAGGTGGCTCCCAACCTCTCCAACGTAGACGTACTTCTTTCAAGAAGGAACTACGGGAAACATATCCTTGTCTCCGTGTTTTTCACTTGTGGTTGTCTTGTGTCCTTGCTTTACTTCTGTTGCTACTTGTTGCTTGTCACATAGGGTGTTTACTTAGTTGCACATTTAGATAACTAAGCTTTTACTTTCCCTAGGCCACCTCTAAAAGTGAAAAAGAATTAAAATTTGTAGGTCACCTATTCACCCCCCTCTAGTTGACCATCTTGCACTTTCAATTGGTATCAGAGCCTCGGCTCTTTTATCGGCTTAACCGCCTAAGAGTACAATGGTCAACGGAGATGATCCCGAATCTTCTAAGGAGGAGCTCTCCAAAATAGCCGACACTATAGCCAACCTAGAGACAACGGTTTGTACCATTCAAACCCAACTGTCCAAGGTTAGCTCTAGTGTGGGCTCGAAGGTTTCCTCTATCAAGAGGATGTTGGAGAGCATGATGGGTAGAACCAAGGGGCCTTCGCACTCTCTCCATGTCTCCGATGAGGATAGTTCGGATGAGGAAATAACTCCGGACAATTCCGAACTCGAAGAGAACATTGCCAAAGCTAAGGCTAAAGCCGCACAAAAGGCTAAAGCCAAAGCTAAGAAGGGTGACGGTGGCTCCAAGTCTCAAACGGCTAATGGTTCGGGGTCCAATTCAAAAGTTCCACCACCGCAAAACTATGACTCTATCCACCCAATAGTCTCCATGCCACACATCCTTAATGTTGGAGTTCCACCCATCCTTAACACTAACGAATTTTCCTCTTGGAAGTTTGAAATGGAATCTCACATTTCAGGATCGTGTACCGCATTGTGGAGAAGCGTGATTCATGGATTTCATCCTCATGACCCTAGTAACTTGACTGCAAGGGAGGATGTGGAATCTCAACTCAACAAGACTGCACTTGTCATCATCCAAAAGGCTCTCCCAAGGGAGTACTTCACTCACATTCGTAGTTTCAAGACCGCCAAAGAAGCTTGGGACAAACTTGACACCTTGTTTCAAGGAAATGCTAGCATCCAATCTTCCAAGTATGACGTGGCCATTGACAACTCCGAGAACTTCGTCATGCTTGAGGATGAGACCCCCGAAGAGCTATATAGACGAGTTGTCACCCTTTCCAACCAATTGAGAGACTTTGGAAAAGAAGAAATCTCCGATGAATGGATCAAGAGGAAATTTGTCAAAGCTATCACACCTTTCGAGAAAAATCTCTCCACTAGCATCCGGACAAGAGCGGACTACAATACCCTCAACTCAATTGGTGTTATAAGTGAGTTCATTGCTATCTCTCTCTCACACAAGAGTGCGGATGATGCTCTAGCTCGCTCTCGAGGAATTGGAAGGTCGCCCAATCTCGCTTTGAAGTCAAAGGCCATGGCTCGAATCGATGAAAGTGAAGAAGATGATGATGATGAGGAAGACTATGAAGACACTTACACGGGAGCTCACAAGTGCATTGCCCTTGCTATGCATGGATATTGGAAGAGATGGGAAGCTCACAAGGCCGGATCTCCAAGGCCTCCACGAAACAAGAACTACAAGAAGAAGGGGGAGCGACCAAGGACATGCTACAATTGTGGTAGCGCTAACCACTTTGTGAAGGAGTGCCCCTTTGAGCCAAGAGAAGAAAACGAAGGCAAGCTTGTTCGCAAAAACAAGACCAAGCCTTCTCAAAACAAGAACTTCGCTAGGAAGGTGCCAAGGGCTCTCTATGTTCAAGAAGGGACGGTTCTTGAGACTTACATCTCCGAAGATGAAGGAGAAGATGAGGTAGTTGGAGTTGCTCACATCGCCAAGGCCACCGCATCATCACCTTCGATCTCTCTATTCGAATCCCCCAATGAGAATGTGGCTATCCGACCTACATGTCTTATGGCAAAAGCCACTTCGGTATGCTCTCCCAACTCCAAGACCATTATCACTAACCCTCCTTCGTTATTGGATTGTGTTGAAAATACTTGTGAGGAGGATAGTGAGTCTAATGAGTTAAGCATATGGCTATCTAGCCTTAAAGGTGAGACTAAGGAAAAGGTGAAATCCCTTTTGAGGCAACTTGATGAGGCTAACTCTCTTGTTGATGAAAAGGAGGAGATCATCATGACCTTAGAAAGCCATGGAGATCACACTTGCAATGAACAAGAGCTTGAAAAAGCACTTGAAAATGAGCGTTCCATTCGTGCCTCTCTTGAGGAGAAATTGTCTTGTCTAGAAGAAAACTTTGCCATAAGTGTCTCTAAGCTTAGGAAGGAAAATGCACAATCTCTTGCTTTAATTAAAACTCTTGAACATGAAGAATTGAAGCTAGGAATTGCTCACGAGGAACTTGGCACTCGTCATGAAAAACTTGAAAAGGAGTTCATGTCTCTTAAGGAAATTCATGACAAGTTAACCAAATCTCGTGACAATCTTCTAGCCCAACTATCAAACAAGCAAGTTGTGTCCACTTCACCCTCTAGCTTGAATGTCTTGCCTAGCAATGCTTGTAGTACGACTAATCTTGTAGGAAATGAGAAGAATCCCCATGAGATTGCTTCTCAACGAGCCAACAATGGAAAGGAGGGACTTGCTATATAGCCAACTCAAAGAAGAAGTACAAGAAGAAGAACAAGAAGAGAGTCACCTCCCCCTCACAAGAAGTAAGATTTGTGAAAGAGGGAGAGGTGACCAAAAGGAAGGAGACCAACACCATTGTGGGTGGTGAGACCTCTAGGGGGAGCACCACTCACAATAACTTTGCCGGGAAATATAATCCATCTTATGTTCTTATGAAGTCTAGAGATGGTCATGTATATGCTAAATATGTTGGTACTTCTTATGGTGACGATTATCATTGGAGTATTTGGGTTCCTAAGACCCTTGTCGCTAACATGAGAGGACCCATTCAAAGATGGGTCCCTAAATCAAGAAACTAATCTATTGTAGGGAAGTGCTTCCGGTTCAAGCAAATGGACGGTGGATAGTGGTGCATCCCAACATATGACCGGAAGCAATGACGCAATGAGTGATCTTCAACCTCCATTACCCCATCTCAATTGCGTTACTATTGGTGATAACTCCGAATTGAAGGTATTGGGACGAGGCAAGGTAGCAATCTCAAATGACTTGTCAATTGAGAATGTTCTCCTTGTTGAGTCTCTAGGCTATAATCTCATCTCGGTTCTTCAACTTGCTAAGAGTGGTTTTACCTCTTTCTTTAATAAGGAGAATGTGATTGTCACATGGGAAACGACTCTTAAAGTAGCCTTTGTTGGGCATGTCGAGAACGGCATGTATGTAGTGGACTTCTCTAAAGAAGACACGTGTGCCGCGACATGCCTAATGGCTAAAGTTGATGTGGGTTGGCTATGGCATCGCCGGTTAGCCCACACCAATATGAGGACGTTGCATGACCTTCAAAGTGGCAATCACGTTCTAGGACTAACAAATGCTAAGTTTGCCAAAGATCGTGTGTGTAGCTCTTGCGTTCTAGAAAGCAACATGGAGAAGCACATACCACCAAGACGAACATCACCACCTCAAGAATCCTCGAGCTCATTCACTTGGACCTTTTTGGTCCCCTATCATATGATAGTCTTGGGGGCAAAAAGTATTGCTTGGTGATTGTGGATGACTATTCACGATATTGTTGGGTGTACTTCTTCAAGAGGAAGAGTGAGACTCAAAAGCGGGTCATCGAGTTCATCACTTTGGTGGAACGCCAACACAATACGAGTATCATGGCTATCCGAAGTGATAACGGCTCCGAGTTCAAGAACTACACCGTGGAGGGTTTTCTTAGCGAGGAAGGAATTGCTCATCAATACTCCACTCCCTACACCCCTCAACAAAATGGTGTGGCGGAGAGAAAGAATCGGACTCTTATGGATGCGGCTCGAACCATGATTGCGGAGTTCTCTTCTCCTTATAATTTTTGGGCCGAGGCCGTCTCCACCGCTTGCCACGCTAGCAACTGATTATATCTCCGCAAGATCTTGAACAAGACCCCTTATGAGATTCTCACGGGCAAGAAGCCGGATGTTTCATACTTCAACGTCTTTGGTTGCAAGTGCTTCATTCGCAAGAGAGGTAAACGCTTGTCAAAGTTCGAGACTAAATCCTATGAGGGTATCTTTGTTGGTTACGCCACAAACTCACACGCCTATAGAGTCTACAACAAGTCCATCGGAAAAGTTGAAGAAGCTATAGACGTGGTGTTTGATGAGGATAATGGGTCCCAAGGGGGACGTATAGATCATGGTTTTGTAGGAGATGCAATTCCTCCCATCGTCATAAGAAGAATGGGGATTGGTGAAATAATCCCCATTGAGGGACACCGGATGGCGGAGGGAGAAGGACTATGCTCCACTCAAGTGGAGCCATTGACTACATCCATTGATAACCAAGCTACCCAACAAGATGCACCAAGCCCTCATGCTTCACCACAAGGCCAAGCTAACAATCAAGGCCAAGCTCATGATGAAGGCCAAGCTCACAATGAAGAACAAGATACACATGGTGATGATACAAATCATCACATAAGGGATCCACCTCCCGTTAATGATCAAGATCAAGGGGGACATGTCTCCGATGATGAAGGTGATGATCAAGTTCTATCCAAGGAAACTTTGGAGGAGATGCTAGCTCGTAGGGCAAAGAGAAGGCTAGATAATCTTGCTCGTGCCGGTCACACGGAGGACATGATTCTTGGACAAGTTCGTGGAAGGGTCATCACAAGGAGGCAACTAGCGGACTTTAGCAAAGCTCATGTATTCGTCTCTCACATTGAGCCGAAGAAGGTCTGTGAAGCTCTTGAAGATCAAGATTGGCTTGAAGCAATGCACGATGAACTCAACAACTTCGAGCGCAACAAGGTGTGGAAGTTGGTACCAAGACCCAAAGATTGCAAGAACGTCATCGGCACTAAGTGGATCTTCAAGAACAAACAAGACAAGGACGGCATCGTCATCCGCAACAAAGCTAGATTGGTAGCCCAAGGCTTCTCTCAAGTTGAAGGTGTCGACTTCGGTGAAACATTCGCTCCCGTAGCTCGTCTTGAATCCATTCGCATCTTACTTGCATATGCTTCTCATCATAACTTTAAATTGCAACAAATGGACGTGAAAAGTGAATTTTTGAATGGTCCCATCCACGAGTTGGTTTATGTCAAGCAACCTTCGGGTTTCGAGGATCCCAACCACCCCGATCATGTCTACAAACTCGATAAGGCACTCTATGGACTTAAACAAGCTCCACGTGCATGGTACGAGCACCTTAAAGAGTTTTTGGTTGATCGTGGGTTTAATGTTGGTTTAATCGATCCCACCCTTTTCACCAAAAAGGTTGGAGGTGACTTGTTCATATGCCAACTCTATGTGGATGATATCATCTTTGGTTCTACTAACGTCGCATTCAATGATGAGTTTTGCAAGCTTATGACGGACAAGTTTGAGATGTCTATGATGGGAGAACTAGAGTATTTTCTTGGCTTTGAGATCAAGCAACATCCCGAAGGCACATTCATCAAGCAAGCCAAGTATACTCAATATATGCTCAAGA
Organism: Alopecurus myosuroides; assembly: GCA_028641055.1. NCBI lineage: Eukaryota > Viridiplantae > Streptophyta > Magnoliopsida > Poales > Poaceae > Alopecurus > Alopecurus myosuroides. The sequence goes on from CM054060.1 coordinate 95,789,299, forward strand.
GATTCAACATGCATGATGCCAAACCTATGAAGACCCCCATGTCCACGACTATTGACTTGAAACCCGACCCGAATGGTAAAGAGGTAGATCAAAAGGTATACCGCTCCATGATTGGCTCTTTGCTCTACCTTTGTGCATCTAGACCCGATATTATGTATAGCGTAGGTAAATGTGCAAGTTTTCAAGCCTCTCCGAGACAAAGTCATTTTGAAGCGGTTAAGCGCATCTTTCGATATTTAGTTCATACCCCAAACTTCGGTCTTTGGTATCCCAAGGGTTCAAGCTTTCAGCTCATTGGGTATTCGGATGCGGACTATGCGGGAGAGAAGACGGATAGGAAATCTACATCCGGAGGTTGTCAATTTCTTGGTCGTTCATTGGTGTGTTGGTCATCCAAGAAGCAAAACTGCATTGCCCTCTCTACCACCGAGGCCGAATACATCTCCGCGGCGAGTTGTTGTGCTCAGTTACTTTGGATGCGGCAAACATTGAGAGATTATGGCATCTTCTTCGACAAAGTTCCTCTCTTGTGCGACAATGAGAGTGCCATCAAGATCGCCTACAATCCCGTTCTTCACTCCAAGACGAAGCACATTGAGATACGACATCACTTTATTCGGGATCATGTTGAGAAGGGTGATATTGATCTTTCCTATGTGGCAACCAAGGATCAACTCGCGGATATCTTCACGAAGGCCCTTGACGAACCAAGATTTCGGGGTTTGAGAAATGAACTAAATGTGATCGATGCGTCTAACTTCTCTTGAACCCTTGCATAAGTACCTTCACTATATGTGCTATCTAGTTTAGATGTAGGCATGGACATAGGGGGAGCGTAGTTCAACTCATGAACAAACACTCCACCTATCATGCGCAAAACAACCAAAACGTCATGCATATCTAGTCAATTTGTGACTTATTGTGCTTAAAACGTGAGTTATACTTTTGAGTCCAAGATACATCTTCGCGGCTCCTTGGTATCACTCAAACATGGTGGCTTCGGCCACCAACTTTTTCCTTTGTATTTGTAGTTGGTGTGTTTTGATGTTTTCCTCGTGTTCGTGCGTTTGTTTGTGTTTTTCATTTTTGGAGGCTCACGACTTGTTCCATCTTCCACAAAAACTCGGATGGCGTGGGAACACCGGAAATTCCGGCCTAGGGCCCGGAATATTCCGGCCCTCAGATATTTGTCCCAGAAATTTCGCCCATTTCCGATGTGCCCGCTCACAGATGGCACACCGGAAATTTGAGCGGAAATTTCCGGGGGAAATTTCCGGGGCCCGGAATATTCCGTGCCTTAAGCCCCGGAAATTTCCGGGGTTCGAGATGGACTCGAATAATCCCCCAAATATCTAGCGTGCCCGCTCGCAGAAGGCACACCGGATATTTGGGCGGAATATTCCGGCACAAATTTCCGGACCCCGGAATATCCGGTCTTAATACCGGAAATTTCCGGTGCGGTTGGTCTGGGGCTATATAAGGGCGACGGGAGGGAGCAGTTCCAGATTGCTCTCCCTCCCTTCGCCTCCACTCCGCCTCCAGACGCCGCCGCCTCCTCCGAGACCTCCGGGAGGCCCCTTTGCCTCCCCTCCTCGTCCTCTAATCGCCTTTTGCGGATCAAGAGACCGCACATCCGTTCCTATCTCATGGATCCCGGTATGTGTTCCGTTTTCTCCCTAATCTATGGTTGATTAGATGATTTGATCTCATATCTAGTGATTCTTCATGGTATTGTACGGTCATATCCTCACACAAGTATCACATATATACTCTAGGTTTCATCTCTGTACTCCAATTCATCGTTCTAGATTCGTTATAGGCCCAGATTCAGATCTGGATTCGAAAATCCCGAAGGCCGGAAATTTCCGCCCCAGGACCGGAATTTCCGCCCCCCGGAAATTTCCCCTGAGGCCGGAATTTCCGCACCCATGACCGGAATTTCCGGCCTGTACTGAATCTCGAACAGAGATCTACTTTCTCCATTTCCATAATTCGTGAGCCCCCGTTTTGATTCTTGTTTGGTTTTCTTTGCATCTTTTCTGCTTTCCTCGCAGATGGCTCAAGCTCTAGGCCCCGCAAGTTGCTTAGCTCTCGCAAACGATACCGTCACCTGGCGGAAGATGATGAGGGGACTTTTGTTGATGACAATGAGACACGCCGGCGTGCGAGGGATGCTGAGAGAGAGTATGAGCGTCAACGTGATGCTGACAGGGCGGCTCGCAAGGCCGGCAGACATCAAGGCAAGGCCGCTCTCAACGTGGCCACCATGTCCATACTAGAGCTCAAGGCATGGAGGGCCAAGGCATGGTACACAGAGGGTCCTCAAGACCCCACCATTGATACGTGCTTTTGGCATGTTGAGCAGGAGACCCTATTCAAGCAGGTGTACACTGTGATGAGCAAGCCCGTGTGCCCCATTAAGGTGATCAACTTTGCTCATCTGGCTGCCAACCCCTCCTACTTCAACAACTCTGTTCAGCTAGCTGAGGTCCTTGGTCTGCGTCCTCTTATGGAGACTAGATGCTCCTACAATACCACATTCATCCAGCAGTTCTATGCCACACTTGTCATTGATGATTCTGAGGAGATTGGGATGTCCTGGATGTCTGGCCCTCACTTGCTCACCGCCAACTTCCATGACTTTGCTTCTGCACTTGGGTATCCTTTTGCTGGCCTCAACACTCCACAGGGTCACCGCATGCATGTTCACGGGGTGGAGTATGAGAAGAACAGACTGGCTGAGCTGTATGGTCCCAGAGGAGTGGTTGGATCGGCTAAAGGTCTATTTGCCATCTATGACATTCTTCTGCGTATGTTCAGGGAGACTATTGCTCCGAGTGCGAGCAATAACGATGCTATTCGTGGTGGCTTGGTCAACCTCATGTACCACGCCTACTTGACCTTCACTGAGAGTGACATGACAGACATGGAGGCCCACAAGAATGATGTGATGGATTTCATCTTCAATGAGATCCATTTTGCTCTCTTCCACCGCAAAGTGCCTCCATATGCTCCCTATATCATGAAGCTCATCAAGGCTCGCTATCCCGAAGCACTCCGTGAGGACTTGGAGCTTGACTGTGAGGAGCACAAGGATGTCACCCTGTACAAGAAGGTCGCCCACACTCAGCAGGCTTCTCATGATGTTGGCGCCACTGGACAGGGACATCGTGATCCTCGCATGCGTCCTCCTTCTCCTGGCAAGAAGAAGTGTTCTTGGCTTGTTCGTGCAATTGAGAAGGTGCTGTGCATGAATGTGAGCATCCACAAGGAGAACTACACTGCCTATGTGGAGCACCGCAACATTCTAGAGAACCAGCACTACATCATGACTGCTCTTCAGGCTCCCAATGTGCCACCACTTCCTCCTCCTAGGATTGCCTACAAGAACTGGAACAACCGCGACGTTGACTGGGATATCGGTGTGGATGATGATGAGGACATGGAGGATGTTACCGAGGATGAAGAGGAAGAGGAAGACGAGGACACCCAGGCCTAGATTTTGCTCCATGGGACGTAGCTCTCTCTTTTCTCTTTTTGGTATCCTGATGCCAAAGGGGGAGAAGATCTAGATGATCGCGGGGATTTGCTTGGGTGGGTTTCGTTCTTTATTTGCCTGTTTCTTATCGTTTCGTGCGTCTTTTCGAACTTCGTTCTATCGTACTCGTTATTCGTTGGTGAACTATTATTATTAGGAGGCATGTCTCCTATATATGCTATCTGTGATGTTTTCATATCTTGCACTGTTAGTTTAATTCTCTGCAAATACCCGTGTTGTCATCATTCACCAAAAAGGGGGAGATTGAAAGCTCATGATCCCTATAATGATTTTGGTGATGATGATAACACAGGTATCATCTATCTAACAGTGTTGTTTTAGACTGTGCAGCTATTATCTCAGACGCTTATTGTTATATTCTTGTCGGAAGATCAAAGAGAAGACCTACACTCTGGATTCTCTGCCACCGGATTTTTCAGTATACTGACCGGAAATTCCGGTGCTTAAGGGGCGGAATATCCGGCCCCAACACCGGAATATTCCGGCCCTCTCCTGGCATCTCCAGAAACGACTAAGTGTTTTCACTGCCCGCGGACAGAAGCCAGGGCGGAAATTTGCCCCGGAAATTTCCGGTGCAAAAATCCGGCCCTCTGGGACTTAGCGAAAAACGGAGTCCTCCCAGGTGCCCGCGCACAGAAGCTGGGGCGGAAATTTGCCCCGGAAATTTCCGGTGCAAATATCCGGCCCCTGGTCCTTAGCATTTTTCGTCAACGAGTTGGTGCCCGCACGCAGAGAGGGGGGCGGAGAATTGGGGCGGAAATTTCCGCCCCCGGATATTTCAAAATTCCGTCCCCCGGACTATACAAAAATCCGGCCCAGGCAGGCCGGAAATTTCCGGTGCTAACACCGGAATATTCCGGCCTTGGAGGACTGCAACGGTCAGAAATTGGAGGAGCCTATAAATAGCTGTCTTCTTCCTCTAGATAGGCAGCTCGTCCATTCCTCTCTCTCCTCCATTGTTGTAGAGCTCAAAACGCCCCGATCTCCCTCCTCCTCCAACCAAACTCGATGCCCTTCAAGGATCTCATGGAGGAGGACTAGATCTACCTTTCCACCAAGCCAAAACGTGTGTACCCACACCACAACTCTTGGGATCTTGTAATCTCTTGGTTGCTTTGCCATCCAAGGGAAACCCTAGTGCTTGTAGCTTCCACCTTGTAGCAAGAAGCTTCGATTGTTGAGAGCCTCCATCTCACTTGTGGAGTAGCCTCAACGCCTTGTAAAGGTTTGGTCAACGCCTTCAAGTCGACCTCATAGTGGAAACGAGAATCTCCCTCACCGGAGAAGCTCAAGGAGAATAAGGTGTGCACATCCGTGCTATTGAGGAGCGCCTAGGTGGCTCCCCACCTCTCCAACGTAGACGTACTTCTTTCAAGAAGGAACTACGGGAAACATATCCTTGTCTCCGTGTTTTTCACTTGTGGTTGTCTTGTGTCCTTGCTTTACTTCCGTTGCTACTTGTTGCTTGTCACATAGGGTGTTTACTTAGTTGCACATTTAGATAACTAAGCTTTTACTTTCCCTAAGCCACCTCTAAAAGTGAAAAAGAATTAAAATTTGTAGGTCACCTATTCACCCCCCTCTAGTTGACCATCTTGCACTTTCAGAGTGCTTTGTTTTTCTTCGAGAAGGGATGCGGGGCTCCTCGCGTGGTACAGAGGTATTGTGGGCAATGGCACTTATCGTGCGGGGCTGCAGGCTCAATGGAAGAAACCAAACAGGGATCCCTGATGTGGCGATGTCGTTGGTGCTTCGTCCCCGTCGGCTTTGGCGAGGGCAGGCCGATATCTCATGACTGTGTAGGAGACGAGGTGATGCGTCTCCGTGGACCTGTACGCGAGATCATGGTGTGGGCTTTGTCGTGTTGACCTCGGCTCGGCTCTGCTTCGACGGCTGCGTGCCCTGATTTGACGCCCTCTTTAGGTATTTATGGAAGGATTTGCTTCCGCTGTTTCCACCTCGAGTGAGAGTCCAAATCGGTAACTACAATGTAGGAAACAATTTTCGAGTACATCTCTAGAACGTAAGAGACGACGTACGAGGGACCAAAAAAGGGACCAAATTTTGGGAGGAAGAAACCTTACTCCTTTTATTATTACTAGCAATCATGCCCGTGCGTTGCAACGGGACAGAAAAATGTCTACACGCGAAGTTGATGTTGCTACACACAGAAACCAGTTAGGTTCAGCATTTTCCATGGTCAGGTTCTGCCATTACCTCCTCTGCCCACCGCTTTAATGGGACCAGCCGATTCATGAGCTAGCTCTGGTAGAGCCATGTGTCGTAATCGCCACCTTAGCCCACTTCTCAACCAGGTACCACCAATGCGTTCTTTGTCAACTGCTTCAACCAGGACGCCCGGTACGCGTGCGGCGGCGCTAGCAAAGGCGTGTGTCGGCCGCATCCCGAGCATTGGTGCAGTTCGAAAAAAATCACCTTGGGTCTCCACTTCGGCTTGGACCCCGTAAAGACGATGATAATCGATTATAATCATTTCGGTCTTTGTAAGAAGCATGTAATTTTGTGATCTGTATTTCCTTCTATATATATATATATATATGTGCCTATTGTCATAATATTATGGATATAAGAGTACCTTTTCCCATGCATATGCAAATAAGATTAACCTAGATATACATATCATACCTATCGAACAATTAATGACAAGATAAATTAGCCTAATGTGTAGCATAGCAAGGCTAATTCTTCAAAAGCTATGCTTATATTAGCGCAAAAAAAAGAGCTATGCTTATTATAGGGCTGCATAATTTTTTTTATTATGATGTGATATGGAAAGAAAAATGAGCAAAAGTTTGCAAAATCAATTGTCGATGAACCATGTACCATGTGTGGAGTGGAGAGAGCCGGACACACAATCCATCCATCGGTACAGAAACTCACATACCTGATTGTCAAATCGGACATCGCGTTGGTTCCGGAGCCGCGTCATAACTTATACATCATGGCGCAAGCATTGGCTGTTGCCCGCTACTGACGAGAATACATGTGTATGCAGAGACAGCTTCTCCGTGTTGCACCGGCGCCATAGTTTCCCGCGGAGGAGGCTCCCGATGTTGTTCTGCATGTTAACGACAGAAGAACGCTGGGACAGAGCTGCCCATGGCCCTGTTCTACATGACGAACCAAAGGCTGGGCACGTGTAGGAACTTGGAGATGCCAAGGGCCATGTGCCTATGTCCACCTCGGACTTGACGGAGATAGCGCGACCCGGCCGGAACGACGCCATATCAGGCCTCGTCTGGAGCCGGGAGGACACATCCTTGAGCGAGCATGCGAGGTTGTGCCGCCGAAGAGAGGCGTGCTCAAAGAAGATGAACACCTATATAGTACACTTGGCATCAAGCCCTATAGGCTATACTGCTCCTGAAGGTACAAAATATGCATACATCTGCGCGGAGAGATTGCTCGAAAGGCCCCTGCCTCGTCGTATGATTGACTTCCTAGCATAGACGCTGAAGGTTGCTCGCAACATCCTAGGGGCGTCGTTGTGGCGCTGCATCGGGCCATAGGCGAAGGGAGGTGAGGCTGCCCGCATCGTGGACGTCATGGTCACGCTTCTCCTGCATAGCCTCCGTTGCGCGAGGCTGGCGGCTTCGTGGACGTCGCGCTCGCTCCTCCAGCGCGTCGCCGCCGGCGAGGGACGTCGTCCTCAACAGGCACCCGCTCATCTCCACGGTGGTACTGTGTGTGGTCTCTAGGACAGCTTCGCTGCGGTGTTCTTCGTGTTCGTTTTTGTTATCGATGGATCGAACATATGCAGGCCATATTCGACAGGGTCGCGGTGGAGTAGATGCGGTCGATCGATTCACCACGATCTCACGTGTTTGATGGATCTAAGTTGCATGTATACAGCAAACCGGAGGGCAGGCTAGGAAATAGAGTTTTTTTTCTATCAAGAGTCCAAACCGAGTAGTACTTGTATGTCTGGTTACCGACCCAATAATGTTTCAGAGTAGTACTCGTATTATGAAGTCTGGAGTTCTTTTGTTAAAAATGGAAGGTCACGACGTGAACCACTCAAAGTTGGGAAAGCTCTTTTGGGACAAAATTGATGGAACGCTCGGTTGGGACATACCAACCATAACCATGTCAAAGGAAATTATATAGTAGTAGAGATTATTATTGGTGGTAGGGCGGGTAAATTATGTTAACTTTGGAGGCGGTTTTAATGACGGACCGACTGACCAAGTAACCAACCTGGGAAGCCTTAACGCTTTTATTATTAGGTAAAGATTATTAGGTAGAGACTAGCAAATTTGCCCGTGCGTTGCTACGGGTTAATTTTTTTTATTAAGGCAGTGGAGAATTTCACTACCGAAAGGGGAGATGTGTAATCATTTATTTGCATAACTTAAGATTTTTAAGCATGAATCTTGTTGTTAGAGGTAAAAGTATGTCTATTCCACTGTATTTGGAACTATTTGGTATCCATGTTTACCCTTGATATACTGCCACATTTATCCATGCAGTGTAATGAAAGACTTGAACATTTACCAATAAAATAGATAATCTAGAATTTTTTTTTAGAAATTAGAAGTGAGACGCCATTATTTTCATGTTGTTGTATAAGAAGAATTTATAGACAAAACAAGTGACTTAATCACATCTATAAAGATGAAGCACTCAGCACTACCCCACGCTCTCGAGCAGATAGGTATGCTCTTTGAGCGATTTCAGTGAGTCGTTTGAACATCTCTTCCGCTTCTTACAACTTGAGGCCCGCCCTGCTTATATCTTGGGAGGTGTTGTAACCATAGTACTATTCCTCGAAAACATTCGGTACTATACAAACAAATTTAGTGCAACGCAATCACATTTTCTAATGCTATATATTCTTCGGTGCATGTAGAACCTCTGTGTTTGACCTCTACAAATGTAGCTAAAATGTTCAGAGAAATTGTAAGGAGAATTTCACCTAGCTGAGAAAATAATGCATAAGAGAATTAAAATTACTCCAGGCATAATAAAACAATTGTGTCTATGCCCACAAGCTTTATTTCATTTATAATTCAGCTCATATGGAATACAAAGACAAATGGGGAAATCACGCTGCCATGTAACACAATTTGCAGAGACGAAATGGTATTTCGTTAGTTTTAATGTGGGGTAAACATAGAAATCACAGGGGTCCATGATACAACATCTTCCTCACTCATAACATCGAACAGATGATTAGCCAAGTCAACCTGACCACATCTCCAGTACATATTAAGCAAAGAATTGCATAGAAGGAGTCTCAATGTTGAGGCAACGATGATGAGCTATGGAGCGGCATCCTCATAAAATTTGCAAACCAGAGCTAGCTACTCCTCAACTACAAAATCCAGAGTTTCAAATTCTTATCCTGAATAATGGAATTGATAGAACTTTGTCATATTATGGCACAACTTAATTAGCGCAAATCTCTTTTTTAGCACTTCCCTTCAGAAAAAACGGAAACCCCCAGCTCCGAGCTGCGCATCTATACAATTTCTCTAGGTTGCTACTGCGTCTCCTAGTCTTGGCCAGCGGGATGAGATGGGGAGCAGGCATGGTCGGCATGAGGCGCTTGGGAGAGAGAAGGTAGCGCATCTGCCCAATTCTAACAGGAGCTAGGGACTGGACTTTCGACGACTCCTGCGCGTGGCCATATGGAGGAGATGACGGTAGTCTAAGTGGGCTAAACTGTATCATCGGAGAAAGTCGCTGGATCCTACGGACTCCGGCTGGGATTGCACGCGGACATGAGACACATGGCGGAGGAGCTTGCACACCGGCGAAGTGTTGACGGTGCCAGAGCCCAGAGGACATCGGACACATGGCGGATGCTGGGGCAGCGTCCACCTCCGTGTAGTGGGCGTTGCAGAAGGGCATCGGAGCAGGCCGCCACTGGGCGATTTGGGGCCGATGCGCACTCTGCGCCAGAGCCTCCCAGTCCGGCAACGGGGAAGAAATTATGATGCACAGAGAAAACAGAATATTGATCTCAAATGGACCGAGGGACAAAATAGACTCGAGAATCTGCATTATGCGCCATGGGAGCTTGTCGTGGGATAATCACGGCAGATGTTACCTGGGGTAACTGATCTTGGGGCAAGACGACACAGGCGTTTGGGAGAGGGTTTAGCTCAGAGGAAAACATGGTGCAATTCGATCTGGTAGCCGGCAATCAAAGTCGCCGAGTCTCCGATCTTGATATAATAACTCAACTTTGGTATTACACTCGATGCTCGATATCACACGATATTGCTAGGGTTCTTAGATCTCTATTTAAACTAGACCCGGGGGTCGGTTTATAAAGCACCCGTACCCCCTAGCTTATTCTCCAAGGCGCATCCTGGATCCTACCCGGACACGGCGCACAAACCCTAACTTTCCTTTACAGTAACCCACAATCCGGGTTGCTGGGCCTACAAGCTTGGGCCTTCCACAAGTTTCCCTATCCTTAACCGGATCCTTCGCACCGTCCTTTGGGCCGGGTTACTCCTTGGAGTTTGGCCTACCGGGTTATCATCCCCCCGTCAGTAGTCCCCAGAATAGTCTGGGCTTCATGGATCCTCCTTGAAGCGCTCGCTATTCCCTGCAAAGATATAAGACATACGGGCATATAGAGGCCGGGTTAAGATGCTCTGATACTCAGCTAGGCCTTACTCCATGGTGGCCATATAGTAATCCGGCTCTTTCCCAATTACCCAACTTACTTTCCCAAATAAAATCCCAAAATGTCAAGATTTCGCACTCGATAATCGATCCTGATATCGCGGGGTTGATTTCCTTCTTCCTTTTATCCAGATGCCTTGCACGATATTTGGCGCATATCTCGCCAAAACTCAAATTAATATCCGTTTACTTCCGTAACTCCTGGCTCCTGCTCACTGAGCTAGGCTTATCCATTCGCACTATAAATAAGCCTCTTGGGGGTGACCCGAACCCTAACGGCTCATTTCCCCCACTCCATTCCTTTCTCCCTCTGAGCTCTCTCTCTCACTGAGCGCCACCACGGAAATTCCGCGCGCATCACCGGAGCTCATCGGCCGGAGGCTGCGCTCCGCCACTGCTCGCCCCGCGCCGCCGCCAAGATCCGCCGGCGAATCCTCATCCGGCCCATCAAGAACCGCGAAGGGACACCAGGCCTGCGCCATCTGCCTCCGCAAGGCTTCCCTCAGATCTCCTCTGGTAAACCTTTTGCACCTATTAATTTGCCCTTGCAACCTTTGATTTTACCTCAGATTAGATCCAAGTCAGCCCGCCACGGATTTCTCGGCTATGCCGAATTAGGCTACCCATAATCTCTTCTGGCTTACCCAAAGGATAAAGCACGTACACCAATCCACTCTCCTACTACCCGCAATCATTATTCTCGCCACAAATCTGAAGATAGAACTTCCAATCTAGGCTCGAACTACCCGAAGTTTCCGCCTTTGCATCAATCACCCGGCTGGACCTTTCCTTTCTAGTTCCTTCCATTCGCGTTAAGTGCCTAAGCAGCCGTCCATTGTTTTCAAAAAACTTCCTCACCATTTAGATCCCATAATTTTCGCCATAATGCTTGACACCCGGGTAATTTCGAACTTTGCTCTGCGAACTAACACCCGGATCACTCGCAATTTTTCATATCTCAATATTACCCGGCCTATACTTGGCCGGCTCACAGCTTCCATGTCTTAATCCTCTTTTATCTTGTACTTTGCAGCTCAACCACATGGCTCCCAAGAAGCAGGGGAAAACTCCAACCAAGGCTAAAGCCACCAACTCCATATCCGCCAACTGGGCGCGGTCTACGGTCACAAAGGCCAAGTTAGAGGAGCTGGTGGAGCTGGGAGTCCTTCCTCCTCAAGAAGGTATCCAGTGGAGGGTGCCGGGTAAGGAGACCCGGCCTACCCCAACAAAAAATGAGGTAATCTGTTTCGTGGAACATGTGACCCGGGGTTTTCGACCGCCGGGTCACCCCTTTTTCCGTGACATCCTTAGTCACTACGGCCTTTGTGTCTTTGACATTGGACCCAATTCCGTACTAAACATTTCCCATTTTATTGTCCTTTCCGAATCCAACTTGTGCACTCCGCCAAGTCTAGCTCTTTTTATTGAGCTTTTTCAATGCAAACCGTGCCGCGAAAGCGGTGATGGGGCGCTTCTCGCTTGCGGCGGGGTTTCTATCCAGCGCCGCAAAAACTCTCTGATGCCACCCCTCACCCTTAATTCCCATGTCAAGCATTGGCAGCTCTCATACTTCTATTGCCAAGACACTTTCCCACCCGGCCAAAAGAAACTTCCGGGTTATTCGGAGGGTCTCCTTGACATTTCTGATAAGTTTAGTGCCTTCGCCCCTGACTCGGACAGGGAGGCAATTCAACCTTTACTAGCCAAAATCGCCACTCTCACAGCCCAAGGCCTCATCGGGCTCAACCTGGTGAAGACCTGGGTCGACTTCAGGATTCAGCCCAATTCCATCCGCACAAAATTGATGTGCGAGTATTCAGGGGAACCTTCAGACCCGCTCCGGTACTCCGACAACATCTTCGCAGCTGGCGACACTCATAAAACCATCAAGGGTTTTTTGACAGAAAAGCTCGAGGTAATCCGGAACATATCCGGGTTAGAGCCCTTCACACTTGAGAACCCAGCCCCCAAGGTAAAAACCCGACTTTGATGCCTTTACCTTCGTTCTTTCCACTTGATACAGTTGATAACCCTTGCCCTAACGCCTTTCAGGCTGATGATGACTTTTGGAAAACCAATGCCTCCCCTAGCTCCGAAAGTCCAGAGGAGCAAGAGACTGTTAACTCGGACGAGGGTACTCTCCGAATTTTATTTGATTCCCTTAAACTCACCATAACCCCTTCATTTCCAACCATAACTTTGATGATATTCAGAACAAGAAGATGACGAGGAAGAATACTCTGATGGCAAAGTGGAATCCGCCAGCGACGAGGAAGAACTGGAGCCGACAATCAAAGTCGGATCCAAAAGAAAAGCTCAAGAGGCCACTTCCAAGGTTTCATATCCCCTCCTCGCATTCAATTCGCATTACCTTAATGATATACCTGAGCTATCTTGACGTTATTCCACTGGCCATTCTTGAAGGAGTCGCCCATGATCAAGCGTAGGTCAACTCGAAATCACCCGGGTGACGATGCCATTAACCCGGGCATTTCATCGACCCCCACTCGGCGGGCTGGTACTTACTCTATCTTTTCTCGGTCAGCACATTCTCCTTAAACCATTCTTATATGACATCTAACCTGACAATTTCCAGCCTCTCCCGAGTCTGATGACGGGTTTCCTTGTGACTTTGCGGTGAACACCGGGTAAGATCCCCTTCCAGATGCTCTCCCACACTTCATCACCCTTTCCTGACTGCGTATCTAATTGCTTCCTGATAACATCTACAGGGCCACAGTCGTTGTTAGCGACCAAGAGGACATGGAAGACGAGGGCCCGGGTAAGGGGAGCCCGGCTGACAAGACTACAGCCGCATCTAGCGGTGAAAAACAAACCTCGCCGATAAAACCGGACACACAAGAAGCTGAGTATCCGGTTGCTTCCCATGCAAGCAAGAAGAAAAAAGCCACAACCTTGGGTGCAGAAGGAGTATCGGATTCCAACGCACAAATGACCCGGGTACCGCCTCCCTCTAGGAAGAAAACTTCTTCTCGGAATTTCCAAGGCCCCGGGTCTTCTGATACGGATAAAGATACTTTTGATCAATTGATGAACACGCTCCTTACTATGAAGGCTTCGGAGAGCGAGATTTTAGAGCGCATGGCTGCAAGGCACCAGGTAAGAGCACTTGGCATATCATATTGTATACCTAGTCCCCAAGTTCCGAGTATGACTTGCAAAAGTTATGCTTGGTACTTTACGCCATATTCGACTTACCATAATATCCAACTGGTGCTTGCATTCCTTGCTACTTACAGGCACAGATAACCCGGTCTGACGAAACTGTACTTAGGACCGAACAACTTCTTCTTGCCGAGATAAAACGAAGAGAAATCCTTGAGGATGACATGAAAACTTTGAAGAAGGATTTTTCCAAATGCACGAAGGAGTGCACTGCTGCTCAGACCAAACTGAAGAAATTATCGGACCAAGTGTCCGATACTTATCAAATCTTACTTAGTAAGTTTTTGCTGTCGACTAATTTCATACCTTTGCTTTATTATATCATACTCGGGATTTACTGATACGTTCTTTCTTTTGTTACAACTGTAGGTGCCAACCTTGCGGCCCCGGAGGAGGACGCCGTTGCAAAGGCTAGGACCCTAAAGACTGTGCTCCGGACTTTCTTTGCCGGCACAAAATTTATATTGGATGCCGTGAAGTGGCCCACGGAAGTATATCCGGGTGAAGAAAACCTCGTCCAAGCCTGCTCCACTGTGCCTGGCTGGATTGAAATCTGGAAACGCTCGTCATGCCGTATTGGTATAACCCGGGCTTTTACCTTGGCCAAAGCCTTCTTTCCGAAGCTTGACCCGGCGAAGATAATATCCGGGTTTCCCGAATTCAAGGCGGATGGCTCGAAATTTACACCCAAAGATTTCAAAACCATTCAGTCCGCAGTGCGCCCCTCGGCCACCACTTTGGCCGATAGCTTGGACCTGAACACGATAATGAGTGCGTACGACGCCGATAGCCAAATTATCACAGAGGAAGCACCCCCGCCTTTTGACATCTTGGAGAAGTGGGCTGATCACTCGGCCAAGAAGAGGGAGGCAACTGCGAAGAGGGAGGCCGAGTTAAGATCGGGGCCGTCTGCCTCTACACCAGCTGTCCTTCCACCTATCCGCCCTGGCGCGGTGAGTCCGGGTGGCGCTGCCGGGAAAGCTAAGCAGCAGGCCCAGGAGCAAGACCCGGAAGATCGCACTCAGGAGGCCGAGTAGGGTAGTAGTATCATAATACCTTGGTCGCGTGGCGCCTTTGCGTTTGAATTATTTATTCTGTTAATGGTGTGCCTGTGCATCTCTGATACCGATGCCATCACTTGTAATGTACTTCTAGTCCGTGATATATTTTTGCGGCTTTCCCGGCCTTTTGACAATCGTGCTATTTTGTATGTTCTTTCGAACTTGTTCTTGATACCCGACTCTCTTTTTAGCTCCCTTCGTAAGACTCGGTTTTTCCAAGTACCAGGGGCTTTGATAAGTGGACTTTTCTTGAAGTCCCCAAGACTCGGATGGCAGGGCCGTTCGAATCTTGATATCCAAGTAGTTTGTTTCTGTTTCGAAGTCCCCAGTCCCCATGACCCAAAGTACGAGTCATGGGGGCGTGGCCTTTCTCAGAGGACAAATTATTTTTTACCAAGTCAAAACCCTAAGGCCATCCCGTGTAGGTACTGAAGCTATGCTTGATAGTCATTGAGTTTCCGGCTATTAGCCTTGTACTCTGCATAAACTTGTGGTTTAGATGACCCTTTTGACTATCTTATACTATAAGCCGGCTTTCGCGTGGATACCATGTTGTTACATCTATACGAAAACAGGGTCAGGCAAGTCCCATTGGGCTTCATGGCTGATTGTAATCATAAGCGAATGAATCATGCCACTTTTAGTGCGAGTCACATCGAGCTTAAGTAAGAAAAGTCAAGAAAAGTTGGCTCCTTTGCCCAGTTATAAGATTGCAGCTGTACTCGTTTGCGAGTAATCGGCCCCTACAACTTGTAGACATCTAGGCCGGGTCATTCGGGTTAGTGGCTGGTTACTTGAGAAACCAACCCCCAAGACCTACATGCACTTGATGCTTTTAATGATACTGAATTCCTGATGTCGCATGGATACTACTTACTTGTAATCAGGATGTAATGATATAGGACTTGATAACCATCTCTTTATTGATACTAGAAATTTTGGATCAGCAGGCCGCCTCATTAAAAACCTTCCAGTCCCCTTAGGTACCCTGGGTAGGAAAAGAGCGCGTCTGAAACCTGCTGCCCGTTACATTGTTTAGTTCTTCATAAGCACTGGTCCCGGTCTGGCTTGACCAATGCACATTCTCCATATGTTGGACCTTTTCCTGATGAGTACCGGGTTTGCTAGCCAACCCGGGTGGGGTGTTTCCATGACTTGGCTGGTTGTGGGCGGCCGTGTAGCTTCTTCCTTTACAGCGGATTGCTTGGGGGAATCATCCTCGATTAAGGCCACCATTTTAGCATTTTGCGCTACCTTGGATTTTGTTCTTTCACCTTCAGTACTCGGCCTTTTTGATGTGGCTCTATCCTCCGGGTCTGCTTGAGACCGGTAATGCTTGAGTTCTTCTTTTCTACATGCCTGCTCGGCCATTGCTGCATCTCCTTCGTCGCATTCAGCTGCTATGTCTCGATTTCCATGTATGGTAATGGTCTTCTTGGGACCCGGGATTTTTAGCTGTAGATATACGTAACACGGCCTAGCCATGAATTTGGCGTAAGCCGGCCTTCCAAATAGCGCGTGATAAGGGCTGCGCAATTTGACTACCTCAAAGGTAAGCCACTCAATTCGATAGTTATCCTTTGACTCTCCAAAGGCTACCTCCAATGCGATTTTTCCCTCGGGGCATGCTGAATGACCCGGCTCTATCCCATGAAAAACTGTTGAGCTTTTTTGCAGCTGAGATTCCTTGAGACCCATGCGTAGGAAGGTTTCCCAATACAGTATATTGATGCTACTTCCACCATCCATTAAAACCTTTTTTAGTTCGTACCCATTGACTTGCGGTGCGACTACTAGTGCCAAGACTCCTGGGTGCTCCACTCTTTCTGGGTGATCCCTTCTGCTCCATGTTACCTCCTGTTCTGACCATCTCAAGTATCTCGGGACGGCTAACGAAACTGAGTTGACCGCTTGCTTCAGTATCTTTTTGTCCTTGTTAGAGCCTCCTGTGGTGTGCACATGATATTGACCCAATTGCTTGGGGTTAGCCTGGAAACCTCCTGCCCCCCCTTGGTTATTACCTTGATTTCCAGTCGCCGGGTTACCAGCTGGGGGTGGGCCGTTGCCCGGGTTTGCCCCTGGACCCGGTCCTCCTCCCCGTCCTGCACCTCGCGTAGCTCTGTGCACTTCCTCATTTTTCCATCTTTGTAAATCGGCGCATTGTTCTAGGGAGTGGTTAGCTGGCCTGCCATTCCTGCTGTGCTTCGGGCATGCCATCCTGAATATGTCCCAATTGTTACCCGGCCTTGGTGGACCTTGATAGTTTCCTCCATTGTGGTTACCTCCGTTGAAATTTCCTTCTGCTCTGGGCCTCAAAGACCCGGCTTCTGTGTTGGCGACAAACTCGGAGCCTCCTTCGAAAGGGCACTTGTTCTGGCTATTTCCATTGTTACCTGATGCTGACCCATTGCCGGTTCTTCCGTTACTGCTTGTGTTTGCTTTTGTCTTCTTGTCATCAGCTTCCTCTTCTGTAGTGTCTGTCGCAGCGTGTTTGTTACACGCACCCATCAATTCTCCCATTGTAACCTCCGACGCATTTCGACTAGACTTCATGCGAGTTAACTTCTGCACTAAAGGTATATACTTGCATGTTTTTGCCATGGCCTGTAGTGCATCCTTGGGCTGGATATCCGTGGATGAATGAAGTATCTCCATAACCCGGCGCACCCAACTACGCGCCGACTCTCCCTTCTTCTGGACGCATCGCTCTAGATCATCAATAGTGAATAATTTCCTGCAGGTCCCGTGAAAGTATTTGACAAACGCGGTCTTCAGTTCCTCCCAAGACTTGATCGATCCCTCTGGTAAATTGGTGAACCACAATTTTGCTGCTCCTTCCGACATCATCAGGTACATGAACTTGGCTTGGAGGTTCTCGGACGCGTTGCGAATTGACATTGCCATCTCGTAACTGCTTAGCCATGTTTCGGGATCCATAGTTGGCTCATAATTCACTACTTTCCCTGGCTCTTTGAATTTTTCCGGGTAAGGTTCAGCTCTGATATTGTCCGAGAGACACTTGGGTCCCGCAAGAACGGTTGAAGCCGGCCTTGCTCTAGAAACGTGTGATGCCGCGGGGGGCGCGGCTGGGCGCGGTGCTGCGGGAAGTCCACGCGCTGCAGATCTGGCCGCGGCCCTCCGAGCCCTAGAACTGTCCACGACGGCCTGTGCTGCTGATGCTGCCTGAGCGCGGGGAGGAGGCGGCATTTGCTGCTGCTCTTCCCTCCGTCACGCTGAACTTGTTTGGATATTCCCTTGCTGCTGACTGACGTATGGCGTCCCGTGCATACCGCTTCTGTGATCCGGATAATTGGCTTGCTGTGCCACCGCGGTGTGCAACAGTTCGATGGCTTGCCGAGTCTTCTCTGCATGGGGCGACTCTCCCACAGGGATTTGGTTCAACGCGAGTGTCGCTGCATATACATTGTCCATAGGGTTATTGTAGTGGCCGACTGGTGTGCGGAATCGTGATGGTGGCGGTGGCAGTAGATCGTTGCCGGTTGTGACTCTAGTTTGTGGTGGGGGTAACCCGGTCCGCTCATTCGCCGGATGTGTCGCTGCTGTCACCTGTTGGGGTGCGGTTCCCTGGTTCACCACTGGTATCGGCTGGTCCTGAGGTGTAACAAATAAATTAGCCGGATTAATAACCTCGCCCGTTGCTGGTAACCTGGTGTGGTGCCTTTGATGTATTCTGGACGTTTCCTCTCGAAGCCGGGTTTCCAACGCATCTAGCTCACGCCGCCGCGTGGCCATCCCTTGCTTTTCTGCCTCTACCTGCCTTCTTTGCTGTTCTAGCGCACGACGAGCCACATCCAGATCCCTGACGCGTTCCGCTGCGTTTTCCGGAGTGATAACCGTTGCGAGAACCGTGGGGTCTAGAATCAGATTATTATCGAATAAGGCCGGGTGGCGCGGGTTCGAAGGACCTGCGCCTGGTGTCCGGTTTTCTAAGAATCCGAACGTATTTGCATGCATCTCTTCATCCGCTGCTCTGCTGGTTACTGATGCCGACTCTCCATCAACCCGGGCCAAGACCGGGTCTCCGTTAGCCGCGCCCTGTTGCTGGGCCACTGCCCGAGCCGCCCCGACTAATGCCGCGGTTGCGTTTCCTTGGTTGGCCGCGGGGGCCGCATAGACTGCAACTCGGCGTACGATATCCGGTGTGAGTTCATGCTGTTCTTCCTCACCGTTCTCCTCATACCGGTTTTCCAGTAGATCCAGGATAGACCCGGTATCATCTTCTCTCTCGGCCCGGTCGCGTGGGTTCCATGCCGGCTCCTCCGGCTGTTCCCACTCCGCGATGGGGTCTTCTGCCGGATATGTCGTTCCAGTCGATTCTTCATCATCTGATCGGATAGACGTGGCTTTTCCTGGCATAGAATCAGATCCAACGTTGTCAGGGATCGAATTGGAATCACATACCATACCGATGAAGACGCTGATCCGGCCGATTGTCACGACGGATCCGGTTTCGAGGTGATCCGACTCCGGCCCCCAGCCGGAATCGTCCACCATCTTTTCTCCTTCATGGTCGATGTAGATTTCGCCGATGACAAGATTCTCCATGCCCTTCCGAGCTTCTCCCGTGATGTAAACACCTTTGGACGCAGGCCCCACGGTGGGCGCCAACTGTCGTGGGATAATCACGGCAGATGTTACCTGGGGTAACTGATCTTGGGGCAAGACGACACAGGCGTTTGGGAGAGGGTTTAGCTCAGAGGAAAACATGGTGCAATTCGATCTGGTAGCCGGCAATCAAAGTCGCCGAGTCTCCTATCTTGATATAATAACTCAACTTTGGGATTACACTCGATGCTCGATATCACACGATATTGCTAGGGTTCTTAGATCTCTATTTAAACTAGACCCGGGGGTCGGTTTATAAAGCACCCGTACCCCCTAGCTTATTCTCCAAGGCGCATCCTGGATCCTACCCGGACACGGCGCACAAACCCTAACTTTCCTTTACAGTAACCCACAATCCGGGTTGCTGGGCCTACAAGCTTGGGCCTTCCACAAGTTTCCCTATCCTTAACCGGATCCTTCGCACCGTCCTTTGGGCCGGGTTACTCCTTGGAGTTTGGCCTACCGGGTTATCATCCCCCCGTCAGAGCTCACCTTGAAGAGCCAACTATTGTGAAATGAAATACTCCCTTGTTGTCTTCGCTTGACCTCACAGGTCTCTGAAGCACGAGATGGCCAGTCTTCCCTGTACAGTCGCCACCACAATGGGAAGGAATTCGATATCCACAGAATACACATCAGATGTGAGGAATAGATCTCTCCCAGCCATCATTGATAACTAACAACACTGGAGCTGATTTGCTTGATGTGTGGTGGCTCTTGCATCCACCGCAGGCTGGGGACGACAACGCCTCCTCTCCTGCGTGCATGTATACGCCGGGCGCACGCAACAACATGCCGCCGCCGTGTCTTTCAACCGGTGAGAGACAAACCGTAAGAGAAGAGACGGGAGGGGGCAAGCGGGAGAAGAATGGGAAATGGTTTACCAAAGTCTGGCCGCCTCTGTTGCTAAGTCCGACCACCTATGAGGCTCGATTTAGTGCCGCAGCAACCGTCAGCCAGAAGGAGGTGAGAGACCACCGACGAGGGAGAAGAAGAATCGTGAGCAAGGAAAACGCTTCGTGCGTGACCAATGCTTGTACCGCGGGTTGATTTACCCAAATTTGGGGGACTGCCATGCAAAACGACCACGACGTCGCACGGTCGTCTTTTCTTAGACAGAATAACGTTTCGTCTGAGGGGTGAGATGCAATGGTGGAAAACTATACAAAGTAGGACTGCGGGTTTAATTTATTAAATCTTGTTGGACTAAACTGCAAAACGACCAACGACGTACGACCAACGACGTACGACCACCACCACAGGTCGTATTATATAGTAGAGATTATTATTATTATTATTATTATTATTATTAGGTATAGATGAGTTAAAGAGTTACTCTCATTGGGAGGTAGACATGGGTAGATACTCCATTCTTCCTCCTCTTGATCATCACTCTCCTTCTCTTTTTCATCCAATGAGCTTCCTGATTCAGCAGTTTCTTGTTCCATAGGCTCCTGCAAGGTATCAGTCTCTCCCTTTGGGGGAGAGAATCTATTACGATAATCAAGTACTCCCTCCGTCCAGAATTAAATGTCACAAAGTTCGACAAAAGTGGATGTAACTTTTGTCGAACTTTGTGACATTTAATTCTGGACGGAGGGAATATATAGTATTTACAATCCTTGTAATTATCAAAGCAATATTCGAGGATAGAATAAATCTCGTATTTATAAGGTGCATCATCAATACTTTCAAGCAGATATGCAATTTCGAATGACCCTTGCAAGCAATAAATTCCTCCATTTATTCCACATCATAAAATTCATAATTTCCCTTAACATAAGAAGATATGGTAACATTATCATTATACTCACATTGAAAAGGGAGGTGTTTATACCTCCTACAGCAACGAGATTTCTCAAAGCAAGAACTAACATTATAAGTAGAGCAGAAGTTTTTAGCATGGTCATGCAATTTATTAATTTTCTTCTATAAGTGTATCCCTTTTTGTGACAAGCGTTGTTCCTTATAAATTTTTGTTCATCCATGAACCCACCTTGTCTATAAGATCTAGTTTCAAAGACATCAAACATTGCTAGCAAGCACGATAAAGCAAGTAATAAGCAAAACAATAACAAAGTAAAAATGATTGGAGGTGAGAGACTCCCCTTGCAGAAGTTCTCTTCCTCCCAGGCAACGACGCTACAAAATAGCTTGATGATGTAGGTCTTTCACTCGTTGGGAAACCCCAAGAGGAAGGTATGATGAGCACATCAGTAGTTTTCCCTCAGAAAGAAACCAAGGTTTAATCAACCAGTAGGAGGAAGGAGTAACTTTAGAAGGTTGATGCAGCTGAGATGGCAGGGCGCACTACCGGTTCAGCAGCAACGTGGAACCTACACAACACAATCAAATCACTTTTCCCCAACAAAGCAGTGAGGTTGTCAATCTCACCGGTTTTGCTGATAAAAAAGAGGTTAAACGTATGGTGTGGAAAACAATATGAGAACGGTATGAAAACATTAGCAGCAGTGTGAAAATAGTGGAAGCAATGTGAAAACAGTAGAAGAAGTGTGTATATTATCAGTATGAGAAAATGGACCGGGGTCCACAGTTCACTAGTGGTGTCTCTCCGTGAAATATAAATAGGTTTGGTGAACAAATTACAGGTGGGCAATTGACAAAAAATGAAGGATGCACCATAGTGCATATGCAAGACATAAATATTACTATGTGATTCATGCGGGCATTACAATAAGATACATAGAACGTCATCCAACTGCATCTATGACTAATAATCCAACCTCCGAATATCATCCGAACAAACGTTGGTATTAAGTTGCAAGCAACAGATAATTGCAGTAAGCAAAGTGTGTAATGCAAACAATGTAAATGAAGTAAACATCGTTATTTTCTCCCTAATGGCAAGAGCACATCCTCGATCCGTCACGTCTGTGTCACTCGAGCACAGATGCAAAGGAGGCATGAACCCACTATCTAGCATAAATACTCCCTCTTGGAGTTACTAGCATCTACTTGGCCAAAGCATCTACTAATAACGGAGAGTATGGAAGATCATAAATAACATATGCATGAAGATAACATGATAGATTGATAATCAGAAGACATAGCATTCAACATTCATCAGATCCCAGCAAACACAACATGTAGCATTACATAAAGATGATCTCGATCATGTAGGGCAGCTCACGAGATCTAAACATGAGGCATAAAGTGGAGGAGACAACCATCCAGCTACTGCTATGGACCCGTAGTCCAGGGATGAACTACTCACGCACCACTTCGAAGGAGGGCATGGTGGTGTAGAACCCTCCGGTGATGAATTTCCCTCCCGGCAGGGTGCCGGGGAGAGCTCCAGAACCTTCCCGATCTCGGGATGGCGATGATGGCGGCCTCGGGTGTTTCTCCGGAAAAAGTGGTATATCTCTAGGGTTGATATGTCGGGGGGAATAAATAGGCGAAAGGGTGATGGTAGTGGGCGCTGAGAGGCCCACACCACCCCCAAGCGCGGCCAGGGGGAGGGGGGCGCCGCCCTAGGGTGTGGCCCCCCTCCGGGCATCTTCGGGACTCCGTGGAACCTTCAGGAATTCTAAGACTTCCGGGCTTCGAATTTTTGAATTCCGAGAATATTTCCAGAACAACTTTTCTGAAACTAAAAACAACATAAAACTGGGAACTGGCTATGTGGCATCTTGTTAATAGGTTAGTCTCGGAAATCGATAAAAATGACATAAAGTGTATAGAAAACATGTAGGAAATAACATGAAAACATCATGGAACATCAGAAATTAAGGATACATTTATGACGTATCAGTAGTCCGCCAAGGTCACTATGCATATAACAAGGCATGCCCATACATGTGAGGATCTAAAAACGAGTCACTGGGAAGCGGATTCGATATATTCGTAGAAGATTTCTGAAAAATCGTAGACCCTTACAACTAGGCCTAGCTGCAAGGATGTCGCTAAGTCTCCCCTCCTTAGGATCACACGTGTAGTCCCTCTTATGGTGTGCACGTGTACGCTCGTGTCAACCCGTCAGCGCTCCACCGTTCTGGAATCGGCACCGATAAAGAGAGCTAGCCTTCCGGCGTTGCTAGTTGGTAGCTCTAATCAACTGTGATTAGAGCTATTAAGAAACTAGAAGTTCTCAAGACATGAGAGAGAAAAAAAAATTAAAGCTAGGTCCAACCGAGAGAGTATAACTCATAAACCCAATTAGAAGAGGCTCTAATCCAATTAGAGATGTTTCTAATTAGAGGCTCTAGTTCATTTAGAGGTTCTCTAAGTAGACCTCTATTTAGAGGCTCTAATTCTAGATGCCCTCTAATTAGATATCTAATTATATGAGAGAGAGAAGGCCAAAAGGCTCAGTTGATATTGTGTTCTCCAAATAGGAGGGGGTGTAATTATGTAGTGGGAGCTAGGAGGGAGCCTGCCAAAGGTGTGTGTGTGTGGGGGGGGGGGGTCGGTTCCCCCTCCCTCTCTTGGCTGCACCACTCCTCCTAGGAGGACTTGGATTGGACTCCCCCACCCCTCCGTTTCCACTTTTCTTTCCTTATTCATTTTTGCTCTCATTTATTTATCCAATAAATTCAGGAAAAATACTTATGGAATCCTTGTGCACTTTGTGAGACCATGGGCCCCACCTGGCTTTCCCTAACATTAGGTTTTGCCCATAGGGGGAACTTCCCCCCTCCGGCACTGCTTCCATATAAGGAAAGTCCCTCGAAACTCTTCCGGAACCCCATTGCCCCTATATAATGATGTTAGAAACTCATTTCTAACACCCCGGGACATATCATTTCCTTTGTAGATTCTCATATAAATTAGGGATTATTAATCCTGTGCCCCTCATTCCTTAGTTTTGCTCCCTTTTTCCCACGCTTGAAAGTTTTGCTCATTTTCCCCATCCCCTAGGTGAAACTATCATGAATGCTCACACCCGACAATGTTGTGTCTTCCATTAACCTGACTAGTGGGGCCGTGTGGGACTGTTTTGCTCTTTGTACCTTACAAGTGGGACTAGTGCAGCTGCGTTTCTGTTGCATTGTCTGTTGGTCCGTTGTATGCTTTGTACATCGTAGAACGGGCCAAGTTGTTGATAATTAAATTCAGCTTGCTAGCATCCACGCGCGTGGGAAAACTTTTATGCATGTCAGGGCTTCAGCTTGCTATCCATGCGCCCGACGTTGGCATTGATGAGCGCACCGTTGACTAGCTTGCACGTTTAAAAGGCTGCGATTCAGCCGCCACCTAGCAATGCACGACTGCGATTCAGCGGCAACACTGCCATGCACGCCATGCAGGCAGTCACCTAGCCACCTAGACACGCACGCCCGTGTGATTCGGTCACCACCTAGCCAGCACACTCGACATGGACACTCTATTTAGTCGCACCTCGCACGCTCGATTAATTTGTCTCGTTGTTTCACGCGTCGAGCCACGCGTCGGGGCACGGCCGGACCGAGTGATGTGAAAACATGCTAAAGTACAACCGCGACGGCTCGATGCAGGTGAAAAAACGGTGGTTCCATCTACCCCTCCTCTCCCTTGGCTACTTAAACCGCGTCTCGTAACCTCCTCCTCCACACTTCAATCTCCATGTCCCCCATTCTGTTATCTCCAAACAGAGCGAAAGCACAACCGACGACTCGAGGTACGCGAAGATGCAGTTCAACACGCCCACCTTCCGTTTCCCGCCTACCTTTCCGGAGATCCGCTACCCCCCGGCAGGGTCGTTGAGACCACGTTGCGCGTATGGGCGTTCTCACGTTGGATGGACAATACGGAGTCGATCCGTGGCTTCCTCCGTGTAGGCTTTAACCACCTCCCGGCGGGGTCACCAGTTATGTTCATCTGGAGGAACAACGCACCCACTCCGCTGCTCCGGTGATAGGCCTCGTCGCCTACTTCACAAACATGTTTCATGCGTACTACCTGCTCGGCTGCGTGTTCTGGTGTGGATGCGAGTTCATCGCATTCACCACCTACAACATCCACACCGACTTCTACAACATCTTCCCCGCGGTAGACCGCATGCACTCCCTCCGCTACTATCTTGGCGATGACGGCGTCGAGGAGGAGTGAAGACGACGAGGACGGCGGCGAGGAGGAGTGAAGACGACGAGGAAGGCGGCGAGGAGGAGTGAAGACGATGACGGTGAAGTCAAGACGGTATTGGTGTTACACGCCCGTAGTGTTGCCGTACCTAGCAAGTGTGCTAGGGTTTTATGTATTTTATATCATGTGTTCCCCATACTATGTACCATACTATGTAGGGATCTAAGAATCTCATCTGTCTATTTCTAAGTTATTTATCGTTGGTGTGTGATGTGTACTTTTTTATTTGTATTCATGTTATTTCCAAGTGGTTTGCCCCAAGTTTAGGCACGAATAATAGCACGTGCAACACAAACTTTTAGAGTAGACGCTAGGATTAAAATCCGGTCAGTTTACACTAGGTCCAGTCCGAGTCAGAGGCACTAAGGTCTTTTCTTTCCTATGCATGTCTACAAGAAGCTAGTATTGTACATGGCGAAGAAAATTTATGAACTACTAGTAGTTACACTAGTTTGTGGAAAAGAAAAGAACCCAAACCAAAAAAGGTATAAGCAAAACAAATGTATGAACTAGTTCTGTGTATGATGAGATAAGGACAGAAAATCAAAACATATTTGTGAACTAAATAATGTTAAGTATAAAACTTGTCGAAAAAATAACATATTTTTTTGCACGTGCATGACAACTAGCATGTCGAATAAAAGAAAACTAATATGACTTCCCTTCTTTTGTTGGCATTCTTAAAACTCTTTGTATTTTGTGAACACTTTGTATATTTTACTATCACCTCCAGCAAATAGAATATGGTGGGAAATCAAACCTCAAATAAATGAAATTTCTTTGAATCGTTGAAAGGACCAAAAACCATAGCATCGCGTGTTTATGGGCTCAAGGAAAAAAGAAGGCCCAATGAAAGCCATCCAACAGCGCCAAACGTCTTTGTAGACTTATCGGTCAAAATCATGCAACGGCCCAACGGAAGCCATCCAACAGAGCCAAACTTCTTTGCTGCGCAAGTAGTGCTAACTGTCATCTGGTCAACTAAAACACTAATAACAAACAAACTGAGATGATCTCGAGAGATACACATTGAAATCCATGGCATTAAGGTTTCATGACATGGACTTAATAGACAGTTAACAGTACACAACATCTCTAACGAAGGTTGACCAGCAGGTAAACAAATCCTAAAACAAAAATGCAAACATAAATTCCTAAAGCTATCATATTGCTTGCTACATAAATTGAATCATCTGCTTCAAATTCTTGTTCATCTTCTTCAATTCACCCTTCAGATCTGCATCCCCCATTGTCGGAGCATCCTTCAACTCTGCATTCCCCATGTTCTTCACAGATGGAGGGATATATTGAGCTCGAGGGTTAGAGCCCCCTTGAAATCAATCAAGCCCTCCCTTTGAAGCCTTTCCGCATACTCATCCTTCCACTCGAAATGATTGCATTTTTTCACGATATGAAAACGAAATAGTGAAGCATAAATCCAAACTCCGTGGATGCAAGAAGAGAACCCAGATCTGGAAGCGAAAAAATTAGAGCTAAAGGATGCGAGAGGAACCAAGATCTACCTGCCCTTCCGTCCTGCTCTCGCATTTGACGAACTCGCGCCCAAAGTTGCCATTTTTCTCCTCCTTCGAAGTCCACTGCTTCAGTGGCATAGTTTGTGGGTAGTCCAGACACCGCTGCATCAACACTGAACCATACGTAGGCCACGAGGGGCGGGAGGATGAAGTGGAGGTCGGCATCTCGCCGGAGAGGAAGAAGAACTACTCTGTCATCGAGATCCAAAGGGGAGGCAAGCACGGGCAGCTGTGTGACTGTGTAGATGGGTGGAGGACGGCATGGGTAGATGTGTGACTATGTCGATGTGTCAGTGGAATACAACGGCGCGACCAATCAGGATGCAGAACCCGCCTCCTGCGGACCACCCTCCCTTTTAGAAGACTGAACTCTGATCTGAACCGTCGATGCCATCCAACGGTGCACAGACGGCGTCGGGCATGTCCCCAGAATTCTTTCTAGAAGGTCAGATCTTATGGCTGGCATTGGCTGTAGGTTATGATCGGATGGCTGACGTTCGGCTCTAGGGTTTAGGGGTTACGAGGTTATTGGGGTTTTTGGGGTTATTTGTATATGACAGAACTTCAAATGACCAGAACTAATTAAAAAAAATAAAAAATGGAAACAAAGTGTAGTTTAGCAGCGTATAAGATATAGTTACTAGGAAAAAAGATATAAACATGCTATAGGGATATTTTCAAAAAAATCATTTTCACGATCGAGCCATCAAAATGAAGTTCAAAATACCATAACTAATTCAAAAAAAAATGCACGCCAAGCTCACATAGCCGTCATATGTGATATGGTTATGGGGAAAAAGATATAAACTTGGTGTCAGGACATTTTCATGTATAAACCTGTTCCGAGTTCGATGGAGAGTGAATGAGGGTTTTGCTTTTGAAAAAATTAAAAAAAACCACCAAAGCTTCCTTTTGGAGTGAATAAGATGGCTCTGAACTTATTTTTCATTTTCATATCTCAAACGTGTCTTTTGGTGGTTTTCAATTAAAAGCATATTTTTCAATAAATAGATAAATAATACTCCATAAAAATTAGTTCAATAAATAGTGAGACTTCTATTGGACACAATAGATGGAATATGTGTCACCTAAAAAATATTGGCTCATTTAGACAAGGCCGAAAAAAAAACTTGATTACAAATGGGGCTGCTTACCCTAGATTCGGAGCTCATTTGTACCATGTTTCTCCTTCGGATTGATCACCTTCAAATATTGGGGTTCAAATGTTGGTTAAAGTTCAACTTTAGCTCAAACAAGTACTAAAGGGAAACATACTAGAAATTTTTGTACAACTTCAACTTTGGCTCAAATTATAATTTTGTTCCAAATTCATATATTGCTTCAAATTCAACCTTTGTTTCAAATATGCATTCTGCCTCACATATGATACCAAAGTACAAAAAAATATTATTAAGACTTATATGTTATCACAAGATCTCAAGTTGACAACATAGACACTTAACTACAGACCCATCAAATTCATAGTTCAAATTCAAATCTTTGACCTGCTCCCTCTTTGAGAGGATGACTTCATCGTCTTGCTCCAGTTTTCCTTAGCTGGAGTACTCTTTGGAATCATCTTGTTCCTTCTCATCTTCCCTTGGGGTTGTGGCCGTGGAGGTGGTGACAGAGTAATTCCACTCGGCGAGCACTCGACGACAAGTTGACGATCATCTGTGTGTTCACTAATCCTTAAAGGAACAACTGGCATAATTACTCGGTCCTCTTCTTCTCTTATAGCTTAAAAACCATCAAGAACCATGGATTCGAATTCTAAGCCATTCGATGATTACTGAACTTCATTTTCTTGGGCTATGTCCTTTTCTTCTCTTATAGCTTCCTCTCTACACCTTTTCATCCCTATAGCTCTATTTATCCTACTGCTGAGAAATAAAATTATAAGACATATGGAGAAAAGAGAACAAAATGCATAAAAAAAGGAATACACACACATACCAAGGTGCTGCTTCAACGAGGAGTGCATATTCAAACTCAATTGCTACTGCATGGTCCTCTCCATCTTCAGTCTCCACTGCTGATGCATTCTCCTCTGCATTTGCTGTTGTCCATTGGTCCTATTCTCCAAATGATGCATCCACTGGATTGGAACAAATCCTAGCAATGTGCCCCAAAATTCCATGTTTTTGCACGCCCTCTTTTTTGGTACACGACCCTCTTCACCTGCTGTGTACCTGTTTTTTCTTGGTCTTCCTGGTGGTCTAGTCAGTAAAGGAGAGTGGAGTTTGAATCCTGGATCTACTATGTTCCGTTGGTCTTTTCCCGCGAGTGCAGACACATTGTGAGCATAAGAAGCCTTAAATTTAGCAACAGAGAAATACTGATCAACTTCACCATGTTCACCCACAATCAGAGTCATCAGATGTAGAGATATGCATGGCTTCCCAAGAATCTGCCATTGCCTACAACGACATTCCCTAGTGGCACTACAACGGAATCGGTCTATTGCAACGAAAATAGTCGTTGTAAAAAGTGACTTATCGTCGCAATAGGGTTTTGTTGCACCGAAATCGGTTTCGTTGGGAGGCGTCGCGAAAACCTCCGTGGTAGAAGCCTGTCTCCGCGCACTTAGATTCGTTGCTAAAAAAGAATCCAGTTGCAACCATTTCCTAGGCCAATTGCCACGCACTTTTCCGTCGCGTCTCGCACATAACGCAACGTACGTATTTCGTTGGTACACCTCTAGTGCAACAAATACCCAAACGTGGCGAGTGACCAATGTGGCAACGGCGAGTGTTCTGTTGCGCTTGTTCTTTCGTTGCAAAAGTCGAGTTTATTTGCCACGTCCAATTGTGTGGCAAAAAACTATGTCAACAAACATTATACGCGTGGGAACAACGTTTTGCCACACACAATCAATCGTGGTAAGATGATTTTGAAATAGTAATCGCTACGGCCTTCATATTAGTAGCCATAAGCAATCGCGACAATTTCAACTATTCGTGGCGCCATTCAATTTCTACAAATTTTAGTTTCGTGGCGAGATGTAGTATTCGCAACATCCACATTTTATGTTGCTAGAAGCAACTGCGACAATAACAACTTTTCGTGGCGCCATTGTATTGCGACAAATTTTATTTTCGTGGCTACATGTACAATTCGCAACGTACAAATTTTAGTAGCTAGAAACAACTGCGACAACTTCAACTATTCGTTGCGCCTTTCTATTTCTACAAATTTTAGTTTCGTGGTGAGATGTAGTATTCGCAACATCCACATTTTATGTTGCTAGAAACAACTGCGACAATAACAAATTTTCGTGGCGTCATTGTATTTCGACAAATTTTATTTTCGTGGCGACATGTACTATTCTCAACGTACAAATTTTAGTAGCTAGAAACAACTGCGACAACTTCAACTATTCGTTGCGCCTTTCTATTTCTACAAACTTTAGTTTCGTGGCGAGAAGTATGGGAATTCTCTATTGCAACGAACATAGTTTGGTGGCGTGAATGAACTATCGCAACAAAGTTAGTTTGGTGGAGAAAAAATATTGCGACGATGTCTCCCTCATGGTGGTGACAGTCTATTTCAACAAAACACTTTGTTGTGGCGACTGAGGCTTCACGCAACACTACAATTATCGTGGTAAACTACCTATTGCCACGTTATAGAAAAAAATAAAAAAAAGGAAACAAATAATACGGGCATTGAATTAAAATGTTCAAAACGGTACGTAAAATATGTTTATTTACACAAAATAATAGTTCTCATAGCTATTTTTAATATATACAAATGAAATTCTTGTACAACATGGATCAAATCAAGATAAAATCAAACTGAAATATCCAGTGCAGCTATTTGTTTCCATCAGAAGTTTGATTGCCATCCTGCAATCAATTGTAAAAAAAAGGTGTGAGTCTAGTCAGCAATAACACATGCTGAAACATAAGAACCAGCAGACTATAGTGTGTGGATGAAGCAAAAACAATTGTTGTAACTCAACGAAGCCACAACCCATAGTGAAACATAAACTGCAGCAAGTATAGGGTGGGTGCAGCAACGCTATAGTGTGGGTGAAGCAAAAACAGAATGTACTAGTACCAAACTGTACAAGATTGTGACTTACAAGTGCTTTATACATTCGACTTTTCTGTATCGTGCTGTGCGGAGGAACTATTTTCTTAGCACGACTGTTGGTAAGTGATGGTTGCTGGTTCGAATTCTTAGACGTCTGCAAAAACAAAGTGCACTGTTAGCAACGTAAGTAAACAACTAAATCTTACTAGTTTGCAATTGTATGACTATCATCACCTGAGGTGTAGTCGTCTTCTGCTTTTCCATCTGTGTGGAGAGCTCGTCAAACTTTGCCTGGAACCGTGAGTTAAACTGTGCAACCAAGTTATTTTCAAATTCTTTTCTTGAGTTTCTCTCCGACTCCATCAGTTGTTCCCTTTGAGCAAGCTCTTCCATTAATCTCTTCTCAAGATTTTCTCTCTCAGCCCGCTCTACATTAATCTTCTCTTCCATGCTTGCACGTTCATCTAGTAACTTCTGTTCTAAAGTAGTGACCTTCGTGGTGAGCTGGGAGTTAACTTTTTGGGTCTCTGCCGTAGCCCGAGCTTGCTCCTCTAACAGCAACTTAGACCGCTGAGAACTAGTTTGCACCTGGGCCATGTATCCGAACCCACGAGGCTGCGATGACTTGCATTGAACGGTAGATTTATATGCTTTCTGGAAAATATTGATTCTTTGTTCAGCTGACAATGGAACACCAGTTTCCTTTAATCTGTTTTCAATCTCTTTACATGTTGTTTCCTGATTACGAAAAAAAATCTCAAATCAGATGAAGAAACATCCAAGATGGAGAACAGTAAATATGTTTAGAGTAGCTTCTAAGTCAGTTAACTCATGTAAACATCCTTGGACTCTTTTGTAGTCCATGTTTCATTCTTTGTGTGGGTCAGTCTCCAGAGAGCAACACAGTCTGGCTCTTCTCCAGTTTCCGAATCCCTCTGCAAGTAGTGCAACAATTAGATACTATAAACATTAAAGCAAAGTGAACACCGACGCATGCATAGTGAGTAGGCCCATACATTCTCAAAACTGAGTTGAGAGTAGGATTTTGATCCTACTCTGTGTTTTGTCTTCATCTGCGTACGGTTTTCCTTGTTCTTTTGTCTGAGTTCCTGCTCATTCAATTATAAAAAAAACTTGTCAGACAAGCCATTTGATGATAGTACAAAATTCACAAACAGGTAGTATAGAAATAACCAGGAATTTCGGATCAGTGCCAAAGTACTCGATCAATCATTCCCACTCTTCTTTTTGTAAATCTTCTGGGACAACTGCCCTTCTGGCATCATCTGTTTTGTATGCCTTGTAAGTGTTGCTTAGGTTTCCTCGCCAGCCTCTGTAGCGTTCTTTTGCAATTTTAAGAATTTTTCCGTGTGTTTCGTCTATATCTGGCATATCGTATCTGTCCTGTAATGCGTAGAACAAACAGATAGACTTAGTTTAGTAGTAGTACATTAATTATGGACGAAAAAGCAGACAACACATGTGAGAAAGGTTGTACTCACCAACATATCTGTGACGATCATGCGATGGATGTTAGGGTGAATGTCTGACCACCTCCTCACTCCAATAATTGGTAACCTTCTTTTCATTGTGATTACCACGTCATCCTTGAATGAACGGTTGTTCATTCCTACTGGACCACCCAATGTTTCAGAGAAATCAACACGTAGCTTTGCAGATCCATTGGCATGACGCTTCTTATTGGCTTTCAAACCTTTCACTACACCTCGCCATTTCTTCTTCGGTATGTCATCACCTACATCCCAAAACACACACAAAGAAACACTTTATTTTGTAGTTGATTGAAAGAAATTAGGACACAGCGGTAAAAAAAATAGCTAGTACCTTCTTGTAGTTGTAGCTTCGGGCGATAGCAGCGTGCATAGGAAGGCCAATCATCAACGGAACACATGTCAGTTTCAGACACATCAGTGTTAGGTTCAGTTCCTGTTTCAGGGTTAACATTTGTACTGAATCAGCAATCGTAGATTTTATCCATTAAAACAAATATTAGACAGAGCTGAAATGTCAAAAATAAATTACCACGTCTACGTTTTCCCTGACTTTTTTTATATTGTAGTATACTTTCAACCCTTGTCATGCAGACAGATCCTTTCTTTATTACTGAAAATGTTAACAATAAATGGACAAAGCATTAGATTTGGCATGAAAGTATAACCTGTGATAGTGATCTGTCGCTTTTTTTCTGGTGGATCCAGTTGCATCATCAAGCAGAGACTCTATTGTTGCAATATCAACCGCCGTGGCCTTCTCCCTAAACACACACAGGGAGATCTTCTTATCATTAGAGTGTATGCGTTTCAATTGCTCCAAATCACTACCATGGTCTATTGGAACAAGTTTTCCTTTGCCAAGGCCATTATTTAGCCTGCAGTACAGGTAATCACGCGCGCCACTGAAGCCAACGTTTTCAATCAAATTGATGAATTCCATATAGCAGATTTCCTCCGGTTCCATGGCTGCTTCCACAACTTTTTTGTTTTTATCACCGTCCTCATAGAAAAGTCTAACTTTCCAAATGGGTTCGGTCGTCTACAATTAGATAGAAGGAAAAAATGAGAACCCAAATAATCAGTGAGTTAGCAGATCTGAAATAAAAAATAGTTACATGGCATTATTCACATAGAAAACCAGATACACATATGATCGACTAGGTGTTCATACACGGATTAACGCTTCAACCAGAGGAAGAACAGAGAATAACAACCAATATCGAGACCATATAAGAGACGGCGAGATCACGGAGATGGACGAGAAGCAGATTAGAAAGGAAAACCTGAGAGGATTCGCGTTCCATGGAGTCCGATCGCGACATCGACATGTGTAGAGCTCTGAACGTGATGAGGGCGAGATGAGATCTAATCTGCAATGGCGAAAGAGGTGGCCCGTAGATTATGCTATGGCGAAACAGGAGGGGCATCGTGCACTTCTACATACACTTTAGCGGGAAATTTAAAGTGACTGCTTTTATTTTTTGGTGGGAACACAAAATTTCGCTACACTTGGAGTTTTAGCGGGAGGATTTAATTTTTTTTTGGTGGGACATCGTATTCGAGCAACCACAATGCCTTGTCGACAATATAGGCGCTAATAGAGCAGTTAAACAATGCATGCAATCGTAGGCTGCCTAGAAGGCATATTTTGCATTGAGTTTCAAGGCGTCAGGCTCTTAACTATCGAGGGAAAACTAATCGGATTTATTCCCTAGCGCTTACAACGTAGGATTGAAAACATGTGGAAGTCTCGCATGAGTCATGTAATATCACTGAACAATTATTTCATGCAACGTAGGATTGAAAACCGGACGAACCGACCACCAGCATGCGACACCACGGTGCAACAACATTTAACCAGGATGAGGGAATCAAATGTGGTGGGCACGGTTTATCATTGGCTTCATCATTAAGGACCAATTTACGAAAGATCAAATGTGGAGGCACGTTCACATGATGAAAATTTTGAGGAAAACCGTTTATACTCTAATTTAATCGATTGCTACACGCACACCAACTGCTACACACACGAACTCGAGTCCTCTCCCTCTCCACCACCCGATTCCCCACCGCCGCCACGGCTAGCCCTCTCCGCCCCCAGATCCCCCACCGACACCCGGCGGAACGACGCCGCGACAAACGCCGCCGCAACCGCCACCGTCGTCCTCGCGCCGTCCAGCCGTCGCGCCGCAGGTAAGTTTCCCCGGCCGCCGTACCTTTCATTGTTAGGTTTAGATGTAGATTGAGTTATATGTTAGATGATTATTGTGATTTTAGATGTAGATCGACTTAGAAATTAGATTTTCATTGTTAGATTTAAGTTTATTCAGCCACCAAAATTAGATGTACATTGTTAGATTTAAGTTGGTTTTTGAATGGTAAATGGTTAGATGTGTATCTGAATTCAGTGTATGGAACGCACCACCGCAGGCAATGGATGTATGTGAACAGTGAGCCTACAAGGAGTGCATGAACAAGAAATTTACCATTGTTCTACCAGAGGGGTTTTTTTTTTTGACACCATTACTGTGGGGGAATCCCCCACAGCCCCCCCATTTATTAATAAAATAAAAGGTTATTTACAAAGAATACACTATATACAAAGGGATTAGGGGAGTGAATTAATCCATGATGTAAAAAAAATAGAGTTTTCACTCTTCACCCTATACTTAAGCAGAGTGATTTCTTGTATAAACAAGGCCTTCCATCCTCTAAAAGTTGGCTTGATGTTCTTGAAAATCCATCCATTTCTTTGCTTCCAGATGCACCAGCAGGCCAGGATCACAATCTCCACAAAACATGGACCAGCAAAATGTTTCCTGGCAGACATGATAGTATATGAGGAGGAGCCAGGGTACCAAGGGATTTGTAGATAGTTCCAAATCCTTGTACTGAATGTACAATTGAAGAATAAATGCCTCCAGTCTTCATAAACATGGCCAGGACATAGGATGCAATCAGAAGAATCATTAATGATCCAGTGTCTTCTAAGCAACATATCTTTTGTGTTAATTCTATCATGCAACAATAGCCAAGCAAAGAATCTGTGCTTAGATTGGCACTTGCTCTTCCATAATCCATAAGAAAGTGAATCATCAGGGACTCCATTAAACTGGTTTTTATAAAAAGAGCTAGGATGTAATCTGCCAGTTGAGTGTGGACTCTTCCATTGGTCTTTAATATTGAGTTGTAATATAAAATTACCAATCATGCCTTTCAACAACCTTAGTTCTTCATTTGCTTGGATTGACAAAGGCAGAGCAAAATTCTGAATGCAATCTGTAGAAAGCAAGAAATCATTAACTGACTGAAGCTTATCTTTGGCAAACGAGTAAAGCCTTGGGAAGGTTATCTTAAGTAGCTGTGGCTGCCAATTGTCCTCCCAAAACAATGTAGTGAAACCATTTCCTACACAGCAGGTAGTGTAATTTCTGAATTCCTCAGATAATGCCAGGATATTTCTCCACCAAAAAGAACCAGATTCTACCACAGCATGGGGAACAGCCTTATGATAGTAAGCATCAGTAATAAGCTGCACCCAAGGCAAGTCCTCCTGATTATAGAATTTGTCCAGATGTTTAAGAAGAAGAGCAGAGTTTTGTATTTTCAAGTTTATAATCCCCAATCCTCCCTTCTTTTTGGGTTTACACACCATATGCCAAGCTGCAAGGGAAATAGCTTTTTCTTTTCCTCTCTTACTCCACAAGCAATGCCTTCTTGCTCTGTCAATTACTTCAATAACACCAGCAGGAATAACTAAAGAGAGCATATAGTAAGATGGCAATGAAGATAGAACAGAATTCACCAACACCAGCCTATCACCATAGGACAGAAAAGAGGAAGTGGCAGAAAGCCTCCTTTCAACTCTATCAATTAGAGGAGTGAAATCCTTTATAGTGGGTCTGGTTGTACCCATAGGCAATCCAAGATAGGTGAAGTTTGAAAACAGATTGGTATATACTTTCGGTCAATCTACTTTTTGAAAACTGACAATAAATTTGTACTAAAAATGTGTACTTCTT
This sequence comes from Alopecurus myosuroides, assembly GCA_028641055.1. Taxonomy (NCBI): domain Eukaryota; kingdom Viridiplantae; phylum Streptophyta; class Magnoliopsida; order Poales; family Poaceae; genus Alopecurus; species Alopecurus myosuroides. The sequence goes on from CM054060.1 coordinate 95,825,584, forward strand.
TTTTTTTACAGATCATACCTTGCAGATTTAGGCGTGACTTTTTGGAGCATATTCAAGTTGCAATTTGGGACCACCCTAGAACTCTCGAGGTGAACTTGGTGAGCTTGAGAGTGCCAGACCACCATCACAAAGTTGTAGTCACACATGAGGATAGAAAAACATACTTCAGTGGTCAGCAATGGGGCCAGCTCGTGGAACGCTACGAGATGGATCCAACAGGGAGATTGACATTCTATCTCGATGAAGGTGATGTGTCCACCTACTTCCTCTACGATCGACCTGACGATGCTGTAGACACCGAAGATGATGTTACCATAGCTCCCTACTGAGGATACACATGTTGTCATTATTCAGTCAGATGATGAGTAGGTATCGTGGTTATAGCTGAGAGTTCTAGCTTTATGCGAACTTTTAGATTACATGTTAATGTTGAGTACTATCTGGTTGAATCTTTGAATGTTTATGCGGTTTTTTTAATGCTTGTTATGTTATCTCATAATTGAATACCATTTGTGCGCTTCTAGTCAATATTACATACCCTTTTTATTTACCGATTTCTATAGGATAGTGATGTGGACTATGACATCAACGCTAATGATCATGTAGTATAACCTGTGTCGATTCCAGAAACACGCCATTGGACACCTAGATAGCAGGGGCGTACGAGTTTCATGCCAGAACTGAAGAAAAACCACACCAATAACAGGGCTTTTCCGACTAGTGTTGAATATTAACACAACAATGCATTTCGAAATGAATTAATTTAATCATAAAATGAAACTAGTAAAACTTAATAGAGCATTTATAATACTTGAACGTTATTGCCAAGGGAAAAACATATTGTTCACAAGGCAAATGGGCTGTGAAGACAAATTGTACAATTAATAGGCCCATACTCCGGTTGGGCCATTGGGCGAGCGAAAGGGCTACGTTTGTCCGCCCGGTCTCCTCCAAACTGCCCTGCCCCCACACGACAACGCCGCCCTATCCGCCCTCAGGCGACTTCGCCGCCGTATCGGCCCTGCGCGACCGATCAATCCGCCACTATTACCTCGCCGCCATCCGAACTCGATTAGCGTAAACTATTGAACTGCCGCCAACGCTGCCCCGCCGACTTGTACTCAACCGCTGCTTCCGCCGCTCGTCAGACGCAATTACAAGGTTTGTACCAATACTGATGAAATCCTTGGTTTCCATCCTGCCGGTTCGATGAAGTTAATGGCGATTGCAATTGCTGTCAGATAGACTAGCTGCTTGTGTTCACATATACGTGTCTGTTTTATCAGTTTCAGTTGTAAGTGTTAGTTTAATATTCATAGCAATGTCAGGAATTCAGGTACGAACTAGGTTTTATATTTTCATAGCCATGTCAGTTTCAGGTGTAAGTGTTAGTTTCAATGAAACGCTGTGTTGTGAAGTAATGTCTAATGTAATCCCCTGCAATTCTTACTGACTTGAAAGACCAGTATGCCTGTCTCTCTGATGTATTTGTTGTTTCGAAATACTTTTGTGTGAACTAATGCTGCTCCTTTTTTTTACAAGACCGGCTAAACGGAGATAACGCAAAATGTCACAAGACAAGAGCTGGATGGAGAAGGATAGAGATTCTGTGGAGTGGCAAAGTGGCATCGAGAGTTTCTTGGAACTTAGTTTTGATGGTGTTGAACCAGACGCAAGAAACTTTTGCCCGTGTACGAAATGTCTGAATAATGCTCAGAAAACTAAAAAGGAGATCCATATGCACTTGCTTAAGAATGGGATGGATCCGTCCTACAAAAAATGGGTATTCCATGGTGAACCCGAGGAGGACAACATGTCTGAAGATTCTGATGATGAAGACGATGCAGGTGGTGGCGAAGGGATATGTGACATGCTCGATACTCTGATAAGGGCCACAAAAGTGGGAAGTAATGCAGGAGACACGAGCTGTGATGGAATGAAACAGGAGCCAAATGCATCTGCAAAGGCGTTCTACAAACTATTGGAAGAGGGAAAAATATCGTTGTACCCAGGTTGTGAGGAGGTCACAAAGATATCTTTCATTGTGAAGCTTTACCAAATCAAGTCCGTGTCTCGGATGACCAACAGAGCATGTGACTTAATGCTGCGGATGTTCACGGAGGTGCTGCCAAAGGGTTACTGCATTCCTACTAATCTCGCACAAGTAAGGAAGGTCATTCGAGAGTTTGGACTGGATTACAAGAAGATACACGCGTGCTATAATGATTGTGTGCTATTCCGTAATGAGCATGCTGATGCCCAAGAATGCCCTGTCTGTCATACGTCTCGATGGAAATCAAGTCCAACCGTAGACAAAGCTGATTCATCGATCCGTAAATCAATGAAGCAAGTGCCACAGAAAGTTCTATGGTATTTCCCACTCATTCAAAGACTGCAAAGGCTGTACATGGCAGAAGATATGTCAACTGATATGAAATGGCATAAGGAGAAACGTAAAGATGATGGCATAATGAGGCATCCTGCAGATTCGAAGGCCTGGAAAAGCCTTGATGAAAGATATAGTCAGAAAGAATTCGCAAAAGATGCTCGCAGTGTTCGGCTTGGCCTTGCTTCAGATGGATTCAACCCCTTTGGGCTCATGAGTATATCACACACTACATGCTGTCATTCTGATCCCATATAACTTGCCACCATGGATGTGTATGAAACAAGAGAACTGGATAATGTCAATGATTATTCCAGGACCAAAGTCAGCAGGAAATAACATTGATGTGTACTTACAGCCTTTGATTGATGAACTGTTAGTTCTATGGGAGGATGGTGTTGAAGCATATGATGCTGCAACTAAACAAAATTTCACGTTGTATGCATGCGTGTTGTGGACCATCAATGACTACCCGGCTTACGCAATGCTGAGTGGTTGGAGCACAAAAGGCAAGCTAGCATGCCCTTACTGCCACAAGCATACAGACTTTTTATGGCTCCGGTATGGTAGAAAGCATTGCTACATGGGACACCGACGTTTTCTACGGAAACAACACAAATGGCGTCGAAACAAGGTTATGTTCAACAACAAGCCAGATCATAGAGACGCCCCGGTGCCACTTACAGGCATTGAAGTTCTAAAGGAGCTTGATAGCATTCAGCATGAACCATTTGGGCGGTCAAATAAGAGAAAGCGACCGGAAACTAATCCCTGGCACAATTGGCGGAAGAAAAGTGTGTTCTTCCAGCTCCCGTATTGGCAGCACTTGCTCGTGAGGCACAATTTGGATGTTATGCACATCGAGAAGAACATTTGTGACAGCATTCTGGGTACTTTGCTTGAGATGGATGGGAAAACAAAGGATGGTACGAAGGCTCGCCTAGATTTGGAGTTTTTGAAAATTAGGGAGGATCAGCACGCAAAGCCCGCCGGTAAGGATAAGTACAAACTTAAGAAAGGCGTGTATGCTTTAAAAAAGGAAGAGAAGATAATACTGCTCAGGTTTCTGCAGAGCATACGGATGCCTGATGGCTATGCTTCACACATTAAGCGATGTGTGGTCCTCGAGCAGTGCAAGTTTAGTGGACTCAAAACTCATGACTGCCATGTTATATTACAGAAACTTCTTCCTATTGCGTTGCGCAAGCTTCTGCCGGAGAATGTCCTTACCCCATTGCTTCAGCTCAGTAAATTCTTTTCCGATTTATGCTCCAAGGAGTTAAGGGATGAGGATTTGTTGAATTTGGACCAACAAATTGCAGTAATTCTATGTCAGCTAGAGATGATATATCCACCAGCTTTCTTTGATATTATGATGCATCTCCCAATTCATCTAGCTCGAGAAGCATGGTTTGCAGGGCCTGTACAGTATAGATGGATGTATCCGGTTGAGAGATACCTGCGTACGTTGAATGGATATGTACGTAACAAGGCTCATCCAGAAGGTTCAATTGCAGAGGGGTACATACTTGAAGAGTGCATGACGTTCTGCAGTCGATTCGTTAAAGGCTCGCCTACAAAAATAAGTCAGTCCGAATGCCATGCAGATGGAGCTACAGATGAGGCACCAACAGGGATTAGCATAATGAGTGCAGTTGATTACTCCAAGAAAGGTTTTGCCCGTGAATCACTGTCTTTGGAAGCTCTTAATCAAATGAGGCACTACATAATAACAAACTGCGAGGAAACCGAGCCATGGATTCAGTAAGGAAACTTATGTATTTGTTTCATATCATGATATGCATTAACACTTTGGTTATGAAGTAACCATATATCATTTCTTTTTGAAGGGAACATATTGACGAGCTCAAAAAGAACAATTGTCCTAATCCTAAAAAGAAACACAAGGAAGATTTTGTTGGCTGGTTCGAAAGACGGGTAAGTTACTTTAGCATTTTCATAAATGTTTCTCGTAATAAAAAAAACAATGGTGTATAGTACACTCACACATATTCTATTCCATGAAACAGATGACACAACTCCATAAAGATGGGAAGGTCAACAGTCTGTTGTATACACTAGCTAAAGGGCCTGATCAAATTGCTCGTGTGTTCAACCGTACAGTACTGAATGGATATTACTTTCGTAATACCGAAATAGAGCTTGACTTGAGTACCCAAAATAGTGGCGTCGTAGTCAACGCGCAAGGAAGCACCGGCAGTACTGATTATTATGGGGTGATAAAGAAAATCATATTTCTTGAATTTCCTCCTGATAAGGAGGTTGTTCTATTGCAATGCGACTGGTTCGACGTGCCTCCTGCCAATAGAAATCATAGTAAGGGGTATAGGAGGGACAAATATGGAATTATTGACCTTGACACTAGTGTACACCGATTCACGGAAGACCCTTACAGTCTAGGCATCCAAGCTGCACAGGTTTTCTATGTGAGAGATGTGAAGAGCCCTAATTGGGCAAGTGCTATAAAAATGAATCCACACAATTTGTTTGCTCCTTCGGTTTTAAATGGTGCAGACCTAGATGATCTTGCAGAAGGAGATGAACGTGGTGATGCAGATGTACATGATGTCGTCGATGCAGGAATTACAGTTCCAGAATTTACTTTACCTGACGATATTACTAGTTGGTGCAGAAATGATGATGAAGGAACCAGCGTTGATGTTTCAGTCATAAATAATTTAAGACCTACTGATTTTGACGAAGACCAAGTCGAATATGATGCTGATACTGATGATGATGAGGCTTACATAAATGATGGTCATGTTGCTCCTTTGGTACAAGATGAATTGGATGATGACCATGGATTCTTTGTGTAGGCTGTCTCTGCACTGTTTGGCTTAAATGTTCTGCCATGAACATGCATGGATGAAAGATCGTGTAATAACATAATTTTTGTTTAAAGATTCCAAAGTTCCAGTGTTTAGAAATTTTGAATTTCCATGATAAATGTACTAGTGAAATTGCGTCTTATATGAGTTCTTGATTGATTATTAAGTACTGTCACTTGTTGCAACATTAGTAAAATGCTAAGTGCTGCAGAAATTCAGTTGCAAACAATATTTAAAAATAATAATGTGCTCACCAAACTGAGATACTGGAAATGAATTGTGGTCCTAAGAAAATTGCAACAGTGATCAAGGGCACGGCCCATGAGGCCCGTTAAGCTAGTCTATGAATGGTCGTTGCAAAATAACTTGTTCATTTTCGCAACAGTACGGTGATTGTTGCTTTACGTTTAACCTATTACCATACGACCCAAATTGTCGCAGTAAACAATAGGTATTGCCGCAGGATAAATTTGAGGCGAAAAACATATGGTATTGCCGCACGAAAAATTTGGTTGCAATAGTTAGCTTTTTTTTGCAACAATATTTGTAACTACCGCAACACAAATACAGATGTTGCAATATATGACTGAATATCACCACGAATGCTTATTTTGTTGGAATACCATGTCTCTAAGGCAACAAAAGGAGTGCCTCGCGCAACGAAAATACTCTGTCGCAACAACGCGCTTGTATTCCAACAGCAGTACAAATCGTGGCAATAGGAGGCCTCTACCGCAACAGAACGACAATTTATCGCCACCAAAATGAGTCGTGGAAATTCGAGTGCCCTATCACCACAACCTGAGAGGTCGTGGTAATTTGTGATTATATCGCAATGAAAAAAAACCGTAGCTACAGATTTCGTTGCAAGAGACCGGTTCTCTTGTAGTGTGGCTAGGTTCATTGGATACCTCCATTCCCTATTTTTACTACCAGTGTATGCTACCTCAGCCTCGTATGTCGACGACCGAATGCATTTCATCTTCAGTCCTCTTGCCTTGTGATGCAATGCCTTAATCAGTGATGGGAGTATAACATGGCCAACATATTGTGTTTCAACAATTGTTTTGCGAAGAGCCATCTTTATCATGATCATCTTCCTCATCTTGTCAAATGCTTACCAAACCAAATAACCCTTCACTGACTTGAACTTTGCATTGAAGCATTCTGCAAGATTATTGGTCACATAGTCTACTTTGCATATGGTGTTGAATTCGCTTCTTGACCACACCTTTCCATGATGTGCATCCATATAGTCCTTCACATCTGGGTGCTTCTGAGCATACAACACTCTCGAATAGTGCGCATGCTTCCTTTCGCTGCATGTGTATGATGCTGGCCATAAGTTATCATCAAAACCTTTTCCTTTGAACTTATTTTCAAAATTTTGCGCTAGGTGTCACATACATTCCCTATGCTCCACTCCACGGAATACAATTTCTACTGCACTCTCTAGACCATTGCAGGCATCTGTATGTATAGCTAAACCTGGGGGTGTGTCTATAATGTTGCGCAACTGCTGTAGAAACCAGACCCAACTTTCCTCAAACTCTACCTCCAAAACACCAAATGCAACTTGGAATAGCCAGTTGTGTCCATCAACTGTAGAAGCTACTACTAGCTGTCTGATGACCCACAAGTATAGGGGATTGCAACAGTCTTCGAGGGAAGTAAAGCCCAAATTTATTGATTCGACACAAGGGGAGCCAAATAATATTTGTGAGCCTTAACAAGTGAGTTGTCAATTCACCTGCACCTGAAAGTGGACATGTTCGCAATGGTTTATCAGTAGTAACAGTTTTATAGTAGCAGTAGTAGTGAAATAACAACAACAGTGGAATGAAAACAACAATAGTAGTGTTTGAAGTTGTAACATCCCAAGTATGAAAATACCCCTAGAATGCTTTGTTCCTTGTTTTATTTCAAGCAATGCATCATGTCATCATGTTTACTTATTGTTTGCATTTGTTTTCCATCTGTTTTATTCTGTTTTCACAACTCAAATTCAAACCTTTTTCAAACATGGTTTCATACTTGCTCTGTTACAACCTTTGGAACCAAAATAACAAACAAAAGCAACCCTTTTATTCCTTGTTTTCACTTATGAAATTGTTTCCTCAAATCATTCCTTTTAATTCCACCAATTAAATTCAAACCATTTCCAAATTCTCAAATCAGTACCCTTTTGGGAAACCATAAAAATCACCAAACTTTTCTACCCTCTAAATCATTCTAAAACCCTAGGGGTAACCCTATTTTTGCTATTCATGTTTTATCAAGATTTTATTAAACTCAACTCCCCTATTTTTGAATTCAAACACAAACTATAATTTTAAATTTCCAAATTTGAAATCCAAGCTTATAATATGGTTGCTAATTGCTTAAATAGCTTAACTTAATTTTTCTAGAATTTTTCTCAAATAAATCCTTAACAGATTTATCCAAAAGCAAATCTACAAAAAAAAAACAGTGCAAAAAAAATAAAAACAGGACATAGAGGAGAGCAACAGCAGCTAAGCAGCTAAGGGCCCAGCCCGTTTTTCCCCCTGGCCCGTTACCTCCCCCTCGCGTCGCTGTCGTCTCCTTCTTTCTGACGTCAATGGCGTACGAACGCTGCGCCACCATCCGATCGCCTCTGGAGCTCCCGATTGCCGCCGTACCGCTCCGCCGAGTCCATAAAAACCCCCGCGGCCTCCTCCGGCCACGCAAACCCTAAGCTCCACCCCTCCATCGCCGCCAACCTCCCTTTCCTCTCCCCCAAGCCACAGCCTTTCTCTCTGAACCTCAGCTCTGAAACTCGCCGCGCCCTCTCTGAATTCCGGCGAGGAGCGCCGTCTCCGATGGGTGGCGCCGTGCGCTAGCGGCGGGAATTGGAAGGCCCCATCTCCACCTTCGCTTTCGACACCGCCGTGGGACCTGAGGAGAACCAGAGCCCAGCCGCCGTCTTCTTCCTTTCGCCGGCGATCTCTGCACCGAACCGGCCACCTCTGCCGTTCAGGTGAGCTTCCCGCCGATCTTCCTCGCCCATCTTTCTCTGCACACGCATCGAGCACTAGGCCACACCCCCAGCAGCGCATCGCACCACCCACAGGCAGCAGCCGCTGCGCGCAGCGCCACTCCGGCGAGCTGGCCGCGGCAGCCCGTCTCTGTATCTGAAGCTGCGCTGTTCAGTTTCAGTCCGAGCGCAAACTGAACCTGAAAAACCCGCGCACCCCACTACTGTCAAGATCCGATCGCCAGCTGAGTTGGTCTGTTCCTTGCGCACGGGCCAGGCGGTCTCGGGGTCGAATCCCCGGAGACGCAAGCCCCTTTTTTGCTGGGTTTTCGTCCATGTCCACGCTGGCGCCTGCGTGGCTGCCACGCTGGCCTGGACCCGCAGAGCAGTGGCAGTGGGTATAGCCCCTCCCGGTGACAAAAGTCTAAAAAACAAATCTGTTTTATTTGCTAATATCTTTAAGTGGCAGAATAAAGCACAAACTTTAAAATTCATTATCTTCTATTTCATAAACCCAATAAATACAAACTTGATGTCTATTCTGATCCAAATTTTATGAACTTTCCAAATATTCCACTTATGTACTGTTTTGAACTTTCAAAATTCATTTAAATTTCAAATTTGACTAATTCAAATGCAAATTGAAATCATTCATAACTAATTCATACTGTTTTCAAATAATACAAATAAAATATGTTTTTCATACCATTTTGAATGCTCTATTCAAATATAAATTTTGTTTTCTGGTTTGAACAATTTAAATTGCCTAAACTATTTAATTCTTGTTTAATTCAATTAAAAATTGTTTAATTTTGTTTAATTCATAATTAATTAATCCAAAGTCCAATTTCAAATTGTGAAACATGTAATCCAACTAAAATTTGATAAACTTTTCAAATATAAAATTTGTAAATTGTTTTGCACACTTTAACTTGATGATAACAACATCTACTTGTGTGCCATGTTAAGTAACAAAATCCCAAATTTGATAAATGCCTTTCTAAATTGTTAATTATCATTCTAATTGCATTTAAAGTGTTATGTTATTGTTATTCATCATGCATGCATCATACTAATTCAACTACACCTAATGCTTAGTGATAGAACAATTAATCCAACTCCAAGCATGGGCTTCCATATGCACCCCTTTGCATATGGAATCCATTTAAACTTGTGTTTCATGTCAAGCAAGTTATTTTGGTGCATCTATTAAACATGACATGCATCATCCAATGTTTGTGCACTTATGCCATGTATTGATTGCCCGTCTTCCTTCGTTGTTGTTTTTGCTTCTTCTCGATTAGACGACGACGTTGGTACCGACGAGCCTTACGACACCACTACTCAGGACCTAGCCCAGTACGAGACTGAGCTGCCAGGCAAGTTATCACTCACATGAATCATTGAGTTCCTTTCCACACTTGTTGTCGATACTATCTGTTGTCTACTATTGCTAGCCCTATGTATCGTTGCTTGTTCTCCGAACCCATCACATGATACCTTGAGCCATGATATTGCCACCACCTCCATACCTACAGCCATTGCTTGTGCCTGTTGTTACCTAGCATGCTTAGGGTTGCTTTTACTCGAGTCTGTTGTCGGTTACTACTGTTACTATCTTATTACCTGTACCGGGGGCTCGATGTTAATCAATCAATCCTGTTAATTGCTAATGGTAATAATAACTTGATGATAAGGCACCGGCAGGAGGCCCATGAGTGGTTTTGGAGCCTGCTAGTGTCGACCCTAATAGGAAAAGGGTCTTGTCTACTGATCCATGATGAGCGCACTACCCGCATTTGGGAAGCGAGTATGGGCGCCCCCCTCAACTTGACCTGATTCGCATCTCGTCCAAATCGCCTCATTTAGTTCGTGTTTTCCATTTGCCGCATGCATGTTTTTGCGAGCCCAGCGCAGGGTGGAACTTTCGTAGTCGGCATATAGGGGGACACGGTCTTAGAGTGCTATGACGGTCCATTTTCTTCTGGGCTTGATTAGCCGTGCGCCCAAGGTGCTTTGGGCCTGATGCGAGGAATGGTTGGTTGTGTTGAGTGCCCCGCTTGGTGGGAGGCATCCCATCTGGCGGGATATTCATGAGTGTACGGCCAAATTGGTGCAACCCTGCAGGGATAATCTTCTCGAGAAGCCGTGTTTTCCGCGGTTATGGATTACTTGGTGAAAGTACTGGCTAACAAGTACTCAGGACAACTTCAACATAACTGTCAATCATGTTTCACCCAATGATTAATAACCTGACTAGTAATAGGTTATTCACACAATAACTTGATTCACCTTATCACAATTGTGTGAGTTATCCTCGGATTGCTTCTTTGGATAAGGGGCGAGATCCAGGATGGGTTTTGGTTGAAGTTATCTTTCAGTTGGTTACAATCCTCGATCTTATCTTTTCTGTTAGCCGGAACTTGTAGATCTTTCTGTAGTTGGTTAGAGCAGCCAGCAGCAACTTTTATATCACCCCTTTCTTCCGTTGATCCCAAGCCTCTATGCTGGTGTTGACGGGTAACTCCTTGATGAACTGTGAGTCTTGCTTGCCAGTACTTGGATGTACTGACCCCGTTGGGGCTGTGGTTTACGCAGAGTACTACTACGACTACGATGCTTCCCAGGATGGCTACTTTGTGGAGTTCGATGACGCTGCAGACGAGTAGTTAGCTGGACCAGGGCAGGATCCAGACCTACGTGGATGGGCTTCGTTTTCCTTTATGTTCTCAGGCTTCTTAAGCCATGGATTTGTCTGTACTCAGACCCCTTTGATTGCTTCCGCTGTTGTAATGGATGATATGTTGGGGCATGTGTCCTCTGGATGGCTGTATTCGATATTTTCTGCCTTAGTGAAGGCCAGTTGCCCTTATTTCATTCTTTTGTGTCGTAGAGACATTCTGTGTTATCATTCGTACCAAACTGTTGACGTACCGTGCGTGTTTGATTATGAAGTACGTCGACAGTAGTGCCTTTAGGTTCCTAGCGGATAGTTTACCTCGACGGTGGAAGCAGGGCTTGTGTTGTCGCGCATAAGCGCCGGCCTACCAGGAAGCTGGGACGTGGGAGCAATTATGCCCCATAATCCAAGCACCTGACTCCCAGTTCGTGCGAGGAGTATCCTCTAGAAACCCAGGGTGCGACAAATGGTATCAGAGCCTGTCTGCCTGTAGGATCCCTTTTACTGGTCGCAGTTGAGTCTAGAAACTATTTTGTAGCTATATAGGAAAAATGAAACGTGAGAGTAGGAATTCTGCCATTTTTCTTCTTTCCCCACCCACCCACCCTTTTCTGGTAAGGAAGTGAAACGTTGTTTTCTGTTCTCATCTAAACTTTCAAGTTAGGATTTCACGTGTTTTGGGTTCTCTGTAGTACCTCAGGATTTTTGGTCTCGTTTTCCCGATGTTGCTTCGATATCATGTTCTTTTCAACATCCTTTTCGTCCATTGAACCTTGTTGTTGTTTTCCACATCCTTTTTTCATCTACCGGAGTCTAATCAAAACCTTCCAAATCATCTGCAGATGGGTCTCAACTACTATCCGCAGGTGGTTCGCATGACTCGCTGTGAGAGCACCGCCGGTTTTCCGGAGTTGCTGAGAGACATGGTTACCTTTCTGGGGTTCCATTGGGCACCAGAGTACCAGGTCTACGAGCACCAGCGAGAGTGTGACCAGACTTGCTACCGGGCTATCGTCTACATTCTGTCGGATGATGGCAGGAGCATTGCACACCAGTACGAGGCAGTAGGGTCCACAGTGGATATGGCCGTGCAGCAGGCAGCGTACGTGAGTGTCACCGTTCTCCGTGCTGACTACTGGGGGTTTGATAAGTCCAGTTTTCGTCACATCCCCCGTGGATACATCACGGCAGCAGGAGCTCACTTCACTATCCACCGTGACATGGATACCTACGAGACTGATAGCTCCAGGCTTCAGGTCACTGCCCAGTTTGCTAGTCACAGTGATGCCGTTGCTTCCGCACTTTCTCAGGAGTTAGCCTCAGTCAGGGAGCAGCTCCGCCTTGCTCTCACTCGTCTGGCGACGTACACCACAGACTTTGTTGGAGACGAGCGCTTCGCACGTGTCGTTCAGCTAGCTGGTCTTCCGTTGCCAGATGCTGGAGGTTACGAGCCGATCAGAGGTCCACTTCTCGACCTCGGAGCTGGTTACACAGGGATTCCCCGCTATGGAGCACAGGGATACGACGCTTCCTACTTCACGACACCGAGAGTTGCTCTCAGAGCAGTTCCTATCTACAGGGATCGTCGTGATACCTACTTCCGTGGGATTCCTCCTCACCGTATCTCTCGTCGTACTACTCACCGCCGTCCTGCGTGATGAGCATGGGAGTACCGTTGTATCCATTACTAGCTGTGTCTAGTTTATCCTTTCGTTTTCGAACCATGTATTGGTCTGTTGGATATTCTGATGTATTTGAACATGTGATGATGTACCTGTTGGTTATCTATTCATGCGTCGGAATAATCTGTCTTTCGGTTACCAAGTCTATCCTTTTCTGTTGTTGTGCTAAAATGAATTTCTGTTCAGGATGCCTCCAACCAGGAACAACCCGCCACCGCCACCACCAATGGGGGAGCTGTTGGCTCAGATGACCCAAGTGGTGACACAGATGGCCCAGATCCAGGCTAACCAGCAACACAACCAGAATGCTCCAAGGGTCACCATCAAGGACTTCCTCAGCTTGGGCCCAAAAGCTTTCGTGGCAACACGTGAGCCCCTGGATGCTGATGACTGGATCCGTGACGTAGCAAGAGCTCTGGAGATAGCTCATGTTGCTGAAGAGGATAAGGTCAAGTACGCCACCTACCTACTGAAGGGTCAGGCAGCTACTTGGTGGGAGAACTACCAGGCCATGAGGGCTGGCTTTCCTATCAACTGGGGATGTTTCAGAGATGCCTTCCTGAAGCACCACATCCCGGATGGTCTCATGGAAAAGATGCGTGAGGAATTCTGCTCTCTCAGACAGGGCAAGCTGGACGTTCTCGGCTACCAGAACGAGTTCAATCGTCTCGCTCGGTACGCTGGTGACGAAGTGTCCACCGAAGCCAAGAAGATGGCAAGGTTCCGCCGAGGTTTTAACCCGGAACTGAAGTACGCTCTCACCAACATCAAGTGCAAGGACTTCGCGGAGCTTGTGAACACCGCGCTCAATGAGGAGAATGGGCGCAAGGCGTTCAAGGAGTCGCGCAAGCACTCGCGTGAGGGTGGTTCCTCCTCCAACATGACCACCCCTCCGCAGAAGCGCCGCATCTGGGTGCCAAATGGTGCTGTCACTCGGGCTCCAAATGCCCAAGCTTCTCCAGGCTTTGGTCCCCGCCCACCCAACCCATCTCAGATGCAGGGTCAGAGGTTCCCGATGGGGCAGCCAAGGCCAGGTCCTTCTCGTGTCGTCACTTGCTACAAGTGCAAGGAGACTGGACATTATGCTGATAAGTGCACTCAGAAGCAGCTACCCCTACCTCCTCGCCCCAACACCAACCAGGCTATGGTTCGTGCTCCTCCGGCTAAAGCCTTCAACTCCAACAATAGGCCTGTCGGGAGGAACGCGAGGGTGAACCATATCAAGGCCGACAAAGCCGAAGAGGCTGCTGACGTCGTTCTCGGTATATTACCCGTAAACTCTATTCCAGCTAAAGTGTTGTTTGATACTGGAGCATCGCATTCGTTTGTGTCAAAGATCTTTGCTACAACGTACAATTTAGCTCTGGTTCCGCTAAGCAATCAAATCTATGTGCACTCTCCGGGAAATAAAATGATTACTTCCAAGATAAGCATGGACAATCAGATCCTAATTGGAGGTCGTGTATTCCTTGCTTCACTCATGTTGCTGGGAAATTCTGACATTGATGTCATTCTGGGTATGGATTGGTTGAAGACCCACAAAGCTAAAATTGACTGTGCTCAAAAGTCAATAACTCTCTCCCACACTTCAGGCCAGATAGTCTATTCTCCATATGGATCAACTTCTGTTCAGCTGTTCAGCCTTGATGCCAAACCCCTTTCGGCAATTGAAAATGTTCCGGTGGTTTGTGAGTTCCCTGACGTCTTTCCAGAAGAGTTGCCAGGGATGCCTCCGGACAGAGCAGTTGAGTTCGTGATCGAGCTTGAGCCAGGTACTGCTCCAATCTCTAAGCATCCATACAAGATAGCTCCTCCTGAACTGAAATTGTTGAAGGAGCAAATCGATATGTATATGGACAAAGGTTTCATTCAGCCTAGTTCCTCCGCTTGGGGTTGCCCAACTCTGTTTGTTGCCAAGAAGGATCAAACTAAGAGACTCGTGGTTGACTATCGTCCTCTCAACGAGAAAACAATCAAGAACAAGTATCCACTTCCTCGTATCGATGATCTTTTTGATCAACTTGCTGGAGCCTCAATATTCTCAAAGTTGGACTTGAGGATGGGTTACCATCAGATAAAGATCAGAAAGGAAGATATTCCTAAGACAGCTTTTACCACAAGGTACGGTCTATATGAATACACCGTCATGTCCTTTGGTCTCACCAATGCACCGGCAACGTTCTCAAGACTCATGAATTCTGTCTTCCATGAGTACCTCGACAAGTTCGTTGTGGTATATCTTGATGACATTCTAGTCTACTCCAAATCCGAGGAAGAGCATGGAGAACACCTTCGTCTCACTCTCATGAAACTTCGCGAGCATCGTTTATATGCCAAGTTTTCCAAATGTGAGTTCTGGATTCCAGAAGTTGCATATCTTGGTCATATCATCTCTGCCAAAGGCATTGCCATTGATCCTGAAAAGGTTAAGGCAATTGTTGATTGGAAACCCCCTAAGACGGTGAAACAAGTTAGAAGCTTTCTTGGCTTGGCTAGCTATTGCCGTCGTTTCGTCCAAAACTTTTCCAAGATTGCTAAACCTCTCACTGATCTCACGAAGAAGGACAAAAAGTTCGTTTGGACTCCACAATGTGATGAGAGTTTCAACCTCCTGAAGACTAAACTCACTTCCACACCTGTTCTAGTTGGCCCCGACACCACCAAACCTTTCCAGATATTCTGTGATGCATCTCTCCAAGGCTTAGGAGCAGTTCTTATGCAAGAACGTCAAGTTGTGGCCTATGCTTCACGTCAGTTGAACCCCCATGAGCAAAACTATCCCACACATGATCTTGAACTTGCAGCAGTTGTGTTTGCCCTCAAGAAATGGAGACAATACTTGTTGGGTAACAAAACTGAAATCTTTTCCGATCATAAGAGTCTGAAATACATCTTCACTCAGCCAGATCTGAACCTCAGGCAAAGGAGATGGATTGAGAAGATTAAAGACTTTGATCTCACCATTTCTTACACTCCAGGCAAGGCTAATGTTATGGCCGATGCTCTCAGTCGCAAATCCTATTGCAATAATCTCATGATCAGGGAGAGCCAACCTCCACTTCATGAAGAATTCCAGAAGCTGAACCTTGGTCTTGTTCCTGAAGGATACCTTGCTAGCTTGACAGCCAGCCCAACTCTCGAGGACAAGATTCGTTCTGAACAACTTCGTGATAATGAAATCAAGAAGATTGTGGATCACATCAAGGAGGGCAATGATAAGTTCAAGTCCTTCTCAATTGATGACAAGGGAACTGTGTTCTTCGAAGGACGCATTGCAGTCCCTCAGATTCAAAGTCTCAAGGATATCATTCTCAAGGAGGCTCATGAAACTCCCCTATCCATTCACCCTGGAAGTACAAAGATGTACCAGGATCTCAAGACTCTGTATTGGTGGTCTGGCATGAAACGTGAAATTGCTCAATACGTTTCTGAATGCGACGTTTGTCAACGTGTTAAGGCAGTCCATCAGAAGACAGCAGGTCTACTCCAACCTCTGAAAATTCCTGAGTGGAAGTGGGACATGATTGAAATGGACTTCGTTACTGGGTTTCCAAAGTCCAGAAAGGGCAACGATGCAATCTTCGTTGTTATTGATCGTCTCACTAAGGTTGCTCACTTCTATGCTGTAAAGGAAACTATCTCAGCTAGCCAGTTAGCAGAGCTCTACACAGCAAAGGTTGTTCCCCTTCATGGTGTTCCATTGGAAATAAGTTCAGACCGTGGAAGTATTTTCACTTCTCATTTCTGGAAGAGCTTTCAAGAAGCATTGGGCACTAAACTTCTGTTCAGCACAGCTTATCACCCTCAGTCTCAAGGGCAAGTCGAAAGAGTCAATCAGATTCTCGAGGATATGCTCAGAGCATGTGGTCTCTCCTTTGGCATGAAATGGGAGGATTGCCTTCCATATGCTGAATTCTCCTACAACAACAGCTACCAGGCAAGCCTAGGCATGGCACCATTTGAGGCACTGTATGGTCGCAGATGCAGGAGTCCAATCAATTGGTCTGGAGCTGGTGAACGTTCACTTTTAGGCCCTGACATTGTTAAGGAAGCCGAGGAGAAAGTTCGTATCATTCGTGACAATCTCAGGATTGCTCAGTCTCGTCAGAAGAGCTATTATGATAGCAAGCACAGGGATATGGTCTATGCACCTGGTGATAAGGCATATCTCCGTGTAACTCCCCTCAGAGGCACTCATCGTTTTGGTGTGAAAGGAAAGCTTGCACCAAGATACATTGGCCCTTTCAACATCCTCTCAAGACGTGCAGAGAATGCTTATCGTCTTGAACTTCCAGAAAAACTTTCCAAAGTGCACGATGTGTTCCACGTGTCACAACTCAAGAAGTGTTTCAAAGATCCAGATCGTGCAGTTGATCATGATTCCATTGAGCTGCAAGATGATCTATCTTATGAGGAGCACCCTATTCGTATTCTCGATGAGACCGAGCGTAAGACTCGCAACAAGAGCACCAAGTTCTTGAAAGTCCAATGGTCGCATCATTCCGATAAAGAGGCAACGTGGGAGACCGAGGAGGATCTTCGCAAGAAGTATCCGGACCTGTTCATTTCTCAGTAGGGAATCTCGGGGCGCGATTCCTTCAAGGGGGGGCGTTTTGTAACATCCCAAGTATGAAAATACCCCTAGAATGCTTTGTTCCTTGTTTTATTTCAAGCAATGCATCATGTCATCATGTTTACTTATTGTTTGCATTTGTTTTCCATCTGTTTTATTCTGTTTTCACAACTCAAATTCAAACCTTTTTCAAACATGGTTTCATACTTGCTCTGTTACAACCTTTGGAACCAAAATAACAAACAAAAGCAACCCTTTTATTCCTTGTTTTCACTTATGAAATTGTTTCCTCAAATCATTCCTTTTAATTCCACCAATTAAATTCAAACCATTTCCAAATTCTCAAATCAGTACCCTTTTGGGAAACCATAAAAATCACCAAACTTTTCTACCCTCTAAATCATTCTAAAACCCTAGGGGTAACCCTATTTTTGCTATTCATGTTTTATCAAGATTTTATTAAACTCAACTCCCCTATTTTTGAATTCAAACACAAACTATAATTTTAAATTTCCAAATTTGAAATCCAAGCTTATAATATGGTTGCTAATTGCTTAAATAGCTTAACTTAATTTTTCTAAAATTTTTCTCAAATAAATCCTTAACAGATTTATCCAAAAGCAAATCTACAAAAAAAAAACAGTGCAAAAAAAATAAAAACAGGACATAGAGGAGAGCAACAGCAGCTAAGGGCCCAGCCCGTTTTTCCCCCTGGCCCGTTACCTCCCCCTCGCGTCGCTGTCGTCTCCTTCTTTCTGACGTCAATGGCGTACGAACGCTGCGCCACCATCCGATCGCCTCTGGAGCTCCCGATTGCCGCCGTACCGCTCCGCCGAGTCCATAAAAACCCCCGCGGCCTCCTCCGGCCACGCAAACCCTAAGCTCCACCCCTCCATCGCCGCCAACCTCCCTTTCCTCTCCCCCAAGCCACAGCCTTTCTCTCTGAACCTCAGCTCTGAAACTCGCCGCGCCCTCTCTGAATTCCGGCGAGGAGCGCCGTCTCCGATGGGTGGCGCCGTGCGCTAGCGGCGGGAATTGGAAGGCCCCATCTCCACCTTCGCTTTCGACACCGCCGTGGGACCTGAGGAGAACCAGAGCCCAGCCGCCGTCTTCTTCCTTTCGCCGGCGATCTCTGCACCGAACCGGCCACCTCTGCCGTTCAGGTGAGCTTCCCGCCGATCTTCCTCGCCCATCTTTCTCTGCACACGCATCGAGCACTAGGCCACACCCCCAGCAGCGCATCGCACCACCCACGGGCAGCAGCCGCTGCGCGCAACGCCACTCCGGCGAGCTGGCCGCGGCAGCCCGTCTCTGTATCTGAAGCTGCGCTGTTCAGTTTCAGTCCGAGCGCAAACTGAACCTGAAAAACCCGCGCACCCCACTACTGTCAAGATCCGATCGCCAGCTGAGTTGGTCTGTTCCTTGCGCACGGGCCAGGCGGTCTCGGGGTCGAATCCCCGGAGACGCAAGCCCCTTTTTTGCTGGGTTTTCGTCCATGTCCACGCTGGCGCCTGCGTGGCTGCCACGCTGGCCTGGACCCGCAGAGCAGTGGCAGTGGGTATAGCCCCTCCCGGTGACAAAAGTCTAAAAAACAAATCTGTTTTATTTGCTAATATCTTTAAGTGGCAGAATAAAGCACAAACTTTAAAATTCATTATCTTCTATTTCATAAACCCAATAAATACAAACTTGATGTCTATTCTGATCCAAATTTTATGAACTTTCCAAATATTCCACTTATGTACTGTTTTGAACTTTCAAAATTCATTTAAATTTCAAATTTGACTAATTCAAATGCAAATTGAAATCATTCATAACTAATTCATACTGTTTTCAAATAATACAAATAAAATATGTTTTTCATACCATTTTGAATGCTCTATTCAAATATAAATTTTGTTTTCTGGTTTGAACAATTTAAATTGCCTAAACTATTTAATTCTTGTTTAATTCAATTAAAAATTGTTTAATTTTGTTTAATTCATAATTAATTAATCCAAAGTCCAATTTCAAATTGTGAAACATGTAATCCAACTAAAATTTGATAAACTTTTCAAATATAAAATTTGTAAATTGTTTTGCACACTTTAACTTGATGATAACAACATCTACTTGTGTGCCATGTTAAGTAACAAAATCCCAAATTTGATAAATGCCTTTCTAAATTGTTAATTATCATTCTAATTGCATTTAAAGTGTTATGTTATTGTTATTCATCATGCATGCATCATACTAATTCAACTACACCTAATGCTTAGTGATAGAACAATTAATCCAACTCCAAGCATGGGCTTCCATATGCACCCCTTTGCATATGGAATCCATTTAAACTTGTGTTTCATGTCAAGCAAGTTATTTTGGTGCATCTATTAAACATGACATGCATCATCCAATGTTTGTGCACTTATGCCATGTATTGATTGCCCGTCTTCCTTCGTTGTTGTTTTTGCTTCTTCTCGATTAGACGACGACGTTGGTACCGACGAGCCTTACGACACCACTACTCAGGACCTAGCCCAGTACGAGACTGAGCTGCCAGGCAAGTTATCACTCACATGAATCATTGAGTTCCTTTCCACACTTGTTGTCGATACTATCTGTTGTCTACTATTGCTAGCCCTATGTATCGTTGCTTGTTCTCCGAACCCATCACATGATACCTTGAGCCATGATATTGCCACCACCTCCATACCTACAGCCATTGCTTGTGCCTGTTGTTACCTAGCATGCTTAGGGTTGCTTTTACTCGAGTCTGTTGTCGGTTACTACTGTTACTATCTTATTACCTGTACCGGGGGCTCGATGTTAATCAATCAATCCTGTTAATTGCTAATGGTAATAATAACTTGATGATAAGGCACCGGCAGGAGGCCCATGAGTGGTTTTGGAGCCTGCTAGTGTCGACCCTAATAGGAAAAGGGTCTTGTCTACTGATCCATGATGAGCGCACTACCCGCATTTGGGAAGCGAGTATGGGCGCCCCCCTCAACTTGACCTGATTCGCATCTCGTCCAAATCGCCTCATTTAGTTCGTGTTTTCCATTTGCCGCATGCATGTTTTTGCGAGCCCAGCGCAGGGTGGAACTTTCGTAGTCGGCATATAGGGGGACACGGTCTTATAGTGCTATGACGGTCCATTTTCTTCTGGGCTTGATTAGCCGTGCGCCCAAGGTGCTTTGGGCCTGATGCGAGGAATGGTTGGTTGTGTTGAGTGCCCCGCTTGGTGGGAGGCATCCCATCTGGCGGGATATTCATGAGTGTACGGCCAAATTGGTGCAACCCTGCAGGGATAATCTTCTCGAGAAGCCGTGTTTTCCGCGGTTATGGATTACTTGGTGAAAGTACTGGCTAACAAGTACTCAGGACAACTTCAACATAACTGTCAATCATGTTTCACCCAATGATTAATAACCTGACTAGTAATAGGTTATTCACACAATAACTTGATTCACCTTATCACAATTGTGTGAGTTATCCTCGGATTGCTTCTTTGGATAAGGGGCGAGATCCAGGATGGGTTTTGGTTGAAGTTATCTTTCAGTTGGTTACAATCCTCGATCTTATCTTTTCTGTTAGCCGGAACTTGTAGATCTTTCTGTAGTTGGTTAGAGCAGCCAGCAGCAACTTTTATATCACCCCTTTCTTCCGTTGATCCCAAGCCTCTATGCTGGTGTTGACGGGTAACTCCTTGATGAACTGTGAGTCTTGCTTGCCAGTACTTGGATGTACTGACCCCGTTGGGGCTGTGGTTTACGCAGAGTACTACTACGACTACGATGCTTCCCAGGATGGCTACTTTGTGGAGTTCGATGACGCTGCAGACGAGTAGTTAGCTGGACCAGGGCAGGATCCAGACCTACGTGGATGGGCTTCGTTTTCCTTTATGTTCTCAGGCTTCTTAAGCCATGGATTTGTCTGTACTCAGACCCCTTTGATTGCTTCCGCTGTTGTAATGGATGATATGTTGGGGCATGTGTCCTCTGGATGGCTGTATTCGATATTTTCTGCCTTAGTGAAGGCCAGTTGCCCTTATTTCATTCTTTTGTGTCGTAGAGACATTCTGTGTTATCATTCGTACCAAACTGTTGACGTACCGTGCGTGTTTGATTATGAAGTACGTCGACAGTAGTGCCTTTAGGTTCCTAGCGGATAGTTTACCTCGACGGTGGAAGCAGGGCTTGTGTTGTCGCGCATAAGCGCCGGCCTACCAGGAAGCTGGGACGTGGGAGCAATTATGCCCCATAATCCAAGCACCTGACTCCCAGTTCGTGCGAGGAGTATCCTCTAGAAACCCAGGGTGCGACAAATGGTATCAGAGCCTGTCTGCCTGTAGGATCCCTTTTACTGGTCGCAGTTGAGTCTAGAAACTATTTTGTAGCTATATAGGAAAAATGAAACGTGAGAGTAGGAATTCTGCCATTTTTCTTCTTTCCCCACCCACCCACCCTTTTCTGGTAAGGAAGTGAAACGTTGTTTTCTGTTCTCATCTAAACTTTCAAGTTAGGATTTCACGTGTTTTGGGTTCTCTGTAGTACCTCAGGATTTTTGGTCTCGTTTTCCCGATGTTGCTTCGATATCATGTTCTTTTCAACATCCTTTTCGTCCATTGAACCTTGTTGTTGTTTTCCACATCCTTTTTTCATCTACCGGAGTCTAATCAAAACCTTCCAAATCATCTGCAGATGGGTCTCAACTACTATCCGCAGGTGGTTCGCATGACTCGCTGTGAGAGCACCGCCGGTTTTCCGGAGTTGCTGAGAGACATGGTTACCTTTCTGGGGTTCCATTGGGCACCAGAGTACCAGGTCTACGAGCACCAGCGAGAGTGTGACCAGACTTGCTACCGGGCTATCGTCTACATTCTGTCGGATGATGGCAGGAGCATTGCACACCAGTACGAGGCAGTAGGGTCCACAGTGGATATGGCCGTGCAGCAGGCAGCGTACGTGAGTGTCACCGTTCTCCGTGCTGACTACTGGGGGTTTGATAAGTCCAGTTTTCGTCACATCCCCCGTGGATACATCACGGCAGCAGGAGCTCACTTCACTATCCACCGTGACATGGATACCTACGAGACTGATAGCTCCAGGCTTCAGGTCACTGCCCAGTTTGCTAGTCACAGTGATGCCGTTGCTTCCGCACTTTCTCAGGAGTTAGCCTCAGTCAGGGAGCAGCTCCGCCTTGCTCTCACTCGTCTGGCGACGTACACCACAGACTTTGTTGGAGACGAGCGCTTCGCACGTGTCGTTCAGCTAGCTGGTCTTCCGTTGCCAGATGCTGGAGGTTACGAGCCGATCAGAGGTCCACTTCTCGACCTCGGAGCTGGTTACACAGGGATTCCCCGCTATGGAGCACAGGGATACGACGCTTCCTACTTCACGACACCGAGAGTTGCTCTCAGAGCAGTTCCTATCTACAGGGATCGTCGTGATACCTACTTCCGTGGGATTCCTCCTCACCGTATCTCTCGTCGTACTACTCACCGCCGTCCTGCGTGATGAGCATGGGAGTACCGTTGTATCCATTACTAGCTGTGTCTAGTTTATCCTTTCGTTTTCGAACCATGTATTGGTCTGTTGGATATTCTGATGTATTTGAACATGTGATGATGTACCTGTTGGTTATCTATTCATGCGTCGGAATAATCTGTCTTTCGGTTACCAAGTCTATCCTTTTCTGTTGTTGTGCTAAAATGAATTTCTGTTCAGGATGCCTCCAACCAGGAACAACCCGCCACCGCCACCACCAATGGGGGAGCTGTTGGCTCAGATGACCCAAGTGGTGACACAGATGGCCCAGATCCAGGCTAACCAGCAACACAACCAGAATGCTCCAAGGGTCACCATCAAGGACTTCCTCAGCTTGGGCCCAAAAGCTTTCGTGGCAACACGTGAGCCCCTGGATGCTGATGACTGGATCCGTGACGTAGCAAGAGCTCTGGAGATAGCTCATGTTGCTGAAGAGGATAAGGTCAAGTACGCCACCTACCTACTGAAGGGTCAGGCAGCTACTTGGTGGGAGAACTACCAGGCCATGAGGGCTGGCTTTCCTATCAACTGGGGATGTTTCAGAGATGCCTTCCTGAAGCACCACATCCCGGATGGTCTCATGGAAAAGATGCGTGAGGAATTCTGCTCTCTCAGACAGGGCAAGCTGGACGTTCTCGGCTACCAGAACGAGTTCAATCGTCTCGCTCGGTACGCTGGTGACGAAGTGTCCACCGAAGCCAAGAAGATGGCAAGGTTCCGCCGAGGTTTTAACCCGGAACTGAAGTACGCTCTCACCAACATCAAGTGCAAGGACTTCGTGGAGCTTGTGAACACCGCGCTCAATGAGGAGAATGGGCGCAAGGCGTTCGAGGAGTCGCGCAAGCACTCGCGTGAGGGTGGTTCCTCCTCCAACATGACCACCCCTCCGCAGAAGCGCCGCATCTGGGTGCCAAATGGTGCTGTCACTCGGGCTCCAAATGCCCAAGCTTCTCCAGGCTTTGGTCCCCGCCCACCCAACCCATCTCAGATGCAGGGTCAGAGGTTCCCGATGGGGCAGCCAAGGCCAGGTCCTTCTCGTGTCGTCACTTGCTACAAGTGCAAGGAGACTGGACATTATGCTGATAAGTGCACTCAGAAGCAGCTACCCCTACCTCCTCGCCCCAACACCAACCAGGCTATGGTTCGTGCTCCTCCGGCTAAAGCCTTCAACTCCAACAATAGGCCTGTCGGGAGGAACGCGAGGGTGAACCATATCAAGGCCGACAAAGCCGAAGAGGCTGCTGACGTCGTTCTCGGTATATTACCCGTAAACTCTATTCCAGCTAAAGTGTTGTTTGATACTGGAGCATCGCATTCGTTTGTGTCAAAGATCTTTGCTACAACGTACAATTTAGCTCTGGTTCCGCTAAGCAATCAAATCTATGTGCACTCTCCGGGAAATAAAATGATTACTTCCAAGATAAGCATGGACAATCAGATCCTAATTGGAGGTCGTGTATTCCTTGCTTCACTCATGTTGCTGGGAAATTCTGACATTGATGTCATTCTGGGTATGGATTGGTTGAAGACCCACAAAGCTAAAATTGACTGTGCTCAAAAGTCAATAACTCTCTCCCACACTTCAGGCCAGATAGTCTATTCTCCATATGGATCAACTTCTGTTCAGCTGTTCAGCCTTGATGCCAAACCCCTTTCGGCAATTGAAAATGTTCCGGTGGTTTGTGAGTTCCCTGACGTCTTTCCAGAAGAGTTGCCAGGGATGCCTCCGGACAGAGCAGTTGAGTTCGTGATCGAGCTTGAGCCAGGTACTGCTCCAATCTCTAAGCATCCATACAAGATAGCTCCTCCTGAACTGAAATTGTTGAAGGAGCAAATCGATATGTATATGGACAAAGGTTTCATTCAGCCTAGTTCCTCCGCTTGGGGTTGCCCAACTCTGTTTGTTGCCAAGAAGGATCAAACTAAGAGACTCGTGGTTGACTATCGTCCTCTCAACGAGAAAACAATCAAGAACAAGTATCCACTTCCTCGTATCGATGATCTTTTTGATCAACTTGCTGGAGCCTCAATATTCTCAAAGTTGGACTTGAGGATGGGTTACCATCAGATAAAGATCAGAAAGGAAGATATTCCTAAGACAGCTTTTACCACAAGGTACGGTCTATATGAATACACCGTCATGTCCTTTGGTCTCACCAATGCACCGGCAACGTTCTCAAGACTCATGAATTCTGTCTTCCATGAGTACCTCGACAAGTTCGTTGTGGTATATCTTGATGACATTCTAGTCTACTCCAAATCCGAGGAAGAGCATGGAGAACACCTTCGTCTCACTCTCATGAAACTTCGCGAGCATCGTTTATATGCCAAGTTTTCCAAATGTGAGTTCTGGATTCCAGAAGTTGCATATCTTGGTCATATCATCTCTGCCAAAGGCATTGCCATTGATCCTGAAAAGGTTAAGGCAATTGTTGATTGGAAACCCCCTAAGACGGTGAAACAAGTTAGAAGCTTTCTTGGCTTGGCTAGCTATTGCCGTCGTTTCGTCCAAAACTTTTCCAAGATTGCTAAACCTCTCACTGATCTCACGAAGAAGGACAAAAAGTTCGTTTGGACTCCACAATGTGATGAGAGTTTCAACCTCCTGAAGACTAAACTCACTTCCACACCTGTTCTAGTTGGCCCCGACACCACCAAACCTTTCCAGATATTCTGTGATGCATCTCTCCAAGGCTTAGGAGCAGTTCTTATGCAAGAACGTCAAGTTGTGGCCTATGCTTCACGTCAGTTGAACCCCCATGAGCAAAACTATCCCACACATGATCTTGAACTTGCAGCAGTTGTGTTTGCCCTCAAGAAATGGAGACAATACTTGTTGGGTAACAAAACTGAAATCTTTTCCGATCATAAGAGTCTGAAATACATCTTCACTCAGCCAGATCTGAACCTCAGGCAAAGGAGATGGATTGAGAAGATTAAAGACTTTGATCTCACCATTTCTTACACTCCAGGCAAGGCTAATGTTATGGCCGATGCTCTCAGTCGCAAATCCTATTGCAATAATCTCATGATCAGGGAGAGCCAACCTCCACTTCATGAAGAATTCCAGAAGCTGAACCTTGGTCTTGTTCCTGAAGGATACCTTGCTAGCTTGACAGCTAGCCCAACTCTCGAGGACAAGATTCGTTCTGAACAACTTCGTGATAATGAAATCAAGAAGATTGTGGATCACATCAAGGAGGGCAATGATAAGTTCAAGTCCTTCTCAATTGATGACAAGGGAACTGTGTTCTTCGAAGGACGCATTGCAGTCCCTCAGATTCAAAGTCTCAAGGATATCATTCTCAAGGAGGCTCATGAAACTCCCCTATCCATTCACCCTGGAAGTACAAAGATGTACCAGGATCTCAAGACTCTGTATTGGTGGTCTGGCATGAAACGTGAAATTGCTCAATACGTTTCTGAATGCGACGTTTGTCAACGTGTTAAGGCAGTCCATCAGAAGACAGCAGGTCTACTCCAACCTCTGAAAATTCCTGAGTGGAAGTGGGACATGATTGAAATGGACTTCGTTACTGGGTTTCCAAAGTCCAGAAAGGGCAACGATGCAATCTTCGTTGTTATTGATCGTCTCACTAAGGTTGCTCACTTCTATGCTGTAAAGGAAACTATCTCAGCTAGCCAGTTAGCAGAGCTCTACACAGCAAAGGTTGTTCCCCTTCATGGTGTTCCATTGGAAATAAGTTCAGACCGTGGAAGTATTTTCACTTCTCATTTCTGGAAGAGCTTTCAAGAAGCATTGGGCACTAAACTTCTGTTCAGCACAGCTTATCACCCTCAGTCTCAAGGGCAAGTCGAAAGAGTCAATCAGATTCTCGAGGATATGCTCAGAGCATGTGGTCTCTCCTTTGGCATGAAATGGGAGCATTGCCTTCCATATGCTGAATTCTCCTACAACAACAGCTACCAGGAAAGCCTAGGCATGGCACCATTTGAGGCACTGTATGGTCGCAGATGCAGGAGTCCAATCAATTGGTCTGGAGCTGGTGAACGTTCACTTTTAGGCCCTGACATTGTTAAGGAAGCCGAGGAGAAAGTTCGTATCATTCGTGACAATCTCAGGATTGCTCAGTCTCGTCAGAAGAGCTATTATGATAGCAAGCACAGGGATATGGTCTATGCACCTGGTGATAAGGCATATCTCCGTGTAACTCCCCTCAGAGGCACTCATCGTTTTGGTGTGAAAGGAAAGCTTGCACCAAGATACATTGGCCCTTTCAACATCCTCTCAAGACGTGCAGAGAATGCTTATCGTCTTGAACTTCCAGAAAAACTTTCCAAAGTGCACGATGTGTTCCACGTGTCACAACTCAAGAAGTGTTTCAAAGATCCAGATCGTGCAGTTGATCATGATTCCATTGAGCTGCAAGATGATCTATCTTATGAGGAGCACCCTATTCGTATTCTCGATGAGACCGAGCGTAAGACTCGCAACAAGAGCACCAAGTTCTTGAAAGTCCAATGGTCGCATCATTCCGATAAAGAGGCAACGTGGGAGACCGAGGAGGATCTTC
This sequence comes from Alopecurus myosuroides, assembly GCA_028641055.1. Classification (NCBI taxonomy): domain Eukaryota; kingdom Viridiplantae; phylum Streptophyta; class Magnoliopsida; order Poales; family Poaceae; genus Alopecurus; species Alopecurus myosuroides. Next base: position 95,852,812 of record CM054060.1, read on the forward strand.
GCAAGAAGTATCCGGACCTGTTCATTTCTCAGTAGGGAATCTCGGGGCGCGATTCCTTCAAGGGGGGGCGTTTTGTAACATCCCAAGTATGAAAATACCCCTAGAATGCTTTGTTCCTTGTTTTATTTCAAGCAATGCATCATGTCATCATGTTTACTTATTGTTTGCATTTGTTTTCCATCTGTTTTATTCTGTTTTCACAACTCAAATTCAAACCTTTTTCAAACATGGTTTCATACTTGCTCTGTTACAACCTTTGGAACCAAAATAACAAACAAAAGCAACCCTTTTATTCCTTGTTTTCACTTATGAAATTGTTTCCTCAAATCATTCCTTTTAATTCCACCAATTAAATTCAAACCATTTCCAAATTCTCAAATCAGTACCCTTTTGGGAAACCATAAAAATCACCAAACTTTTCTACCCTCTAAATCATTCTAAAACCCTAGGGGTAACCCTATTTTTGCTATTCATGTTTTATCAAGATTTTATTAAACTCAACTCCCCTATTTTTGAATTCAAACACAAACTATAATTTTAAATTTCCAAATTTGAAATCCAAGCTTATAATATGGTTGCTAATTGCTTAAATAGCTTAACTTAATTTTTCTAGAATTTTTCTCAAATAAATCCTTAACAGATTTATCCAAAAGCAAATCTACAAAAAAAAAACAGTGCAAAAAAAATAAAAACAGGACATAGAGGAGAGCAACAGCAGCTAAGCAGCTAAGGGCCCAGCCCGTTTTTCCCCCTGGCCCGTTACCTCCCCCTCGCGTCGCTGTCGTCTCCTTCTTTCTGACGTCAATGGCGTACGAACGCTGCGCCACCATCCGATCGCCTCTGGAGCTCCCGATTGCCGCCGTACCGCTCCGCCGAGTCCATAAAAACCCCCGCGGCCTCCTCCGGCCACGCAAACCCTAAGCTCCACCCCTCCATCGCCGCCAACCTCCCTTTCCTCTCCCCCAAGCCACAGCCTTTCTCTCTGAACCTCAGCTCTGAAACTCGCCGCGCCCTCTCTGAATTCCGGCGAGGAGCGCCGTC